>OY728152.1:280619678-281869678 GCA_963277665.1 Viscum album
TAATTTATAATATGGGAGATTATGATAAAAAACCATCGAGTATGAATTCTTCATGTTCTGGAATTATCAATTATTCTTATCTTTGAGCATGAATAATTTTACTTGGAATTTATGTTTATATATAATGAATTTCATAACTCACACACTTATAATTGTGAAGTAAAAACGTGACACCATATGTTTATGGTGAGGTAGGCTGTGTTTGGGTAATGATTGACATGTTATCAATGTATTTTTTGAGGAAGTAATTTTACCATTCAATGCAAATGAAATTTGTTATCTCTTCCTTATGACTAGAGTAAAACCAACATAATAAATTCCATGACCATGATAGGACAATGTGTTCAATTATAATATTCAAATAATGAAATATAAAGAATATATGTCAATGACACTAATTATAAACATTATTGATTATATATTTTGATAACAGGATTATAATACAGAGTGAGTTTTTATATGTGGTTGATGATTTAATTACCTGATGTTAATTATCATTATTTCATTGAACCATTTCAAGATAGAAATTGTGGGCATTAGACGTATATTCCCATTTCAAATGAGAGAGCATCCTACTAGATCACATAGAATGTATTCTCATTGATATAGATTAAATTATATTTTAATTTAGTTACTAGAGGAAATATATTTCTCATTATCAAAAGAATAAATTTATTAATGGTATATAGACTTCTAATATTTACAATGTATAAGATAAGGACTTATTCATTAATGAATATTGTTATTTTTTAATATGAATATTTAAAATATATATATATTCTAGATTGGGGAAAACATTTATGTCATGTATTGAATATTTAATAAATATTCATTCACTTATTTTGGAATATTATATTTATTTAAGTTAATAAATTATTTTCTGAATTATTCAGTAACTACTAAGGAGTTCGAGAGGTCCAAGATCACATCCCATGATAAATATCAATTTGAAAGCCTGTAAGATAAAATTTATCATTGTAAAAGTTAGTGTAATCTAAAT
Organism: Viscum album; assembly: GCA_963277665.1. NCBI lineage: Eukaryota > Viridiplantae > Streptophyta > Magnoliopsida > Santalales > Viscaceae > Viscum > Viscum album. Next base: position 280,620,679 of record OY728152.1, read on the forward strand.
AACAACAACAAAAATAATAATAATAATAATAATAAATGTGTAGTGTTTTATGAAATATTAATATAATTTTTAAGGTGTGACATGCAATTAAATAATATCTTTACCTAGCACTAGAACTATGAAATGATTTTTATGTCTATTGTATATTTTTTATTGAAAATTCAATAATTTCAATCCTTTCACACAACTTATTTCTCTCTCCCCCCCCCCCCTCTCTTGAATACCTCCTCTCATACTCTCAATAATTAGGAAAAATACATCATACATGAAGGATCATTGAGAGACCATGTTGAAAAACAAAATTATTTATTCATATTTCTTGCACATGGAAATCAGTCATAGCCCCACAAAGATAAAATGCACATGTGTGGATCACAACTAGACAGATTCTACACATGAATCCATATATCACAGTGAATGTAATCAAAACAGGTAATTAAATTTTTAATAATTTCATTGGAAATGGATCATAAGATGGGGTAATATTTGTTTATTGATATAATAAAATTATTTTATATCTTTTTTCATGAAATATCTTATTGTTGTGTTTTGGAAAATTATAACATCCTGTTACTACTTATTAGGTACAACTCAACCCTAATTTTATATCATAAATTTTTTGGGGTATGTATTGGCTTTCCTTGGGACAGAAGATGATATTTATTATGTTTCTTGACTATACATGGTTGTTTTACTATTCAATAAACCATTCACAAACTATTAAAAACTGTGAAAACATGGAGAGTGGTGGATTTCATAGTTGTGGAATAGTTTTAAAAATGGTGCACACACCGAGTAAAAACTGTGCACCCTGGTATTATGGCCCCTAGTTTTTCTAGAAGTGTATCCCTTTCTTACGAACCATGTAGACTATATTTTTATTTCAAATATTTTTTTAAAAAAAATTTTAAAACCATTGTTTAACCCTCTTCAAAACCCTAACTCAGTCTAGAATCAGTTCTATGATTTAGAAGCACTCATGTTCCCATTTCCCTTCCACACATGTTATTGTATAGATAGATGTGTTGATGATCTATTTCAAACCCACTCTTCAAAGTTTCACCCCTCCCATTAATTCTAACAAATTCACTATTTCATTTCGTTATAGGGTTTTTAGAATAAAAATGTGTTTTATGGATCTAAATTTCATTTTTGGGATCATGATTCTTTTTTTGATTTATTGATATCCATTTCCAAGGATCTTTAATGGTGGAAACAATTGTGGGTGTTGGTTTTTGATACCATGAATAAACGTATGAGGTTTCATTATATATTTCCCTATATAATTAAAATTTTATTTTCATGATTTGATTTAAATTTCATTAAATGGAAATATGAAATTACAATTCGATGTGAATTGGAATTTGAAATTAAATTGGTATGTATTATGAGGATAACCAAAAATTAAAAGTTAATTCAAAAATGGGGGAATGTTTTGAAATTTATGGAAATTAAGAAATTATTTGATTATTGATATTATGATAAAATGGAATAAATTTATTGGATGAAAACATATGATCGGTTTTATTTTTAAATTCACTTAATTGATGAAAAACACTTTTTTGGTTTTTTAATGGAGTTGGAATTATGAACAGTAAATTATGAAATTTAATTGTGAATGATTATTGGATTAAAATGATTTGATTTTAATAAATTTAAATTTATTGATTGATTGATCGCATGCGAGCCTTGGTAGTTAGTTGGTTATTTAGGATAAGAACACTAGTATGGTAATTCTCTAGAAATATAATTTTGATGAAAACTATATCCAAAATCCTGTTAGTCATATAATAGTTTTGGTGGAACATTGATTAGTCTTATTCATCATAATCCTGAGGGGTGTGTGTACACAAATTCTTTGATCAATAATGTGATAGTGTTAGGTTACTATAACTATGTACAACTTTACTGTAGGGAAGATGACCTTGGTTCTTATTTAAACTATTTTTATTATAAATATAATTAATTTGGAAAACAATTTACTCATTCCAAGAGAATTGTAAATTTTTTTAAAAGGTTTATTTAATACTTATTTGGAATGTTTTTCATCATCTAGAAACGAATCATATTTTCTTTTAAATATGAAAATGTATGGCCATGGGTATTTTCATAAAAATTTGAATGAATTATTTGATTTATTATTATGGAATATTATAATCGAATACATAGTGGGATGCTATAGGTTTTTTTATCTAACTCTAAGAACCTAGATCTTCGTTTTCAGGTATTATTTTCTTTTCTAGGAGTTTTTTAGAAAAGTTTGGTTTTCGGAATTTTATGAAGTACACGCCGTGTACATTCTGAGTGCAGATTGTGTGCTCCTTTGCCGCTCGAAGCCGTGTTCTGGCCGTGTCCAGGACACACACACACGGTGTGTAGGTGTGATGTAGAGGCCGCTTAAAACAGAGTATAGAAAAAATAGTACACTCCGTGTACCATAGAAGTACACGCCGTGTATTTGTTTTTTATTAAACGGATCAGGGTCGTGCCAGACGGATAAAACGCTCTTCTTATTCTTCATGTTCTTCGTACGAGAGCGACCCGTATGACAACGATTCTTCTCTGAGCCCCCATGCCTCCGTCTGATCTCCGTTTCAGCCACCGTCGATTGAGTTGGAACCTCAGTAGTGAGTTCTTCCATCTCCTAGATCTTTTTTTCCAATATGTCATCTTTCTCAAGATACCATGGGTTAAGTGTTTTTGACATTTTTTCTGATCTTCGATGGTCTAAGGAGAATCATCCATCGTGGTTCATGTACATCGATCTCCTAGCATCGAGGAAGGTTGTTTGTGCCTTTCCGTTGGAAATCTGTGAATATTTTGTGGAAATTCCACCGATACCCTTGAATGGGGTATTGCGTGTTTCCTGTTTTTCCCTTGTTATTTGCTTACTTTGCTAATATGCCTGTGTAGAGGTCATTTCTTGTGAATATGGTAAATTGTATTTTTCTCTAGAAGTTTTGTCTTGAATGTTTTTCTTATCAGGCGTTTTTCCATTTTCCATGCCTTGTTGTAGGATAGTGGAGCTTTTGTACTGTTATGCTGTTGTGCTTTAGAATGCTATCCAAGTAGTTCTTGAGGTTTACATGGGGCGATACGCACGCTATGCATGTTTGTTTTATATAGGGCTATGAGAACATATTTTAGTGGAATATAAGGAGAATGGATGTAAGGACATCTCCAGAGTGTCTTTATTTTACGATGCGAGACCACATGGGAAGTTGAAATTAGGTGCTTCCTCATAAAGTCTATAGTTCATCGACACGAGCCACAGGGGGAATGAGATGTTTAGTGCTTCCTGAGAGAGCCTATTGTATGATACGAGACTATAAGGGGAATTGATGGTGAGTTCTTCCTCAGAGAGTCTATTATTTAGCTGAAGCAGAGGGGCGAGACTGTGTGTTCTTCCTAGAGGGTTGCTAGTACTTAATGAATGCACCATAAGGGTTAGGCTGTGAGAACTTTCCAGGGGGGTTACCTGTTCCTATTCTTGTTTTTTGGCTATTACTTGTGTACTTATATGCTAGACACTGTGGATTGTAGCTGTTGTGTGCATTCCTGTTTACTGCTTCCTGTATTTTTACTTCCATATATTCACTAACTCTTAGGAACATATCAATGGGTGGTTGCCTACTGGGACCTTGTCTCACAACCTGTTTGGTCCATGATTTTGAGCCCAAATAGGTTATATTGTTGCAGGTGTAGATAATGAAAATAGCCCTTCTACATCAGGAACATGACTTGCGGTGGAGTTGGAGAGCATGGGACCATGATATGGATTTCGATGCTGAGGAGTTTACCTATTTTTCTTTTGCACATTGTTTTAGTATTTTTTTCATCATTGTGACTTCTTTCGCTGCTTTCCAAGACATATGTATCATGCCACATTTTATATTCATGTGTGTGTGCTTCTGTTGTTTACTATTAGTCTTCCGTTTTTTATCGTTTACTCTTGTATGGATGGTTATGGTTTCTGCTGTTATCTATTTTTTTATTCTGTTATGTACTCTGCCAATGAGGGAATAATTTCCCCACTATCACACGCAAGGCCCTCGCTACTAGTCGGCAGCCTTTGGCTTTTGGGGAAATGTGCTTGAGTCCATGTGACCAACAGGGTACGGGGCACCTCTGGGTGGCTTCTGGAACAGGGTCGTTTCAAAGTGGTATCAAAGGGGTTTTCCTTTCTCTTGATTTACTATTTGGATCCTTTAGCTAGGGATAGGACGAATTCGGTACATAGTATTAAGCTGTGCTCGGGAGTAGCTAACCCGTGTATCGGGAAAATCAAATCTACCTCACTTATTACAGTTTTCTGATTTTTTTCTATGTTACAGTTGGTCTGATTTCACCTAGAGTGATCCACATGCTTTGTGTTATTATTTTTGTTGAAATTGTGGTTCTATTTCTGTCCCAAACTGATGATATGAGAGTATTCCATCTCATGCATCATATATGCAATAGTTAGAAATCACATTCCATTCGTTATTTCCATGCCATCTAGGGTGAATTAGCAATTTCATGTTGTTTTGATTGATGTTTTGTAGATTATTAATGATGTTGTGATAGATGCTTTGATAGAATCCTTGCAGTTTGATAGAGAGGTTTTATTTATTATACCTTTCTTAAATGAACACCAATTTTTGGTTCTTGAGGTGTTATGGGCCCTCATGAATCGGAACATGGTGGATCATTGACTTTCTCCATTATATATGATATGTAGGAGATTCTAAGATTTGATTCACGGGGAGTATGGGCCCTCACGGATTGGAATCTGGAACCTTCACGAACGTTTTTCAGTGTTTTCTGGGCTTCAGTGCAGTTTTACAGCTACTGCCTGGAAAAAAACCAGAATACACGGCATGTAATTTATATATACACGATGTGTAGTTTTTAAACCGTGTCACTGACTGTGTGAGAAGAAACACAGGTTTTGATGAATCTCCAGGAACATGTCGTGTACGGTAGGTACACGTCGTGTAGTAGTAAGATGTATACTCGGTCGTGTCACAAACAACATGGGTCGGGGAAGCTCATGTCACACATGCCGTGTTGTGTATTAACACACCATGTATCCTTGTCCTCATCACCCAACCGTGTCATAGACAACACAGGATGGTGTTCTCTCCTCCTATGAACGACGTGTTTGTTGGAAACATGCTATGTAAGGGTCAGCCGCATACCCGGTCGTGTCACCAACAACACAGGTTGGGAAAAGTCTTCAAGTATATGCCATGTTTGTATGGTACACTCCGTGTAGTCTCAGCCGTGTAACCGGCCGTATAACTAACAACACAGGTTGTTGAAACCTTGTCTACTACACTCCGTGTCCACAGTGAACACACCATGTAGTCTCATTTTACGAAGACCGTGTGGGTTATCCGTGCAAGGAGACACAGGAAGGGTAATATAGATAAGTACATGCCGTGTAGGGTTTATACACGTCGTGTAGTCATGCTTTGTAAACATGAATTTTTCCTTCCCCTATTCCCGTTTTGTACTCTTTTGCTCAATGTCCTTGTTTTCCGAACCTATTGTATTCTTTCGATCTTTCATGGTTATGCCTCCGAGACATCCTCCATTTGTACATCAGTTAGAGGATAGTGATCAGATACTAGATATGGTTTATCCGAGACTTCCTGTCGATCCTCCAGTCGGGCCAGCCATGGCACCGACTTTCATAACAGTTGGAGGCCTTGATGCACAGGTCATGGAAGTCTTTATTAAGATGATTCAGACCATTCATGGAGCACCGCATCCTTCCATGACTATGGAAGAATTGACGCGGGTTTTCCAGCAGCAGCATCCTCCTACATTCTCAGGGGAGGAGGACCCCAGGCTGTAGAGTCATCGATGGAATCCATGCTTACTATCCTTCAGCATATGGAAACACCTCCAGAGATTTGGGTCAAGCTTGGTACTTATATGCTACGATACTTATCCAAGAGGTGGTGGGATGTAATCTCACAGGAGGTTCATCTATAGTTTATGGCTTGGGAGGAGTTCCAGCTCATGTTTTATGACTACTTCTACCCGGAGACCCTGAGGACTAATCGAGCCCAGGAGTTCATGATTCTAGAGTAGGGTACTCTTTCTATCATGGAGTATTCCTCTCGTTTCACCGAGCTACAGCATTTCACACCTCTCATGGATGGAAATGAGGTGTTCTTAGCAATGAAGTTTGAGGATTGTCTCAGGCGGGAGATCTGCTCACAGGTGAATCACTTCCAGTTGACTTCCATCACTTCCATCGTCAACCAGGCACTGAATGCGGAGCACAATCTGAGAGACTCCAGAGTTGTTATCCAGGGTAGTTGTGCTTCCAGAGCTAGTGTTCCTCCATTTGACAATAGGAAGTTCCATATGGAGTCTACGCACGATGATCTGAGGAGGGGAGATACATCTTCAGGTTTCCAGGTCGTATGCTATGAGTGTGGAAGGGCAGGGCACATCAGGCCGCAGTACCAGAGAGACCCAATGGAGTGCCGATCTTGCAGCATGATGGGTCACCTTAAGTTTTTCTTCCAGGTTTTTTCACCAGTAGCTGGTGACGGGGGTTCTTCCACGACTCCTTATTTGGGAGAAGCACCACCAGTTTCTCACCAGTCGGGGAACTGGAGTAAATCTGGCCATTCAGGCTGAGGTGGAGGTCGAGTTTGTGGAAGTTAGTCACCAGTACTTCATTGCCAGCATGGAGGATCAACTCAGAGTGGTGAGTCAGGGTCACAGGGCTGCATAGAAGGCCAGACTTTTGTGGTGGAGAAGAATTATCTGGAGCAGGATTTCGAACCTTCTACCGTTCGAGGTACGATTTTAGTAGCCTCAGTTTTATCTACAGAACCTTTCGATACAGGTGCCATGCATAGATTTATCTCGTTTCCTGTTGTGGAGAGACTTGGGCTCTCTATCCTTTCTCATGCTGACTTATCGACACTAGACACACCTTTGGGAATGATGACATCTGCTGTACGTCAGTGTATAGAGTGCCCTCTTGAGGTTGCGAGGTATCATTTTTTGTGGGATCGATATGTCCTATAGATGACAGGCTATGATGTCATCCTTGGGATGGAATGGTTGGTTCCCTTCCAGGCAGTCGTCGACTGTTATCGCCTCAGGGTGAGTTTAATTTCACTATAGGGTGGATCTTTTCTTCATAGAGGCGAATGGGATGTTCGGGCGAGTCAAAAAGGACTCGATCATCATGGGCTAGGAGGGGTTATGACCCAAATTGCTAGTTTTTATCTGGATGACCATGGGACTTTACATTTATACTTTCCTCCTGTGGTGGATTGTTTCTGGGATGTCTTCCCAGAGGACTTTTCAGGTTTTCCACCGGAGCGTGAGGTAGACTTCTCTATTGTGCTCATTCCAAGAGCGACAGCAGTGTCCCTTCCTTTCTATAGTATGGATACACCTGAGTTGCAGGATCTCATGAAGCAGTTGGAGGAGTTGAAGGAAAAGGGTTTCTTCCGACCCAGAACTTCTTCTTGGGGTTCGCCTGTCTTGTTTGCGAAGAAGGAAGACGGTACCCTTAGGCTCTGGGTGGATTATCGGAATATGAACTAGTTGACGGACAAGAACAGATATCCCTTGCCAAGGATTGATGATATTTTCGACCAGCTTTGTGGAGCCTGATTGTTATCAAAGATTTATTTTAGGTCCGGTTATCACCAGTTGCGCATTAGACAATCAGATATACCTCTGACAGCCTTCAGGAGCAGGTATGGTCACTACGAGTATATGGTTATGTCATTCGGTCTCACGAATGTGCCTATAGTTTTCATGGAATTGATGCACTGATTGTTCCATCCTTACTTGGATTCTTTCGTCGTGGTCTTCGTGGAGGATATCATGGTGTACTATCACACTTTACATGACCATGCTACCCATCTTGAGATGGTTCTGAGTACACTGAGAGAGCATCGACATTATGCAAAACTCTCGAAGTGCCACTTTTGGATGGATCAGATTCACTTCTTGGGCCATGTCATATTTGAGGCAGGAGTATCTGTGGACCAAGAGAAAGTGAGAGCTATAGTTTCCTGGGAGCAGCCGAAGAACATTTTGAGGAACGGAGTTTACTTGGGCTGGCTGGATACTACAGACACTTCATTCAGGACTTTTCACGCCTAGAAGCGCCTTTGACAGGTCTGATCAAGAAGGGGGCGAAGTTCTTATGGTCAGATTCTTGTGAGTCAGCATTTCATGAGCTAAAGGGAAGGTTGATGTCAGCACCGATACTAGTCTTTCTAGAGCCAATCAAGAGCTATAATGTTTATTGTGATGCTTCAGGTATCAAACTGGGTGCTGTGATTATACAGGGAGATGGATTCATTGCATACGGGTCTCAGCAGTTGAGGCCACATGAGAGGAACTACCCGACACATGATCTGGAGTTAGCAGATTTTGTTGATGCCTTACTTTGTGGGAGACATTACCTTCTGGGAGAGAACTTTTTGGTTTTCACTGACCAAATGAGTATCAGTTACATCTTCACTCAGTGTGATCTGAATCTGAAACAGCACAGGTGGGTCAAGTATCATCAGTCATTTGATTTCGAGCTTGCCTATACGAAGGTAAAGGGCAACGCCGTGGTAGATGTGTTGAGCAGGAGAACTCGGATTCAGGTACTTCAAGAGGCCAACAACCTGTGGCAGCTTATGTTTCTATTCTCTGAGATGCATCTGGAGGTGCATGACAAACAGGGAGAGAATTACATATCTTCTATAGTTGTTACCTCTATACTACTTGATCAGGTACGAATGAGGTAGCTATCAGACTCAGAATTATTTGTCTTGTGGGAGAGTGTGTCAGGAGAGGACCCTCTTCATAGATGGACAGTGGTTGAGGTGGAGATTATGAGTTTCTAGGGACACGTATGCTTTCCAGCAGACATACACGAGGTGCTGATGCGGGATTTTCATTCCACTGTTTGGACAATTTATCCTGGCATCAGCAAGATGTATCAGGATCTTCATCACCAGTACCAGTTGCCAAGTATGAAGAGGGATGTTTCTAGTTTCATCTTACGATGTTCTACTTGTCAGTAGTTGAAGGCGGAGCATCAACGACTAGTAGGACTTTTACAGCAGTTACCCATTCCGGAGTGGAAATGGAACGATGTCACGATGGACTTCGTGACCGGATTGCTGAGATCACCTCGAGGGAACAATATTGTTTGGGTTGTCTTCAATAGGATTACGATGGTTTCTCACTTCTTTCAGATTAAGGAGACCTTCAGGGTTGATGATCTAGGATGACTATACATTTGAGAGATTGTATGATTTCATGGAGTTCTAGGCTCCATTGTTTCAGACAGGGATGCATGCTTTACTTCTCAGTTCTTGCAGGGGCTTCAGAGACCTTTGGGTACATAGGTACTTCTGAGTACAGCATACCATCCCCATATAGATGGACAGTCTGAGTGTGCGATCCTGGTTCTTTAGGATATTCTCCAAGCATAAATTCTTTATTTTTGTGGTTCTTGGGAGAAGCATATCCCTTTGGTGGATTTCCCCTACAACAATAGTTTTCAGGAGAATATTCAGATGACACCTTACGAGGCTTTGTATGGTAGGCCATGCCGATCACCTTTATACTGGCTGGAGGCAGTATAGGTTGCTTTATTGGGACCTCGTCTAGTTCAAGAGACCTAAGAGTAGAGAGAGTTGATTCGGAAGAGGATGGCTACAACACAGTCTCGACAGAATTCTTATGCTGATCAGCAGAGACGACCTCTGGAGTTTGAGGTCGGGGATCCGGTTTTCCTGTGTGTCGCACCGAGATTGGGACAAAAGAGGATTCAGAGACAGGGTAAGATTTCACCACTGTACGTTGGGCCGTTTGAGTTATTAGAGAGATTGGACCAGCTTCCTATCGGTTTCAGTTACCTCGGAGGTACCGGGCCATGCACGACGTCTTCCACATCTCTCAACTCTGACGTTACTTTTCTTACCCATCTCATGTCTTTCAGCCCGAGAAGTTGAGCTCGAAGCGGATACATTGTTTGAGAAGAATCCTATTCATATTGTCGATCGTAGTATGATGGTTTTCCGTGGAAGGTATGTTCCTCTATTACAGAAGCTATGGAAGCACGGGCGAGTATAGGACGAGACCAAGGAAAGGGAGGCCGATGTACGATCGCAGTGGCCGGAGCTGTTTGCTGTTTCTTCTTCTCCGCCTCGTTAGGGAAATTTGGGGACAAATTTCATTAAGGGGGGAAGTTTGTAAGAACCAGGATCTTAATTTTCAGGTATGTTTTTCTTTTCCTTTATTTTTTGAGAAAAGTATGGTTTCTTGAATTTTTTGAAGTACACATCGTGTACTTTCTGAGTACACGCCGCGTACTACTTTGTCGCTCGAAGCCATGTGTTGGCCACGTCCGGGCCACACACATGGTGTGTAGGGGTGATGTGGAGGCCTCTTAAAGAGGAGTACGGAAAAACAGAGTACACGCCATGTACCCCTGAAGTGCAGTCCATGTATTTTCTTTTTTTCATTTAACGGATCGGGGTCACACCTGACGGACAGAACACTCTTCTTTTTTGAGTTCTTCATCCGAGAGGGACCCGTACGACCACGATTCTTCTCCGAGCCCTCGTGGCTCCGTCTGATATCCTTTTCAGTCGCCGTCGATTGCATTGGAACCATAGTAGTGAGTTCTTCCTTCTCCTAGAGCTTTGTTTTCCAATTTCTCCTCTTCCTCAAGATATCGTGGGATGAGATTTTTTGACCTTTTCTCATATCTTCGACGTTCTAAGGAGAATCAATCATCACGGTTCAATTATATGATCTCCTAGCATCGAGGTAGTGGGTTTTTGCCTTTATTTAGGAAGTCTGTGAATATTTTGGGAAAATTCCACCAATACCCTTGAATGGGGTATTGTGTGTTTCCTGTTTTTCCCTGGTAGTTTACTTGTTTTGCTGATATGCCCGTGTAGAGGTCATTGCTTGTTAATAGGGTAAATCGTATAGTGCTATGGATGTTTTTCTTATCAAGCATTTTTTCATTTGCCATGACTAGTTGTAGTAGAGTGGAGTTCTTATAAAGTTATGTTGTTGTGCCTTTGAATGATAACCAAGTAGTTCTTGAGGTTTACTTGGGGCGATACACGTGCTATGAATGTTTGTTTTACACATGGCTATGAGAACCTAGTGTAGTGGACTATATGGATAATAGACTTAAGGGCTTCTCCAGAGTGTCTTTAATTTACAATGCGAGAACACATGGGGAATTGACATTGAGTGCTTCAATATAGAGTTTGTAGTTCCTCGACGCCGGCCACAGGGGGAATGAGATGTTGAGTGCTTCACCAGAGTGCCTTTAGTATGATACAAGACTATACGAGGAATTGACGGTGAGTTCTTCCTCAGATAGTCTATTCTTTAGCTGAACCAGAGGGGCGAGACTGTGTGTGCTTCCTAGAGGGTTTCCAGTACTTATAGAGTGAACCATAAGGGTTAGGCTGTGAGAACTACCCAGGGGGTTACCTGTAGAGACCCAAAGCATTACGTACATAGACATTACATTACATTTTCATAATATCTAATACATATTAAGAAAAGGCACTAGAGGACCGTAATAGTTTAGCGTCTCTGGAAACTCGGAATATAATCTTCTAATATTAGTGAATGATCTTCAACATCTCCCATAATGATCTTCCCTTTTTTATACCTAAAACCTATCTTTATATCATGGGGAAAAGAAAACATATAAAGGGTGAGATAAAATTCTCATTAAGGGTAACCATGGAGAAAATAAAAAAAACATATACATTTGAACTTCAAAAATGAACATAATATTTAAACATCAAAATCATGGGCAGTGACATAAAACATGGTAGTACGTAAGGCATAGATCATAATGGATCATAAACCATGATAAAACAACATGGGAATAGAAAAATGTAATTATGGAAAACCATTAAGCACATGATATGATTTTCAAAGTAGCCAAGGCATTGCTTCCAAGACCATCTTAGTCGACAAAGTCCCTTTCTGAATCGACTTTACTCCTTGTTGCAGTCCTGTAATACTGAACTGGATTAACTTACCATTACATCCATTTCTATCTCATGAGATATAAATCTTTACCCAATTCATTGGAGGGAGATATAGGTCCCACCCATCTCATAATGAAATCATTCTTACACATGCCATGTCATGAAAAAAAATAATTCATCATTACCCAAAGAATAAAATGGGTACAATAAACATCATCCCATCATAAAATAATCCATATTAAAAAATGGATATCATTTCATCATAAGAAAAGTAAAACCATGTAAATCATAGAGACATTATACTTGAAACATACACATATGAAATAATGTCATCCTAGATGAAAAAATAGTTTTGATAAAACACTTGAAATAAATTCTTGAGGACAATATCCTTTCTTCTTTAAAATCATTTTCTATTCACAAAAAGCAATGAAAGTTTAAAATAAAAGGATTTTGTTGAAAATAATTATGATATAATGTAGAGTATGCTTCTTGGAAATAAGGCTTTATGAAACTGTAAAAATCCTTTCATGCCGTATAAGTTAAAAAAACATTATCCTCGATCCTTTTCCGGAAAAGTCAAAAAGTTCCTCGTATGGTAAACAAAAGAAACGTTCCTTTCATAACATGTGGTAAATGTTAAAATGGGTAAAAAGGAATTTAAACATACATAAAAACAATTTTTGAAAACATGTACATGGATGATTACAATAACACTAGCAATTACTTATGAATGATCAATCTTGGATAAGAATGAGATCGGAATAATTATCCATTACCTTAGGTCTGATATGCTTCATATGTATCCAAACCTCCTGTATAATGTACTAAATAATGTCATTGACTTATTAAAGAATCATATTCATTGTTATGATATCATATATGGTTCACTTATGACTTTATATTACCCGTTCTTTTTTAAATTCCATGTTAAAGCAGCGTTTTGGGTAAAATCGTTTTATTTATCGTACACATGAACGATGTTTTCCTTTCCTTATTGACTTGAATGAAAGTAAGTATATGTCATATATATATATACATAAATTCAGTAGCTTCATCATGTCTTATATTTCATTATTATTCATTATATATACTTTAAAATCATTCTTGAATGGTTAACATGGAGAATGAATCTCATCGCGTCGTGGAGTTGGTAATCCGTATGTACGCACGAGGGATGATATCATTCCCATAATTATTGAATGGAAATTCAGTGGATGATATAATATCTCAGAATTATTATGATGTTATAATAACCAAATATTGTTATTCATTACACCATTATACCCATCCAAGTAAGGCGGGGGTGAAAAAAAATATTACACCACGACATTGAGACGGTATTTCATACGTACGCACGCGCGGTGATTCTGTTCTTCGTAAGATAGATAGAAGGGGAAATAGGGTTGTTTAATATTTATAATAACATATCAGTATATAATTAATACTGATTTTATTACTTTATAATGATACAACTAAAGAAGAACAAGTATAAGAAGAAAGAAACATGAGAGAATCAGAAGAAGAGATTACCTCTTCTTCAACACACCTCCTTTAAGCTTCCTCTTAAGGCACTAGAGTTTTTCTTTTGTGGAGACCAAAACCTCTATAATATTTCTATGGATGTTTATAAGGGAAATGGGCAGGGTTTGGACGAGAATCAAGGCTCAAAATGGTGTTAAGAGAAGAGGGAGGAGGAGCCCTTTTATAATGGAGGAGAGGGGCGCCTTAGGAAAAACATAAAATATTATTTTATAATAAACTCATATTCGGTTTATAATAGCTCAAATAGATTTATTTATAAGATAAAGATGGTATGGGTCGAAATACTCTCAACCAATAGGATTTAGACAAGTTTAAGTTACTATTTTATCCTTATCATTTAGATTTAACTCTATGTTAAATAAATTAACTTTTACACTGTCTTCTTGTTTTCTTACACTATATGGTTAATAAACATACTATAACAATCCAAACGAAACCCAAGTGATTAATTATTAATATATATAACCTTATCTAAGTAATTTGGCCGAAACATATATTTTTAGGAATAAAATAATAATTATTAACATAATATTTGTTTTAAAAACTATTTTATTTCAATTTTGACACTATCTGGTTATTGATTTTTGTGAAAATCTTTACAGGATTATTAGTTCGAAAAAAATTAATTAAATCAATATAAACATGTCCTATTAACCTAGAAAATTACTGTAATTAATAAAAAGTCTCAAATTACAATTATTTGGGTATTTATAACATTAATTATGTTAATATTTCATTAATAAGGTTATTACTGCATCATCATTATGTCATTAATAAATTAAGTTATTTATTGTCTAAAAAATTATAAATAAAATCCCATTATGTAGGAAATAATTTTTCCTTTCTAAATAATATTTATAGTCTAATTTATCTTATGTGTAACCCTATATTAAAAATGTTTTCTTTATTAAACTTTAATTATAACTCTTTTAACCCTTCTTTAAATAAAATAATAATAAGTGTCCAAATCTAATCCATGTGGACCAAAAGGGTAATATTTTAATCCTAATATTGTCTTTGGTCGAATTACACTTATCCAATAGAATTAGGACACGTTTTAGGGTAGTAATAATATCATTTTTACCCTTAATTACCCTATTTACTTTTAACCGTGGTAAATAAAAGTAAAAACTTACTATTCACCAAAAATTATTTTTATCTTATTGTACCAAATTGTACTCCTTTATATTAATTGTTTCTCTCGGATTTTAAAAATTCACTCTGAGAAGCAGTAAAATTAGGTTTTATTTAAATTTTCAAATTCTCCTAGGAGGTGGGTATAAGACGATGAAAAGTTCAATAAAATTTTTATATATCTAAAATTATTATAAAATGACTCCAATAAATTAAATTGAACTTATATTGGTATTATGTATCAATTTTTACCTAAAATAAATTTAAATAAAATAATTAATTATTTAAATAAAAATCGGTTTTTAAATAGTAACCTAGTGTTTTCACTATTCATCAAAAATTGAATGTTTTTTGAAAAATACCAAAAATTCACCATAGGCTAATTTTGATATTCCAAATCCAAAAATGAAGTCCATTTTGAAAGTTAAAATTTATAATATTTCAAAAAATGGGTATTAATATTCATAACTGCTAGTTCATAATAATATTATAGTAATATCTCGTTTAGTGAAACTCGGAATTGCGTACTACACACGCTATCGAAGAAGGTATTGATTGCGTGTAATGCAAGCCATGTTTGGCTGCGTGTAGTGAAATCTCTGTTTGGTGTTGCGTATAACATAATCAAAACTTATTTTATTTAAACATTAAACACAATCAATACTTAATGTTGCGTAGAATAATTTCCACAAAATGAACATGAAATGTTGTGTAACATGAGCCAAGAATAGTGTTGCGTATACTGCAATCTAACATGGTGTTTCATATAGCACAATCTAATTTTGGTTTAGTGTACAACACAAGACATCAATGAAATTAAAAATAATATTTCTCATAAAATATCAGGGGTGTTACATTTTACCCCCCTTAAAATGAATTTCACCCTCAAAATTTGTCGGGGTTATATTTGGGTTTCTACATGAATGTTTCATTCATAGAAACTCACATCATAAAAAGGATTACTAAAACATAATTTTAAAAATTGGAGTATGAAACATAATGGTTACAGGAATTAACTCATCACTGTGTTTCCACATAGGAGAACATAGGTGAAAATATGGATATGGAAGAGAAATCTATCCATCAAGGTTTGATGGAGAGTGGTAGAGAACATGGCTATGAAAAAGCCAACAATAACAAAGCCATAAATTTGTGATGATCTAAGGTACCATCTGATTCATCATATATGAGGAAACTAGAACAACATTTTTGGTTTTCAAGATCATTTCCCAAAAATTGAAGAATTTGAATTAGAAGAAATACTTACTTTATTTTGGTACAATCTCACCATTGTTCGTGCCTTGACCAATTTCCACTTCATATCTTACAGAATTGAAGTTGCATTTTTCATTCATTAAGTGTTAGCAGATCATGTGATAGAATGATGGGTCATTCCATCTGTCTCAAACAAAAGGGTAGAAAAAGTTTTCAAATATACATACGTCCATCTATGGTGAGGTTAATCATATATGATTCCAAAAATGGACTTATACTTCATCTATAATATAGAATAATAAAATAAAACTAGTTTCTACTAACCACAGACTTCTTGTAGGCCATTGGTAGGTGATAAATGTCTGTCGCACTTCAGTTGTGGGTTCGATTCCCACAGCCTTGTCCGACGCGACAGGTTGTTGCTCGTCCTGCAGGTTGTCCCTTTTTCTAAAACTACATTATTATAACATTCTATCAATAATATTGAAAAAATGTTCTATCTTTAAACAATAATAATGTATGTCCAACATAATCCATTTCAATCTTTAGTCTTATCCAAAATACTTCTGTCCAAGCTCATAGTATAAAGAAAACAATTACTAGAAATGTCATCTGTCGAGCATGTGAATACCATCATTTATCCCCTATATATATTATATGATATATCTTGTTGGTCAAATTAAAAACCGGTGAATACCTTAATCATGTATTCTCTTTAAAACTGAATACCCATTGAACCATAGTGAAAACATGAATGCTGTCAAATGTTAACTCTTTCCACATACCAAAATCAAAAAAAAAATTATATACTCAAACCATGATATCACTTTGCCCTTATATCAGTCATGAGCTCAAGAATACATCAATCATATAATTTTCTCCTTATCCCTTCAATTTGCGCATATCATCATCCTTACAAAAATATATCAATCACTTTCCATGGTTACCGGTACCATAAAATTATTGAAAACCACAATAGACTAATACATAAATATTCCAATATTCCATGATACTATATACAACATTATTTTAAAATCCCATTAAATAAACACATAATCATTCCACCACATCATTTTCATATTCAACATTGCCAATAGTGATCGCATGTGACTTTCCTTTTTCCTTTTCCTTATGGTGTTTCTTATTTCGATCATCATTAACCCTTGGATTAGGGAATTTATTAGCATAATGACCCATTTCCTTGCAATTGAAGCATTGAAGTGTTGGTGGAGTGTTCTCTGTAGTCTTTTCTCTATTCATGTCATTGTAATCCTTTTTCCCATTACTTCGGCACTCAACTGCTCGATGACCTTCTTTTCCACACTTGAAACATTTTCTAGTAACTTTTAGGCAATCTCCGCCATGCTTCCTTCCACACTTTGATCATAAGGAAACATTCACCTTTTTTCACCATTCTTCTAATATTTTTCCTTGAACTACATCTTTTGTTTTTTCCCAAAACCATGAGATAGATATGTAACACCAACTTCATGTTCTACCTTGATAGCACAAAGCACAATTTCTTCATAGGTACTGAAGTCTCTTATAGCTAATTCTCTTCGAAGGCTTGGTTTTAAGCCACAGAAGAATCAATCAACTTTACTTTCAGGTTTCATGATAATGCCAGATGCATACCTTGCATGCCTTGTCAAATTCGTCTCATATATACCAACAAATTCATCATGTTGTTTCATAAGCTCATGGAAATAATTTTCCATCCTTGTTCTAAGAATACGAGGGAAGTACTTATTGAAAAACAAGTTCCTGAACTCGTTCCATTCCATGGATTCAATTTCATCTTGGGGCCTTTTATTATAAATTATAGTCCACCACTGGTTTTATTCACCTTCTAAATGGTAAAATTCTAAAATGACTTTTTCATGTTATGATCAGCGAAGTGTGGAAAATATATTATCAATGGTACTGATCCATTGTTCAGCAACAAGTGGATCAGAAGACCCATTGAAAGAATGTGGACGTTGACTGATGAAGGAGTCAATAGAATATTGTTCCCATCTCTGCTCATTTGGAAGTCCAGGACGATTCATAGCTTGTTTAAGTATAGCAATAAGATTTTTCACTCTATCTCCCATAACATTGGTTTTTTCAGGAGGACAGTCATTGCATTGTCCATTACATTGATCATCATAGTTCATTCGGGTTCCATCCATTGTCTAAAACCCAAAAATAATAGTGTGAGAGGCAAAACTCATACTAGGGAAAACAAAATAATAAAGTGGTAGTACCTTCAATATATAACAACTTAGGGTTAATTCTATGATTGTTACCGTAATTATAGTACTATAACCTATACTTATACTTAACCTTGGGGATATCCATTGGAATACCTTGGAAATATCTCAAGGGATCTCACTAAATTTTTCATATCCTATTTGCCAAAGGATTACTAAACCTTTCCTCTGATACCAACTTTAGAGACCCAAAGCTTGAAGTACATAGGTATCGCTTTACTTTTTTTGAATATCTTATACATAACGAAAACAAACACCAAAGGACCGTAATAGTTTAGTGTCTTTGGAAACTAGGAATATAATCTTCTAATCTTCGTGAAAGATCTTCAACATCTCCCATATAAATATTCCCTTTTTTATCTAAAACCTTTGTTTATATCCTGGGGAAAAGAAAACATATAAAGGGTGAGCTCAAATGCTCATTAAGGGTAAGTATGGAGAACATAAAACAAACCATATACATTTGAACTTGAAAACATGAACATAATATTTAAACATCAAAATCTTGGGCAATGACATAAAACATCGCAGTACGTAAGGCATAGATCATTATAGACCATCAACCATGATAAAATATCCTGAGAATAAAACATTTAATTTTGGACAACCATTAAGCGCATGATATGATTTCCACAGTAGCGAAGGAATTGCTGCCAAAACCATCTTAGTGGACAATGTCCCTTACTGAACTGAGTTCACTCCTCGTTCTAGTCCTGTATCACTAAACCGGATTAACATTCCATTCTAGCCATGTCTATATCATGAGATATAAATCATTACCCAATTCATTGGGGGGAGATATAGTTCCCATCCATCTAATAATGAAATCATTCTTACGTATCCCACAACATGAACATAAATCATTCATCATTACCCAAAGAATAAAATGGGTTTCATAAACATCATCACATCATAAAATAATCCATATAGAAAATTGAATATCATTTCATCATAAGAAAATTGAAACCATTTAAATCATAGAGACATTATACTTGAAACACACACATATGAAATAATGCCATCTTATATGGAAATTGGTTTTGATAAAACATTTGAAATGAATTCTTGATGAAAATATCCTTCCTTCTTCAAAATGATTTTCTTTTCACCAAATTCCATGCAATTTTAAATGAAAAGGATTTTGATGCGAAAATTCATTAAATCTTGTAGAGTACGCTTCATGAAAATAAGGCGTTATGAAACCGTAAAAATCCGTTCATTCCGTATAAGTTAAAAAAATTCTTCTCATACTTTTGTCAGAAAAGTCAAAAGTTCCTCATATGGTAAACAAAAGAAAGGTTCCTTTCATAACATGTGTTAAAAGATAAAATCCGTAAAAAGGACATTAAACATACATAAAAACACTTTTAGAAAACCCGTACATGGATGACAACAATAACCCCTGTAATTTCTTACGAATAATCAATCTCGGATAAGAACGAGATTCGGATAATTATCCCTTACCTTAGGTCTGATATGCTTTGTATGTATTCGAACCTCCTGTATAATTATTTAAATAATGTAATTGACTTATTAATGAATCTTATCATTGTTATGATGTCATATATGGTTCACTTATGACATTATATTATCTGTACTTTGGTAAATTCCATGTTAAAGCAGCATTTTGGGTAAAATCGTTTTATTTATCATACGTGTTTGGACTTGTTGTTCTTGTTATTATTATTACTTATATAATGATTTAATTACTTCCTGAATTTAAATCATGATTTATATATCATATATATTCAGTATATATATATGTGTGTATAATAGATAGATAAATGAAATGAAATACACCGTTCATAGAGACAGTAGGTCGTACGTACGCATGGATGTTGTTTTCCATTACTTATTGTCTTGAATGAAAGTAAGTAGATGTCATATATATATATATATATACATAAATCCAGTAGATTTATAATGTCATATATTTTATTATTATTCATTATATATACTCTATAATCATTCATGAATGGTTAACACAGAGAATGAATCTCATCGCGTCGTGGAGACGGTAATCCGTACATACGCACGAGGGATGATATCATTCCCATAATTATTGAATGGAATTGGAGTGGATGATATCATATCTTAGAATCCATAGGATGTTATTATAACCAAATATAATTATTATTTACACCATTATAACCATCCATGTAAGGTGGTGGTGGAAAAACATATTACACCACGACGTGGAGACGGTATTCCGTACGTATGCACGCGCGGTGATTTCGTTTTCCGTAGAATGGATAGAAGGTGAAATAGGGTTGTTTCATATTTATAATAACATATATGTATATATGTAATAATGATGTTATTACTTTATAATGATACAACTATATAATAATAAGTATAAGAAAAATGAAACTTGAGATAATCAGAAGAAGAGATTACCTCATCTTCGACGTACCTCCTTTAAGCTTCCACTTAAGGCTCTAGAGTTGGCCTTTTGAGGAGTCCTGAACCTCTATATTGTTTCTAGGGAAGTTGATAACAGAAATGAGTTGGGGTTGGCTGAGATTAAAGGCTCAAAATGGTGTGAACAGAAGAGGGAGGAGGTGCCCTATTATAAGGGATGAGAGAGGCGCCTTTTGAAAAACAGAAAATATTATTTTATAATAAAGTCATATTCGGTTTATAATAGCTCCAAATTGATTTATTTAGAAGATAACGTGGGTATGGGTCGAAATAGGCTCAACTAATAGGTTTTAGGAATGTTTAGGTAACTATTTTATCCTTATCAGTTAGATTTAACTCTAAGTTAAATAATTTAACTTTTACAGTGTCTTCTTGTTTTCTTACACTATATGGCTAATAAACATACTATAACAAGTCAAAAGAACCCCAAGTGGTTAATAATTAATATATAGAACCTTATATAAGTCATTTGGTCCTCCCTTAGATTTTTATGAATAAAATAACAATTAATAATATAATATTTGTTTTAAAAAATATTTTATGTCAATTTTGACACTATTTGGTAATTGATTTTTGTGAAAATCATAACAGAATGATTAGTTCGAAAAAAATTAATTAAATAAATACTAACATGTATTATTAACCTATAAAATTAGTATAATTCATGTAAAGTCTAAAATTACATTTATTTTCTTATTTATAACATTAATTATGTTAATATTTCAACAGTAAGGTAATTACATCATCATCATTGTGTCATAAATAAATTAAATTATTTAATATCTAAAAATTATAAATAAAATACCAATATATAGGAATTATTTTTATCTTTCTATTAAATATTTGTAGTCTAATTTATCTTATGTATAACCCTATATTAAAAAAAGTTTTATTTATTAAACATTGATTTTAACTCTTTTAACACTTCTTTAAATAAAATAATAATAATTGTCTTAATCTAATCCAAGTGGACCTAAAGGGCCATATTTTAATCCTCAGGTTGTTTTTGGTCGAATTACATTTATCCAATAGAATTAGGAAATGTTTTAGGTTAATAATAATATCATTTTTACCCTTAATTTGCCTATTTACTTTTAACCGTGGTAAATAAAAGTAAAAGGTTACTATTCACCGAAAATTATTTTTATCTTATTGAACCACATTTTACCCATTGATATTAACCGTGTCTCTTGGATTTTCAAAATTCCACTCACAGAAGTGGTAAAATTATGTTTTTCTGTAAATTTTCCAATTCTCATTGGAGGTGGGTAAAAGACGGTGAAAAGTTCAATAAAATTATATATATATATATAATTATTATAAAATGACTCCAATGAATTACATTGAAGATATATAGGTATTATGTATCAATTTTGACATAAAATAAATTTAAATAAAATAAATAAATATGTAAATAAAAATTTGGTTTTTAAATAGTAACCCAGTGTTTTCACTATTCATCAAAAATTGAAAGTTTTCAGAAAAATATCCAAAATTCACCCTAGGATAATTTTGATTTTCCAATTTCAAAAATGAAGCCCATTTTGAATGATAAAATTTATAAAATTTCAAAAATTGGATTTTACTATTCATAACGGCTAGTTCATAATAATATTATAATAATATCTCATTTAGTGAAACTTGGTATTGCGTACTACACACACTATCGAAGAAGGTCTTGATTGTGTGTAATGAAAGCCAATCCAGGGATACATGTAGTGACTACTCTATTTGGTGTTTAATATAACATAATCAAAACTTATTTCATTTATACATTAAACAAAATCTATACTTATTGTTGTGTAGTATAATTTCCACAAAACGAACATGAAATTGTGTTTAACACGAGCCAAGAATAGTGTTGCATATATTGCAAGCTAATAAGGTGTTTCATATTGCACAATTTAATTTTGGTTTACCATACTACACAAGACATCAATGAAATTAAAAATAATATTTCTCATAAAATCTCATGGTGTTACATTACCTGTTGTTCTTCTTGTTGTTTGTCTATTACTTGTGTAATTATATGCCAGACACTGTGGATTGTAGCTGCTGTGTGCTTTCCTGTTTACTGCTTCCTATATTTCTACTTCCATGTATTAACTGACTGTTAGGCACAGTTCATTGGGTGGTTGCCTACTAGGACCTTATCTCACATCCTATTTGGGTCATGCTTTTGGGCCCAAACAAATTATATTGTTTTAGGTGTAGATAAGGGCAGGCACCCTTCTTCTTCAGGTACATGACTTACTGTGGAGTTGGAGAGCATGGGACCAAGCTATGGCTTGTGATGATTAAGAGTTTACCTATTTTTCATTTTCACTTTGGTTTAGTATTTTATTCACCATTGTGACTAGTTTGGCTGCTTTCCTAGACATATGTATCATGCATCATTTTATATACATGTGTGTGTGCTTCACTTGTTTACTGTTAGTCTTCCTCTTTTTATCATTTACTCTTGTATGGATGGTTATGGTTTCTGATGTTATCTATTTTTTTCTTCCATTGTGTACTCTACCAATGAGTGCATAGTTTCCCCATTATCACACCTAACGCCCTCGCTACAAGTCGGCAGCCTCTGGCATTTGGGAAAATGCGCTTGAGGCCATGTGACCAATCGGGTACGGTGCGCCTCTATGTGGCTTTTGGAACCGGGAGATTACACTGACATTCTATATTTACCTTTTGAAATTTTTATATTTTCTACTACCAGCTCTGCGAAAAGGGAAATAGGATCTTAGAGGAGGTGGATGTTCTTGTTTCATTGGTTGGGAGGCTGATAGTGATGTGACTCGTATAATGTCTTTATTTTAAAAATCAGAGTACATTATTGATTGTTGATTGTAGTTTTTTTATATACCTATTTGTTTTTGGTTACTTTCTACCTATGGATATTAGAGAAAACAAATATGAATCTATAATATTCCTCATTTTTTTATAAAATCCATTCAAGGGTATATATTTGATGAAATTTGTGATAATTACCATCCCATTGGGCTTCATAAAACCCTTCGAGCCATGTTAGTGCTGGCTCAGGGATTAGGGTACTAGGCTATCCGGGTTAATTTGTGACGAATTGGTATTAGAGGTCAAATAAGAGAATCATTCCTTGAAGGCAGTATACAATTTAGAGATCCCACATTAGAATTGGATTGTAGTTGCAATTGAGTGACTAGCCACATCTCATCATTACAAGCCTTATTTCACCATTCATGGTTTTTGCAAAGGTTTATTAGGGAATAATTATAGTCTTTTCCAATGTTTTTTTTGGATAGGATGAAATCCAAATATTGGTTTCTTATCTAACGTGATAAATTACCTTGTTAATCTTTTATGAGTTGTTGATCCCAGTGATATTATTTTGTCTTAATTTTTTTTAAGATATTGGGATGCATATTGCCTCCAAGAAGACATTTGAATATGATCCTAGAGGAATCTACTGGTGAACCATAGTGAGAATATACTCATATAGAAAAATTATCATTTTGATTATTGTACATGTTGTCCAAGCTTTTGGATAGGATCTTTTTCCCATTCCATCTCAGTTATCAATTGTGGAACCTCATATTGACGAATCCCAGTTTCCTAATCATGATTTCTTTCATATAAACTTACATTACATATAATTATCTATAGACCCTCAAGAGGATAAAGACTATTTATGATATATATAGATTTTTTTATTTTTTGATACTCTTAAATCTATTATTTTAATGCGTGATAACATTATATTTTGGATATCTAGCTGGATATTATGAAATCCAACTATAATTGTGACGAATATCGAGTGTTTACCTTTGGAAGAGATAGTGGTTATCATCCATAACCATTTCTATCTAGAGTCTATGATTCTAGCTAAATCTATGATGATTTTCAAACATGATTAGGCAGATAGGTCTATGACAGAATATGAGAACCAATTCACAATGAATGTATTGTGTTTACCTGGGAATGTATTAACTGAAAATTTCAATACTATACATTTTTTATTAGAATTTGATATAATATTTTTTCTTTTCTTTTCATGGTGAATATTTCCTCTTATCTTCATGACCAATATAGGTAATGTATTCATGAGATAGATCTATTTCGTATATCTTTCAATAGGGGAGATTCATTTTATCCTAGTGGAAGTTCTATGATTTCTAATAAATTTAAATGGAATCCTTAAGAGTCTCATGGTGGTTTCCCTATAGTATAGTCATTATATTCCTCATACATTTACTATAAGTTTCCCATTGACTTTCATATAGTGTGTCAAGCCCATTCATTTGAATTGATTTTCTACTAAGGAACCTAATATATGTATTTCTTGATTTCCCTTAAGAATTTTGCAGATGTTCTGTTATGTCTTTTATGCCCCATGTGGTGGAAGGGGAGTAGAATCACCAAATAGTAATATATTAAAGAATTATTTATAGGCCTATGTGTGTATCCTTGGGAAGATGATGTTCTCCTTTCTACGAAATTTGATGTGCAAATTTTCTTATGTATTGATTATTGGACCTCAATGGAATCATGGAATACCTATATTATATTTTCACATAGGTTGATGATATTTTTGACTAGTAGAAAGGGGGGAAGTAGTCCCCATACAATTATATTAGGTCAAATTACCAATATGGTTTAATAATATAATATATCATTAATAAAACTATTTTCCAACGTATGTATGGACATTATCTGTACCTTTTCATTCCATTTGGTCTAACAAATTACCATATAGTCCTTAAAGATTTTTTGAATAGGATATTCTACATGTATCTTCATATTCTTTTGACTATAATAATAGATTATTTCTTAGTTTAATATATGACAGTAGAGAATCATGTGTGACATTTATGATAATTTATATTCTTGTTGTGGAATCATAGACTTCAAGAAAAGATATCAAAATGTTATTTATAGAATGGTGAAGTGATTTTCTTGGAACATGTGGTGGAATAACTTGGCATATCATTTTATCCTTAGAATGTGAAAGCTATTATGTCGTGATAGAAGCCACAATATTTTTTTCACAATTCATAGCTTCTTGGGTCTATTAGGATATGGTTTTTAGTTCGTATAGGATTTCTCAATATTTTCTTCTCTGATGAACTATCTCATTCAAAATGGATAGCTGTATGTTTATGGTGAAACATTATATTGTTTTTTGTTGATCTGAAATATATTATGACTTCTTTACTGTTGTTGACTCTTATAGAGGTATTGAATGGTTTATAGTCTACTCTAATGCACAGGTTGGGGTTTGGGATATTTTCTTATGCAATTTGAAAACATTGTTGCCATTGGATCTTGTTATATTTGGATCTACTATAAGAATTATCAAACTCTTGTCCATGAACTCATAATTTTCACTTATTCTCTTAAGCGTTTATGGAATTAACTTTTCGATTAATGGTCTACAATGTATTATGACCAATTTTTGTAAATACTTTTTATAAAAAATTTCAGAATCAATAATAGAGGCATTACGTGTAGTCCCGGAAGTCAATTTATTATAAAATCGCCCACACCCCATGGAAAGGAAATGCCATTGGCGAATCATTAATCATGAAAATCATGAAACAATATGTGAAGTAAAAACCCTGATAGTGTTTCATTATGGATCTTTTAGTATATCCCCATCTAAGAGTTTGGGAAACATGGTTTCAGTTTATCTATGATTTTGTTCAGTTAAAATCCACTCTTATCAAGATGAAACTGCTAGAATAGTAGTTTGATAATGAGTAACGTTCCTTTTGAAACTCTCATTATAGTGGGAAGATAGTTTTGTTATTGTCATTCTCCAATAGGTTATTCAATGTTTTTAGAATCTGTTTATTATTCCCCTATCGATGTGGAAAACTCTAATAGAATATTTCCATAACTCTGAACATGATCTTCACCCAAGAACCACATTGATTTTCTAAGACTTGTTCTGATGATTCTTGAGTCAAGGTATGAGATGGAAAAATAATAATTTTGTCTCTATTTCGTATACATGAAAATAGGTAATGGTTGATAAACAGAGACATTTGGTTATCCTTTAGCCCCTTCCACTGCCGAGTGGAAAGTGGGATGCCATATATATTGAATTTGTGGTTGGTTTTCCGCATACCTAGATAATGGAGAATGGTATATGGTTTTTGACAAATAGATTGAACAAATCAGATCACATTAAACCCTTCTAATACATGGCCATTATTTAGGAACCGGGATATCACACTGAGTTATATATTTTTCTTTTTCTTAGAGGTACATATGATATAGCAACTAATAGAAATCTCATTTTACATATCACATTTTGAAGTCCTTTAGAATGAACTGGGATATCACGTTCA
This sequence comes from Viscum album, assembly GCA_963277665.1. NCBI lineage: Eukaryota > Viridiplantae > Streptophyta > Magnoliopsida > Santalales > Viscaceae > Viscum > Viscum album. The sequence goes on from OY728152.1 coordinate 280,647,571, forward strand.
TTTGATTACAACAAACCTTCTAAAAATGGATATCTTGATAGAGATAGATATATAAATGTTTTAGGACAAGATTGAGGACCAAATCCTCTATTTTGAGGGATATTATGATGATAAATTTGGAATAGTTGAGTTTTCTCATAAAAATATTTTCCAGTCCACATTTAGAATGGATCCTTTGGAGGCCTTATAATGTTAGCCTTGTAAATATCAAATGATTTATTCCAAAATCTGTGAATGTTCCTTGGATAAATCAACATTGTTTCAAGAGATTAAATATCTGATGTAGTTGATTAGTTAGAGAATACTGATTCCATTAATAGATTATAAAACATAAGATTATTTTTATCATAGAACGTTGGATTTTTTTGTTGGAGACCATGTGTTATTAATGGTTTCCCAATATTTAGGTCATAGAAAAAATGTGGGGTATGGTTTTTTTTCACTTCAATTTTTGGGACCTTTTGAGGTTGTTGAATAGGTGGAAAATGTAAATTCACATTTTGAACATCCAATATATTTTATTTCAATATATAATGTGTTCCATGTATCATAGTTATGAAAATATCATTATGATCCTTATTATATTTGGAACAATAGTGTTATTCAAATTGATTCTAATTTCTTAATGACTAAAAATCCAATTAGGATAGTTTATTTTAAGACTGAGGTACTTCATGGGAGGATGCTACATTCATTATTTTGGGTAAAGGTTGCACGGTTCTAATATACCTGAGTTTTGTGTGAGGGAGGTACTGATTAGAGAGTAGTTGCCTCATCATTTGAATATCGACATGTTTTTACCGGATTTCTAGGGATATGCATTTTGTAAGTTGGGGTGGTTATAATATATTTTTTCCAATGTTCATGTACTCCTCAACCGTATTTTTTATCATTATTTTATTAAAGATTAACTTAGGTTTTTCAGGTTGGAAGTGGAATTTTTTTTGATCTTTCAGCTGTGAAGGACTATCGCACGATTTTCCAAAACCGAGCACCCACATAAGGAAAATATTGCAATTATAATATATGGGGTTTACATTGTTTAAAAGTTGCATACAAATAGAATATACTGGGACCCTAACTTTGGGGAATTTCATACCTATCATTTGGATAGGGTTCTTCTATAATTATTTATATTCAAAACAAACTAACACATCCATGACCTTCCTATTGACCCTAAAAAACCTATAATGAATTAACTTGTCTTGGAAGATCTCAAGAACCCTATTTGGACAATCTAAACATATTCTTATGGGGATCGATGCATGGAGGATCTCATTCGATACCTCCCTAGTATGTGTTTCTCCTCTTGTCCATTTTATCTGGTTCTCTTTTTCATTCCTCTAATGGGAATATTATATCATCATATTTTTAATGGTTCAAAATAGAATTGTTATGGATATTTAATATAGGATTTATTTCTTGATATCTATTTCCATCATTCTCTATTGGTGGAACTTGTTTAAGGTGTCGAATTGTGATACCATGGATAAAATAAAGTGGTTTTGTTTTTAATTTTGAAAAATAATTATAGATTGATTTTATTAACTTGACATAAATTTAATTCAATGGAATTTTGAAAACCAAATTTGATGGGAATTGAAATTTTAAATTTAATTAGTCTGCATTTCTCCAAAAAACAACCAATTCTATAAGAATTAGAAATCACTGTGTATTTTTTAAATTGATGGAAATTGTGAAATGATTTAAGGATTAATTTTATGTAAAATATAGATTAATAGAATTTATAAAATCATTTTCTTGATTTTAGTTTGAGAAGGCATTAATTGATGAGAAAATCATGTATTGTTATTTAATGAAAATTTAAATTTCAATATGTAAATGTGGGAACAAGAATTGTGAATTTTTATTTGTTTCAAATGAAATTATTTTCCCATTTTCAGATTAATTATAGATTTAGAATAGGGAAGATTCGGTAATTAGTGGGTTAGATATAGAAGAACGATAGGGTGGTAATTCACAATAAATGTATTAATAATGATAAGACTCACAAGAATATAGTTGTGTAGATCATATTCCTACTCATTGTACCTAATTGTTTGGGATTATACTCTATTTTCACTTTTATCATTCTCTTCCATATACTTCAACCCAAACTACTTCGGTTCCCATGTTCAAAAGTATATTTTCCATTCATCAATGTAAATATTTGCTATCCAATTTCCATTCAATGTAGTGATATGATTTTTTATCTTAATTGTATTCTATGCAACATTTTGGTCGGTCCACACCTTAGTAATAGGAAATAGAGAATATATACCAATAATGTATTGAGCCTTTTTATGAACCCTTGAATCATCATGAGTTATATCACTACTAGTTGGAGCACATTGGTCATTCTAATATCTAGTCTCCATACCTCCAGCCTTAACCATATCTCCAATGTAAGGGACTATAGGGGGAACTAGGATCTCGCAGTGCTAACTCTGTCATCATCTAACAACCAAACTATTGTTTCAACATGGAAAAAAATATCCTCCATTCTTCCATTAGGATTTTCAACTCTTAGATTAACATAATGTGGATCGAGGGTGAGTGATTCCTCTTTTGATAAAGAAGAAACATACTGGTTATCAGTAACATACCAAAATTAATACTTAGTGGAAACATCCTCATATTGATCCATGTTAACCCAATTTTATGAAGGAGTATAATTTAACAATTTTTTCAAGAAAATCATAACTTTGTACAGGAATTAAATACCCCCTTTTGATACAATGAAATTATTCTCCAAATTAAATGTATAACCATTCAATCTGTGGTCTGAAAAACAACATAAATATATATACATATTTTCAACTATCCTCACACCAAAGACAGCCTACCATATTCCCCATAATGTGAATGATCGACCAATTTTGAAATGAAATGGGATGTCAATATAGATAGACCCTTAACATCATCATTAGAGCATATCGTATCTAACCAAAATAACATGAAAATCAAAAAAGGATGAAATTGGATTCATTTAAAAAATGGGTAGCTCTATACTATACACAAATCAAATCCTCCATCAATGAGAAACAGATCATCATGATTTTCTTTTTGAGAAGCCCAATAGTTATTGAATCTTGGAAACCTAAAGAACTGAAAATTAATCTGTCGAATGAATAAATTTACAGTCAAAGTCTTGTAAAGATTTCAAGAAATGATTGGTCTTGTAGAGAAAAATACTTTATAAACTAAACTGTATAAATAAAAAGGTGTTGTGAAACCTCAATGAGATCAATCACAATTTAGAAAAACTTGATGGAAGGGAACGGTTGGAGGGACTCAGGTTTAGAAAAATGAATATAGGGAATATGATGAGCTCTATTCGGATGTGAGGGACATACCTCACCCTTTTATGTGGGAGGGACTTTAGCACCATGAATCACTACCTTGTGCTTCTCCAATAGAGGAGTGGGATGTGTAGTCCATGGAGTGTGAGTTATTGGAATTTTATTAGAATACACGTATGATTGAATAATGTTTCTATTTTCTTATGGTGTTAATATACTTAAAATAAAATGAAATTTTATTAAAAGAAAATTCATTTTTCAAATTTATGTCTTATAGGTCACATATATTTAGTAAACTCATCCATTATACAGTCCATCTAATGTGTGAATGAGGCACATCACTTTGAGGATACGATAGTCCACACATCCACAAAAGATGATAATATATTATCACAAAATCGAATGAATGATGGTACATATGATTTTAGAATAAGAGAATCATAAGGGAATTTTAAATATAATATATATATATATATGTTATAAAATATAAACACCACATTATTAAGAAACATGAAAGGTTGTAATAGAATAACAAATGACATCAATTTGTTAGGCAGTAGTCCTTCGTACCCATGAACGATGACTTTGTTCCCAATTTTATGAATGTGTGTGTGTTATTGTAGGTCATAAACATAATATTACAACATATATTTATTTTGGTAAGACTAATTTTTTAATGAAAAAAAGATAAATCATGAATTGATGGTGTGGATAATGAAAAATAAAAAAAGTGGTCATTGAATTATGGTACATCTTATTTCAGTGTATACTTTTGGTTTCCACAAAAAGACATCATTTTTTAGTTTTATGACCAAACTGAAGAATACACGATTTTGTTAGGTATGTTGGGATATTATGTGAGTATAGTGTTGATGATAACAAATTCTTCAGATGAGTTATAAATTGAGGGGGGTGAGTAATTTTTTATGGTGGAGGATGTGTGACTTTCTTGTAAATATAGATTGATAAATAGTATTGGGATATATCCCATGCATCATGTGCCCACAGTAATGAACCAAATATGATATATCAAAGGATATAATTAAAATATTTCAGTCCAATATGTTATTGTTGACTTATTTTCATCCATGGCTACATTGGATGCTATATTAAGAGAGTTTTCTTAGTTAGGGTCCCTTCCCTTGGGAGGAGTGGGTATAATTACGAGGTATGCTCCCTAAATCCACTTTTTTACACCACTTAATGTATTTATATCCTAAATTTCCATTCCTATTTCATAAAAAAAAAATTTTGTGTTTTTGTTCCAAACTATATTCTAATAATTGGTAGAAATTAATTTAAATATAACCCCGTAGAGAAGATGTGAAAGTGGTTTGTAAAGATAAAATGATCAAATGTTCACTATTTTTCTATATTAATTCAATATATATATTATTAAATTTTAAAAAATTGTATAAATATATGTTCAGTTGTTCAAATAATTCTTTAAAACCAATTAATAATATAATTTAAAACTAATCTACTAATAAGAAAATTCATTTTTCATTAAATAATATTTATTTTTCAATATTCTTTAATAAAATGAAACATTAGACAAAAACAAAAAAAACTCAACATATGCTTATTTTGAAATTATTATATCAAAAATGAATTTTATTTTTCTTTTAAAATATAAAATTGTTATAATATTTACATTTAAAATAGCTTCTCCATTAAAAATTTCTAAAACTACCATTAACAAAATATACCTTTTGGGTCAAATTTTATTCGTTCTTATCCAATGTATATCAAATATATTGGATGAAGGAAAAAATATATTTGGTATAACATATAAAATAAATATTTAATTGATATAATTAACTAATAATAATTAATCTAATTTATTATGTCAAAACAGATATGGTGCATAAATATATTGTTTTTATAAAAACATTTTTCTATATTAACATGGTTTTCATTTTCCTTTCAACTTAATTAATAAAAACTGAATTATTTATATATTTATGAATATCATATATTTAATTGATAAATTTAATTTAATTCATAATACCCAAATTAACATATATGGGATAATTTTTATCATATTAACAGTATTCAGTAAAACTCGGTTTTATGTGTAATGCAAGCCATCAAAAACCATGTTAATGTGTGTAAAAAAATACATCAAAGTGTTTCATATAACATAAGATAAAATAATTGTTTTGTATCATAGTCATAACATGGTATTGTGTATAATGAAAACTGGAAAAAATTATTTATACTAAATAGAATATTTTTTATACTCTTATAGTGTTACATTCTCCCCAATTTAAATAAATTTCATACTCCAAATTAAAACAATATCTTGGTAATTGAGGAATTTATATTTGAAAATATTATTGTGGTAGAACCCACATCAAAATTTGGTTTAATAACACTTCTTCTTAAATATTTGTAAATGGAAAAGTGATATTCACCACAAAACACTGTGGTTGAATATTATAACATTATTGAAAACATGGACATGGAAGTGAAATATAACTATCATGTTTTTATTGAGAGTAATATAGAACGTTGATCTAAACAATGTTGGTGATCTTGGGAAGAATAAAATTAAAAAGTCTATAAAAACCTATGTATAAAAAGGTAAATTATATGATAAAAATGATGATAATATGAAAAAACAATTATTTGAAGACCATATTCCTAGTGTTTTGTAATTAATTAACTCTTTAAATATATAAGGAAATATAATTAGTCGATATGCTTATATTTTATAAGAAAAATGATTTATTCTTTATTAATTAAGTAAAAAATAAGTTATTACTTATATTAATTGAAATAAAAATTGTTTTTTACTCCATCAATGATAGCATAGACCGGTTTTTTGACAAATAATTAATCACTTCCATGGTAGTGAGAACTATTCAAATATAAATATCTACATAAATCATCTCTTCATGCCAAATTTTTATCTCAACATAATGAAAATATTAAAAGGTGTATGTTCCCCAATAAGATTTTAATATTTCCAGCAAATCATTTTTATGGTCATCTGTATCGTTTAACATGTTCTTTCAAATTAATAATTAAAAATTACTATTGTAAAATCCCAAACTATTCCATAATACTTATAACAAAAATATCATTCATAACATACTGAAATAATATAATTCATGAATCGAAACATAGTCATATTAATAATTCATATTGTAGTATTATAATATTGACCAGGATCCACTAGCCCCTATGGGGTATATTCCATTAGCACATGAGACATTTATTTTTATAGTGTTCCATATCCTTATAGTTGAAGAACTATATGTTAGAAATATATTTTTTACGCATACTATCACATTTAATATGTCCTTTATCCCCAAAAATTTATCACACTCTCATTCCTTTTAAGAAATCAAAGGGTGTTTATTTCCACAATTATCACAAGTGGGTAAATTATACATCCTTTATTTTTTATCAATAATTTTTCAAAATGTCCAATTATTCTTCAATTTACATCAGATTACTTTATACATTGATAAATCATTCCATTTCTTATAATAAATTCATACTATATCATTATTTGATGAAACGTATTTGGAGACTACTTCCCTTTGAATGACTAGATTAAACCCATTGATGGAATGATCTATCATACTATTTGTATCATGTTTATTTGTGAGGCTCACATTCCATCTACTGTGAACCATTTCTAAATGAAAACGTACACATTATTATATCATATCATTATGAAAAACAATTTAAAATACCAAAACTAGTGAAATACAAAACATAAATTGATCTATTTATGTGTACCTAATCTCATAATCATAAACCTAGTTTCTTTGGGATGTTCATCATTAATTATCTTCAATGTCATTCTTTAGTTTAAGCATACTAATCAATGATTTCCTAAATCTAGTTCTGAATTTTTATAATGAAACCGTATTATACCAACTTTATATACCCAACCACATTGATCCTTGAGCTGGTATATAACTTTATTACATGGGAATAATTAGATTGAATGAACTCTCAAAGAACCGAATAGATTTTTTCTGGATAAGACCAATTACATACATGATACCATTTTAACATTATGAATTAATATAATTAAAATTAATAAACAAAATAATATAAAATTCCTTAAAATATCTTTTCTTTATAACATGGTGAAGGGATGAAAATAAGGGTTATCTCAACTAAGAAATAATTGTTATGTACTATGGAAAAAAAATTAATAAAATAGCATAACCAAGATGAACAGAAAATAACTAAGTAGGAAGTCCATTAAATAAATACATAAAAAATAATCAATATGATAAGAAAAAAATATTGTTTAATATTTCTTTACAAATAATTATATGAGCTTCAAACATGGCCAACCATATTCGATCTAATTAAATAATCACATTAAATAATAGTAACCATGGGATGAAAAATGCTGGGAGAATGAACAGTCAAAATATATCATCTTGAAAGTTAATATCTGGATCATTCCCTAAGAATTTTTATGTTTATTAGTATAAAATTTTAGATTTATAATGATACCTTTCATATGACACTACTATCAGGTCTTATCCTCTAGATAGTTTAAAACTACAAGGAAACAAATATGAAGGATTTGTCACATACATAATTCAACCCATTAGAATACTGATGCGTCGAAGGGAATTAATTAACAGTACCACAACCTATTTTCTCCTCCTAAATATAATAATCAATTTATATCATAAATAATATGCCATATAAAATATATTTATTGAATAAATGATAGGAATTTTCCAATATTTTCCCAATAGTACATATGACATTAAAAGTATACACTGTATTTATAAATGGCATATGCTTTAGGAGATAAATATATCAAGAATAAAATAATATGGATATTTAAAATTAATATAATTTACATTGAAAATTTTATTTTAATGAAGTTATTTTTTGAAGATAATGTTAACAATCACAAAAGGAAGTGAGATTGAAAATTAATGTATACCACTTGGAAATTTTTATGTAAAACACCTTAAAATTGATAATTTAGCATGAAACATAAAATACAAGAAATTATGGGTGAATCCTGATATTAAATTATATATTGTATTTATATACACAATATTAACATTAATAGTTTCATAATGACAAATAAGTATCAATGGAGAATATATTTATATGAAATCCCTTACTACTTGAGAAACAGTTAAATCCTAAGATCTTTGAAAAAGTAACTTTATTTGAATGATTTAAAATCACTAAATAAATTATTTTTATTATATAAAATATCATTTATATGTTTATACACTACAAGAAATGAAACACTATTGAATATGAGAGAATTCTCACCGAAAAAAGAGAATCTTGAAATCCTTTTGACACAAGCTCTATTTTTTGGGAATTAATTTTAACTATGGGTATAATTGGTTTAAGAATTATAATAAATTATACAATAACAATATGATAATTTATCATACCATATATAGTCATTTTTTTGACATATGATAACCATTTCAGAAATAATCCATCATAATTTCTAGAGTTTGTAGTGTTTAATGCCTTCTTTGTCGATTATGTTTTGAATTGTTATTTTTGTTCCCATTTAATAGGTCATAATATCATACTCTAAACACATTATAACATGAATTAAATTTTATAAATATATATATATATATATATTGATTATATATTTATTTATTTTAATATATAATTTTCTTAGATAGGAAATCAAATACACCATTCTTGGAGATGGTATGTCGAACGTATGCGTGAACGTTGTTTCCATTTTCTTATCATTTTAAATAAATCAAAATTAATTTATATATACTTATATTATAATTATATTATATTATATATTTCATTTATTTCATTTATTTTTATTAATACTATCCTTAATAAATTCATTATAAATCTTAAAGGAATCACATCACATTGAGGTGGTGGTTGCACAGACGTCCACAGACGATGTTATCGTATTCCCACAAAATGAAAAACATTAATGTATGTGTAAAAAATAATTAAAAAATAATAAATAAATTATAAATATAACACACATATATATATAATTAAAATATCAACTATAAATACATCATTATTCCTTTTTCTTAAAAAGATGTAATTAAATAACGAACGACATCGGTTCACGAGGTGGTAGTCTGAGATACACAATAATTGTTATTATGTATCCCATTTGTGGTATGTTTTTCTTGGTATAGTCATTATACTTAATAGAATAAAATTTTATTATACTCATGATAAATAATTTTTTATATAAGAAATAAATAATAGTAATTATGGTTTGGATATTGAAAAAAACAATACTTCTTATTGATGAACGATACCACTTTTTCACGTAAATCCTTTTGGCTTCCAACAACCATTATCCTATATTATATTTAGGAAAAATTTATTTCTTATAATATTAGGGTATGGACGTTGGGATATTATTTGACCTGGACGTGGATATGAAAAACAGTATGATATGTGTGATGAAATGAGTGGTATGAGTATATTTTTATATTACAGGTGGAGTATCAATACTATAAATATAAAAAAGTAAATACTATTGGGATATCACCCAATAATCATGTTTCTTAACAAAGAAACTCATTTCCATACAAGAAATGATATAGTGGAAATATGTAAATACAATGGGTTTTTATTTACATTTTTATTCATCTGGCCCTGGATGATTGATGGTTAACCACCATGTAAACTCATTTTCACCTGAATTCTTGTAATTAATTTTAATTTATGAAAAAAATTTGGGTTAAAACAATAATATACTAAATATATATTTTTAAAAATATTATTAAAAATATTTTATTTATTTTTCCAAATTCTTATCAAACAAGTATATTTTATTAATTTAAAATTAATCTCATAGATGGGATGAGAAAGTGGTGTCTAAATTTGAAAATGTTCAAAAGGTCACTGTATTTTAATATCGTAATTCAAAATAAAAACGATTAAAATTTCCATAATTTTATTAATATATATTTTTCATCTACTTTTACATTAAAAACAATTAACAATATAACATATAAGTACAAATTATTTAGGGGCAAATATTTTGTTTAATTAAAAATCTATATCATTCATTATTCAAGAAATACGAAACATCATAGAAAAATATCAAAGGTACACCCTAAGAATATTTTTAAATCATAATTTCAAATATAATTTTTTTTCTCATCAAAATTTTAAATGTTACCATATTTAGATTTAAAATATTTTTTCCTTTAAAAAATTACAAATTAGACTTTAGAAAAATATATCATTTTATGGGAAAATTGTATTCATTTTTATTTTATGTCAATCCATTCAATAAGATAAATGTAAAAATTATTTTAATTATTTTAACATATAATTATTTAATTAATATGGGTGAAAAATTAGTAATTAATTTAATTCATTAAGATAATACTCCATTGTCACATAAAAATAGTTTGGTTATAAGAACGTTTCAATTATATTAAATTGTTTTTTTTTCACTTCAAATTAATTGGAATAAAATGAGTTCGTTATATATTTGTGTAAATAATATATTTTAATAAGATTGTTAATCCTATTAAAACATCAAATTTAATATCTGGTAGATTATTTTCATAATATTAAATGTATTTGGTAAAACTCTGTCTTACGTTAATACTTGCCATAAAAAACATAGTTTTCTGTGTAACAGAAGAAAACTATGTGTTGTTACTACCACAGTATAATATAAATTTTTTACGTAGAAAATGATTAACATGGTTTTTCATATAATTAAAACATTGAAAAAAATTAAATTAATTCTAAATAGAAAATATTGTAATTTATTGTGGTGTTACAAAATCAATCCCACAAACACTAAATCCAATTTGGAAAGGTGTTTTTCAATAGAGTTAGGTAAAAAATCTCATTTATGCCTTTTTTATTTATATTCCATTAATTATTCATATTAATCCTCCATCTATATTGTAAAAATGATAAAATATATATAATTATAATAATTATACAGAAAATTTTATTATTTTAAATAAATAATATATATTTATATTCTTCTCTACAATTAGAAAAAATTAAATGTTGGCCCATGTGCATGCAGAATATGACATGCATGAAGAGAATATTTCATTTTAATCTTAACCTAATATACATTATTATTAAACAATATTCAATATTCAAAAAATATAAATATATAAAATGATTAAATTTCTTAAAATATAAATTATTTTCTTTCATTCATTCATTCTATGACAAATTGAATCCTCACCATTGTGTACAAGAATAATACAACCCCCATGATTCCATGTGTTTAATTTTTCATAACCAACATTCATGTATGGTTCAATAACTAATATTAATTATTTAATATTACTTAAATATATAATTTAAAATTATGATATGATAAATAAATTTATACCATCATTATGTAATATGAAAAATTTAAAAATGCCATTACTGTGTAAAGGTGGAATTCCTCTACCAAGAAGCATAGGGTTGTATTTTTCATCACCTACAATAATTAATAGTTATAATCATTATATATATATATATAATGGATATATGTTATTTTAATGGATAATATATTTCCTGAATATGGTTTCAAAAGTTTAGACAAAAAATATTAAGCATTATAAAGTAATCAGTTAATATCGGCAAATTACTTGAATCAATCTCATGGTGGATTATGGGAAAACCAAACATACCCATAATTTTTTTAATTTCAGTTTGGTGATGCATAAATAATTGAATCAAATTTATTTCAACACCTTTCCATATAAATTAATGACAAACATGGTAATAAATAATCTATTTCAACGATGTAATTTATAAAAGTAAATGAAACTATTATATCGCTAATGAATAAAAAATGAATTATTATAATTATGTTGTGTAAATTGTAATTTATAAGTATAATTTGGATAAATAATTGTTTATTTTTTTTCTTTTTTTGATATACTAAATAAAATCACATTGATAGATGTTGTTAGTATTTGTAAGGGTTTCCCCGTCTGAATTTGAATTTATTTAAATTTGATTCATCTTTAATAAATATTTTTTATTTGTGATTGATATAAAAAATATAAATTTATTTATCATATATTTATCATGAATTTATATGTATTTACAAGTCCATATTATGTTCCACCATTAATGAGTTTTGATTAAATATACAACAAAGTTGTGTGATGTTTTACTAACTCAAATTCTATTCATCAAACATAATAATTCCTTATTTCATATGGTTATACCAGAATTTTTCTTATCACCTCATGATGATAAAAAATTTAGATTGCACATTATTTTTTTGGTAATTTAATTTTCACATCAAAAAAATATTCTTTTGGTGATTTATTTTTTTAAAATAATTTGACACTGTATAAAATAATTTTCATCATCTTCAAATATTATATTTCTGTACCATATACATCTTTAATAATCTTTTCAATTTTTTCCTTTATTAGATAAATCAAAGAATATATATATTTGTTAGTGATCTTAAAATTATATTTAACACAAATTTAATTGATTATTTATTACTCTTTCTAAAATGTGGTGTTCAATAACCTTATTTTTTAAAATGTTTAAAATAATTTATTTTCATTATATTAAATACAATCTTCCAAAAATAATTTCAATTTTATAAAAATGCTATCTTCTTCATGGAAAATTTATTTATATTTATTGAAAATAATCTGTTAAGAATAAATCATTTCAATTACCCAAAAATTATATTTTCAAAAGTGACTCATCTCACTTATTCTCTTTTTAATGATGAATAGGTAACTTTTCTAATGAGTCTTTTACATTTTTTTCATTTTCCTTATCAAAAACAATATATATCTCATTTGGAGTTATATTTTATGAATCATAATTGAAATTCCATTTTGAAACTGTCTTTTTTAGTGACTGAAATTTTATCTATTAAGTAATAAATTTTTATAGACTTTTAAATAGATATCATTTTAGAAATTTTTTAAAAACACTTTTAACACTACCAGCTCTTTATGATATGGTCAATTATTAATATCATGCGTCAGACATAAATATTTAATATTTGATAGTTGAGGTCCTATATCGACCACCAATGATTTTATGTATCTTTATATCTAATTATATAACTATATCGGTATAAGATTATGTTTGTGCATAGGCAAGGGTGTGAGTAATTGAATCATGAATTTGATGTTTTTCTATGGTTTAGATTGTCCAATAGTATCTTTTAATGATATGTTTTTATCATTTTACATATTTAAACTATATTACTCTTTATTATGTTATGATCCTTTGATTCAATATTATTTTTATATCATATTAGTCAATGTGATAATGATTTTCAACATTAATTTATATTATTGGGACATATTCTTCTATAACATGCTATAAAACTCTTAAACATGTCTTTTTATTATAACATATGATTTCATGAAATTTGTAATCATTTATTTCTCATATATCCATGTTTCATCATTTGTTTATGGTCTAAAAACTATTTACAAGATTATTTTCCCCTTAATATGTGTTTATTTCCACACCATAGTATGATTTCAATTCACCATGTTTTTTATATTTTTGTAACATTAGATTCATATTGGAAAATGTCAATTTTTGTGATATTGGAGATAAACGCTCTTATATTGTGTAAAAATGTATTTTTATATAATTTTTAATAGAAATATTCATATAGTAATTATTATTGTTTGATTATTAAAATATGTAACATTTAACTTATGGAAATTTTAATAAATTAAGATCATTTAATGTTGGATTACTTCAATTGGAATCAAAACCAATTTATAAATAATATATTTTTTCCACAAGACCCAAGAGTACAGGTCAAGGGATCTTTAGAAAATATTTACCAAAATAATAAATAATTATATATAATGTGAGTGATACATTTTTGATAAGTCCAGAAATATCAAAATGATATACATAAAAATTTCATAATTTATTAACTTGGGGACGTTACCATCCATGATGAAATTTTCATTGGAAAAAATGACATCAATAGAAAATGACCACTACTACACTACTAGAAATTCAGGCTATAGCCACGGTTCTAAACCATGGCTATAGGCCCTTAAATCGTGGCTATAGGTAATAGCCACGGTTTGAGGAACCGTGGCTAAGTTTGGTGTGGCTATAGGCCCAGTCCTATAGCCACGGTTCCATACTGTGGCTGTATACCTAATACCACGGTTTGAACCGTGGCTATACTAAAGGCCGGACAGGCTTTATTGCCACGGTATAAAACCGTGGAATTAGGTCTAGATCCATTTTTAAAAACCATGGAAATAAACCAATATCCATGGTTTAAAACCGTGGCTATAGGGTGTCCAAATCCATAAAAAAATACCCCCCAACCCCCACGACACCCCCACGACACCCCATGGACACCCCTCTGGACACCCCCTGGACACCCCTTGGACACACCCTGGACACCCCCCTGGACACCTCTTGCACCCCTCCCCTATGCCCTGCAGACCCCCCCCCCCCCCCGCCCTCCTCCCAACTGCCTTGCAGACCCCCCCCCCCCCTACTGGACAGCCCTCCCCCCTGCTGGACAGCCCTCCCCCCTGCTGGACAGCCCTCCCCTGCTGGACAGCCCTCCCCCCCCCCCCCCCCCGCACCGCCTGGACAGCCCCCTTGCACCCCCATGCCCCCCCTGGACGGTCCCCTTGCACCCCCCTGGACAACCCCCTTGAACACCCCCTACACCTCACTAGACTCCCCCCCCCGGACAGCCCCCTTGCACACCCACAGGACAACAGTAAGGCAAAGAGCTGAATGATTCCAATTTTGCACGGTCTAAAAAAGAAATTTCAGCGAAGGGTTGATGTGAAGGAACAATATGTCCCTTGTCTGCAATTGATTCCACTTGTTGATGAAGTGACAATTCAGAACATGCTGCCAGGTACACTTGATTGTCACAGATTGGGGAAGTTTGTCTTACCTTCTACTCTCGATGGCCAAGCCGTACGAACTCTCTCGATGGGGTTGGAGCCTAGTAATAAGTCATCACTGGAGCCTAGACCATGTGTTGAAGATTCAGAAATTTGTGGTGCTAGAGTTCAAAGGAAAGGAGATGATTCAGAGGATGAGTATGGAGACAGATGAGGAAAACCTTTTTTATTTGCAGTAAATAGTCCAGAAGTGTGCCTTAGAAGTTTCCATACTGGTTCTTTTCCTTGGTTAGCAGTTTCATGAAAAATCTACAGAGCTGTTGTTCACTATTTGGTATCTGGCTGGGTGAATGCTGTTGTTCAGTTCAGCAAGTGGAGGGCATTTTGAATGCTGCAAACTTGATAATCGCAAATAAAGAAGCTCACCATTTCCCAAGTTGCCGATCAAATAGACTTTGCTCCAATGCTTCTGTAATTGAATGGAAAAAGGTTCAAATAGCTATGTGTGGTGCCTATTTGCTCATTATAGGAACTGCGGTTAATTTTTTAGAAAGCATGGTAATACGAGCAAAAGAGAGGATTCTGGAAACATGTATTTTAAGGTTCAGCGTGCTGTTCAGTTTCAAATTTTCAAAGTTGACCAATCAAAATTGGTTGTAACTGCACACCCAACCTAAACCCCTCCCTCTGCACACCACCAGCCCGCCCCCTCCTCCCCCCTTCACACCAGACCTGGCATCCCTCCCTCTTTACACTGCACATGACCCCTGCACACCACCCATCCTCCTCCCCTTCAGCCCTACACCGAACCACAACACCCCCTGCCCATGCCCGGTCCCCTCCCCCTGCTACTTTTCCCCCCCTCCCCCTACTAGTTCCCCCCTCTCCCCTGCCAGTCCTGTACCCCCCCCCAAACCCCCAGGACAGACCACCCCAGAACCTGGACACCCCCCCAACTGCCATCCCCCCCACCCAGGACAGACCCCCACCAGACCCTGGACACCCCCACCCTACTTCACTCCCCCATGCACCCTTGCACACAAGCATGCTCCCCAACCTCATCATGCCCCCTGCCCCCTGTTGGACACCCCTCCCCCCTGCTGGACACCCCTCACCCCTGCTGGAAAGCCCACCCCCTGCTGGACAGCCCCCCCTGCTGGACAGCCCTCCCCCTTCTAGACAGCACTCCCCCCTGCCGGACAGCCCCCCTGCCGGACACCCTTCCCCCTGCACCTCCCCCCTGCTGGACACCCCTCCCCTGTTGGACAGCCCTCCCCCTGCTGGACAGCCCCCCTCCCCCTAGCACCCCCTGCACCTGCACCCCCCTTCCCCCTTCCCCCTTCCCCCCTCCCCCCTGCCCCTGCCCCCTGCACCCCGGCCCCCCTTTACCCTTGCCCCCTTCCCCCTTCCCCCCTTCCCCCCCTACACCCCCGACACCCCAACACCCCCCCTTCACCCCCTGACCGTGCCCCCATCCCCCCTGCCCCCATCCCCCCTTCCCCACTCCCCCCAACACCCCCTGCACCTGCACCCCCTACAGTACATATACATGACTGGGGATTTGTCTCCCTCTCACTCAAGCAAGGTGCAGTACGTATACATGACTGGGAACGGAAATTCAACCCATATGAAATTGGTAAGACCTCAGTTCATGTATGGGTTAAAATCTATGGCTTAAACTGGGTTTTATGGCATCCTAGAATTCTATATGACATTGCATTAGCTGTTGGAGTTCCAGTTAAGATGGATCGAGAAACTGAAATAGCTCGATTTGGCCATTATGCTAGATGTCTAATTCAAATAGACCGTTGCTACACATTAGTAGACAAGGTTTGTTTATCTACTAATGAAGAGGAGCTGGATCATAGTGGAATTTGAGAACATACCAAAATTTTTCCTAGATTGTAAGGTCATTGATCATGAGTTTAAAAACTGTAGAAGATCTGTTATTTGCACCATTTATTCTCAACGAGGATAGGATCATAAATCATGTTCCAACCTTGATTTGGAGAGGAAAACAATACAAATCAATGAATCTTACACCTCTGGTTATGATGACCCTATTAATAGGCAGTTTGATGAGCCTGTTAATCAAGGGATGGTTGTTTATGACTCCAATAATTATAATGAGAAGGTCTGTACGCCCAGCCATAAAACATGGGCTGGCATTGTGGAAGATGTTTTGGATCCTGTACCTGCTCTCCCTGTTACTACTACTGTCCATTCCTATGCTCATGTGGTTTCTCATAGCACGGAACCCTGACCCCCTTCACTGTGTCAATCTGATTCTGCTCATATTGACACTAGTAAGGAGGTTTCCTCCTTGGCTGTTGAGGCCAATGAAAGTCTCATGGCACAAGATTTACTTTCTGCTGCCTCTAGTGATGCCTCTAGTGCACAGGTAATCATAAATATGAAAGAATATGGACAAGACACAGTGAATGAGGTGGATATTGTTAATAAACAAAACCAGCCTGCCTCTATTTCTCATTTTTTTGAATCTGGGAAAGTGTAGTGTGGGACTCCTGCTTCTACTGACCATTTTGTTGATGCAAAAGCTGCTACACCTGGTTCTGAAGAAGTATGTATACATCTAGGGGAGCCTTCTCTTGATCAGACTACTTCTTCTAGTGTCCAGGTGGTGTAAAAATAAAAGACAACAAAACAGATTTCTGAACAGCCCCACCCACTGCCGGACCCCCCCCTACCCTCTGACGGATAGCCCGCCCCCATGCCTGACAGCCCGCCCCCCTGCCGGACTACCCGCCCCCCTGCTGGACACTCGTCCCCCCTACTGGACAGCCCTCCCACCTGCTAGACAGCCCTCCCCCTGCTGGACAGCCCCCCCTACTGGACAGCCCCGCCCCCTGCTGGACAACCCGCCCCCTACCGGACACCCCTCTCCCCTACCGGACACCCCTCCCCCCTACTGGACACCCCTCCCCCTATTGGATAGCCTTCCCCCTACTGGATAGCCCCTCCCCCTGCCTGGACACCCCTCCCCCCTGCTGGACAACCCCTCTCTCTGCCTGGACACCCCTCCCCCCTGCCGGACACCCCTCCCCCTACTGGACACCCCTCCCCCTGCTGGACACCCCTCCCCCTGCCTGGACAGCCCATCCCCCCTTTCGGACACCCCTCCCCCCTGCCGGACACCCCTCCCCCCTACCATACAACCCTCCCCCCTTCTGGATAGCCCTCCCCCCTGTTGGACAGCACTCCCCCCTGCTGGACAGCCCCTCCCCCTGCCTGGACACCCCTCCCCCTACTAGACACCCCTCCCCCCTGCTAGACACCCCTCACCCTGCTGGACACCCCTCCCCCTGCTGGACACCCCTCCCCCTTCCTGGACAGCCCATCCCCCCTGCCGGACACCCCTCCCCCCTTCCGGACACCCCTCCCCATACTGGACACCCCCCCCTGCCTGGATAGCTCTATTGGTACTCACACAATTTTTGGGAAATTTTCTCAGTCGTGGGGAACTCAATTTGGTTAGATATACATACCGATAACCCAATGTTTGGCCACTATGTGATAACCCATGTGAATGTGGACATGTATATAATGATTCTAGAAGAAGTAGTCTTAACTGACTAGATGAATGTATAGACTTTCTGATCCAATATGAAAGGAAACCACAGTTCTACATGAATTATATGTTTTTTCCATCATTCACCATAATGTAATAGGGATAAGGAGTGTTATTTTTACAATATGAAGGGGAATGATGTCTCTAAATATGAAAGTTAGAACGGTAAGTTGAATATTCCAATATATGACTTGGAGAGAAAATACACTACTGTCCCTTATAATGTGGATAAGATAGGGGTTATATCAGTGTATAAGGATACTGGGAAAACTACAGACTTAATCACTTCAACATCACCTTAGGATGGTCCTCCTAGTGAAACAAAAAAATGGATTATTCTCTGTGTGTGGTATTTATTCTAGAGGGCCCACCCCCGGGAAAATCCTTGAATGAGGACAATGTACCCCTTCCTGATAGAGAGATAAACATTGGATAGAACATCCAGTTTGAGGGGAATGTATTTTGGGGGCACCTTTCCCTGATGTTTTGTAAAAATCCAAGGGACTGTAGGTATTTGCAGCTTTGTAGGAAAGCCTAATGTAAATACTCACGAATGGGAAAAGTAGGCAGAATGTCAATGTGGACATCTATACAAATGTAGCTGGTCTTGAAGAGATTACTTCAAATGAGGCAACATTTGATGGCATGCCTACATAGAGGTGTTTCTTTTAGGATGCTTTACCTAACCTAATTGCATCTCATTGTTCTCAAGTGGTGAAAAATGGGAAATAATTATTGTAGGTTCCTACCTATCATTAATTGATGATGACACATTCTAAGGGACCCCTCATGCATGTTTCATACATAGCTATCTGGGAACAATCTAGGAAGAAAACCTCACCAGGTTCAGTGAATATGAGTACACCCAAGGATCATCAAAATATGTTTTAGCAGAATCCCTTACCTACTAAAAATAATGATTAGTATGGGGTTTCACGAAAGTACCTTCTACAATGATTACTAAGAATAAGGCCTCCATAGATTCACAATATTATCCTAGATAGTATATGGATAAATTTACACAATTATGTCATGTATTATGGTATGATGATGATGAGGAAATATCAATCAGTTAGAAGGTTATCATCACCTCCAATATGGTAAATGAATATGAATATCCAAAAGCTAAATACATGTATGATAAAGGCATGGGTAGTGACCCAATATTAAAGAACAAGAAAAATAATTGGAGTAATGGTATGGAGAAACTGCCCCTACCCCCTGCCCCCCTCTATCCTACACCCTTCCCCTGCCCCCTGCCCCCCTCCACCCAACCCCTTAGCATGCACAACACCCCCTGCACCCCCCTGCACCCTCCCTGCCCCCTGCCCCCTCTACCCTCTCCCCTGCCCCTACCCCCTACCCCCTGCCCCCTACCCCCCTCCACCCTGCCCCTCTGCACCCCTCCACCCTGCCCCCTGCCCCTGGACACCCCCCTGGACACCCCCTGGACAACCCCTGGACACACCCGGGACACCCCCTGGACACACTGTGGACATACCCTGGACACCCCCTGGACACCTCCTGGACACCCCCAAGACACCCTCCTAGACACCTTCTGCAGACCCCCCCAATGAGTGCTACATGAGATGAGGGAATTATGGAAGGAATTTCATCTAAAATAGCCAAAAACAGACATTGAATTTCCATCACAACAGGCTGATCCGGTTCAGACGACATGTGCAGAGGATTAGGATGATCTGGTTCGAACTACATGTGATGAGGATGAGGAAAACGAAGAATTACCAAACAAATATTATGTGATACATGTAGAATAAAATATGCCAGAAAATTCCAAACCAATGTTTTCAGTTGAATTGAGCCTTTGTACCACCTGCTATGCATGTTTTGTGGAACGATGGAGGAGAGGCAGTGCTGAGAGGAGATATAGTTTAGGAATGAGGAAATACGAAAAATTATAGAGCTAACCATTCAATTTTTCTCTAAGGAGGAGTAACCGCCGTAGGGTGTCGTCCTGGAGCAGTGCCAAATCACGACGTGACCGCGGCATGACCGCCACAGGGTGTCGTCCTGGAGGAGTAACCACTGCAGGGTGTCGTCCTAGAGCAGGGCCAAATCACGGCATGACTGCGGCGTGACTGCGACGTGACCGCGGCGTGACCGCGGCGTGACAGCAGCGTGACCGCGGCATGGCCGCAGCGTGACCACAACGTGTTGGCCCGGTCCAGCGACATCTTCGAGGCAACATCTTCCACTTAGTTTCAAATAGGATGATATGGATGGAATGAGAGGGTGTTTTCTCAGAATATTTGAAGAAATGAATGCTAATCTTTGATGACTAGAGGATTGGATGACCCTTGATATACCTAATTCAGTGAGGATTGGAGATCTAGAAATGTGTAGGAATACCTAGAGGAATACCCCATTGGATCAGGAAAATCATAGGTTACATAACATGTAATCTGACATTACTGGTACTGTGGGACCCCTGGGCTTTGGAAGTAGGATTTTGGTTGGATTTAAATATCACATGCCATGTGACATGGTCACACAACATGGGACCCATCTTAAAAGTCTAATGACACTTAAAGATTGTCTTGGTTCAATCAATTTTTTTAATAAAAAGAGGGAAACCCCCTACAGGGATATAAAAAGGGTCAAGTAATATGTGATCTTTATGACTAAAAATTACATCAAGTATAAGGAAAACATCAATGCAATAAAGTTAAGAAAGGTATACCACTATGAGTTTTCGCAGACAGTGCACCTCCGTTGGAGGGGTTTTATTACAAAACCAGGACTTATTTATCAAACGAAACAATTATCTGAACTAACACTTATTCAAGAATTTCAATTTAATATAAACATGAAAAATTAAGAAGGAAACTAAATGCAATTTAAAACATTCTCGAATTAAATGGGCTAGGAGAGGGACTCTACCTCAACCTCAAGGCACGTTAGATTTTGACGATGACAACTCGAATCTTCTTTTTTTCTGCTTGCACGCATATGCAACTTAACATATATGTAAGGACACCTATCCCCTATGTATATATTTTCCTGGCCAAATATGCACAAGGGGGGCCTTAGATTTATGTTTAAACTTGAATGTACCCCTTTATACTTACACGCGTATGCATTTTTCATATCTATATATAAGCACACCAAGCCCCAATATATATATTCATACTGCCATGAGTGAATATATATAAAGGGGGAACTTATATATTCATATGCCTACCTATGCATACACATGTAAGCCTTTGTCAACGGCAACTCGAATCCACCTCAATGAAATCCAAAACACACAACAAAAAATATAAAGAACCCAAGCCCTGGACACCCCTGCGAGTCCCCCGCAGACCCTGGACACCCCTGCCAGTCTCCCCCCGAGACCCTAGACACCCCTCGCCCCTGGCTGGACAGCCCCTCCCCCTGTTGGACACCCCTTCCCCTGCTGGACACCCTTTCCCCCTGCCCCCTCCCCCTGCCCCTGCCCCCTACCCCTGCCCCCTGCACCCCACTGGACAGCCCCCATGCCCCAACTGGACAGCCCCACGGGACACCCCTCCCCCCTGCTGGACACCCCCTGCTAACACCCCTCCCCCTGCTGGACACCCCCCCATGCCACTGATAATTGCAGAATTTTACAGAAATTCTAGAAGCCATCCTCTATTAATACTTTGTTGAAAGATGCTTTGAAAGGTAAAAATATTAATACCAAACACTATGTTAGAAAAAAATACAAAGAAGGTTAAAAAGAGGCCACCTGGGGTACCAACAACCAACATACATTAATCAAGAAATAGAAAATAGATTGTTCCCAACATTTTTTACACAACCAGAACATGTATAGGACCATCATTACAGACCTCACCATATAGGTTACACATGAAATATACTAATAGGGATGCCACATTTTACTCTACCTGCTGTTACACCTATTCATTTTCCTTCTCAGCTAGACATTCCTCAAGGATAGCCCCTCCCCCTACTGGACAGCCCCTCCCCCTGCCTGGACACCCCTCCCCCTGATGGACACCCCTCCCCCCTGCTGGACATCCCCCCCCCCCCTTACTGAACACCCCTCCCCCCTGCGGGACAGACCCTCCCCCCTACTGGATAGCCACGTCCCCTACCTGGAAAGCCCCTCCCCCCTGCTGGACAGCCCCGCCCCCTGCCTGGACAGCCCCTCCCCCTGCCTGGACAGCCCCTCCACCTGCTGGACAGCCCTCCCCCCCTGCTGGACACCCCCCCTGCTGGACACCCCTCCCCCCTACTGGACAGCCCTCCCCTACTGGACAGCCCCCCCCCCCCTGCCGGATAGCCCCTCCCCCTGCTGGACACCCCCTCCCACCTGCTGGACACCCCTCCCCCCTGCCGGACACCCCTCCCCCCTGTCGGATAGCCCGCCCCTGCCTCACAGCCCGCCCCCCTGCCGGACAGCCTGCCCCCTGCTGGATAGCCCCGCCCCCTGCCAGGACACCCCTCCCCCTGCTGGACACCCCTCCCCCTGCTGGACACCACTTCCCCCCTTCCCCCTACCCGCTCCATCCTGCACCATACCCCCTGCCCCTGCCCCCTCCACCCAGCCCCTTAGCCTGCACAACACCCCATGCACCCCCTTGCACCATCCCTACCCCCTGCCCCCCTCCACCCTCCTCCCTGCCCCTGCCCCCTACCCCCTGCCCCCCTGCCCCCTACCCCACTCCACCCTGCCCCCCTGCACCCCTCCACCCTGCCCCCAGCCCCCCTCCACCCATCCCCCTATCATACATCAATACACCCCGAAGATATTATCAAAAACACTTCAAGACGTAAAATGACTATTTGCAACAAATATAACAAAAGACAAAAATATATGATGCAAGAAACAGAAATCAAAGACCCCTATCAACATACATGATTTAGTATGGTAAAAATAAATAAATGAACTTACCAAAATGTTACCATCATACAAAATGGTTCCTTAAGAGTACTTTGGATGCATATTTCTTTTTCACCCTAAGCCTATATTTTACCTAAATAAATAAAGAAAAAAAGATCAAAATAAATCAGAAGTAATTATGTAGAGAATAAATAATTGATAAGAAATATATTTTTGTTTATGTGCCTGAATACAAACATGCATCCTGCAAAAATAGTAGATGCAAGAACCAAAAATCAAAGCATACTTGAGATGAAAATGTTTTGTTTTGAAAAGGTAAACTATTAGAAATTAGAGCTTCAAAAATTTCTTCACCAGTTGCACCCTATATTCATCAAACTATAAAAGGTTTATGGAAGAAAGAAGGTGATACAATCATATCGAGAACAACAATTGAGTACCGTAGAATTCAGCTCATAAAAAAGATTTTAGAATTGGAACCATAAAACTATGATTAAATTTTTATTTTATGTTTGTAAAACTACATGGGAACAAAATAATCTGTTAATATCACTCTATTAGAAACCAATAACTGAGAAGTGAAGTTCACATAGATTTCAATTACCACGAATGGATGTTCCCCCTTGCTTTTCGGTTGCATGCCAACGTGCCCGGATTTGAACCAACTCCAACCACCTCGTCCTATTGTAGAAATGATTAATTAGATATATGCATCAATTTGTAACAATAATGATTTTTTTTATCTAATTAAAAACAAATCATATAACTAATATATTAAAAACAATAGAAATGAAGAACATAGAGTTCAAACAATCACACAAAATGCATGAATGATACCCACTAGTTACTATATTAACAACTTCAACAAATATTCATGGATTTTAATGTGGATGCTTGTTAACATTTGAAGTTCAAAAATGATTTTTAGTAAAACATTAAAATAAGCATACACACCAGAATTTCAATACAAGAAGGTAGTAAAAAAGGAATAAACAACCAACAGATTTAACAAGATGATTTCAGCATAAAATTTTTATTAAAAGGCAACTTCCAACCATTTATTTCAACTAAAAAAAGAAGTGAATTTCAAGTTTAATTAGAAAAATCACACAATTTAAACTATTAATCTCATGGTGTAGATGCTCTATTAATTTGAGATCATTGGAAAAAATTTCCCTTCTTTTCTTGTTGAATAAATAACTTTGGTTTCCAAAATTTTATCTCCTATAAGTGTAAACATATAAATTAATTTATAAAATTTAAAGTTCAAAACAGAACAAAACTAGAGTAAAAAACTAAGGTAGATTGGTTCAAAGTTACTATGAAATATAACTTCTCTAGATCTATAAAAATTGTTGAATCTATACTTCATTAGGATGTGAAATTATTCTCACCAAAGTACTGAAAAAATATAAATTATAACGTACATTCACTTATTCTATGTGATGAACATAATTTTTTTTTAATAAAAAGCAATAAAAAGGAATGTTTAAACAATGATTTAGAATTATAAAATTTAGGATTAGAAAAAAAAAATTTACCCTTACCTCACACTTAATTTTAAGTATATAATAGGAATTTAAACTCTTAAAAATTTAAGGGTGGAAGGAAACAACCTGAAAATTTTCTTAGAGTGAAAGACGTTACTCAAAATGGGCTGCCATGTGAAGTGACCCACCTAACTTCCTACAAAAAAAGACCACAATCAAAAATACTTTATTAAAGAAGGTCAAATAAAAAAACTAAAAAAAAGTAACAAGATAATCTTGGGTTTATCCCCCAAGGGGTTCTATATTTAGATTTCTCACAGTTGAAAAATCATTGATTAAACCCCAATTAGATGGAGGATGTGTCTCCTTACTTAAGAACTAGTATAAAATCTTCTTTCTAGCTATAGTAACCAACAAAAATAGTTTTTTAACACCCCATTTTCATATACTTTTAATTTCACCACATTGAAATTATAACTTCCTAGGAGTAGTGGAAAGGGCGGAAAAGGGGGTATATTCCCTCTTCTTCAACTTGAGGAGTGATGTGCATAAATAGTAAAAATTCAATTCTTGGATGTTATTTTTCATCCGATTCAATATCCTATATAAATTCATTATTAAAAACCACAAATGTATCAATATCCACTTTTTCATTAGTGCGCAACTTCAAAATATCCTCTCACTCTTCGACCACTCCCAAACTTTGAATTACAATTAGATTTTTTGAGTTTCAAATGTTTCTCATCAGGTGTATTAAAAACCTTCTCATGTACCTCTAGTGAATCATGAAGTTCACTTGAATCTACACAAAATACATAGGGTGAAGAGAAATCAAAATCATACACAAAAAAATCACAATAATATAAAATAAAAGCATGTTCAATTAAATAAAAAACTTCATTAATTTGGTCATATTGATCCATTTAAAGAAAAAACGGTGATCCTAGGAGTGTTTCTATGTTGGAAGTGATTTATTCAACCTCCTACAACCACTTATCAAAACAAAAATCCTCAATTTTATAATTTTTCAAAGTAAAGGAAAGGGTATCTTTAATTGTTTCATCATCTTATGATTTCACAAGAATTTTGAAAGGATTATCAGGAATATCCCACTACTAAAAGACCACCTTGGAGAGGTTGGTTACATTCCTTTTATTTGTCCTTTGACATATTCATAGACCTAGTCCCCATTGGTAGATAAAAATATGAGTAATCCCTTTTATCTTTCTTGTTGACCATCCCTATCCTACTCTTCTCATACATGGATACATTTAATCCTGAACCTCGTCCTCTAAATCACCTAAAAAGTGGAAAGAACATTCATCACATGACCCGTTTTCAGGGACCTTCTCCTCTCCAACGATTCTGACCAGGTATTGTTCAAAATTCTGGACTAGTTCATCATATGACAAAAGATCAAAATGGTTATCCATCACAATACCTCCCACTTCTGTAGAACTCTTCATGAATGTGGCCTCACTCCCTTAAACCTATTTTGATACATTGCCGCTTGTTGAAAATGAGGAAACGGAGGGATTGTTTGGACCAACCTCATCCATATTCTTCATTTCCATAACCGAGTAATGCTGACTGAAACCATGGAGAGGAGGGCATGGCGCGGAGGGCGCGGCGTGGAGGGCGTGACGTGGAGGAGGCGTCGGCGAGGAGGCGTCGGGGAGGAGGTCGCAGCGAGGAGGCGTCGGGGAGGAGGGTGCGGCGAGGAGGGCGCGGTGAGGAGGGTGTGGCGAGGAGGGCGCGACATGGAGGAGGCGTCGGCGTGGAGGCGTCGGGGAGGGGGAGGGCGCGGTGAGGAGGTGGAATCGCGAGGGGGAGGAGAAGGGGCCCGATGGGTTTTGGAAAAAAACGAGGATGCTAGATTTAGCCACGGATGAAATAATTAACCGTGGCAGCATAAAAGATATAGCCATGGACCTGTAAAACTGTTGCTATAGGTCTGTGGCTATAGCTCAGATTTTTAGCAGTGATTAGGATTTTATTGAAACCATTCTTGGGATATTATCACATAAAACTATACCTTAGTATAATACAAATTACTATATAAATTATCAATTATTGATATCTAAAAAAGTATATATAGTTATAAATCATGAATAATCCATATGGAAATAGAATTATCAATGTAGTAAAGAAACAAAATATGGTATTCCATGAATAACATTGTTAAAAAAATCAAATAGAACTAGAATCTATTCTAAAATAGAGTCATAAAATCCCTTGAAAAATGAAATTGCCACAATTAAATAACATTAAACACGTATGGGTATGTATTTTTAGTAATAATGGAGAATTATAAAGTCATGGAGTTTGAAAATGAAATGTAAATTAAATTTTAAACCATTCAGATAAATGGTATTTCATCATCCAAACACTTTCTAGAAGTATAATTTATAAACGGAAGTGGATTTACTTCATGGTGTTGTGAATTGTTTCAAAATTAAAAATAATAATAATATATATATCTAAGGAATAAATTTTATTTACTATTCTATAAGATAATACATATTAGAAAACATTGAATGATAATAGGAATGATAGTAAGTTATTGGAAGACCCCTAAAACTATAATTCTTCAAAATCTTACTCAATAAGTACTCATGGATTTGAAAATTATTGACACCGAGAATGAAAAAAAAATATGAATCACTTTTAGTACATTCCATTTTAATATTATTTGACACCTGTCTATAAAATATATACCAACATGTGACATTTTTTTAAAAAGTGGTGTTCATAGGAGTGAATTTCTAGATATTGATTATTGAGTTATCCCATAACTGACCAATATACTATTAATCTGTTATTAATTCATTACAAATTACATAGTTGGGGAATGTTTACTATACTGTACACTGAATGGAATTTGAAATTTTAAAAAAATAATTTTATGATTTAGGTGAATAAATAAATGTTATTCCTCACACCATCTACACTTCATTATCGGTTGGAAAACTAATGACGGTTTGGATTTATATCTAATAAAAATATAATATAAAATAATTTACATCAAATGAAATTGTATATGAATATATATAGGTAATAAAAATCATCATTCCAAATTATTTTGATATACCTTGTTCATAATATAACACAATTCATGGACATTCCCCACTCATCTTATGGAAACCATTTAAAAAAATATCTAATACCATCATTAATTTTCAAAAAGGTATATTATCTATTCATTTTGACGATAGGTTGTTCTATTTTAATTTATTTGATACTATGATTATTCTATTAGAAGAACCATTATTGTTTTCTATTCGTATTTTTGTTTATTTTTATGTCTAGTTTTTCCTCAAGCATGCATGTATTCATATTTCTCCTCAATAGTAAGAATTTTTTCTCATTTTAACTAATGAAAAAGTTATATAATCCCAAAATAAGGCACACTTTTTTGGATTATTAGTCTTTTTATTAATATGAATATTAATGTCATAATGTAAATATTTTACTAATTTTAGGATTGATTATTCTATGTTAAACGTTTTGAATATGATTATTTTCACACATGTATAAGATTATCTAGAATTTATATTTTAATGAACTCAAAAAAATTATTAATGTTCTATAAATGACGATATATGATCATTCTAGAATACCGAATAATTAAATTTCCAACATAATAACATATTTTTTGGCCTCTAATTATATATTTTAAATCGTTTCCAAAAAATATAAAATATTAATTTCTAAAAAAATTATGAATCCTAAGTTTGAATTTCGGATATTTTACATGTATATAAGAATATGAATATTTAATTACATCATCAGACTAATAAATAATTGGATATATCTAAAATTTCATCACATGAATTAGTACACAATTATATTTTCCTAAAATGATAATAAAATATCATTACAGAAAAGGAAAATTATTATTCAACACTACATTATTGAATGAATTTATGAAGTAATTGTAAAAATTAATAGACATAAGAATAAATTCTTATATACATGATAGAACTCGAGTAAGTATAATCAAAATAGATAAATTTATGAGTTAATTTACATTTGTGATAAATTAACTATGATATTTCATTTAAAAAAAGATGGCTTATCCAATATATATTTATTATTCATCAATTAAGTAACATGGAAAACCTATTTCTAGACCACATAAATCAAAAACTATTCTTGATGATGATAAAATATTCACACAACAAATTATTTATAGAAATAAAGATAATACCATATTTTTATATCCACTAAAAATGTTAATTGAATACATTAATATTCCATATAATGATATTTTTTCGTAGAGAAATTAATTAAAAATATACAATGTAATTGATATATTTTTCATGTTTTATGATTTTTTTTCTTGAATCATATAGAAAAGTGTATTGAAGCCTCTATGGATCATATCACTATTTTTTTGTACTTTAATGATTACTAAAATAACCACTACTTTTAGATGTTAATGAAACCCTCTTTAATTTTTAAATTATTACTTTATTTTTAGGTGAATATTATTTTATAAAGAAACATATAAATGATTATTTTTTACGTGGATTAATGTATGAGTAAAATCCCAATTAACACCTTCAAATATTCATTTGATTAATTTCAGTGTTAAACAGAAACTCTTCATGGAATTCCCATGATAATAGATCATCATTAGTTTGATAATAAAATTGTTAAATATATAATATCACATGAAAGAAGTATTTATAAAATAATGGAAAATATCTGGATAGGTTTTGATGATGGAAAACTATGAATCCCATAAAATATGTAATGTGGGTTTTACCCTATTCACAACATTACATTCATGCATTTCTAGTGTCTAGTTAGATTTCAAATAATGGTGATTATATAAAATTAAAGACACACAATATTTCTAATATAATAGAATATATCCTGAATGGTTAAAGATATATGAAATATGATATGAACATTAAATTTGAAATATTGGGTTCTACAATGGTTTTAGATAACCTTTGTGTGCATTTTGGGTTTTGATACAATGCTTGTAAGGTAATTTTATTCACCAATTTCATTTCATATCATTATTTCTCATTTTCATGTTCACCTTCAACCACATGTTTCCTTCCACTAATCACACATGTGTAACAAAAAAATCTTGAAAAAAAAACGATTTTGATCAGATGATAATTTAAATACAATTTTTTAAAATTAAATATACATTCATGAATTTTAATTTGAAATATTAATTAAATAAATATTTAATGATAGCCTTTTTGAGATTAAATTTTCTTATTCTAAAATAGTACAACTATTTTTTTCTATTGTTAGTTGATTATATTGAATTTAAGGGATATAAATACTCCTTCCATGTGATTTGTCAACATTTGATGTTGTAATTCAGGACTATTTAACCGAATCCATGTGGGTGAGAAGTCATTATTAATCATATTATATTAACTGTCGCAAAGGGTTTATTTTGGATTTGTTTTTCTGAAATATATTTATTTTCACTATTTTCCATCATTATCATATTATGGAAAATGAATTATTATAACAAAAAAATTATATATACAAATATTATTAATGTATAATTAGATAAAAAATATAGAATAATATTCTAAGAAATAATTATTAAACATTAATTGATTATATTTAATGAAGATAATTATTAATATTTTAAAAATAAAAGATTCATTGAATTATCCATAGAAAATTATAAAAGGCTAACCTCATCAAATTATCAAAGAATGAATAATTGAAATTATCAATCAGTAATTATGATTAATCTCAATATATATATATATATCAATCATTTATCAAATTTAAATAAAAAAACTATAAAGGTTTATTTTTAAGAAAATGACAAAAGATAATTACTACGAGAATTTTAGAAGATAGACATCAATAATTGAAAACAGATAATTAAAATGAATTATAAATAGAATATCATGAGAGATTATTAAATGCTAATAATGAATATTTATCAAAATACAATAAAAATGAAATATTTTAAGATAAATAAATAATATTATAGAATATATATAGAAAATTTATCAAAGGATAATTAGTTTCCGACTATCAGTGAATAATTATAAAGGAATACAATGGGTGTTCTAAAATTTATATGAAGATATTGTAACCTAAAATTTGGGTTTATAACTATTATTGACGATAATACCACTAGTTCATGTGTTTTAAAAAAATTTAAATTCAGAAAAAATACAAGAGAGATAATGAATTATAAGTTGTGATATTTTATTTATTTTTGAAATAATGTTTTTTTGAACATAGGAATTATTGGAAAACCTTGAGATTTTATGTGATGAAAACTAAAATAATATGACCCTTTAAGATATTTTCTTGAAATTTTTTCCCACTCCATCATTAGAACAAAAAAAGGGTAGCATATCCTTTCCATTAAAATGGTTAACAATGAGGTAGGTAGTTGCATACTACTTGGGGATTTCGTTACACATTTTTCATTGATATATTTTATTTGTTACTATATGTCATAACCATAATTGACACTGATTGTGTGTGGTTGTGTGTGTGTCGACTATGAAAGTCCAGGAGATACTTAACTCCTTGTGTACTACCACAATATCTAGGTTTCCTGATTGATTTTGATTACATGTTTTTGGGTTTTGAAACTATTTTTTTCATAATGATCTGAATTTTCATTGATTAATTCATTACCCAATAATGTGTGTTAAAATTTCAATAAATGTTGTAATTGGTAATTGAGATAGTTGGAATTTTGTCTGTTTTGGATCCCATATAGTGTGAGTTCACATGACATTTGATGAATATGATAATGAAATTGAACATAGGTATGGGGAATTATGGTATGGAGGCCTGACTCGATAAAAAATGTTTTTGGTATGACGGTCATGGGTTGGGGCCTAATTCATGAAAGATCCAGGATATGACTATCTGAAGTATGATATAAATCAATTCCTTAATAAATCTATAAAATTTGTTACAATACCAGTTTATCATTAATTCTCATTAATGACATTCTTGGATTATTCTTTCAGCATGGATCTTAATCTTGAGGAACTGGGGGATTGGGGTGGATGGATAATGAATGATTTCCCTGTAATAGAATTATGATATTTTCTTAATAAAAATTTATTTTTAGTATCGTATTGAATTATTATAACAAGGAAAAATTTATTAATCATGAATTAATGTTGTCCTACTAGGTCTTATACTAAAACCCTACTAAAGAGTTTCAGTGCACTTCTATATTTTATGACAAGAGACTTAGAGAAGGGAAAGGACCAAATAGTGGATGGTTGTTTAAGGTAACCCAAAGGTGGTAGAAAACTAATAAGGACACCCGAGGACCCAACCATTTAATGTTTTTAATATATTTATTTATATAGTTGGTAGGATTTCCACATTGGATAAAACATATTATTGGAAAATAATAATTCCATTATATTGTTTCATTATTTTTACACGGTGTATTATTTTTAATTTTTTATTGGTTATTATTAATGATATGATATGATATTGACGGTATAGTCCCCCACTAATGGAATTAAACCCTTTATAATTTTTGTAAACCAATTCCACATATGGAGGCACAAATTTGGTCATGTGGAATTTATGATTGGACCTTGTGGTTGAGTATTGGGTTATACAAAATGGTATTATAGGATCATGACTAATTGACATGTTCTGATCCTTTTTTGAATTAGGATATGGTGGACAAGAGATTGGATTGATGGGAATCTGGTAGGGAATCTATGGAAATTATTATATAGAACTGTGTATTAGACCACTGAGATTCCTAAATGTGGGGGGAAATTGTATTACCGTTAGTGTTGTTTACATTCACCTTGGGTGGTGTACATGATTTTTATTTTTTTGTTTTGAGATTTCAATTTATTTAATGCATTGTGACAAGAAACATAGGTTCTAAGTAAACATGTATACCATTTTGTGTGACGAATATTTTTTACATATATAATGTTCAATATTTATAATATCTATTTGGGATAGTCAATCATTTTCTAATATATCTAGGTTTTCCACTTTATATATATATCATTTTAATAATTAATTTGTTTAAATACTTAGGTTGATGTGTTAGTGTATATATCATGAATGAGTCTAATGTGTAGGAATTGAGAACATGGACATTTATAGGGGGATTATACCTTGGGTTGATGGTATAATTTTAATAGAATCCTTATGTGATCCTATAAACTAAATAGTGTTTATCATAACATTTCTTTGAATAAATATTTCATTTAGGATATAAAATATTTCTCCTCCATATAGTATTGTAGTGTTACATTTGACGTATTATAAAATAATCATGAATGGTTTTTTGAATAAAATTTACCCCTTCTATTCTAGTATAACATCATCCAATATGCTCCCCCATATGATTGGTTTTTAAAAATTGGTCCGCTTAGATGAGAATTAATTCTCTTGGTGATTATCAGAGGAATATGTGTAACACCCCAGGTAAATAAAGAATATGACATTTTCATATTTATCCATATTTGTGAATAAAATATTAATATGACTTTAAAGGGGACGCTATGCTCGAGGGCGTACCCAACACGCAACAACGAGTTTCTTGGGAATCTTACGTTGCACTCTAATAATAAAATAATATTATTTTAAATGGCAGTTAACATGTAGCCGTTGTTTTGGAGAGAATGGATATAAATAACTAAAATATGATTATATATGTTTTTAAATGTTTTTACATTTATCCAATAAAAGATAAAGTCTTAAAATACGGAAAGAATTCAATTTTAGGCGTATATGCCCTAGTTTTCACTAAAGGTTCACTTATCACCTTTTGATGTTGAACCATCATTAAATATAGTTTTGTTCACTCTTAAACATTCTTTTGGACCAAATATAACTCTTATTAAGAATCGGGACATCAAAATTTACTGTGTGTAAATTTTTGGTATCTTTCCGATAAAGTTCATTTTTTTAATGAATAGTGTAAAATGTTGTATTTTAATTCAAAACCTCTTTCTAATCTAATTTATTTATATGATTAGATTCTCTTTTGAATTGGTTTTAAAGTGAAATTAGAATATATTTTTACTATTAAATCCAATAGTGGTCGTTGGAATTAATTTCACTTTGAAATCAGACTTAAACTAGTGTCAATCTTTTGATACTTATTGTTTCATAAAAACACGCTATTTGTTCTGACAGCGGGAATTAATTGTTAAATTAATTAATGTGACTTATATGTTTTGAATTTTGTAAAATAGACTTCATTTTTGAATTCGGAATATCAAATATAGCTTAGGGTGAATTTTTGGGATTTTTCTGAAAAACATCAATTTTTGATGAATAGTGAAACCACTAAGTGGTACTTATAAAAAGTGATTTTTTCCGTTTAAATGAAATTTTGCCATCATTGTGTTTTGAATTTCTAAAATCCGACATACATGGTTGTCATTAAGAATTAAAATGTGGTTAAATGGGATAAAAATAATTTTTTTGGTGAATAGTAACTTATTAAGTTTTTAATTGCGATTAGAGGTAATTAGTGTAGTTTAAGGTAAAAATAATGTTTTAATAATATCAAATGAACTTGACACATGTCCTAACCTCATTGGATTTGTAATGGACGACCAAGAAAAGCCATGGGTCAACCTGGGGACCCCATGGAGCCACATTGGTTGGGAAATGACATAAATAACGTTTTATTTAATGTAAAAGTAAAAATGACACAAACATCATATGTTTTACAAAAACAATTTTTACATGCGGTTATAAAGATCATATTTTTGATTATAAATAGTCATTGGAACTCTAAAAAGATTTCCTACATCATAGTATTTTTTTTATAATTTTTAGACATTAAATAAATTAAATTATTTATGACATAATAATGATGCAACGATGACATCATTATTTGGCGATTTAAATAAAATGGAAAGATAATGTAAACTCTATGAACTAAAAATGTCCAAAAATTATTGGATGGGTGGATTTCGAACCCTTATCACCTTATCCACGAATTATATCAATGTGGGACCTTTTAAAACCGAAACACATTTTCAAATAATGTAATATTTCTTACTTTCCAAAAGTGCCCCTCCTCTCCTCTTATAAAAGGCCCCCACCTCTACCTCATTTCACACACTCCTCAAGCCTTTGGCTCGGCCAACCCCTACCCATTTACTCTCTCTACATCCCTCTTCTCATCCTAGAGGATTCCTTTTGGGAAGAATCCTTTCAAAGGAAGCCTTTAGGATCAAATCAAAAGGAGTTAAACTTTTAAAGGTAATTCATTCTCTCATGTTCATTTGTTTTAGTTTGCTTCTCCAACCCCCTAAACTCTTTTTGTAACGACCCAATCTTTTTGAGTAGTATATTAACTTACTCTTATTGATTTAATAAGATGTTAATGGTTAATGCAGAAAGAGGAGTCGATGGCTTCATCCAGTAGACTCAACCCTTATGAAGCCCACTTATCAGAGCTTGGGAAGGAGGTAGAATCTGAGGGCTTCGCTTTGGACCAAGCCCAAGCCGAACTCCAGCGTGTCAAGCTTGAACGGAAATGCCTGCGGGAGAAGTTCAAGTTAGTAGAGATTACTACTAGGGCAATGTTATCTGAGCCTCCCTCAGATTCTCTCACCATAGCACACCTTACACTCAGGTCTTATGCCGGTGTTATAAGGGGCTATGTGACGAGACCCTAGCTTCCTTGTGTAGTCCTTTCGGGTGAATAAATTGAGATTTCTTCCTTTAGTGATGTTTGTGAAATTTCCAATGTCCGGATAATTTTAGAATGTATTTTATTGATGAATTTTGAAAAAAGGGATATTTTGAAATATTTATGTAAACCCTAAATAACTAATGATGTGTAATGATTTTCAAAAAATGGTCTTCTACAAAAGTGTTGAGTAAGGAATTTGGAGTCTAATAAGATCAACTTAATTTTTGATGAATAGAAAATAGTGAATAGTGATTTTACGCTTAGGATTAGTAATGTGACCAAATGGATTAGTAATCTCATTTAAAGAAAGTTTTAAAATAATCTAGGCACCTTGATTAAGTAATGTGATTCAATAAAATGGGTAAATAACAGTTTCATAAATTATTATTCAAGTATTAGTTTTTTCGAATGAATAGTGTTTTTAATTAAAAATTTAATTAAAAATAATTAGAAATTTATTTTTATAAAAATGACTTTATTTTTGAACTCAGAGCATCGATATTATGTTATGGTAATTTTTGGGGATTTTTCTGAAAAAATGAATTTTCGATGAATAGTGTATTTATTTAATAATAAAATTAAAAATATTTAGAAAATTATTTTTATAAAATGGGGTTCATTTTTGAAATCATAGCGTTGATATTTGGTTAAGGTGAAATTTTGGGATTATTCTGAGAAAGTTGAATTTTCGGTGAATAGTGAAAGTATAGTTTTTAAGTTACGGGTGTTTAATGACATCATTAAATGATGTATTAAGTATATATTCAATATGGTCGAATTATGAATAGTAAGATAAGGTGTGAGGTGTCCCAAGTGGCCAATACCATGGGCAAATACTGTAACGCCCCGACCCCAGTTGCCTAGAGTCGGTGCATTATTACATAACATTGGCATGATCACAAGAAAGATCAAATCTCGAAAGACCGATTGGTTTAGTAGCCTTGGAAACACTAGATATATTCATAAGTTTTACATTACATCATAAAATGAAAAACTACTACAACAACATAATGTTTCCACAATCCACACTATTAACCCCTCATAAAATCCCTGCAGGTCATTCATAACTTACTTCTTCACATCCTGGGAAAAATAAAACATAGAAAAGGGGTGAGCTCAAATGCCCAGTAAGGATAACAATATAGCGGAAACTTTTATAAATAAGAATAAACATTTAAGGCAATGTATAACTAAAACAAAAGCCTTTTAAATATTAACTTTCAACATGGTATGGCATAAATAAAATGAAATAATGCCATTTACTTATTCACATGGATTTTCTACTAATCGAATAATCACATGCAAAAATCAATAACCACTTTCATAATGATGGAATGCATAATGATAAACTTTAATTTCTTTTCAAGGCCTCGTCCCAAGACCTTGGGGATAACTGTAACCGGAACCCAACCCGGAGTGCCTCTAATAACCGGACACCAACCCGGAGTGCCTCTAATAACCGGACACCAACCCGGAGTGCCTCTAATAACCGGACACCAACCCGGAGGGCTTACTTTTACCAGTCCCCAACCTGGAGGGCTTACTTTTACCAGTCCCCAACCTGGAGGGCTTACTTTAACCAGTCCCCAACCTGGAACATATTTGTCCAACACATTCATTTGAAGTAAAGGTTGAAATATAACATAAACATTCTTATTGGAACTAGCATACAAAATGTCAATACTTTCACCATAAACTATGAATGGTATAAAAATAGCACATCCACGGTCGAACATATCACAAAACATTCAAAACAATATAGAAGTTTTGTATCATAATAAATCAACTTCAAATAATCTTAAAATCCATCAAAGGATGTTGACATAGATGAAATCAAAATTCTTTTTAAAGAAATATCTACTTTTATTTTGAAATCATTTAAGATCCCTATAAAATAAAACATTTTCTTTGAAAATAATCTTATAAGCTTGTAAGGGAAGCTTTGAAGATTTTATAACAGCGGAAAATAGCCGCACCCGCTGTATAAGTTAAAAAAAACATTCTTACCTTAATTCTGTCAAAAAGGTTAAAAAGGACCTTGTTTTGAAAATGACGGAAAGATTCCTTTATAAACCTCTTATAAAAATTCAAACAAGGTTATAAATGACTTTAACCCGTATTCTTGTAAATAATAAAAATGTTTTGAAATACATTTCGAAAAAACATGGATGTGGATGATAAAGAAATCCCAGTAGATTATTACATATAAACAACCTCGGATAATGAAGAGATTGTGAAATAAACCCTTACCTTGTACTTTTCCTTGGTTGGGGTAGGTTAACCTCCTGTATAATGGTGAAATAGTTTTTATTAAATTATACAAGAATCATATATAATAATATGATCTCATATATGATCTTTTAACATTGATTTGTTAATAATATCTTAGAATTATCGTCGTTTCGAGAGTTAACTTACTCATTTTCTTTTATAAGTTTTGTTACATAAGCCATGGTTGTTGTATCTTCTTCATATCCAGAATGATATCTAGTCCTTAAACATAATTTTTAAATCATCAAATGATAATTATACTTGAATGGATACGATGGAGAATGAATCTCATCGCGTTCGTGGAGACGGTAGTCCGTACGTACGCACGAGCGACAATATCATTCTTTTGATATTAAAATAATATATAAATGGATGGTATATCATATATACAGAATCATTAACATGTTATATTTATTATTTACATGAGTTACACATCATTATTATACCCATCCAAATAATATTATATTGAATAACAATTACACCACGACGTGGAGACGGTAGTCCGTACGTACGCACGTATGGTGACATGTTATTCAAAGGGTGGATAGAATACTGAATATGGTTGTACCATATTTCTAATAACATCACAGTATATGTGAGATACTGAATTTATTATTTTAGAATGGTAAGAACAAAGGAAGAAGAAGTGGAATAAGAAATGAACTTGGAGAAGGGTGGTGAAATCATTACCTCTTCTTCGGGTTCTTCCTTTTGATTTGATCAAAAGGGCTCCTTAGGTTGGCTTTCTGATCAAACTAAGGACTCTAGGTTGTAGTGAGGGATGTTGGGAGAGTATTCAGGCAGAGTTTGGCCGAACCAAAAGGCTTTGAAGGTGTGAAGAAATGAGAAGGAGGAGTGCCCTTTTATAAGAGGGGTGAGGGGCACCTTTGGAAAAGCTAGAAATATTAATTTATAAGAAATTCATATTCGGTTTCTAATGACTCCAAAGATTATTATTAAAAGGTTAAGGTAGGGATAGGTCGAAAACCACTCAACCAATAGAATTTAGACAGGTTTGGGTACTTATATTAACCTTATCTTTAAGTATTAACTCTAAGTTAATTAGTTTCACTTTTACAATGTCTCTTTGTATTTTTATATAATATGGTTAATAAACATACTATATACATCCAAGAGACCCCCAAGTGGTCCATTAATGATTAACCTATCATGATATAAGTCTCTTGGCCGAACCTTAGATTTTTAGTAATTTAATATCAATTAATAATATAATATTTGTTTTAAGAACTCTTTTATGTCAATTTTGACACTATTAAATAATTGATTTTTGTGAAACTCATAACAGATTTATTACTTCGAAAAAAGTCAATTAAATCAATACTAATATATCATATTATCCTGGAAAATTAGTTTAATTCATTAAAAGTTTCATATTATATTTATTTGGGTATTTATAATATCAATTATTTTAATTTTTCACTATTATAGTAATTACTGCATCATCATTGTGTCATAAATAAAATAAATTATTTAATGTCTAAAAATTATAAATAAAATATAATTATGTAATAAATCTTTTTATCTTTCTAATGAATATTTATAATCTAAAATCCAACATATATAATCCTATGTAACAATTGTTTTTCTAAAAGATATATGCTTGTGTCATTTTTGTATTCATTTTGACTTAATTAAAATAAAGTGTCATTATCAATTACAAGTGGATCCATGGGGTCCCAAAATCGACCCAAATATTCCCATGGTCGACCATGTATCAAACAATAGGGTTAAGACACGTTTTAGGGTAATTTAGTATTATTATAATATTATTTTTTAACCCTTATTTACCGGATTTACCCTTAACCATGGTAAATAAAATATTTACCGCAGTAATTATTCAAAATGTCTAAAAATAAAAGTCACCTATTTACACAATTTGAACATCCGGATTCCAAATATGGAATCCACTTTTCTAAATTCAAAACACAGAAGTGGCAGAAATTAATTTAAAATTAATTCCCGCTGTCAAAACAAAAAGCGTGTTTTTAAGAGATAATAACTATCAAAAGATTGACACTTGTTTATGTTCGGTTTAATTGTAAAATTATGTCCAATGACCAACATTATATTAAATGGTAAAAATATATTCTAAATATATTTTAAAACCACTCAAATTCACAATTTATCACTATTAATTATTTTGATTAAAAAAGTTGTTTTTAATTAAAATTTAGTAATTTTCACCATTCATCAAAATATGAAAGTTATCCGAAAAGTACCAAAATTTCACCTTAGGCTAAATTTGATATTCCGAATCCAAAAATGAAGTCCATTTTAAAATATAAAATATATATAACTTCAAAAAGTAGGTATTACTATTCATAACAGCTAGTTTGATTGGTTACGGTGTGTTAGAACTCGAAGTTGCGTACAACACACGCTACTGTTTTATTCAAAGGAAAGCGTACCGTGGAAGCTTGGGATGTTTCATTTTAAATTTTTGATTTCCCCATTTATTCAAAAAGTTTAAAATATTGTATTTAAAAAGGTTTCACTATTAGAAGTTGATAAAAGTGAAATACTGAAAATGAATCTGTTCTTGCAATATGACTAAGAAACTCATAATAGGGATTCTAAAAATATAAAGTTCAAAATGTAGTTAATACTATTCATGACCTCTTTTAATGGTTTGATTGAACTCGGTGTTGCGTGTAGTGAAAGTTATTGAATTATTTTTAAGAAATAACACACTCTGAAATCCTGGGGTGTTACATTCTCCCCTCCTTCAATAAATTGCGTCCTCGCAATTTGAAATTGTTTTTCGAAAATAAAAGGTTGAAAGTAGTAAATATATTTGTGGGAAAACCCACATCGGAAATTGGGTTACTAAAATTTAGTCTTAATATGAGGAAACGATAAATGAAAGGGTCACCACCAAATTATGATCTCGATTAGGAGAACATTGGTGGCAATTAGAGACATATAATTGGAGGAAAAACGTAAATATTTATAGGTAGTGATTGAGTTCATCAATTACAAACAAGTATAAAATTGAGGTCCTTAAACTCATCAATCTATGATGATTTGAAGTACCATCGGTTCAACAAAATATAGGGTATTGGGACAACACATTTTTGACATTTCAAAATATCTTAGTTGAAATCCCACATCGAAAAATGAATTAATGAGGCCTCTATTTAAAATAAAGAGTGGAAAGTATGAAGATTACCGAAAATAACACATACTAGGGTTCCATGTAGGAAAATATGGATATGGAAGAGAAATCTAACCATCAATTATCTGATGGAGAGTGGTAGAGAACATGGCTATGAAAAGGCCAACAATCCCAAAGCCATAAATTTGTGATGATTTAAGGTACCATCTAGGACAACATTTTTGTTCTAAGTTTCTATTATTAATGTTGAGGAATTTATTTATGATATTGGATAAGATAATAAGGACATATACTTACTTTATAATTAGAATTTTACCCATTAATAAATTTCTACCACAAACTCATCTTTCATTCTAAAAGATAATAGAACATTTTTTTTTCAATTTATACTATTCGTACAGGGTTCCAAAATAAATGAATTATAATTCATCTACCAGATCTTTTAAAAAAAACTACATTATTTAATTCAGTACATCTCGTGGGACAGTGGTAGGTGATACACCCTTGTCGCCCTTCGGTTGCGGGTTCAAGTCTCGCAGCCTTGCCGGACGCGACGGGTTGCCGCCCGACCTCCGGGTTGTCCTTTTATGGCAATCCAAAATAATCCAAACTAGAACTATCCAAAATACTTCTGCCTAAACTCACAGTCCAACATTTATAAGGAAGGTAAACATAATATAGATCCTTTTTACCCCGTAATAGAATATGAATACCTTCATCATGTATTACCATATTCCTTATTGATTACATTCATGCTCCCTTATTCCATATAGAAAGTTGGATATACTTCATTAATCCAAAAATGTTTTAAACCCCAACAATGATGGAATATACAAATCATTAATCAGTTCGAAGGTAGTTAAGAATATCCAATATAATTTATCCCAAACAATCATGTATTATTCCAAAATCACTACTTCGGTATCAGAACTATATTATGGTTTATCATTCTCTCAACCATATATTTTCCAAAAAATTATCCTGCTATTGAGTCACTTTTCTTTGTTCCACACAATCTCAAGTCCTTAATGAAATAGTACTGCAGTACAATCCTTATATACTCCATAATTATTATAACAAGTACATTGTTGATACAACACTCAATTGACATAATCAACATAAGAACTCTAATTATTCCTCTTCATCTGTGGTAGTATCATAACTTGATTATTATCCAATAGCATCATTTGCGTCATAGACTGATGACTGGGACATAGGTTCGCGTAGTGTCCAAACTCCTTGCAAATGAAGCATTGTACATTTGAAACCATTTTCTTACCCTTGCAGTCACGTACTTTGTGCCCTTTTCCTCCACACTTATAACAAACTCTCATTCCTTTCAGGCAAGTTCCAGGGTGTTTCTTTCCACAGTTACCACATATGGGAAAATTCTTCTTTTCCCTCTTCCCTTTATCCATATTTCTCTCTTCCATCCTTTTCTTCTCTTGCTTCCCTTCAAAGCCATAGGACTCAGTAAACTCTTTACTTATCTTATCAACACATGATATTATTTCTTCATATGATGATAATACATGGGAGACTATTTCTCTTATAAATTCTAGCTTAAGACCATGAAAGATATGATCCTTCCTTCTCTTTGGATCATGTGCATTTCTGGAGTTCTCATCCCTTCTACTGGGTGCCATTTCTAAACAATGGCATAAACTAGATCAGTTTATGAATCAAAATACATAATCCCATACTTATAAAACACCTAACATAAATTGAACTATTTATGGATATAATCCATAATCATAAGAATGTTTTCTTTGAGGAAGTATATACTCATAATCCCTTCAAAATGATTTGTAAAGAAAATGAGAGTTATCCTAAGCATATCCCCCGGGAGTGTCGTAACCAAGAGTGCAGCAAGGCCCGTTGTCGTGCACCAGTTCCCGTTCGAGTCTAGCTCAAAGCGGTGTTTTCGGGTTTTACCCCTAGGTACATCTGTGCCAGAGCCGCCTCTACCTGCTCGTATCCAGACAGGGATGTATTGCTTGGAAAACTCACAAAATCTCTACAATACCAAAATTCTAGGAAGTTCTTCTATACTAATCCTCAAAGTTCATCTTAGGTCTACGTGCTCTAATCAGAGTTTATCTAAATCTAGCTTCCAAGGTTTGTACTAAACTTCCTCTGATACCAACTGTAACGCCCCGACCCCAGTTGCCTAGAGTCGGTGCATTATTACATAACATTGGCATGATCACAAGAAAGATCAAATCTCGAAAGACCGATTGGTTTAGTAGCCTTGGAAACACTAGATATATTCATAAGTTTTACATTACATCATAAAATGAAAAACTACTACAACAACATAATGTTTCCACAATCCACACTATTAACCCCTCATAAAATCCCTGCAGGTCATTCATAACTTACTTCTTCACATCCTGGGAAAAATAAAACATAGAAAAGGGGTGAGCTCAAATGCCCAGTAAGGATAACAATATAGCGGAAACTTTTATAAATAAGAATAAACATTTAAGGAAATGTATAACTAAAACAAAAGCCTTTTAAATATTAACTTTCAACATGGTATGGCATAAATAAAATGAAATAATGCCATTTACTTATTCACATGGATTTTCTACTAATCGAATAATCACATGCAAAAATCAATAACCACTTTCATAATGTTGGAATGCATAATGCTAAACTTTAATTTCTTTTAAAGGCCTCGTCCCAAGACCTTGGGGATAACTGTAACCGGAACCCAACCCGGAGTGCCTCTAATAACCGAACACCAACCCGGAGTGCCTCTAATAACCGGACACCATCCCGGAGTGCCTCTAATAACCGGACACCAACCCGGAGGGCTTACTTTTACCAGTCCCCAACCTGGAGGGCTTACTTTTACCAGTCCCCAACCTGGAGGGCTTACTTTA
The DNA here is from genome assembly GCA_963277665.1 of Viscum album. Classification (NCBI taxonomy): domain Eukaryota; kingdom Viridiplantae; phylum Streptophyta; class Magnoliopsida; order Santalales; family Viscaceae; genus Viscum; species Viscum album. The sequence continues at coordinate 280,691,575 of OY728152.1, forward strand.
ACCAGTCCCCAACCTGGAACATATTTGTCCAACACATTCATTTGAAGTAAAGGTTGAAATATAACATAAACATTCTTATTGGAACTAGCATACAAAATGTCAATACTTTCACTGTAAACTATTAATGGTATAAAAATAGCACATCCACGGTCGAACATATCACAAAACCTTCAAAACAATATAGAAGTTTTGTATCATAATAAATCAACTTCAAATAATCTTAAAATCCATCAAAGGATGTTGACATAGATGAAATCAAAATTCTTTTTAAAGAAATATCTACTTTTATTTTGAAATAATTTAAGATCCATATAAAATAAAACATTTTCTTTGAAAATAATCTTATAAGCTTGTAAGGGAAGCTTTGAAGATTTTATAACAGCGGAAAATAGCCGCACCCGCTGTATAAGTTAAAAAAAACATTCTTACCTTAATTCTGTCGAAAAGGTTAAAAAGGACCTTGTTTTGAAAACGACGGAAAGATTCCTTTATAAACCTCTTATAAAAATTCAAACAAGGGTATAAATGACTTTAACCCATATTCTTGTAAATAATAAAAATGTTTTGAAATACATTTTGAAGAAACATGGATGTGGATGATAAAGAAATCCCAGTAGATTATTACATATAAACAACCTCGGATAATGAAGAGATTGTGAAATAAACCCTTACCTTGTACTTTTCCTTGGTTGGGGTAGTTTAACCTCCTGTATAATGGTGAAATAGTTGTTATTAAATTATACAAGAATCATATATAATAATATGATATCATATATGATCTTTTAACATTGATTTGTTAATAATATCTTAGAATTATCGTCGTTTCGAGAGTTAACTTACTCGTTTTCTTTTATATGTTTTGTTACATAAGCCATGGTTGTTGTATCTTATTCATATCCAGAATGATATCTAGTCCTTAAACATAATTTTTAAATCATCAAATGATAATTATACTTGAATGGATACGATGGAGAATGAATCTCATCGCGTTCGTGGAGACGGTAGTCCGTACGTACGCACGAGCGACAATATCATTCTTTTGATATTAAAATAATATATAAATGGATGGTATATCATATATACAGAATCATTAACATGTTATATTTATTATTTACATGAGTTACACATCATTATTATACCCATCCAAATAATATTATATTGAATAACAATTACACCACGACGTGGAGACGGTAGTCCGTACGTACGCACGTATGGTGACATGTTATTCAAAGGGTGGATAGAATAATGAATATGGTTGTACCATATTTATAATAACATCACAGTATATGTGAGATACTGGAGTTATTATTTTAGAATGGTAAGAACAAAGGAAGAAGAAGTGGAAGAAGAAATGAACTTGGAGAAGGGTGGTGAAATCATTACCTCTTCTTCGGGTTCTTCCTTTTGATTTGATCAAAAGGGCTCCTTAGGTTGGCTTTCGGATCAAACTAAGGACTCTAGGTTGTAGTGAGGGATGTTGGGAGAGTATTCGGGCAGATTTTGGCCGAACCAAAAGGCTTTGAAGGTGTGAAGAAATGAGAAGGAGGAGTGCCCTTTTATAAGAGGGGTGAGGGGCACCTTTGGAAAAGGTAGCAATATTAATTTATAATAAATTCATATTCGGTTTCTAATGTCTCCAAAGCTTATTATTAAAAGGTTAAGGTGGGGATAGGTCGAAAACCACTCAACCAATAGAATTTAGAAAGGTTTGGGTACTTATATTAACCTTATCTTTAAGTATTAACTCTAAGTTAATTAGTTTCACTTTTACAATGTCTCTTTGTATTTTTATATAATATGGTTAATAAACTTACTATATACATCCAAGAGACCCCCAAGTGGTCCATTAATGATGAACCTATCATGATAGAAGTCTGTTGGCCGAACCTTAGATTTTTAGGAATTTAATATCAATTAATAATATAATATTTGTTTTAAGAACTCTTTTATGTCAATTTTGACACTATTCAATAGTTGATTTTTGTGAAACTCATAACAGATTGATTACTTCGAACAAATTCAATTAAATCAATCCTAATATATCATATTATCCTAGAAAATTAGTTTAATTCATTAAAAGTTTCATATTATATTTATTTGGGTATTTATAATATCAATTATTTTAATTTTTCACTATTATAGTAATTACTCCATCATCATTGTGTCATAAATAAAATAAATTATTTAATGTCTAAAAATTATAAATAAAATATAATTATGTAGGAAATCATTTTAGCTTTCTAATGAATATTTATAATCTAAAATCCAACATATATAATCCTATGTAACAATTGTTTTTCTAAAAGATATTTGCTTGTGTCATTTTTGTATTCATTTTGACTTAATTAAAATAAAGTGTCATTATCACTTACAAGTGGATCCATGGGGTCCCAAAATCGACCCAAATATGCCCATGGTAGACCATGTATCAAAAAATAGGGTTAAGACACGTTTTAGGGTAATTTAGTATTATTATAATATTATTTTTTAACCCTTATTTACTGGATTTACCCTTAACCATGGTAAATAAAATATTTACCGCAGTAATTATTCAAAATGTCTAAAAATAAAAGTCACCTATTTACAGAATTTGAACATCCTGATTCCAAATATGGAATCCACTTTTCTAAATTCAAAACACATAAGTGGCAGAAATTAATTTAAAATTAATTCCCGCTGTCAAAACAAAAAGCGTGTTTTTAAGAGATAATAACTATCAAAAGATTGACACTTGTTTATGTTCGGTTTAATTGTAAAATTATGTCCAATGACCAACATTATATTAAATGGTAAAAATATATTCTAAATATACTTTAAAACCACTCAAATTCACAATTTATCACTATTAATTATTTTGATTAAAAAAGTTGTTTTTAATTAAAATTTAGTAATTTTCACTATTCATCAAAATATGAAAGTTATCCGAAAAGTACCAAAATTTCACCTTAGGCTAAATTTGATATTCCGAATCCAAAAATGAAGTCCATTTTAAAATATAAAATATATATAACTTCAAAAAGTATGTATTACTATTCATAACAGCTAGTTTGATTGGTTACGGTGTGTTAGAACTCGAAGTTGCGTACAACACACGCTACTGTTTTATTCAAAGGAAAGCGTACCGTGGAAGCTTGGGATGTTTCATTTTAAATTTTTGATGTCCCAATTTATTCAAAAAGTTTAAAATATTGTATTTAAAAAGGTTTCACTATTAGAAGTTGATAAAAGTGAAATACTGAAAATGAATCTGTTCTTGCAATATGACTAAGAAACTCATAATAGGGATTCTAAAAATATAAAGTTCAAAATGTAGTTAATACTATTGATGACCTATTTTAATGGTTTGATTGAACTCGGTGTTGCGTGTAGTGAAAGTTATTGAATTATTTTTAAGAAATAACACACTCTGAAATCCTGGGGTGTTACAAATACCATGGGCAAGCCCATGGTTTTTCCAAAACCACTAGTGAGGTGTCCCTTGGCCATTAATGCTTTGTCCCCTCACTTTCCCTATAAATACCCACCCTTTCCTACCTTAGTTTTCACTCCCAACTCTCCCCCAACGAAGTTCTGGTCTTCTTACCTTCCAAAGAGTCCTCCCAAGGTTCCCCCAAGCTCTCAAGGTCCAATCCTTTGAGTTTCAAGAGTCACGTTTTAAGGTAAGGGATCCGACCCCTCTCTTTCTTTTCATGTAATCTCTTTTATGTCATTCCTATTATGCTCCTTGTTTTTATGTGAGAGGTTGTTCTTTTATATTCCTCTTAATGCCCTTTCATGTTTATATGATGAGAGATCCCCTCTTACTCTCATCATTTCGTTTTATGAAAGTTTAAGTGACGCGGTTAGGCTGCCGAATTTTTAAGGGATTCTTTCACCCTTCTCATTTTTCAAGTTCAGTTTTCATGTCAAGTCTTTCAAGTTCCTTTTTATTATGTTGGGTTATGATATCTATATCTATCATACTGATCTCTTATGATCATATGATGAGGGACCCTATTTGATCTTGTCAAATCATTTTCTTTTGAAGTTAAGTGACGCCGTAAGGCTGCCGAATTTTCATAAGAGAAATCTAATCTTTTTTCCTTCCATGTTTTTTTCATTTCAAATGGTATGTCCCTCAAATTTCATTTCCATGTCCATATTTCCTTCTTACTCTTTCACCCTACTGTTTTATGGATCATTTATGAGTGGGTGACCCATGTCCCCTCTCTTTTCAATGTTTTCTAAAACCCCAAAACATAGCCGTTATGCTGCAGAATTTTCGTCTCAAAATGCCTCTCCCTCTTTTCTCAAAATTATTTTATGTTATAAAGTGAATACTCAAAGCTCTTATTTCTACAAGGGTATTCACATATATATCAAAATTTTGTATTTTAAATTCTGGGATTTACATACATGAGACCCACTTTCCCTTCTGTGGGTTTTAAAGTGATATAAAGATCACGTCTTTAAAGCAGTTTTTAAAAAGTTATGATTATGAAATGAAACCCATTTCCTTTATGCTATATGGGTTATTTATGAATTGTTTGATGATGATATATGTGGCTCACATGATAATAAAGGAAAATTTAAGGTTGCACCCTGATAGCACTCCAATGCATTGGGTAATGATGTAACCACTAGAGATTACAATTTTCACGATACCTTGGTGAATAACCTTGGTAATTTTCAAATGACACCTTGGGGATGGACCTTGGTGATATGTTCATGATTGTCTATGTTAAATGATGTAGCCACATCTTCATGTTATGAAAAATTTTATTTTTATTATGAAATGCCTCATGATTTCTTTCTCATGCCTTAAAGTTCTTTTCATGTCCTTATTGAAGTATCTCAAGTTCACATGTAAAATGTTCCTCTTGTTTCCCTTACTGGGCCTTATGCTCACCCTTTCTTTTGATGTATGTCCCCAGGTTATGAGATGCAGTAATGAACCTAGAATGAACTTAAGGAGAAGCCTTTCAAGTTTTTAAGAAGAATGTTTTATGTTGTTTTCATGTATTATGTTCCTGGTTTCCAAGACACTAAACCTTAACGATCCTCAGTTATGTGTAATGTAATGAAAGTTTATGTTATAAAATGGCGGGATGCCATAGTTGGTATCAAAGGATGGTTTAGTTATTTGTGGAAATTAGGATATAAAAACTTTAGGAAGAACCCTATAGAAAAGTTTAAATATAGGAAAACTTCCTGGTATTTTGGTAAGTATTGAGTAAGTGGTTTATCAAAAAAATACATCCATGTCTGGATACGAGCAAGTAGAGGCGGCTCTGGCACAGATGTACATAGGGGTAAAACCCGAAAACACCGCTTTGAGCTAGACTCGAACGGGAACTGGTGTACGATAACGGGCCTTGCTACACTCTTGGTTACGACACTCCCGGGGGATATGTTTGGTTAATCACAAGCTTTTTATGAATCATTATGAAGGAATTATAGAAAGTGTAATTGTATAAGCATGAAGTGTTAGTTAAAAGATCCATAAATGAAATAAGTTTCTCACTAAGGATTTATTCTTTTAGAAAATGGCGGGCAATAGGAGGAACCGTGCCAATGGTGACCGCAATGCACCATGTGCTGACGGCCCTCCGATGGAAGCCGGAATGGAAACATTCATGCGAATGATGAACCAACTGACTCAAGTTATGAGTAATAACTTGAATCAAGCTGAGAGGCCGACCTCACCACGAAGGGAACAACTTTCTGTTGAGTCCTTCATGCGTCAACGACCACCAACATTCAGTGGATCTACTGACCCATTGGTTGCGGAACAGTGGATAAGCTCCATTGAAAAGATCTTTTCTGTACTTCATTGTTCGGAACAAGAAAAAGTCACCCTTGCTGTTTACCGCCTAGAGGGAGAAGCTGATCAGTGGTGGTCACTGATCAAAAACACAAAGCCACAAGGAGAGATGGAAGCTATGGAGTGGGAAGAATTTCGGGGAATATTCTTTAATAAGTATTTTCCTCGTTCGATGAGAACTAAAATGGAGAAAGAGTTTCTCGAGCTGAAGCAAAAGGAGAATGAATCAGTTGGAACCAACGAGATGAACTTCACAAGGCTTTCCCGTTATACCTCAAGATTCGTCATGGACCCTAATGGGAAGGTTGATAGATTCTTTGGTAGACTACGACCTCATCTACGGAAGAATCTAGCCAACAGGGACTATGATAGCTATGAAGAAATAGTTTGAAGTGCTATGAAAGTTGAACTAGAGTTTGGGGAGACACAATGGTCTCACAAATCTAATGAGAAGAAGAGAACACTAGAACCAAGCCTGGGAAGAAGTTTTGATCAGGAAAGAGGTGGAAAGCATATGCAACATGCCACATGCAATAAATGTGGGAAGAAGCATCCGGGGAACTGCTTGATCGGAAGTGGCAAGTGCTATAGGTGTGGAAAAGAAGGCCATATTTCTCGGAATTGCCGTGGTGATGTGAAGCCTCAACTTCCCAACACTAACGACAGAGGAAAGATGGTTCTGGCCCTACCCGAAGTCACATGCTTCAAGTGTGGACAGCTTGGGAACTTTTCTAATCAATGTCCAAATCCGAGGGCGGTGGAGGGGAATCACCATCAACCTCAGCAGAGGCCAAGGGATCAAGGTCGTGCTTTCGCTATCACAACAACTGAAGTTGAAGTTCCGAACGATGTGGTAGCAGGTACTCTTATTGTCCTCTCAAAACTAGCAAGTGCTTTATTTGATTCTGGTTCTACGCATTCCTTTATTTCTTCCAAGTTTGCAAAGAATATAGAATCAATCCCCAAATTGCTTGAGTTAGAGTTGTCAGTCAAGACTCCAAGTGGGATTATCCATGCATCAACAGTGTTTAGAGACTCTAGTGTTTACTTTGGTGAGCACAATCTTATCGCAAATCTAGTAGTCATTCCCATGATGGAATTCGACGTTATACTAGGGATGGACTGGCTCTCAAAGTATAATGCTAAGATCAAATGCAGAAGTAAGGAAATCTCAGTAGTCTTGAATGAACGACCTACAGTTATCTTCCGAGGAGAGATATCCCGAACTGATCCCTATCTAGAAGCACCTCCTATAGCTTTCTTTATGGAGTTAATCGGTGATGAGGAAGAAGGGAAAGGGAGCATACAAATTGAATATGTTCCGATTGTTCAGGAATACATGGATGTATTTCCTGAGGAGTTACCTGGACCTCCCCCAGAAAGAGAGGTAGAGTTCTCCATTGAACTCGTACCTGGGTCTCAACCGATATCAATGACTCCATATAGAATGGAAAATGTGGAACTAGAGGAGCTAAAGAAACAACTCCAAGACTTGTTGGAGAAGGGGTTTATCCAACCGAGTGTGTCTCCTTGGGGAGCACCAGTTCTCTTTGTGAAGAAGAAGGATGGATCAATGCGGCTATGCATTGATTATAGATAACTGAACGGGATCACCGTGAAGAACAAATACCCTCTTCCAAGAATTGATGATTTATTTGACCAACTTCGTGGGGCTCAATTCTTCTCTAAGATTGTCCTTCGATCTGGTTATCATCAACTGAGGGTGAAGAAGGAAGATATTCCAAAGACTGCCTTCCGATCAAGATATGGGCATTATGAGTTTACTGTTATGCCCTTCGGCTTGACTAATGCTCCTACTATTTTCATGGATTTGATGAATAGAGTCTTTAAGGACTACCTTGATAACTTTGTGGTTGTTTTTATTGATGATATTTTGATATATTCAAAAAGTCGTGAGGAGCATGAAAATCATCTGAGGGTTATTTTGAAAACTCTACGGAAGGAGAGGATCTTTGGGAAGTTCAGCAAGTGTGAGTTTTGGTTACAACAAGTGGCTTTCTTGGGGAACATCGTAACCAATGAAGGAATCTCGGTTGACCCTGCAAAGACAATGGTTGTGGAGGAGTGGCCTCAACCCACAACAGTAACTGAGATTCGTAGTTTCCTTGGTTTAGCGGGATATTATAGGAGGTTTGTGAAAAACTTTTCACGGCTTTCTAATCCACTAACCAAGTTGACTCGAAAAGGGGTTAAGTTCATCTGGACAAAGGAATGCGAGGAAAGTTTCCAAGAGCTGAAGAAGAGATTGGTTACTGCACCTGTGTTAACATTACCCTCGATCGGAGAAGGATTCGTTATTTTTAGCGATGCATCTCTGAAAGGGCTTGGGTGCGTCCTCATGCAAAATGACAATGTAATTGCTTATGCATCTCGACAGTTGAAGATTCATGAGCAGAATTATCCTACGGATGATCTAGAGCTGGTGGCAGTTGTTTTTGCTCTAAAGATATGGAGGCACTATCTTTATGGGGAGAAATGTGATATATACACTGACCACCAAAGTCTAAAGTATATTTTCACACAGAAAGAATTGAACATGAGACAAAGGAGATGGTTGGAGATTATTAAAGACTATGATTGTTCAATACACTATCACCCTGGAAGAGCAAACAAAGTCGCGGATGCATTAAGCAGGAAAGATCCTGTTGTCCTGGAAACAATGAGGATCTTAGGGGATCCCTTGATTAAAGATCTAGTAAAACTGGACATGGGAATTATAAGGAAAGGGACATCATCAACCCTATCCCAAATGATTTCCCAAACTTCATTAATAGAGAAGATCAAGAAGGCTCAAAAAGAAGATCCTTTGCTACAGGAGAAGTTCGAGGCTGTAAAGGATGGGAAGTTCCCTGATTTCAATATTGATCAAGAAGGTGTATTGAAATTTCGTACAAGACTATGTGTTCCATCTATTCCGGAGATAAAGAAAGAACTGATGGATGAAGCTCATAGCTCTACTTTCTCTATACATCCGGGAAGCACTAAGATGTATAGAGACCTTCGTGATCATTATTGGTGGGATAACATGAAGAGGGAGATTGCCAATTACACTACAAGGTGCCTGGTGTGTCAGAAAGTAAAGGCAGAAAGACAACTTCCTAAGGGGGTATTACAACCGCTACCCATACCAGTATGGAAGTGGGATAATATCACCATGGACTTTGTAACTGGTCTCCCAAAAACATCCAAAGGAAACAAAGCGATATGGGTTATTGTGGACCGTCTCACCAAGACAGCCCATTTTATCTCTATTCGGGAAGATTTCTCTCTGGATCAGCTTTCCAAGATATACGTGAAGGAAGTGGTAAGGCTGCATGGGGTACCACTATCCATCGTATCTGATCGTGACCCAAGATTCACATCAAAATTCTGGAGAAGTCTTCAGCATGCTCTGAATACTGAATTGAATTTTAGTACGGCCTATCATCCTCAAACTGATGGCCAATCTGAAAGGACTATTCAGACACTCGAAGACATGTTGAGATTATGCTCAATGGAATTTAAAGGTGGATGGGATCAACACCTCCCATTAGTGGAGTTCTCCTATAACAACAGCTTCCATGCGAGTATTCAGATGGCACCCTATGAAGCTCTGTATGGAAAGCGGTTTAGGACTCCTACTTGTTGGGATGAAACTGGTGAGAGGAAGCTTCTTGGGCCTGATCTCGTGCAAGAAATGACAGAACAGGTTCATGCCATCCAACAACACATAAAAGCTTCTCAGAGTCGCCAGAAGAGCTATGCTGACAATCGTCGAAGGGACTTGGAGTTTGGTATTGGTGACAAAGTCTTCCTTCAAATTTCTCCATGGAAGAGAGTCATGCGGTTTGGGAAGAAAGGGAAGCTCAGCCCTAGGTACATTGGCCCCTATGAAATCTTTGATCGCATAGGAGCAGTGGCCTATCGTCTAGCACTTCCACCGAAGCTAGCTCAAGTTCATGATGTCTTCCATGTATCTCTCTTGAGGAAGTACATACCCGACCCTTCACATGTACTGAACCCAGAGGTGGTACAACTTGAACATGACCTCTCTTATGAGGAGCAGCCAGTGGAGATCTTGGACCGTAGAGACAAGGTTCTACGAAACAAGACTACCCACCTTGTGAAAGTGTTGTGGAGGAATCATAAATATGAAGAAGCGACTTGGGAGCCGGAGGAAACAATGAAGCAAAAGTACCCTCACCTTTTCGACTAGGCCTCAAGTATAAATTTCGGGGACAAAATTTCTTAAGGGGGGAAGAATGTAACGACCCAATCTTTTTGAGTAGTATATTAACTTACTCTTATTGATTTAATAAGATGTTAATGGTTAATGCAGAAAGAGGAGTCGATGGCTTCATCCAGTAGACTCAACCCTTATGAAGCCCACTTATCAGAGCTTGGGAAGGAGGTAGCATCTGTGGGCTTCGCTTTGGACCAAGCCCAAGCCGAACTCCAGCGTGTCAAGCTTTAACGGAAACGCCTGCGGGAGAAGTTCAAGTTAGTAGAGATTACTACTAGGGCAATGTTATCTGAGCCTCCCTCAGATTCTCTCACCATAGCACACCTTACACTCAGGTCTTATGCCGGTGTTATAAGGGGCTATGTGATGAGACCCTAGCATCCTTGTGTAGTCCTTTCGGGTGAATAAATTGAGATTTCTTCCTTTAGTGATGTTTGTGAAATTTCCAATGTCCGGATAATTTTAGAATGTATTTTATTGATGAATTTTGAAAAAAGGGATATTTTGAAATATTTATGTAAACCCTAAATAACTAATGATGTGTAATGATTTTCGAAAAATGGTCTTCTACAAAAGTGTTCAGTAAGGAATTTGGATTCTAATAAGATCAACTTAATTTTTGATGAATAGTAAATAGTGAATAGTGATTTTACGCTTAGGATTAGTAATGTGACCAAATGGATTAGTAATCTCACTTAAAGAAAGTTTTAAAATAATCTAGGCACCTTGATTAAGTAATGTGATTCAATAAAATGGGTAAATAACAGTTTCATAAATTATTATTCAAGTATTAGTTTTTTCGGATGAATAGTGTTTTTAATTAAAAATTTAATTAAAAATAATTAGAAAATTATTTTTATAAAATTTACTTTATTTTTGAACTCAGAGCATCGATATTATGTTATGGTAATTTTTGGGAAGTTTTCTGAAAAAATGAATTTTCGATGAATAGTGTATTCATTTAAAAATAAAATTAAAAATATTTAGAAAATTATTTTTATAAAATGGGGTTCATTTTTGAAATCATAGCGTTGATATTTGGTTAAGGTGAAATTTTGGGATTATTCTGAGAAAGTTGAATTTTCGGTGAATAGTGAAAGTACAGTTTTTAAGTTACGGGTGTTTAATGACATCATTAAAGGATGTATTAAGTATATATTCAATATGGTCGAATTATGAATAGTAATATAAGGTGTGAGGTGTCCCAAGTGGCCAATACCATGGGCAAATACCATGGGCAAGCCCATGGTTTTGCCAAAACCACTAGTGAGGTGTCCCTTGGCCATTAATGCTTTGTCCCCTCACTTTCCCTATAAATACCCACCCTTTCCTCCCTTAGTTTTCACTCCCAACTCTCCCCCAACGATGTTCTGGTGTTCTTACCTTCCAATGAGTCCTCCCAAGGTGCCCCCCAAGCTCTCAAGGTCCAATCCTTTGAGTTTCAAGAGTCACGTTTTAAGGTAAGGGATCTGACCCCTCTCTTTCTTTTCATGTAATCTCTTTTATGTCATTCCTATTATGCTCCTTGTTTTTATGTGAGAGGTTGTTCTTTTATATTCCTCTTACTGCCCTTTCATGTTTATATTATGAGAGATCCCCTCTTACACTCATCATTTCGTTTTATGAAAGTTTAAGTGACGCCGTTAGGCTGCCGAATTTTTAAGGGATTCTTTCACCCTTCTCATTTTTCAAGTTCGATTTTCATGTCAAGTCTTTCATGTTCCTTTTTATTATGTTGGGGTATTATCTCTATATCTATCATACTGATCTCTTATGATCATATGATGAGGGACCCTATTTGATCTTGTCAAATCATTTTCTTTTGAAGTTAAGTGACGCCGTAAGGCTGCCGAATTTTCATAAGAGAAATCTAATCTTTTTTCCTTCCATGTTTTTTTCATTTCAAATGGTATGTCCCTCAAATTTCATTTCCATGTCCATATGTCCTTCTTACTCGTTCACCCTACTGTTTTATGGATCATTTATGAGTGGGTGACCCATTTCCCCTCTCTTTTCAATGTTTTCTAAAACCCCAAAACATAGCCGTTATGCTGTAGAATTTTCGTCTCAAAATGCCTCTCCCTTTTTTCTCAAAATTATTTTATGTTATAAAGTGAATACTCAAAGATCTTATATCTACAAGGGTATTCACATATATATCAAAATGTTCTATTTTAAATTCTGGGATTTACATACATGAGACCCACTTTCCCTTCTGTGGGTTTTAAAGTGATATAAAGATCACGTCTTTAAAGCAGTTTTTAAAAAGTTATGATTATGAAATGAAACCCATTTCCTTTATGCTATATGGGTTATTTATGAAATTTTTGATGATGATATATTTGTCTCACATGATAATAAAGGAAAATTTAAGGGTGCGCCCTGATAGCGCTCTAATGCATTGGGTAATGATGTAACCACTAGAGATTACAATTTTCACGATACCTTGGTGAATAACCTTGGTAATTTTCAAATGACACCTTGGGGATGGACCTTGGTGATATGTTCATGATTGTCTATGTTAAATGATTTAGCCACATCTTCAAGTTATGAAAAATGTTATTTTTATTATGAAATGCCTCATGATTTCTTTCTCATACCTTAAAGTTCTTTTCATGTCCTTATTGAAGTATCTCAAGTTCACATGTAAAATGTTCCTCTTGTTTCCCTTACTGGGCCTTCTGCTCACCCTTTCTTTTGATGTATGTCCCCAGGTTATGAGATGCAGTAATGAACCTAGAATGAACTTAAGGAGAAGCCTTTCAAGTGTTTAAGAAGAATTTTTTATGTTGTTTTCATGTATTATGTTCCTGGTTTCCAAGACACTAAACCTTAACGATCCTCAGTTATGTGTAATGTAATGAAAGTTTATGTTATAAAATGGCGGGATGCCATACTTTTTATTTACTTCTATTGTAACAACACCAGTATCTTCAATATACTAGGATGTTTTTATAAGATTTATTCGAGCTACACTCTCACACAACTACATCAAATGGTTAATGAACATACGGTTTCCGTGGATGGCGAAATTCTGCCTCCCGAAACGATGATTGTTCAATACTCATTTAACACCTTCAAAGGTGGCCATTATGATGTCACTATTTTTATATATGATATATATTATGTTTATGTTTTACTTATTCTTCTGTATTTTTCATTTTTGTGTTACCTTTATGGATTCCATTATGGGTATACGCGATATCTTCATTTAAGGGAGTGCGGACTACCGCTCCCGCAAAGTGATTTGATTCATTAAATACCACATGTGGGATGTATAAAGGATGGAACTATGATATTATATATGATATTATACTTTAATTATAATATACCTTTATATCATTATTATTCCATTCTATAAAATACAAAATAGAAATGAAAGTAGCGTTCATGCGTACGTACGGCTTACCGTCTCCATGAACGGTGCATTTCATTTCTTACCTCTAAATGATTATGTAACATTATAAATGCATGAATGTACTGGATATATATGACATATATGATATCTACATCATGAATACAATTCTGGATATAATAAAAATTTGGCCACACGAACAACATGTAATTGTAAGAAGTCCACTTTCGACTTAAGAATCAAATATCGGCAAAACAAATATTATTAACATAAATGATTACATAATGTTTATGACATGGTAATAAGTGATATAAAAGGAATAATGAACTTTAAAAAGGTTCTTAAGGAAGTATAAATTAACTCATGTTTATTATTCAGGAGATTAAAGAACGATCGAGTCAAGTCGGACCCGAGGTAAGGGATCCTACTCCTCTCTTTCTTTTTAAGTACACACTTTTATGTCATTCCTTTTAAAGCTCATATTTCTTGTTATTGGGATGATCTTTTATATTAAACTTACTTTAATTTTTATTTTCATGTGATGAGAGACCCTATTCTCTCTCATCAATACATTTTGAATGTTTTGAGTGGCGTCGTTAGGCTGCCGAACTTTCGTAAGAGATCTAACCTCTCTCTTTCTTTTTAAGTACTCTCTTTCATGTCACTTCTTTTAAGCTCCTATTTGTAATGCTGGGGGATGTTATTTTATATTCCTTTTGCTGTAAATTTTATTGTAATGTAATGATATACCCTATTTTATCTCATCAATCCATGTTCGGAAGTTTTATGTGGCGTCGTTAGGCTGCCGAGTTTTCGTAAGGTATTTTTCATCTCACTTTTGTTCCCGTGAGATTTATGCTACATTTACCACAAATTCCATTGAGTGGTGTATTTACTGCCCATTATTCTACTCTTTGTGTAATATACTTTAGTTTATTAGTATTTACATCAATGGTCTATTGTCCTTCTTTCATGGGGTGTATTTTTTGAAAGATACCCATGTCGGTAAGGGAAACTTTCACCCTCCACTTTTTTAAAAGACTTCTTTTGTTGGGTATTTTAATTTACATATTGTTATGTTGGTATATGTTCTCATATATCCTTATTGATGTAAATTTTATGTCCAAGTGATGAGATACACTTTTTATCTCTCATCAACTCATTTTGATGTGATGCCGTTAGGCTGTCAAGGGAACTTTTTAACCCAATTTCGATTTCTTTAGGGTCAACATGTAGTCATTGAATATGTCATCCATTGAATATGTGTAAATGACCTTTTATTGTTTTACACTTAATATCCACTTATATTGGGTGTAATTATATTTGTCACACATATTTTTGAGATTGATTTGTCCTTAATTTAAGGATACCTTCTCTATAAGGGATTTCATCACATTTGACATTTCTATTGAGGGTTCATTGTTGTTATGCACCAATTAACTCTTATATGGTGTATATACTGTCCTTTGGAGTATTATATCATGAATCCATTTATTCTCATGATATTGTAATGTTCTGACTAAATGTTATTCCTCAATTATTGTATTCGATTGCCTCTAATTTTGGTAAAACCCCTTTAACCAAAATATCGTTTTAAATGTTTTAATTATCTATTCTTATTAATATCCATGTTTTAAAAATGGTTTTACGGATTTATTTATATGGATATTAATGGTTTAAAATTTTAAGCTTCAAGGTGGTATGGGACACTTTGATTCAAAAATCTCTTTATTAAATGTTTTAAATGGTTTTGGAAATGGTTTCTTTTTTAATGGATTCATTATTTCAATATACTAAAATGTTATATTGTGATTGAAATGTGGAAATGTTATGTTTCCTTTATGCATGTTTTATGTGATACATTTATGTTATGGTTCTTGGGCATTGTTATGAAAACGGGTGGTTCCGTGATAAACTAAGGGAGGGTGAGCCCGATATAGCTCTCCAATGCATTGGGTAACACGAAGGAGTGAAACGTTAAGATTTCTCCTGAGAGATTTAGGGAATATACTGTGATGGGTATTCCAAACGTAACCAAGAGGGTTACTCCCTACGTAAGAATGTTATGAATTCCTCAAGTTACCTTTATGTATTATGTTTTCTATGATTTATTCATGGTTTTATGAGGTATGTTAAAGTACCAATGTTTTATGGGTAAAGTATGATTTCATTCTTATGTATATATGAACTCATGTTTCTTTTCCATATTTTTATAACCCTTACTGAGCTTTTTATGCTCATCCCAAGTTTTTGAAATTTTTTTCACAGGTCAATGGAAAGGTACATGATGTGGTGATAGTGTCAAGGATGTGTCAAGAAAGAATCCATGTTTTATTTTCAATATGTTTCCGTTGATGGGAAGAATGAATATTTTCTTTTATGTAACCACTTTGTTTAAATGTGGAATGTAATGCATGTTTCATGATCTAATTCTCTAAAACTCCAAACCTGAAAAGATCCTCAATGTGTAATATTATAATAACTCAAGATTAAGTAAGGTTTAGGGCTGGGGAATTATAGTTGGTATCAAAGGTCGGTTTAGATAACTTTAGAGGTTAGGGTATTCTCTAAGAATAAGTGACATTACCATAATGGTTAGGATTTCAGAAATAGTCCTAGTTTTAGATAAAGTGAATGAGTAAGTATATCTTAGTTTTTACCTTCCTCATTAGTACATGATGTTTTTGTTGATATACTCACACTGACATTTCTGTTTTTAGTGAATGGCTGGATCTCGCAGGCACTAAAGTGACAATTGGTTTGAAGGAAACTGTGGTGGTTCTCTTATTAAGAGACTCGATGAAATGGGGTATTCAATAAGGAAACTCGTGGTTGTTCTAAACCAACTATCAAGGAGTCATGATCAACCACGTGAACCTTGGTATGTTCTATAATGCATCATGTACGAGATGACCAACAGATGTGGAAGTTCAGGTAATAATTAAAAAGGTAACCATTAGGGTTTATATTATCCTTACTTTTGAGGTAATTATGGGTTACTATATTTTATGATTGAAGTGAAAGGCATGAGATAAAATTGAGGTTAAATTATGTTATGGTTATTTTTGATGATTTTATCCCTTTTTTGGGAATTATTTGAGAATTATATAGTTTTGGAAAAAGGACAACACGTAGACCGGGTGACTACCCGCCGCGTCGGACAATGCTGTGGGAATCGAACCCACAACCAAAGTGTGACTGGTATTTATCACCTACCACTGGACTACGTGAAGTCCCTCATTAGTTTGACTTATTCTCTTTAGTTATTGATTTTATGAATTAAGAGTAAGGTGATTTTGGTTTATTTATGAAAATTAATTACCTATCAAGGAGGATATGTGATTAGGTTAATTACTTTTCAATACGAGACTTTAGGAGCAACTGATATTGTTTGGAGATAGATGTTATGATTTAAATTGGAAGACTATGTGACTAAATCCTTCAAATATTTGGGATTCAATCTTAGTTTGGTTTACTTTGAAGAAATTTATGGACAAATTGTTTATCAGATGGTCCTCGTTGAACTTTGGGTTTTGTTGGACAAATTTTGGAGATTAAGCATAGATTTACTTTTGATAAAGGTTTATCCTTTTCTTGATTATCAGATCTTGTACTAGCCTTTTTGGTTTTGGTTTTGGTTAAAGTCTAAATATATGGGAAGTATATAGTTCTCTTTTGTGGATTAGGTGATTCTATAGAAGTTGATTATAGTACTCTTAATGTGAACAAGTCTTTCTAAATACTCGTCTTTTGGAGAAAATATGAGTTTGTGTAAGGAATCTAATAAATGTTGAAAGTCAACATGATAAGTGATTATGCTTCCTTTTGAATAAATTCCTCAATAAAAAGTAACTTAAAACAAAAATGTTGTCTATTAACGTTTCCTACTGGGGAATCGAATACCGTTTAACCCATCACAAGTTTGTGATTTTCTCATGGTTAACTTCCTCCTAAACATGTTTTCTATCACTCTCCATCAGAACATGACCCTTTTCTTTTTCTTCCCTATCCATATTTTCCTACACGGAATCCTATTATGGGTTAACTCGGGTGACCTTTGTACTTATCTTTCTTTATTTTAAAGTGATTGTTTTACCGACTCTTGTTCTGATGTGGGACTTTCAAGGATGTTTCCAAACGTAATTTTAAAATTGCGAGGACGCAATTCCCAAAAGGGGGGAAGGATGTAACACCCCAGGTAAATAAAGAATATGACATTTTAATATTTATCCATATTTTTGAATAAAATATTAATATTACTTTAAAGGGGACGTTATGCTCGATGGCGTACCCAACACGCAACAACGAGTTTCTTGGGAATCTTACGTTGCACTCTAATAATAAAATAATATTATTTTAAATGGCAGTTAACATGTAGCCGTTGTTTTTGAGATAATGGATAGAAATAACTAATATATTATTATATATGTTTTTAAATGTTTTTAAATTTATCCAATAAAAGATAAAGCCTTAAAATACGGACAGAATTCAATTTTAGGCGTATATGCCCTAGTTTTCACTAAAGGTTCACTTATCACCTTTTGATGTTGAACCATCATTAAATATAGTTTTTTTCACTCTTAAACATTCTTTTGGACCAAATAAAACTCTTATTAAGAATCGGGACATCAAAATTTACTTTGTGTAAATTTTTGGTATCTTTCCGATAAAGTTCATTTTTTAATGAATAGTGTAAAATGTGGTATTTTAATTCAAAACCTCTTTTTAATCTAATTTATTTATATGATTATATTATCTTCTGAATTGTTTTTAAAGTGAAATTAGAATATATTTTTACTATTAAATCCAATAGTGGTCGTTGGAATTAATTTCACTTTGAAATCAGACTTAAACCAGTATCAATCTTTTGATACTTATTGTTTCATAAAAACACGCTATTTGTTCTGACAGCGGGAATTAATTATTAAATTAATTAATGTGACTTATATGTTTTGAATTTTGTAAAATAGACTTCATTTATGAATTCTTAATATCAAATATAGATTAGGGTGAATTTTTGGGATTTTTCTGAAAAACTTCAATTTTTGATGAATAGTGAAACCACTAAGTGGTACTTATAAAAACTGATTTTTCCGTTTAAATGAAATTTTCCCATCTTTGTGTTTTGAATTTCGAAAATCCGACATACATGGTTTTCATTAAGAAGTAAAATGTGGTTCAATGGGATAAAAATAATCTTTGTGAATAGTAACTTATTAAGTTTTTAATCGCGATTAGAGGTAATTAGTGTAGTTTAAGGTAAAAATAATGTTTTAATAATATGAAATGAACATGACACATGTCCTAACCTCATTGGATGTGTAATGGCCGACCAAGACAAGCCATGGGTCTTCTTGGGGACCCCATGGTGCCACTTTGGTTGGGAAATGACACAAATAACTTTTTATTTAATGTAAAAGTAAAAATGACACAAACATCATATGTTTTACAAAAACAATATTTACATGCGGTTATAAAGATAAGATTTTTGATTATAAATACTCATTGGAAAGATTAAAAGATTTCCTACATCATAGTATTTTCTTATAATTTTTAGACATTAAATAAATTAAATTATTTATGACATAATAATGATGCAGCGATGACATCATTATTTGGCGATTTAAATAAAATAGAATGATAATGTAAACTCTATGAACTACACATGTCCAAAACTTATTGGATGGGTGGATTCAGAACCCTTATCACCTTATCCACGAATTATATCAATTTTGGACCTTTTAAAACCGAAACACATTTTCAAATAAAGTAATATTTCTTACTTTCCAAAAGTGCCCCTCCTATCCTCTTATAAAAGGCCCCCACCTCTACCTCATTTCACACACTCCTCAAGCCTTTAGCTCGGCCAACCCCTGCCCATTTACTCTCTCCACATCCCTCTCCTCATCCTAGAGGATTCCTTTTTGGGAATAATCCTTTCAAAGGAAGCCTTTAGGCTCAAATCAAAAGGAGTTACACTTTTAAAGGCAATTCATTCTCTCATGTTCATTTGTTTTAGTTTGCTTCTCCAACCCCCTAAACTCTTTTTATTTACTTCTTTTGTAACAACACCAGTATCTTCAATGTACTAGGATGTTGTTTTAAGATTTATTCGAGCTACACTCTCACACAACTACATCAAATGGTTAAAGAACATACGGTTTCCGTGGATGGCGAAATTCTGCCTCCCGAAACGATGATTGTTCAATACTCATTTAACACCTTAAAAAGTGGCCATTATGATGTAACTATTTTTATATATGATATATAATATTTTTATGTTTTACTTATTCTTCTGTATTTTTCATTTGTGTCTTACCTTTATGGCTTCCATTATGGGTATACGCGATATCTTTATTTAAGGGAGTGCGGACTACCACCCCCTCAAAGTGATTTGATTCGTTAAATACCATATGTGGGACGTATAAAGGATGGAACTATGATATTATATATGATATTATACTGAAATTATAATATACCTTTATATCATTATTATTCCATTATATAAAATACGAAATAGAAATGAAAGTAGCGTTCATGCGTACGTACGGCTTACCGTCTCCATGAACGGTGCATTTCATTTATTACCTCTAAATGATTATTTAACATTATAAATGCATGCATGTACTGGATATATATGAAATATATGATATATAAATCATGAATACAATTCTGGATATAATAAACATTTGGCCACACGAACAACATGTAATTGTATGAAGTCCACTTTCGACTTAAGAATCAAATATCGGCAAAACAAATATTATTAACATAAATGATTACATAATGTTTATGACATGGTAATAAGTGATATAAAAGGAATAATGAACTTGAAAAAGGTTATTAAGGAAGTATAAATTAACTCAAGTTTATTATTCAGTAGATTAAAGAACGATCGAGTCAAGTCGGACCCGAGGTAAGGGATCCTACTCCTCTCTTTCTTTTTAAGTACACACTTTTATGTCATTCCTTTTAAAGATCATCTTTCGTGTTATTGGGATGATCATTTATATTAAACTTACTTTAATTTTTATGTTCATGTGATGAGAGACCCTATTCTCTCTCATCAATCCATTTTTAATGTTTTGAGTGGCGCCGTTAGGCTGCCGAACTTTCGTAAGAGATCTAACCTCTCTCTTTCTTTTTAAGTACTCTCTTTCATGACACTTATTTTGAGCTCCTCTTTGTAATGTTGGGGGATTTTCTTTTATATTAATTTTGCTGTAAATTTTATTGTAATGTTATGAGATACCCTATTTTATCTCATCAATCCATGTTCGGATGTTTTATGTGGCGCTGTTAGGCTGCCGAGTTTTTGTAAGGGATTTTTCATCTCACTTTTGTTCCCGTGAGATTTATGCTACATTTGCCACAAATTCCATTGAGTGCTGTATTTACTGCCCATTATTCTACTCTTTGTGTAATATACTTTCGTTTATGAGTATTTACATCAATGTTCTATTGTCCTTCCTTCATGGGGTGTATGTTTTGAAAGATACCCAAGTCGGTAAGGGAACCTTTCACCCTCCTCTTTTTTAAAGGACTTCTTTTGTTGGGTCTTTGAATATACATATTGTTATGTTGGGATATGTTCTAATATATACTTATTGATGTAAATTTTATGTCCAAGTGATGAGATACACTTTTTATCTCTCATCAACTCATTTTTATGTGATGCCGTTAGGCTGTCAAGGGAACTTTTTAACCCAATTTCGATTTCTTTGGGTTCAACATGTAGTCTTGAATATGTCATACATTGAATATGTGTGAATGACCTTTTATTGTTTTACACGTAATATCCACTTATATTGGGTGTACTTATATTTGTCACACATATTTTTGAGATTGATTTGTCCTTAATTTAAGGATACCTTCTCTATAAGTGATTTCATCACATTTGACATTTCGATTGAGGGTTCATTGTTGTTATGCACCAATTCACTCTTATATGGTGTATATAATGTCCTTTGGAGTATTATATCATGAATACATTTATTCTCATGATATTATAAATTTCTGACTAAATGTTATTCCTCAATTATTGTATTCAAGTGTCTCTAATTTTGGTAAAACCCCTTTAACCAAAATATCGTTTTAAATGTTTTAATTATTTGTTCTTATTAATATCCATGTTTTCAAAATGGTTTTAAGGATTTATTTATATGGATATTAATGGTTTAAAATTTTAACCTTCAAGGTGGTATGGGACACTTTGATTCAAAAATCTCTTTATTAAATGTTTTAAATGGTTTTGGAAATGGTTTCTTTTTGAATGGATTAATTATTTCAATATAATAAAATGTTATATTGTGATTGAAATGTGGAAATGTTATGTTTCCTTTATGCATGTTTTATGTGATACATTTAGGGAATATACTATGATAGGTATTCCAAACGTAACCAAGAGGGTTACTCCATACGTAAGAATGTTATGAATGCCTCAAGTTACCTTTATGTCTTATGTTTTCTATGATTTATTCATGGTTTGATGAGGTATGTTAAAGTACATATGTTTTATGGGTAAAGTATGATTTCATTCTTATGTATATATTAACTCATGTTTCCTTTCCATATTTTTATATCCCTTACTGAGCTTTTTATGCTCATCCCAAGTTTTTGAAATGTTTTTCACAGGTCAAGGGAAAGGTACACGATGTGGTGATAGTGTCAAGGATGTGTCAAGAAAGAATCCATGTTTTATTTTCAATATGTTTCCGTTGATGGGAAGAATGAATATTTTCTTTTATGTAACCACTTTGTTTAAATGTGGAATGTAATGAAAGTTTCATGATCTAATTCTCTAAAACTCTAAACCTAAAAAGATCCTCAATGTGTAATCTTGTAATAACTCAAGATTAATTAAGTTTTATGGCTGGGGCCTTATAATATAAATTCATAACAATGGTTAGATATTTTAGGAATACAGTTCGTGAATTCTTCATCTTTTTATGTCATCGGGGGCCCTCCAGTTTTCAAATAATGGGAGTAAATCATTATGGGTGTTTATGACCTAGAAAATACTCTAAGGTCCTAGATGTTATGTTTTCAGTTAGATCATTCTACATTTATAGACCTTTTGGATACCCAATATCATAGGGTTCTATACGTGATATAGGAGATTAAAATGAATATTGATGTCTTGGAGTGAGGGTGATTTATAAATTTGATTACATCACCTTGGGTTTAATATGTGTTATCTTTCATGAAGGCAGACGATAGGCTTAGACTCTAAATCAATATAATAAGCTGATCCAGTTGATGGGAAAAAAATAGATATCACATTCATAGTGTAGATTATATTTCATCAAGTTATGAATATATTGGTTGTTCTCTAGTATTTATCTTCTCTTAGGATATCACTTGTTATAGTTTTTATAGGTGGATATTCTAAATAAAACATTTTTAAGCATATATGTTTTGGGAATGTACATGGCGATGCAATTAGACTTTATGAGTATGGCCTTAGTATTCATAGATAATAATTTAAATATATTTCACTCATAACCAAACTAATACATTGTGTGTTTATTTAATGATGTCCTTTTCTACTCACCTACACCAAAATAGCATACATGGAACGTTGATATATTCTTGAGTTTTCAATGAGAACATAAACTTTTAACAAAGCTATCAATGTGACAGTTCTAGATTCTGGAGGTGATGTTCATAGGATATGTGGTGTCTCATAATGTTATATATGCATTTCCACTTGATGTGTAGGAATTAATGTCTACACTCTTCTCAGAGAATGTTTTATGATATCAAAATATTTTTGAAATTAACATAATATTACAGATGGTTTATCCTGGAAATCGCTTAAATTGAAGACTGAATAATAGTGATGATAAAGAATATAGTGATGTTCCAAAGGTTATACAATTGTGAAGAGGAATGTCATGAGATAAATAGAATGTTGACATCAACACTAAAAATGATACTATATAGGATATGGATTAGATATAGTATGTTCTATGATATACCAAGTGTATGTTTGGTAGAATTGTTGATACAATTAAAGAATGTAGATGATTGTTGTTCACAACCACTAAAACCCTACAAGAATAAATTATTTTCTCAAAACAAGGAGATATAATATATGTTCCATGATCTAATGTATTAGTTACACAATATCTTCTGCAAGATCTTTGTGGTCTATAATGATATAAATATCATTTGATATATATTCGAACAGTGTGACCTGAATCAAAGACAGAGGTGCAAGGATGAGTATCATAAGAAGTTTCACATCGGGAGGTATTATTCACTATTGATTATCACTGTTTTTTGTTTTCTCTAATATCTATGATGTTGGGAGACGATGAGAACAGTGAGAGTTCTTTATAGGGGTAGTGTTTATTAATATGTATGTTGATTGATTAGAGGGTGGATCCTTATGAGGATCGAGGACTAAGGAATTGTTATCCATTGTGGTCGCATATTTTCTAGTAGACTGTGTACGGGCAGGATATGATTCGTACCTAAAGCCATCTATAATTTGGGAAAGACTATCTGGTGTAGATCTGATACCTTAGTGGACAATTTTCGATTTTCATGTAATCCTTACTCATTTGAGAGTGAAAGTGACTAGTTTTATAATCATCTAGTCCATTACATTCTTCCATACCTCAATATGGGTTGAGCACCCTGGTGTGATAAAGATGTAACGAAACATCATATAACAATTCTATTGGTCTCTGATGAATAGATAAGTCATTGGTTCTTCCTCTTGATTCATTACAAAATAGAGGGAAATTATGTAAAATCAACAACCTTATATTTTTCTCCTACCACATCTTCATACCTGGTGGATGTTGTGGGAAATAACAGTAGAATTTTTTATGGGATTAACTAGGACCCTATGTTTTTGTTACAACATCTAGATGATTGTGGATAATATGGTGAATGATTCATAATTCTTATCAATTCAAGATACTGAAATAGTAGTTGAGATGGGAAGGCATTAGATCCATGAGATTGAATTCTTACTTGGAGTTATCTTGAGAATTGTTACAGATTTGGAGACCCATTCTATGTATCATTTTTTGAATGAAATGTATTAAGACACAAAGGCTTAGATGAGGTTGATAACATCATGCCATCCTTATTTAAAAAAATAGTTCATGAAGACATTAAAAATACTAGAGGATATTTTTAGAAAAGTAATTATATAATTTTATGGAGAATGGTTTGATCATGAGTCGTGAGTTATGATCTTGTACAACATAATGTACTACGATTTGATATATATTTATCCTTATGAGGATCTTTATAGGAGGACAAGTAATTTATTAATATTTTATTATGAGGTAGCTGAGATAGTGGTTATGGGGTCATGTTTAGTTCTCGAGACCACTTAGAGAGTAATGATGATAAAAAATAGTTTGAGCACTAATTAGAGAAGAAATGTATCATATGATTAACATAGGATGATATCATTGAGTTTTTATGAGAGGCCATTATTTCGTGAGTGTGAATCCTTAGTTACTCCACTAGTATTTGAGAATTAATGGAATGCCTCAACCATTGTTTTTAGGACCCATCCTGGTCACCAAATAGTTTGAGATAGTGGCATAGTGTCAAGATATTCGTACTCACTACTATAGTGTGAATGATACAATTCATGTGTAAATGATTTATTGGTATGTTTATGATCCATCCCATGGAATAGTCTTAAAGGATTTTCAGTAGGATCCTGATGGTTAAAATGTGGTGAAACATGTGTAGATTTTGGATGGGAGTGGGAATGTATTTTGGGAAAATATCGTACAACAAGATTACATTCTGTGGAAACCTGGATGGATCTAGGAAGGGATATTTGTTTTGAAGTTTCATGTTTGATCAACATGTCATTATTTTCTCATTGAATAATTCTATAGTTAATTTTTTGGAATAAGAAGTTTAATGATGGGTGGAATTTTAATATTGTAAAAATTTTTATGTTTGTAAACCCATATTTAGTTTATTAGTTATGGTTATTTGTATGAAAAAAGGATTTTATTCAGTTGAAATAAACATACAAATTAATATTTTTGAATTATATTCAGGTAATGGAAAAATCCATTTAAAAGTAAAATTATATTCATTTGATTATTTCTAGAGTTAGGCACAGAGTCAGTGTAGAATTCTAGGTCCCATTGATCCTATGTATTGAAATAATAAAAACACATTATATATTTTATCACACATTATCTTGTATTCTAATAAAATATAATATATATTGAATAGTGTTTTATATTGGAATCTTGAGACCTCCATCATATCCATAATAAAGTTTTTACCCTAGATATTCCATAACCTTTTTTAAAATCATGTTATAGATTAGATCTCATGTAATGGTTAACATGTTATTTCATTTGTACTCAGTATTTATAAAAATATTATATATCAAAAAAATGGTGTCCTATATGGGAACTAAGATAAAAAAAATTAAATCTAAGACTTGGGTTTTACCCTAGGTGTTACATAACCATTATTCTTTTCGAGTGTTTAGTTACATCACACGTAAGTTTAATTGGTAATACATGTTTTCTTTTTTTTACATTTTTTATTTTTTCTAATTCAAATTCAAACACTCACTACCTTCCTCTATTATGAAATGGGTAAGATCATGAAAACAACGAAAAATTATTTTTTGACAAGATTAAATTTTCAATTCCATTATTGGAAAAAAGTAAACCCTCATTCCCAAATTTTCTGTTAATTTTATTTAAAAAAATAGTTATTTTAATTGAGGGTATTTGAATGAAAATTTTTTGGTTCTTAAATCACTGAATTATTCTCTGTACATTTTATGTTGCTTTTATTGAATATAGGTGATCTTGAAACTCCATTTTCATGTGATTAGTGAACTTTTGATGAGGTGATTCGTGTTTCACTACCTGGTTCCATCTGTATGAGACCTCCTTGTAAATCGTAATCATAGATTCAGGTTTATGTTTAATTATTTATTTTACACTTTAATTTATTATAATTATCCGTTTTTCTTCTATATATATATATTTAAAATAGATAAATGTATATAAAAAATAATGGAACAATAGTTTATCAATGGATAATTATGAAAAAAACTATCATGGGATATGATATTAAAAATTATCAAAATATAAAATGGGGATAATAATCCAAGATAAATATATGAACATATAATATGAAAACATCATTGAATTATAATATAATTGTTATAAAATGTTAATCACATCGAATTTTTAACGAATAATTATATGAATTATTGTAATATAATTATCAATAATTATAAAAAGATAAATGCACCAAAATTTTTATGGATATTTTATAAAAAACAAACAAATAATTATAGTTAAATTCATAAAAAATATCAATAATTAAAAAGAAATAATTAAAATTAATTATCAATGTATAATTTTTAATGATTATAAAAATATAATAATTAATAATTATCAACTCATAACTATATCGAATAACCAGATGATTATAAAATCAAATTAGGAAATTATAAATTCTAATATTATCATTGTATAATTATTTGGAGATTACCAAATAAAAATTATAATGTACTATCACATATATCACAAAATTAATTTATAGAGATTAGAACATCAAATTTGGATTCAATATTATTATAGATGAAAACATTATTGGTGTTACATTGGCCAAAAATGAGAATTTGGTAATTAACCAAGAGAGAGAATCTATCGTGGCGTGTCATATTTTATTTATTTTTCAAATTAAATAGATATTTTTTGTTCTAGGAATCATTTCTGAACCACAAACATTGATGTATCCAAATCTATGATAATATGGCCCAATAGGTGGTGTTCCTTTTTATTATGGTTTTAAATCCAGCATTCATACCATAGAAGGTATTTAATCCAAGTCAATGAAACCAATAACATTGAGTAATTATGTTGCTTACCACATTGGGATTTTCTTTAACAAGCTTAATTGATGAAATTTATGGGTATAAAAGTTTTATTTAGAGTGTTACATTACATTCATGTTGGTGTGTGTGTGTAGCCTATGGGACTCATTCTGATATTTGATTCCATCCATATTTACAGAGTTTCTATATTTTGTGTTTGATTATCATATTATTTGTGATGGTAGTTTTTTATATTGATATTCTATGAAATACTCATATTATTTACCCTATAATGTTTTTCCATTTCCATGAAATTTTTAATTGGAATACGAGAATGATCGACCATATTTTGATTTGGATCTAGTTAAGGGGGAATTTGTAGAACTTGGGATGATGATGGAAATGGACATGAATATAGGGAAGGGGGATGAAGTTTTATGTCCTCACATAAGTAAGGACATTGGTGGTATGATGATATGATGGCCTATACATAGGATATGCATTTGGGTCATTATTTTATGCCGGCATATCAGGAGGACAAGATGTAGTGTGAGTATTTATGGGCCAGACCCTTGATAGAGGATGTTTAAAAAGTCTAGGGGGATTGACCCGAATCGATTCCTTGCTACCATAGGTTAATGTCTCGCATACTTAATTTATTGTTCCTTATCATTTAGAATATTTCTTGATTATCCTTCTAGTATGGATACAATATAGGTAGAGTATGGGGTTTTCAGGTTTTATCTTATGCCCAACCTCATTGTTTTGAATGGAATGTTTTGTACATGTTATGAATTAGCTATTATGTTTTAGTACAATTGTTATAATTGAGAAAACAAAGTTATGGATTCATTGGTTGTTTCTTAATGTGTATTTCAATCACATACTAGTTAGGAATTTTGGTTTTCTTATATATGTCATGACTACTGATCTAGTGAAGGGAATGGTCTATATAATGTATGGTTGAGATGAGAATCATAGAACTTGTTATAGACTATGAAATAAACCATAAGATCCTACCTTTTACATATTTACTTATATATTTTTTTTCATTTTACATGATTTCAATATTTTGTCACTCTTATTACTTTATGACTTGTATTCCATTTGTATGTTTCTAAATGTTTACTATAATAATTTCTATTATTTTTTTTGATCTTATAAAATATAGCATGGGGTATTGTATTTTCACTAATAGAGTTAGACACGCATTTCTAGTATATAACATCTTAAATATGGATAGGTTTGAATGAGGTAATGTGGAATTTGATATCAAAACAAGTGGTCCATGTCGAGGTGTTTCAATAATCCCTCTCTCTAATTAGAGAGGTATCCTTGAAAGATGTATTGAATACACAGTTGTTCAAAATTATAATAAATTTTATTTCATGGTAGATAGGGAAATAATTCTTCGAAAAGTGATCATAATAAATTAATTCACATATGAAAATACATGTTTTATGAAATTTAATATATACCCAATCTTTTAAATATATAATCAGTTAAACCATTTATTGGTATTGTGTGTTCCACAGGATAATCATTTTTCATGTTAATAAATGTTCCTTCCATTTTAACAATCTTTATAAAAATACATATATATAATTTGTAATGAATTGTATAAGGAGTAATGTAATAAATTTTATGTTTAAGACATATCCCCTCTAATCATTAAACCTCATAGTGGGTACATAATTTTGAATATCACATGTTATGTATCTGATAATACAATAGAAAAATCAATGTGTGAAATAATTGATAATATGTCTATTATCATTTCATTGATTTATATAACCTTGAAGAAACAAGTAAAATTAAACCTTCATATAGATGGATTTTTTTCAATATTTTGTTATATAGAAAATAATTTCTAACTATCAGTTGAAATATAATAGTTTTATGAAACTTTATTTCCTTAAATACCTTCGAAAATTGTCTATGTCGGAACCAAGAGTCATCTAATGGATCTTTCTTCTCATGCATGATCTCTGTATGTTTATATACGGAACATGAAAATAAAATATAGTAGATATTATAATTATATTAATTCTATATAACCTAGATACTAACACTAGTGATCTCATCACTATTACATATACTCTTTAATTTCGTACTTACATTAAGGATAATTTTTAATTCAATGTTATAAATAAATACAAAACTATTTTGTGATAAAAAAAAATTATAACATGGATTAATTAAGAAAAGTAGGATAACATCATAGTGAATCTAGGCATTTTGTGTGGTATTCCATATCATTGGAATTTGACATGTAGCTTCATGAATTTTTGATGTTTACCTAATCATGAAGTCTTCTTGATAATTATTTTTA
This sequence comes from Viscum album, assembly GCA_963277665.1. Classification (NCBI taxonomy): domain Eukaryota; kingdom Viridiplantae; phylum Streptophyta; class Magnoliopsida; order Santalales; family Viscaceae; genus Viscum; species Viscum album. The sequence goes on from OY728152.1 coordinate 280,721,145, forward strand.
ACCATTCCATTCTCTATAGGGTTATATTGGTATGAAAAATAAAATGTTGAAAATTGGAGACCTGGGTTTCTATTAGAGAATAATTATTACATATTAACATTACTTCTACATAAAATTTTAATAATATATGTTATATGTTTATATATTTTGGAATAATGAGATTCCCCTAACAACCATTACAATTATTTGATATATTTGAGGTATAGGGAATGTATATTTTTAGAACAATCCAAAATTCTGTAAATATTGTTAAAAAGGTTATTGATGTATCTTATGTCTCAAAGTGGGTTTAGGTTATTCCCCATAGTGTTGATGATTCATTTGATGTTATATATTTTCCTAAGAAAACGTTTTCAATAACGTTTTAAATACATAGTAATCAAATAAGTGAAAAGTGATCCCATTTTTTCAATAGAATCATAGAGGAATTGATATTGATTTATTGGGTTGTTCATAATGTTCTATATCATTTACACCATAGAAAAAAATTTAAAATTAGATGTTTCTAATGATTAGATTATATAGATATAAAACATAATGACATATCATTGTTGGAGGACTATAGTCAGAGTACATGTAATGCTATATTTGATTATTGTACATCTTATAAGACTCCAATATTAATTTTATCTACTATGATTGTGCTAGTTATATCATGTCACTACATAGTTTTTTTCAACCATAATGATTTCTAGACTATTTTGAAATGTACCATTATTTTTTAGATTCATGTATTCATATGATTTCCTAGATCCACTATCACAATGATATTAATATTAATTCATTAAAATAATCAAGGTCATATAATTATCATTCCAAGGTAGTCAAAGTTGAAATGATTGTATAATGAATTGTAAAATATAGATAAAAGGTCCCTGGGTATAAGATCAAACTCTTGTTTCATTTAGGTAAACAGAGTTACCATTGCAATGTGAATTATATATATTGGAGTTGCTCCCTTTGAAACCAGATTTTTTTAACTTTATGATAAACATGTATTCAGTTGATGAATATTAAGAAACTCCTTATCACATCAGCATTTTTCATCTATGTGACATAGTTTGCGGGGATGTCCTAAAAATAGCGGTCACACTAACAGGTCATAGATGATCCTTTAAATAATGAGAAACTGAAAGATCTATGAAACGATTACTGAATATATGTTCTATAGACATATGATATCATTTTAAGGGTCACAAATAATACATGATATCAGGGGTGGCGACTCATGAATCTTTGTGGAACCTTCTCATGTTGTGCGCCCTTGTTAATATCTAGGAGGATATTATGAGAACAAGACCCTCTAGTAGGAAGCCCAGATTAATAAGTGACATTGGATGGTTCTATCTGTCAACGTCTGTATTGGTCCGTAGACATTATGATTATTATTAATGGGTATTATGAATCGCTCACATAGTTGTATTAATGAAAATTGTGATGACATATGTTCCAAGTGAGGAAGGATACATTGGGTGTGTCACTAGTAATATTGTATTAATGAATAATATGATAAAGGATTTATCACTTCTACAAAAGTAGATATCTTAGTCTCTTTGATGGAAATAAAATATCCAAACTACATCCATGTCCATAGTGTTCTGTAGCCATGTTGAATTCCGAGAAGTCATTGAATGAGTTATCTAGCACATGGGTCGATAGAACAAACATTAAACCCGCTTGATTTGAGGTATCAAAGCAAAGTGATTAGATTACTCAAGAATCATTCATATGAGGTGACAAGTATTTTATACATTAACTTTTTTCTCTTGGGTTCTCTGACTTGTTACTAGACAATAATCATCGAAATTAGGAAAACCCACCAAATGACAATGTGACAGAGTCCTAGATGGTAACACACGATGTGTAGCCAATTTCTCAGTTTATAATTTATTTATCTAACACGTGGAATAAATATTATTCCAATTTTTTGTTTAATAATTATCATTGTATGACTAATATAATTTTTTCATATCTCTTTATTAATGGGAATATATTGAAGATGGAATATTTATTTATCGGTGAATAATGCAGTTATATTTAATTAATAAATCAATTGTAATTATTTGAGGACCAATAAATATTGAGGAGGATTGGCAGACCATGTTATGTATCCAGTGTGAAATTATATTAAATATTATTTTGTTACATAATATTTAAATATAAATGTAATGTTAAGAAAAAGTCATGTAAATAATAGAATTTCTATTAATATTTTTCATGGGGATTTCACATGGAATAATAAATTATGTAATGTAATGTTTTCTAATTATTTATTATTACATGGAGAATTAAATTCGTTATGCACATATCATGGAAATAAAATCATTTCTATTATTATTTTACATGGGGTATTCACATGCAATAACAAATTAAGTAACAAAACATGTGTTATTTATTTATTATTACCTAGTGAATTAAATTCCATGTTATGTTATTGTTATCAATATAATTCAAGGGGTTATTCAATCGGCTAACTAATTGTTGTGTACACACCATCCTTTGAGAAAATCTATTTTGCCAAGTGAAATCTTCCCTCTCCATGAATCCTTTCATGAATGGGAGAGATCCTCCTCCAATCGATCAAAGAGTACTCCTTAGAAGAGATTCTCATGGTGATAGAAGGAAGACATCTCAACGGTAAGGATCTTTTATGTTAGAACTTGAAGACTCCTTCAGCGATGTTCGGAGATACGTGGATAAAATGTGGACCACCACTATAGGATTCCAAACCTTTTATTCCACCTCAAAATGGTTTTACTCAAAAGAAAAGTGGTCATACACATCAACAAATAAATAATCACCTTGGAGGTAATTCTCTAATTTATTAAATTATATGTAGAGAATATATTTCAATCTAATCTTCTCGGTTCCTAGTTCTCTCTTTTTTATTTTACCTTTAATTAAATTCTATGGATACTAGAAATCATCATGGTATTGATCCTCGATTTATCACTTATTATGTCAATTTGCAATGCTGGGTACATGCACATCCTACGAATGCACTACGACCAGGACATATATGATGTAAAACATTAAGAATATTTTTGTTTATAAATATTTCAATAATTTTTATGATATACACTTTAGTAATTTTTTTTAAATTCTTGTCAAATATTTCTATTAATATTAATTTTGAGGTTTTTTCCTCCATTTTTGTTTCTTGTAGATCCAATAGAAATGATCAATTTTATGAATAAAAATAAATCAATGATCCCATCAGGAGGCACTGACAATACTGTCTATATAACACCAGAATACACGTCGGGTATTCAGATCCACATGATGTGTATTTGTGTGCAATACATTAGTGTTAATTTATAAATTACTCATGTAGTGTGCATTATTGATACACAATGTAGTTAATTATTACACCATGTATTGACCAGGATAGGTTGGTGCGTGTTCGTCTAGAAAAAATGTGATGTGGCCCATAGTACATGGTGTGTAGTCCATTCATGTCAGGATGAAGTTGTGTATCCCAAACATGGAATGCCAAGCTTGTGACTCTGTAATGCAGAGTCTACATATCATGTGGCGCACTGGAAACATGATGTACTCTGAAGATTTTTGAAGAACACCCCATGTGCTGTTTTCCCAGGTGTGTACATCGGTAGGATGATGAGGAGGTTACCCACCATATAGTCAAATCTGGAAATTGTGTATTATTTCTAGATTACACAGATTAAAAAAATCATTATATTATGTAACCATAAGGACATTTACCTTTATGTGGGCATAAATATGGGACACAACATGTGATAGGTGTGTGATATATATATATATATAATAAACATTTATGTAATGTTCAAAGATATGAACTTCATATATGAGTTATATTACAATTATAATTCTGCATTCATGATACATGTCAAAAATAATATTGTGTATACTAGTATAAATATTATTTGGGTAGTTTGGGATAGGTATTAACTATTTTGCGTCCAAGGTAAAAGTTATGTACAAGGTTTCGGTTGAGAATCTCATGGAAATTTAGACAAATATTAACATAAAAAGTATTGATTAATTAAATATAATAAATAATCGATTCGACCATAATTTATCTTAATAAGAATTATAAATGAATTGAATGATGATTTTGTTAAATCATAATTAGTTTAATATATGTTGACGATCGTGAGCTAGACCAAACCATTCTATTGGATTGGTTCCCTTTTTATTTATGAATTAAATTAAAATTATTGGAATGTGTTCCATCTCCTCATTAATAAGTATAAACTGCATGCCCATTCATTCTTTTATGTATACCTCATTTTACCCATCACCTACGTGTAAGTTAAAATAAAATTTAATGAGTAGAGATCCTAGGCCAGGGGAGGCGGTTCAAGTAAGGAACTGAGGAGAAACCAATCCAAGGAGATACACAGGTGAATAGGAGGAAAACATTAAACATAAACCTTAAATGGTTTAAGGTGTTTCTCCCTTAGTACATGATGTGTTTATCAACCAATAGATAAAATAACCAATTATACATCTCATGATCATTCCCTTTATTTTTTATGTTAGTTGTATGGTTATTCATTATGGTTTTTTAAAGCGATCACATAATTAATGAACTAACAATCATACAAGATGTGACTAAAAAATGGATTATGACTAAATATTATCTATACATTATTAATCACATAAGTACTCCCCCAATTAATATTAAAAATCGTGTGAAGAGATTGTAAGTGGAAATTTACACATAAAGGATAAAATACCTCAATTAAATATTAAGACTATATGGCCTTCAATAACATTCGTTAGAATGGAACCATAGATCGAAGTGTTTGACCAACCCTAGTTAGGGTGATTTCAATTATTAGGGTAGTCTAAATTGATGTTTTTGGTTGATTGAACTTAGTTTACATCAAGGAATTACTTCCCTATATGTATGTGGTGTTAATGATGAAATATGGAAGAGGAAATACATAATTAAGGATATCAGGATTGGAGAGTCCACTCAACTGATCATGGATTTATGAGTTAATTAAAATGGAATTTTGAACTCCTACATAAATCCTATCATGTTTCTTGACCAACAATATTTGCGGTATGGTTAAGGGAAATATGGATCCATGCACCTTTAACATCTAAGAATAATGATATGGTGAATCCAATGGTGATAGAAATTGGGTTTCGACAGAATATTGGGAGACTAATAGATATTAATTTATTTATTTATCTATATTTATCAAGATAAAGTAATAAAACACTATTAATCATAAATTTTATAAACAAAAATCGAAATTTTATCAAACATATAATTTTGATACATATTCAAGAAGGAAAACCATCTCACCAGCAATAATTTCTAAGAGAGGCCAATGCACCCTTAGGTTATCAATCGCCATGAGACGAATCTTTATGTGTTGTTTGATCCTTTTCCAGTTGTTTCATTGCCAGTTGTTCCTAGAAATTGGCCTTTAGATACATATGGTTTTATTTTTAGGTTTGGAAATAATTTTTGTTACTTATATAAGGAAAATATATTTTATGGAATATATAATTTATATAATGGTATTTACTTATTGAATTATGAGAACTAAGTGTTGGAAATTGAAAATGAACAACGTCCACCTGACTCATACTACACCTAGTTGTGGAATCACTGCCTTGGACATGTAATCACGAAATTCATGACAATGCTAGGTCATGATGGTAATTTAGAGTCTTCAAAGTTAAAAAAACTTGATAAATTTCATAATTGATTAAAAGGAAAAATTACCAAACCACCATTTAGCAGATAGTGTAAAAGGGACATAGAACTTCTAGGATTTGTAGGCACTAATGTATGTGGACCATTTCAATTAGAAGCTATAGGTGGATAATCATACTCAGTTACATTTACTGATAACATTAGAATATATGTCTATGTTTTCTTAAGGAGGTATAAGTCTGAGTCCTTTGAGAAAATCAAGGAGTTTAATAATGAAGTAGAGAACCAGTATAGTAAAAAGATAAAGATGCTTCGATGAGATCCAGGTGGAGAATATCTATCCAAGAGTTCATCGACCTTTTACGAGAAGATTTGGTTCTATATAAACTCACACAACCTTATACAACACAATGGAATGGTGTTTGTGAATAGAGGAACCATACCTTGTTAGGCATGGAAATGTTGATTATGATTCATACAGATCGTTCATTATCCATTTGGGGATATGCATGGGAAACAAGAGAATACCCATTAAACATTTTACTAAATATGGAGGAAAATGGAATTACCTTCGATCTATGGGTTGGAAAGAAACCCAATTTGTCTCATACATGGGTATTCGAATGAAAATAATTTCTTAAGGCTTTCTCAGGAAATATACAAGCACCCCGTGACATAATGTGTATCTTTATATGGTATTCCAAGGGAACGAATGGATACTATATATATACCCCTCATACAAGAAAGTGATTTTGTCTAGACATGATGCCTTTATTGAGAGGTAAAAAATCTTATAAAAGGATTGGGGGAGAAAGATTTAATTAGATAAAGTTTATGCTCATGATGCACAAGAGTTTGCACAGGAGCAAGTTCCATAGGTATTCATGGAATATATAGTTCCTGGAACCCAAGTACAACATATGATCCCAAGAGATTTAATGGAACCAGAGGGATATGGTTTCCATTTCATTGAGGATGGTGACACATTATTGATGGGGAATGATGATCCTATCTCTTACATGGAATCAGTGGAGAGATTAGAAGTTTCAAGATGGAAGGAATCTGTGAATTCTAAGATGTATTTCATGTATTAGATCCATGTCTGGGATTTGGACAATTTTCCAATTGATGTCAAGCCTATTCGGTTTATATGGGTACTCAAAAAGAAATTATACATGGAAGTTAATGATTGTACCTATAAATAAAAGATAATGTTTGTGGTTTTAAACAACATCAAGGAATTGAATATGAAGAAACCTTTTCCACTGTTTCCAAGTTTAAATCCATAAGAATCATACATTCCATAACATAATTACATAACTATTAGTTTTTAAAGATGTATTTCAAAACTACATTCCATAATGGAACATTCGAGAAGATGTCTATATGACACAAAAAGAAGCTTTTGTGATACCAGGTGACGTTAAAAGGATATCCATGTTGTAGATATAAATTTATGGATTAAATAATGAATCTAGATCAAGGAAATTTTGATTCAATTATTGTTTAGGAGTCTTTGGGATCATTATGAATGATTACAATACATGTGTTTACAAATGGTTTAATTGGAATGTGGCCCTTATCCAGGTAGTGTAGGTTGAAAACCTATTGCTTATTGGAAATAACAAATTAGACTTGCAGCTTATCAAGGACTGGTTGAAAAAGCGATTCCCTATGAAGGACCTAAGTGAAGAAGTGTTGGGAAAAAATCCCTCATGTTATCATTTCAGTATTTTTGGGTTGATTGTGTTTGTTGACAAAGCAGGTTTCCACGGTGAATTTTCAAGTTCCAGTGATTTTTTTTACAATAAATGTTGAAAAAGAACCATGAAAAAGGAATGGAAGATCTGGAGGTGGTAGTAAAATAGAAGTGCAAGGTTCCACCGGTTCGTAGTGTTTTCGAAATTTTTGTGGTCCAAAATTTGTAGGTTGGTGATCATCGCGAAAAGTGGATATCCTTGAAGATCATATTTAAATATGGAAAATGCATGAGTTTCCTGAATATGGGATTCATGGATTGGATTTTTCGAAGACCGGAAGAATGTTGATGGTGTTTCTATGCGATTACGACGAGCTTCGCAGACGGTAGAGTTGAAGTGCATCACAGTGGTGAAGGGCTTTGCGAGGGAACTTCGCAGAGGCGGCGCAAAGTAAGTGACAGAACACTCATTGGTTATGTCAAGATCTGTGATCGGACAATTTCTATGGTGCTTCGCGATTTTGATAAAATTCCGGAGGAAATTTCAGAGCTTCGTGATTGGCGATGACGTGGCGTTGTCTTCGCGCAGAAAGTTGGAGGGTCGGTGGAATCACCTATAATTAGAGGTTGACCCCCTCGAGGGAAGCATAGAGGATTCAAATAAAATCATTTGTTCTTGGTTTACGAAGGTGGTTCGCGAAGGAAGGGTGCTTCGCGAAAGAGTGGTGCTTCACGGTGGCCAATCTAGTTCAGCGAAAGGAAGTGTGCTTCGCGAGGAAGTGTTCTCTAAAGAGTGTGATTCATGAAGAGATAGGAGCTCCGCGATGGTCTAATAATTGCAAAGGCTTGATCTTCGCGAGGGTGCTTCGTGAGAGTGCTTCGCAAGAGTGCTTCGCGAAAAGGAAGGAGTTTCGCGAAGCCTTGTTTGAGCTTCATGAAATTGGGAACCCCACGAAGTATGGTGCTTTACTAAGGTTATTCCAAAGGTAGTTAACTAGTCTTCAGTGGAAATGTGGTATTCATTAGTTGATGAATTTTGAACATGAATAGAGCATCTATCAACAGTTGAGGATGCGTGCATTCATGCAAATGAAGAGACCTATAGGTCTATAAACTCTGAGTGTATCCCTTCCAAGTGCAGTGAGAAAAGGAAGAGGAAGAAGGTGATCCTCTCCACTGGTAGTGAGCCAGAGATAGATAAATAGGGAGTGACCATTGGGAACGTAGTGAGCTGACCCTAAACTTTGTAATGGCAGTGTGCCTGGGCATAGATGTGATCTAGCCCAAAAATTATTGTAAGTGAGCCTCAGTGGATTTGGTGTAGTGGCACATTACCGTTGTATGCTCCTTGGACGTAACCCAGTGAGGGTGAAACAAGTAAAAATCTCTGTGTCTACCTGCTTTCTTCCCTACATTGCATCCAAAGCATCATCATCAGATAAAGAAGAAAATTTATGGTGATAATATTCACACAAGTGCAAACAATGTGACCCTTGTAATAAAGAGGTCAAGATCCAGTGAGGCAGGAAGAATTTAGAAAATGAATATTCATACCCTGATTCACCCCCACCCTCTTAAGGTATATAGGCCTCTATTTGTCCTAACAAGATGCCTATATTCTATTGATCAATACCATTCTTGATAGATCTAAGATTCTGATTGTACAATGCCAATGTACAAACATTGACCATATACTAAATATATTTAGTATGGAACTATCCCTGATGGGATTCGTTCTAGTGTCACATGGAATATATATTTCCATGAAAATGTGTCCCCATACACAACATGATAAAGATAGGATGATTGATATTCTATATGAATCAATGATAAGATCTATAATTAATTCCATGTTATGTTCCATATTTGATGTTTCCTATGCACTCGACATGGTAGGCAGTTATCAAGAAGATCTTGGAGAACATCATTGGACTTTTGTAAAGACAATCCATACGTACCTGTGAAGAACTAATGATATGTTACTAAAGTATAGAGGAGCTGAAGAGCATTTTATCAAAGGTTATGATGATGCTGGGTTTGAAATAGATCAAATTGATTTGAAGTCACAATTAGGATATGTTTTTTTGTCTCAGTAGAGGTGCAGTGAGATAGACGATTTCATAGCAGCCAGTTGTTGCTGATTCTACGACAGAGTCCGAATATATAGAATCTTTGAATGCATCCAAGGAAGCAATATAGATTCAGAACAGTGTCCGGGAACATGATTTGGGGCCTAGAAGAAATGATCCTATTACATTGTATTGTGATAATACTAAAATGGAGGATGTTGAAAAAAAGACATGGTCACTTCAATAGAAAAAGGAACATACTACAAAATCATTGACTCTTGAGTGATGTCAATCATATGGTTGATGTTATAGTCAATAGAGTGTCTAAGAAATAAAATGTGTCTGATCCCATGACTAAAGGAATATCACAGTAGAATCATGAATACCATGTAAGAGCTAGTGAACTGGATGTTGTTATAAGTTTTCAGTAGATCAAGTTAGATTCTATTGGAGTTATTGACCTGGAAACCAACATATGAGTATGTTATGAGAATATTTTACTCATGGGATGAATATTAATAAACTTTTTATCACATCATTATTTTTCTTCTACGTCTGATAGTATGTAATGATGTCATAAGAATAGTTATCACACTAAAAGGTCAGAGCAGACACCTACTATGATGAGAATGCTGAAGTGTTATGAACCTATTCTTGAATATATGTTCTATGTCCAGATGATATCATTTTCAGCGACACAAATGATACATGCTATTAGGGGCGGGGACTCATGAAACATTGAATCACCTTCTCATGGTGTCTTCTCCGAGTAATATCAAGGAGGATATTATGAGAACAATACATGCCAGTAAGAAATCCACATTAATTAGTGTTATTAGATGTTTCGCTCTGCAGACTTGTTTATTGGTCCGTAGACCTCAATATTATTATTAATGGGTATTATGACTCGCTCACAGAGATGTATTGAATAAATCCATGGTTATTTATGTTCACGATAATGTAGGATATGTTTGGGACATCACGAGTAATACTCCATTAATAAATCACGTGAGAAATATTTGTCACTTCTACAGAAGTATATATCTCATTCCCATTGATGGAAATGATATAGCCTTACTACATCCATGTCCATGGTGTTCTCAATGAAAATTCAATTCTTGGAAGTCATAGAATAAGAAATCGAGCACATGGGTTGACAGAAATTTCATGCCACCTGCATGATTGGAGATATGTGGACAAATTATTTATATTACATGATAATCATTTATTATAAATGACATGTCATTGTGAAATCAACATCATTCTCTTGGGTGGATTTACCCTTTGTTATATGGTCATCATTAATTTTATGAGGTCCCTACTAATGCCAATGATAAAGTGGACTAGAGGGTCACACACTATGTGTAGTTAGTATCATGGTTAAATAATTTATTTATTTGACAAGTTAAATAAATTTTATTCTTGATTCTAGTTTAATAATTATTCAAGTATGATTAATATATTTTCTTTCATTTCTTGTTATTAGATAGAATATTTTGGAGATAGAATATTTTTTTATTACTGAATAATGGAGTTATATTTATTTAATAAATAAATATACATTATTCTAAGCTAGATAAATATTGAGGAGGACTGTAGAACTATTTATGGTTTTGATGAGAAGTAATATTAAATATTATTAGGTTAAATAATATTTAAATATAAAGTGGAAATCAACAAAATTTAGGGGATATAGTAGCATTTATATTATTATTAGACATGGGGGTTTCACATGGAATAATAAATTGTGTAATATCACATGTGAAAATTATTTATTATTACCTTGCGAATTCAATTATGAAGGAAAATGTAATGGAAATAAAATCTAGGTTATTTTTTTGACATGGGGTTTTTCACGTGAAAAAATAAATTATGTAACTACAGATGTGAAAATTATTTTTTATTATGTTGTGAAATAAACTCCTTGTTATGTTATTATTCTCTATATAAGTGATGGGTTCCTTCCACTTGATAACCAATCATTATGTGCACACAAACCATTGATAAAAGCTCTCGAGACTAAGGTAATATTACCTCTCCATGAATACAATCATGGAAGAGAGATATCCTCCCCCACCTGATCAAGGAGAGTGCATTATAAGACATTTTCAAGGCGATCGATGGATGATGTCACAAGTGCAAGGATCTTCGACACCTGATCCCAGAAACACCTTCAGTGATATATATTCATATGTAGATAATGTTTGGATCATCTCAACAGAATTTATATCCTTGGATTCTACATTGGAACGAAGCCGCACCTCAGACCTATGGTCAAACAAACAAATGAAGAAATAATAACCATGGAGATAATTCTATAATTAAATAAAATTAATTATAAAAAATATATGTTGATCCTCTCTTCTCAGTTCTTGGTTATCTCCAATATTATTTATCTTATATTCAATTCCATGGATATTATTTTTCATCATCGTATTGATCCTGTATTAATCATTGATTATGGAAATTTGCAATCTTGGGTACACGACCATCCTATTCATCTACTATGCCAGGAAACAACAATATAGTTACAAACATTTTACCATTAGGTTTCCTATAAAAATAATTTCATGCCACCAAAAATTGTTTCAAAATGACAAGGTAGAAATTGAGTTTTTTAGATACACCACCATGAATACCAATAGAAATATAGATCATTATTCCAACCATTGTCTACTCCTATAACACTGATGTCTATCATTTATATAACTTTTTTTATGAATTAAACTGTTTTTAGATTTTATCATGATAAAAACTAAAAATATGAGTATATTTGGTTGTTGGAGCTTATAATTAAATAAGTACAAAAAATTGTTTTTTATTAACATTAGTCATTTCTGTTTTGATAGTTTTGTGATTTTCTGTCATTTGTACCAAATTTTGTATCAATATTTCTATTTGAACGCCAAATTATTTTGAAAAGGAATAATTTATTTTAATACAGAAGACCTATTATAATTTTGAAATGTTTTTATTTTTAATTTTAATTTTTAAAATATTTGGTGAATTATATTTGATTATTGAAACATATTAACATTATTGTCATATTATACTTATTCCAAAGTCTAAATAATAATTAATTACCATATTGAAAATTTCATATAATAAATTTTTCATTAGAAATTAATGATCTGTGTAATTTATTATATAAAATAATATACTATATGTTAATTCAATTATATTATTACATTTATTTAAAATTACTGATGATTTTTTTATTAAATTATTATCAGTAAAAAATATATGTCATCTTACATATCATTGAATCTATTAATATGAATAAAAAATATTATGGAGATATATAAAATGTTTATTTTTCATTCCGAACACTACACTTGGGTAGTTTTATTTATTATAATTCAAAAAAATGGTGTGGGATTGATAACATCATTTTTTTATTAAGTGTATGCACACCAGTTTGTGGAGGATGAATGTATTTATCCTCTATACAGAAGGAAAACTAGACATGAATTACAATAAATACATGTATTAAAAATAATAAAATGGGAATGGATTGTATTGGGAGACATAAATGTATAAGAAATTATTTTGGAATGTTTTTAATGTGAGATTAATTAATTTTTCATTAATATTATATATATATTATTTTCTATGGGAGAGTATTATCTCAAATGTTTAGGTATTAATATAGTAGAAAAGGTTTCTTTGAATACTATCAATGCTACCCATAATATAGACACTCATTCACATCTATTTTATGTTGATGATATGAACAATATTACAAAATGATATTATAAAAACATTTGTTACATATAAAATTCCCATAAGTAATATGTGAATGTATCAATAAAGGTGATGAACTAGAATAAATTCATTGTTTTCATTAGTAAAAACATCTCTTATAGTAGAAAAGTTAAAATATTAAAATCTATGGGAGTCACGGAAGGTGAGAGATTTTGAAATTATCTTGGGGTACATATTTTTTAGGGGGGGAAATTGTTTTGATTCACCAACATTTTGGTGAATGTTAAAAGTTTCTTAGCTTCATGGAAATGGGAATCTCTCTAATTGGTAGGAAGAATATGTCTTCTGATGTATACTTGGGTTTCAATATTATTATTCATTTTTTATTTATAAATTTCCCTTAAACCTTTTATTGAGAAATAATAATTTCATTATTTTTTTTGGAGTGGTTCAATTCTTGAAATAAAACTAATCATTATTTCATGGAGGAAATGTTACAAGATACATGTTCTTGGAGGGTGTGTATTGTGCAATGTGTTTCATTTGTTGTCAATAAGATGTCAAGGATTGAATGGATATGTGAATGAAAAAGGAAGTGATGGTGATGGTGATGATTGGAGAATGACCATGGTACTAAGAAGCATGTCACTTAGGAGAATCACTAAGTAGAATAGGAGGTAATGGTTGAAAGACCATCCATATAAATTCAGACGATTGTATAGCTGATCTTAAGTTCAAAGAACTTGTATCAAGAACATACAATGTCACAACATTGTTAGAAGTCAATGCATTGTATTCACAATGCATGAGGAGAGAAAGGTGAACCATACACAACTACAAAATGGATGATGTGGTTTGAAGAAGACCATTCACTATCTCTTAGTGCATGAAGATTTGAAGATGATCCAACCTCACATTTGATTCAATCAAAAAAGAACATTGAAGATCAAGGGATTTATGATTAATTGTTGATGAAGATAGTTGATAGATCCTTGTGAATTCCATTCCCTAATAGAAGAAGAAGAAGAGATATTGTAGAAGATATATGGAGTTCTTAAGAACAGAAGAAGATGTATGGTTTGGCATTTCTATACTTGGTTACTTTGCTTTTATGAAAAGTACCAACTATGTACTTTAACAAAAAATAAGCCAACCAAAGAGGTCAACCGAGGTCCCTCAACTCAAGCACTTGCGGGACCCGAGGGTCAACCGCGCTCAAGGGAAGTCCTCAAGGTCAAGGCCTCCCTGAGGCATGGTGCATGCCATGTGTAAGCCCGCGGGTGCCACACGGTGATGAACCCCTGTAGCGTGGGTGCAAGGGAGCACCCGTGAAGAGGCAGAGTGGGCGCTAGAGCGCGCCTGAAAGAGAATAGTGGGCGTAGAAGCGTGCACGTAGGGGAACCGGTGCGGGGCGGCACGTGAGGGGGGAGAGGAGAATTCTGAACCGAGGATGGGAGGAGTTTTTTGTTAAACCTCACAAAAACCACAGCACGTTTCTATGTGTGACGAGTTTTTAAAACGTGGAGCAGATCCTGGCCGCTCATCCGATCGCGCATCTGATCCCTGCCGTCCATCACATCCGCGGCGCTGGGTTCTAATCCTGGTCGTCCGCGTTCATTAAACGCAGATCCAACGGCGCTGGAGTCGTCTCCTATCGCTCACCAAGCTGAGGACTCTCAGCGATGCCTCCTGCGATCCAGAGACTCCCAGGCAAGGGAGATGGAGCTCCCAACTGACTCTGATGAAGATGAAGCCTTCGTTGTGTTCTTCTCCCTTTTTTGAACACATGCATGCGTTAAAAGTCGCATTCATGCAACGAGATGAACATTTCGAATTATCCCGAGGCAAATGATGTTGCCAAGGGTGCACTTCCCATTCAATGTACAAGGAAAGGCTTCACATGAATTTGTAAATGCATGCACGTGATTCACACACCAAGAACGAAAGATCCCTTAGTTGAAAAAGAAAAAGGAAATAATCGATATTTCTGGGATATCTCATCCGCATTTGAAGATCTCAAAACTCTACAGATATCAAGTCTTCAAAGTTTTGATCCCCATGACTTCGATTGAACTCTTTGCATATAAATGGAGAAGCCCAAACCGAGAAGATGCTTGCCGATCATCTGAGAGAAGATCCGCGAAGCTTTGAGCAACGAGTAGAAACGCTCCATGCACCACTTGAGCGACAGAGCATCCTGAAGCCACCCGAGGCTCGTAGAGTTCCTTTTGCGCAACCCCTGTGTGAAATAAGTAATTAGGAGGCCTCCTTATGTGCTCCCATGCGTGACTGGAAAGAAGCCGAGCTTGCACGCCCGCTGCCCGCATACTTTCGCGGTAGCAAGTGGTCGCACCCTGTGCACCCTCTGTGCCCGCGAACTCACGCGGCAGGAGGAAGCCACCGTGATCCCTTTGTGCAGTTGAAGAAGTCCTCACCATGTGCGCCTATTGCACCCAATCACTCTTGGTGTGTAGAAGACCCATGCTCCCTAGTTTTCACGAAAAAGGAGGATTGTGAACTCTTGTTTTTCACAAAGAAGGAGAACTCGAGGCCTTGTGTTGTCACAAAGAGGAACACAAGCATGAGGCCGAGGCCTTGATAACACTTGAGAAGAAACCCTCACACATATAATATCCACATAATCATTAGGATAGTGTGTGATTTACATTAAGAAGGAGTTTGCTTTCATGGTGGAGTTAATGTGCATGCAAACATAAGAACGTTGTGTATGTGAGAAACAATTGAAGAGGCCATTACCTTATTGTGTGCACAAGTGGAGTGTGCACACTTTGAAGAAGAAGAAAATAAAAAAGTTTTTGAAAAGAAATAAGAAGGTTGTAGCCTTGAATATTCATAAGTGAAGGAGGTCATACCTCTTGTGTGTGCCCAAGTGAATAAGGAATATACATGCATATCCACGCATGTATGAATAAGTGAAGAAGTGGCTGAAAACCTTGAGAAGAAAGAGAGAAGGATAAATTCACACTAAATAACAATACAAAATTTGGTGTGTGTGAGAAATAATGAGAGTGTGACTCGAAGAAGAAGGTGTGTGTGCTAAAATAGATTACACCCTTTAAGGGTTCATCACACCAAGAAGAAAAGGGGAGTTCATGTATTCATGCATGCACATGCACATGTAAATAAAGAATCAGTGTGTGTGCATTTGGGCAGTCCAAGAACAATGGTTCTTGAAGATATTTGAGATTCCATGCAAGTCATGCATGAAGATTGAGAAGCCATGAAATCAGTGCATGAAGATTTACAGATGCCGTGAACTCAGTGCATGAAGTTGAATTGAAGAGATACTAAAGCCAGTCTGAAGTTAAAGACATCATTTATCTGAATTTTCAGTAGTTGAGAAGACCAAGAAAATTGAGGGGGCATACTATGTATAGGAACATATTTTCCAATCAAGATTCTTGAAGACAGTAGCTGGGTCATCCTTAGAAGAAGGAGATAAAGCTCGAGAAAAAAAGAGAAGTCCTGGTCACCATCAGTGATTAGAAGAAGTGGGAAAGGCCAGCAAAACTTATCCAAGGCTGTTGAAGACTCTTGAAGAGCTTCAAAAGAATAAGACCTTCTCACGTGACTCGAGGAGACAGGAGAAGACCCCCTGTGAGTCTCAGGGTGGAGAAGTCTTTGATTGAAGTTGAAGCAGGCCAGTGGGACTCTGTTAACACTATGGGATGCAGTATAAAGAACCTCCTGTGGGACTCAGGAGAGATACAAGAAAAGTGGATCGAGACCCCTAAAAATCCATGGAGGTTTAATTGATAAATAATAAATTAGTAAAAAGTTTTAAAGGATAACTGATTCACCCCCTCCCCCTCTCAGTGATCACACTAATCCGGGAACCTCAATTGGTATTAGAGCGAGGTTACCTCTAAAAGATCCAAGGGAGTCATTATGAAGTGCATATTTGAGGAAATGATGGAAGCACCTTCCACTGAAGGTAATGTGAAAGTCACAACAGATGACAATTCCTTTTATCACTCTTCTAATGAAGGCTTATCTAACTGTGATGATTATGGAACTATCAATGATCTTCTAAATGCACTCAAATGTCTTCAAAAGACAGTCCCCAGGGAAGTGGAAATGTGTATTGCTACAAGTTTCCATGATCTTCAAGAAGAAAAATTACAGCTAGAAGAAGAATCCAATTCTATGGATGATCAATTGGTAAGAAGGGTTGGCATAACCAACACTCTCAAAAAGCTGGTGAAGGCAAAGGATGAAACCATTTTCCTTTGCAGTGAAAGAATTGATGATGTCACTAAAGAACTACAAAGAAGCATTTATGAGAAGGAATTATTTGAGATAGTGTTTAAAGAATTTTTCCATACACTAGAAAAGATGCATAGATTGTCAATGGTTGTCAAAGATGCTCAAATAGAAGACAAAGTAAAAAATGGTAAAGGAGCATGAAAATTCATTACAAGAAATGAAGAAGGTACATGAAGACCAGATGAAAAAACTGAAAGAGAATTTGGAAGGAAGGCTAAGATTTGTCGAGGATGAGAATAAATCTCTCAACATGAAATGCTTAGAGCTACAGGTGATATTGAAAAATCCGCAATCACCCAAAAATGAAGCCTCCCAATTAGATGAATGAAGAAATTTTTCCACTCAAGTGTGCATTGAGAAGGATGATTCCAAAATGAGGACATCCTCTAATGAAAGGGGAACATCTTCTAAGAAGAAGGTACCATCCATACCATCTTTTACTAATGATTATAAATGTGTTTCCAAAAAAAGTGCAGGATGGAAGAATAACCCTAAACAAGTATGGATGAAGAAGATGAAGAGAGAGAGCTCTCCTGAAAAAACACAACAATTCAAGAGAAAGACTCAACAATCAGAATAAGTCAAGAAGACAAGATTTGTGGGTCAATGTTGGTGTTGTGACAGGTATGGACATTGTGCAACGGATTGTTGGTACAATTCTCTAAATGAAAAATCACAAAGGAAGCCCATGCCAAGGGGGTGCAAGCCAGTGAAGAAGAAGAAACATCCACAGGTCCAGAAACATCAGTTTAATGAAAACAGATTTGGAATGTTTGATAACATCTGGGATGAATGAAAAAGTGGTCATAAGAATGATACATACCAATCTCCAAATGTTTTTGAAGCTGAAAAGAAGATAAGATCATAGAAATTGGCTAATAATGAAGAAGTATCCTTGGGAATCCAGTAGAAGAATGTTGAAAATTCTCCCAAGAAGATCTTGAAAAAGAAAGAGAAGTCCTTGGATTTAAAATTCAGGAAGGGTGATGCATCCAGAAGGACCACCAAGAAAAAATGATTCTACTTTGGAAAGACAGGCCATACCATGGATCTTTGTAAAAAAGCCATGGAACTAAATAGAAGCAAACCGCAATGAACAGGACAATCAATCCAGAAGAATAAGAAGGGATTGATTGAAAATAAGCTGCCTAAGAAAGGTAACTTAAAAGCATCAAAGGAACCATGGGGAACATCCAAATATGAATCCTCACTTCCAAATGAAATATTAATCATCTGGTGAGAAGATTTGGAAATAATGAGAAAGGAATAAAATAAACATGCCAAAGCTAGTGAAAAAGAAAACCAAAAGAGTTCACGTGAAGATGAAGTTCTGTGTGTGAGGTGCAATAAAGCTAGTCATATCAGTAATAAATGCATGTCACTCATTCTATCTCAAAAATAATTCATCAAGAGAGTGAATATTTCACCAGGAGATTCTAGTGCTCAAAAGACACTTAGAAAGAGTGGAGTCACACACAAAGATGTTGAAGAGGTGTTAAGATCCACACCAGCAAAAACATAATTGAAGATCAAATGTTCAAGTGTAAAGAATGGAGAAGGTGGAACATCTCGGTTGTGAGAATCTTCTCAACCATGTTGTTCAAACTGATGAACAAAGGAGGTTCCTTCTTATTCGCTAATCACTAGTATATACATGTGATTACATGTCAAGGGATTGAAGATGATGATCATTCTCAAATTGAGAATGGTATGGACAGAATGGAGTGCACCCCTTGAGGGGGAGCCAATCTGTAGAAGATGATCTTTTGAGATACATATCATGTTGTGAAGAATGAAGGTATTCCAATCACACATTCATCGCTTGTTTCCTAATTGTATTTAACATGTCAATTAAAGTGGGGTAATTGATTGATGACAAATGGATGAAAGGGGGAGAATTATCTCTTCATCTGAACCTTCTAATGAGTTTGGTGAAGTATGTGTAGGATTTATAAATTCATTGATATATCTGAAAAATTTCGACCCCTTGAAGCCTAAACATGATCTCACATGTATAGTGAATTGCGGAAAACATTGAATTCTTTGGATACATCACTCTTGTTTTCTACATCGGGTTATCCCAAGTAGACTTAGAGATGATTTACTAAAGGCTCTTTGCTAAAGTGAACATGTGACATCATCCCTCTCTTAGTGATTTTCAAGAAGATGCTATTCAAAGGGAGGAAGTTATATTTTGAAGAGAACCACACCACACCTTTGCATTTGGTTCCCAATAAGCAGTAGAAAATCTTGGAACACATATTGACCCATTCATATGTGCTCTAGTGATATTGACAACAAATATAAAGGGGGAGATTGTTGTGCACTGTGTTACATTTGTTGTCAATAAGATGTCAAGATTGAATGGATATGTGAATGACAAAGTAAGTGACGGTGATGGTGATGATTGGAGAATGACCATGGTACTAAGAAGCATGTCACTTAGGAGAATCACTGAGTGTCATATGAGGTAAGGGTTGAATCACACTCCATATAAATTCAGACAATTTTAGTGCTGATCTTAGGTTCAAAGAACTTGTATCAAGAAGATACAATGTCACAACATTGTTAGAAGACAATGCATTGTCTTCACAATGCATGAGGAGATAAAGGTGAACCATCCACAACTACTAAATGGATGAAATGGTTTGAAGAATACCATGCACTATCTCTTAGTGCATGTGGATTGGAAGATGATCCAACCTCATCTTTGATTGGATCAAAGAACATTGAAGATCAAGGGATTTATGATTAATTGTTGATGAATATCGTTGAGAGAACCTTGGGAATTCCATTATTTAATAGAAGAAGAAGAAGAGATGTTGAAGAAGATATATGGAGTTCTTAAGAAGAGTATCAGAAGTATGGGTTTTCATTTTTGTACTTGGTTACTTTTTTTTATAGAAAGTACCAACTATGTACTTTAACAAAAAAATAAGCCAACCAAGGAGGCCAGCCGAGGTCCCTCACCTCAAGCACTTGCGGGACTCGAGGTTCAACCATGCTCAAGGGATGTCCTTAAGGCCAAGGCCTCCCCGAGGCCTGGTTCAGGCCATGTGTATGCCCGCGGGTGCCACACGGTGATGAACCTGTGCAGCGTGGGTGCAAGGAAGCGCCCGTGAAGTGGAAGAGTGGGCGCTAGAGCACGCCCGAAAGAGTAGAGTGGGCGCAGAAGCGCGCCCGTAAGAGAACCGGTGCGGGGTGGCACTGGAGGGGGGAGAGGAGAATTCTAAACCAAGGATGGGAAGAGTTGTTTGTTAAACCATGCAAAAACAGCAGTGCGTTTCGATGTGGGACGAGTTTTTAAAACACAGAGGAGATCCTGGATGCTCATCCGATCACGCGTCTGATCCCTGCTGTCCATCTCATCCACAGCGCTGGGTTCTAATCCTGGCCGTCCGTGTTCATTTAACGTAGATCCAATGGCGCTAGAGTCGTCTCATACCTCTCACCAAGCTGTGGACTCCCTGCGATGCCTCCCGTGATCCAGAGCCTCCCAAGCAAGGGTGATGGATCTCCCGACCGACTTTGATGAAGTTGAAGTCTCTGTTGTATTCGTCTCCCTTTTTCGAACACATGCATGCATGCAACCAGATGAAGATTTCGAATTAGACCAAGGAAAAGGAAGTTTCCGAGGGTGCACTTCCCATTCAATGTACAGGGAAAGTCTTCGCATTAATTTGTAAATGCATGCACATGATTCTCACACCAAGAACGAAAGATCCCGTGGTTGAAAAATAAAAAAGAAATAACTGAGATTTCCGGGATATCTCATCCGCGTTTGAAGATCTCAAAATGCCGCAGATCCCGAGTCTTCAATGATTTGATCCACGTAGCTTCGATCAAACTTTTTTCCTATAAAAGGAGAATCCCAAACTGAGAAGATGCTTGCTGATCGTCTGAGAGAAGATCTGCGATGCTTTGAGCAATGCGAAGAAAAGCTCCGTGCACCACTTGTGCGGAAGAGCAGCCCGGAGCCACCCAAGGCTCTGAGAGTTCCTTTAGCACAACCCCTATGAAAAATAAGTAAGGAGGAGGCCTCCCTGTGTGCTCCCCTACACGATTGGGAAGAAGCCGAACATGTGTGCTCATTGTCCGCATACTTGCGCGGTAGAATGTGGCCACACCCAGTGCAACCTCTGTGCCTGCGAACTCACGTGGCAGGAGGAAGCCACCGCACTTGCTTTTTGCGGTAGAAGAAGGCCGTACCCTGCGCGCCTAATGCACCCAAGCACTCATGGTGCGTAGAATACCCATTCTCCCTGGTTTCCACAAAGAAGGAGGATTTTTCGCTCTTTTTTTTGCACAAAGAAGGAGAACCCGAGGCCTTGTGTTGTCACAAAGAGGAACACAAGCATGAGGCCGAGACCTTGATAACCCTTGAGAAGAAACCCTGACACATATAATATCAACATACTCATTCGGATTGTGTGTGATTTACATGAAGAAGGAGTGTCCTTTCATGGTGGAGTTAATGTACATGAAAACATAAGAACGTTGTGTGTGTGAGAAACAATTGAAGAGTCCATTACCTTAGTGTGTGCACAAGTTGAGTGTGCACACTTTGAAGAAGAAGAAAAGAACAAAGTGTGTGCAAAGAGACAAGAAGGTCGTAGCCTTGAATATGAATAATTGAAGGAGGTTATACCTCATGTGTGTGCCCAAGTGAATAAAGAAGATTCATGCATATCCATGCACGTATGAATAAGTGATGAAGTGGGTGAACACCTTGAGAAGAAAGATAGAAGGAGAAATTCACACTAAAGAACAACACACAATTTTGTTGGTGTGAGAAAGAATGAGAGTGTGACTCAAAGAAGAAGGTGTGTGTGCTAAAAGATATTAAACCCTTTAAGGGTTTATCACACCAAGAAGAAAAGGGGATTTCATGTATTCATACATGCACATGCACACGTAAATAAAGAATCAGTGTGTGTGCATTTGAGAAGTCCAAGAACAAAGGTTCTTGAAGATAATTGAGATTCCATGAAAGTCATGCATGATGATTGAGAAGCCATGCAATCAGTGCATGAAGATTCAAAGATGTCATGCACTCAGTGCATGAAGTTGAATTGAAGAGTGACTGAAGCAAGACTGAAGTTAAAGACACCATTTATCTGAGTTTTCAGTAGTTGAGAAGACCAAGAAGATTGAGTGGGCATACTCAGTGCAGGAACATGTTTTCCAATCAAGATTCTTGAGGACAGTGGCTGGGTCATCCTTAGAAGAAGGAGATAAATTCAGAGAAAAGAAGAGAGGTCCTGGTCACCACCAATGATCAGAAGAAGTGAGCAAGGCTAGCATACCTTATCCAAGGCTGTTGAAGACTCTTGAAGAGCTTAAAAAGAAGAAGATCTACTCGTGTGACTCGAGGAGCCAGGAGAAGACCCCCTGTGAGACTCAGGTTGGAGAAGTCTTTGGTTGAAGCTGAAGCAGGCTAGTGGGACTTTGGTAACACTATGGGATGTAGTATAAAGAACCTCATGTGGGACTCATGAGAGATACAAGAAAAGTGGATCGAGGCCTCAACAAGCCATAGATGTTTAATTGATAAAGAATCAATTAGTAAAAAGTTTTAAAGGATCACTGATTCACCCCCTCCCCCTCTCAGTGATCACACTGATCCGGGCACTTCAATGTGGAATAAAAAACATGGTTGAGATTAACCAATCCCTTCAAAAAACTTGAATTTGGGGGTTCATCAATTAAAATTCTATTTCTCTTGTTTTTTATAGAAAATATTTATGAAAAAACTGATTCTGAGAAGAATATGTTTGTACTGACCCCTTAGTTTGGTCGGCCATTAATAGTGTTTATTCAATCATTGCACTCAATTATCATTTTATTATTAATGAATGTTTTTCTAAGTGTATGGATGTAAAATTGTATATGGATGCATCTTTTGGAAATACTAAATTAAAAATAATATGATGTTCCCCACAATGAATCATTCCATGATCAAATGATAAATTAGGAAATTCTCTATGAAAATGTAAATCCGGCCATGAATGACTATATAATAACAGAAAAGAAAGATATAATGATTTTGGAACTAGACATAAATGGTATGCTATACTAAAATATGTTTTAAAAGAATCTGATTACTGGATAGGTTCATAGATATATCAGGGTTTTCAAAAAAATTGTGTATGACACTATATTTTCATTGATTTTGAGATTTTTTTAATAAACTTCTAGTGTATTTGTTCCTTCAATTTATTGGTATTCCTCTATGTTCGATATATAATATATTCCATAAACATAATGAAGATATAAAAAACATATTTATATCTTGGAATATTTCTACGGATCTATAGTGTAACACCCCAAGCTTCCACGGTACGTTTCCCTTCGAATAATGCAATAGCGTGTGTTGTACGCAACCTCGAGCTCTAACACACACCACAACTAATTAAACTAGCCATTGTGAATAGTAATACCTACTTTTTGAAATTTTATAAATTTTATTTATCAAAATGGACTTCATTTTTGGATTCGGAATATCGAAATTAGCCTATGTTGAATTTTTGGTATTTTTCTGAGAACTTCTAATTTTTTATGAATAGTGAAAAATACTTAAAAACAAATTTTTTAATCAAAATAATTTATAGTGATAAATTATAATATTTAGTTGTTTTAAAGTATAATTAGAATATATTTTTACCATTTTATCCAATGGTGGTCATTAGAATTAATTTAACATTGAAAATGGACATAAACAATTGCCAATCTTTTGATATAAATTGTTTCTTAAAAACACGCTATTTGTTGTGACAGTGGGAATTAATTATAAAATTAATTAATTCAACTTATATGTTTGGAATTTTGTAAAATAGACATCATTTTTGAATTCGGAATATCAATTATAGCTTAGGGTGAAATTTTGGCATTGTTCTGAAAAACTTCAATTTTTGATGAATAGTGAAACCACTAAGTGGTAGTTAAATAACTGATTTTTTGTTTAAATGAAATATTACCACTTCTGTTATTTGATTTTCAAAAATCCGACATACATGATTTTCATTAAGATGTAAAATGTGGTTCAATGAGATTAAAATAATTTTTGGCGAATAGTAACTTTTAAGTTCTTAATCGCGATTAGAGGTAATTAGTGTAGTTTAAGGTAAAAATAATGTTTTAATAATATGAGATGAGCATGAAACATGTCCTACCCTCCTTGGATGTGCCATGGCCGACCAAGACAATCCATGGGTCAACTTGGGGACCCCATGGAGCCACTTTAGTTGGAAAATGACATAAATACCTTTTATTTAATGTTAAAGTAAAAAAATGACACAAACATGAAATGTTTTACTAAAACAATTTTTATATGGGGTTATACAAGTCAGATTTTTGACTATAAATAGTCATTGGAAATCTAAATAGATTTCCTATATCATAGTATTTTTTTTAGAATTTTTAGACATTAAATAAATTAAACTATTTATGATATCATGATGATGGAGCAATGACCTTATTATTTAACGATTTAAATAAAATGAGAAGATAATGAAAAATCCAAGTCATACACTTGTCCAAAGCCTATTGGATGAGTATATTTCGAACCCTTATCACCTTATCCACGAATTTTATAAGTTTGGGACCTTTAGAATCTGAAAATAATTGTATAATAATGTATCATTTCAATCTTTCCAAAAGAGCCCCTCCTCTCCTCTTATAAAAGGCCCCCACCTCTACCACCTTATTCACACTTTCAAGCCTTTCGGTTTGGCCAACCTCTGCCCAAATACTCTCCCAACTTCTCTCCCTTAATCCTAGAAGCTTTACTTTAGTCAGAAAGCAATCCTATGGAGTCCTTTTGATCAAATCAAAAGGAAGAACCCGAAGAAGAGGTAACATTTTCATCACCCTCTTTCAAGTTTCTTTCTTCTTCCACTCCCTCTTTGTTTATTATTTCAATTATAAAATTATAACTACAGTATCTTCTATATACTGTGATGTTATTATAAATATGGAACAACCATATTCAGTATTCTACCCATCATTTGAATGACATGTCACCATACGTGCGTACGTACGGCTTATCGTCTCCACGTCGTTGTGTAATTGTTATTCAATATATTATTATTTAGATGGGTATAATAATGATATTTAATTCATGTAAATAATAAATATAACATGATAATGATTCTTTATATATGATATACTATCCAATTATATATTATTTTAATATCAAAATAATGATATTGTCGCTCGTGCGTACGTACGGACTACCGACTCCACGAATGTGATGAGATTCATTCTCCGTCGTATCCATTCAAGTATAATTATCATTTGATGATTTAAAAATAATGTTTAAGGACATGATATCATTATGGATATGAATAAGATACATCCTATCCATGAAAAACACGGCTTACGTAACAAAACATATAAAAGAAAATGATTATGTTAACACCCGAAACAACGATAAATCTAAGATATTGTTAACAAAGCAATGTTAAAAGATCATATATGATATCATTTGAATGTATATGATTCTTGTATAATTTAATAACAATTATTTCACCATTATACAGGAGGTTAACCTACCCCAACCAAGGAAAAGTACAAGGTAAGGGTTTACTTCACAACCTCTTCATTATCCAAGGTTGTTTATACATAATTATCTACTGGGACCTCGTTATCATCCACATCCATGTTTCTTAAAAATGTCTTTCAAAACATTATTACTATTAAATGGGAAATGGGTTAAAGTAATTTATACCCTTATACGTTTTTGAAAGGAATCTTACCGTCATTTTCCAAACAATGTACTTTTTGACCTCTTTGAAAAATTTAAGGTAAGAATGTTTTTTTTAACTTATACGGCGGGTGCGGCTATTTTCTGCCATTATAACTTCGTCGAAGCTTCCCTAACAAGATTATAAGAATATCTTCAAAGTAAATGTATTATTTTATAATTATGGTACTTTTAAATGATTTCAAAAAGGAGAGATATTTCTCTCAAATAGCTTTGATTTCATCCATGTCAACATCCTTTGATGGGTTTTAAGTTTAATTGAAATTGATTTATGATACCAAACTTCCATTGATCATTTTGTGAAATATTTGACTGTGGATGTGTTATTTTTATACCATCCATAGTTTACAGAGAAATTGTTGACATTTCGTATGCTAGTTTTAATACAAATATTTATGTTATGTTTAAACCTATTCATATGAGGAATGTATTGGACTTAATATGTGATGGGTGGAGCCCGATATAGCTCCTCGATGCATCGGTAGGTCTCATGAGACAACTAGATGTGGAATTGGTCGAGGCCCTTTCCCAATTTGATTTATGGTTTTGGCCGAGGCCTTAATCATTTTAGACGTCTTGGCCGAGGCCTTGACAAAATGTTTCAGAATGTCTGGCATTATACATTCCCTCATTATGGAAGTGGTTATTGATATTTCATGTGATTATTCGTCTAGTAGAATATCCATGTGTGTAAGTAATGGCATTATGTTATTTTACTTTTTCCATATTATGCTGAAGTTCAAGTTCAATAAGGCTTTTGTTTTAGTTATACATTGCCTTAAATGCTTATGTTTTCTTATGAAGGTTTCCGCTATTTTGTTATCCTTACGGAGCATTTGAGCTCACCCCTTTCAATGTTTTATTTTTCCCAGGATGTTAAGAAGTGTATTATGACTGACTGGAAAGAATAGCCAGTGAGGATATGAGTGTGGACTAGGGAGACCATGTTATTGTAGTTTTCATTTTTATGATGTAATGTAATGTTTATGAATGTATCTAGTGTTTCCGAGGCTACTAAACTAATCGGTCTTTCGAGACTTGATCTTTTGTGATCATGCCAATGTTATGAAGTAATGCACCGACTCTGGGTAGCTGGGGTCGGGGCGTTACAGTTGGTATCAGAGATAGTTTAGTACTAACCTTGGAAGCTAGATTTAGATAAACTCTGATTAGAGCACATATCCCGAAGATAGACTTTGAGGATTAGTATAGAAGAACTTCCTAGAATTTTGGTATTGTAGAGATGTTGTGAGTTTTCCGAGCAATACATCCATGTCTGGATATGAGCAGGTAGAGGCGGCTCTGGCACATATGTACCTAGGGGTAAAACCCGAAAACACCTCTTTGAGCTAGACTCGAACGGGAACTGGTGCACGACAACGGGCCTTGCTGCACTCTTGGTTACGACACTCCCGGGGGATATTCTTTGGATAATTCCCATTTTCATTACAAACCACTATGAAGGGTTACGAGTATATACTTCCTCAAATAAAACATTTTTATAATTATGGATTATATCCATAATTAGTTCAATTTATGATAAGTGTTTTACAAGTATGGAATTATGTATTTTGATTCACGAACTAATCTAGTTTATGCCATTATTTAGAAATGGCGCCTAGTGGAAGGAATGGAAACCGTATCAATGCACGCACTCTGTGTAGGGATTGACCTCCTGCTCAAGATAATTATGGTGGAGCTAGTGATAAAACGGGTGCTGATCAGCTTCTCACCGTACTGGGCCAACTCACGCAGGTTATGAATAACAACCTTACTCGTATGGAGCACCCTGATCCGCAATGTGGAGGATCAATGCTAGACCGTTTCATGAGGCAACAACCACCAACCTTCAATGGGAGTACAAATCCTATAGTAGCTGAGCAATGGATAAATTCCTTAGAGAAAATATTCCATGCCTTGGGGAGTAGTGAAAGGGAGAATGTTGTCATGGAAGTTTACCGCCTCATTGGAGATGCCGATCAATGGTGGTCACTAATTCAAAACACAAAGGAAGATGATGAATTAACAAACATGGAATGGCAGGAGTTCAAAGAGCTGTTCTTAGAAAAATACTTTCCTCGAGACCATCGAGCGAATGTGGAAAGACAATTTCTGAGTCTGAGGCAGAAGGAGGATGAGAATGTCGCAAAGTATGAGGCTAACATTACAAGGTTAGCAAGGTATGCTGCAGATTACATACGTAACCCAAGAACTAAGACTGATCGTTTCATTGATGGGTTGAAACCATTTCTCCGTCGATCTTTAGTATCACAAACCTTCTCTTCATACGAAGGTATTGTCTCGTGTGCTATCAAGACGGAAAAGGAATTCTCTAAGTCTTATGAATTTAAATCAAAGAAAGATAAGAAGAGATCCGCTGAAAACTCTGGGAAAGGAAATAAGGAAACAGGGAAGAAGGGTAGAAATGAATTTCTACCCTGTGATAATTGTGGTAAGAAGCACCCTGGTGCCTATCTAAAAGGAAAAGGAGTATGTTACAAGTGTGGTGAAAAAGGCCACGATGCTCATGAATGCAAGGGAAAGAAAGAGGCTGTCAACATGGAATGCTATAATTGTAGAGAGAAGGGAAATTATGCAAATGAATGTCCTAAGCGTTAGGGGAACGTACCTCAGAAGAGGCCAAGGGATCAGGGCCAGGCTTATGCTATCACTACTGCTGAGGTGGAAGCTCCGAAAGACGTGGTGGCAGGTAATTTAATGGTTTCCTCAAGTTTAGCAAATGCATTATTTGATTCTGGATCATCGCATTGTTTCATATCTTCCCAGTTTGCTAAGAAAATTAGATATTTCCAATTTGATTTAACAAGGGATTTGTCGGTCAAAACCCCTAAGGGAAGTATTGTTGCAACAAAGTTTTGTCGATTAGTTCCCATTAGAGCACCTAAATGTTCTTTACCTGCTGATCTCATCGTCATACCAATGATTGAATTTGATATAATCCTCGGTATGGATTGGCTTTTGGACCATGATGCAAAAATTTATTGTAAGAGGAAAGAGGTTACGATTCTTGATGATGATGATAAGGAACACCTTATCATTAGATCAGAATCGTCGCCACATAATTCTTATCTAGATCCACCCACAGTAGCTCAACTAAATTCAATTATTAGGGAGGAAGAGAGGGAAATTACTAAGGGTGAGGAAAGGAATATTCAAATAGAGGATGTACCTATTGCGAGAGAATATGTTGATGTGTTTCCGTAAGATTTACCTGGACATCCTCCAGAATGAGAAGTTGAGTTTTCCATTGATTTAATTCCTGGATCAAGGCCCATATCGAAGACCCCTTATAGAATGGCCACTATGGAATTAGTTGAACTAAAGAAACAACTAGAGGAACTGAGTAATAATGGATTTATTCGCCCTAGTGTTTCTCCTTGGGGAGCCCCTGTTCTTTTTGTCAAGAAGAAATATGGATCTATGAGGTTGTGCATTGACTATAGGGAGATCAATTCTATAACAATAAAGAACAAGTATCCCCTACCTCGCATTGATGATTTTTTTGACCAACTGCATGGAGATCAATACATTTCAAAGATTGAACTTCAGTCTAGATACCATCAGTTGTGTGTGAAGAAGGAAGACGTTCCAAAGACAGCATTTCGAACAAGGTACGGGCATTACGAGTTTACAGTAATGCCTTTTGGATTGACTAATGCACCCTCTGTTTTCATGGATTTAATGAATAGAGTTTTCAAGGAATATCTTGATGACTTTGTAGTGGTATTTATTGATGATATCTTGATATACTCAAAAAGCCACGATGATCATGAAAATCACTTACGCATTATCCTGAAAACTTTTAGAAGACATGAATTATATGGGAAATTTTGCAAGTGTGAATTCTGGCTTCAGGAGATTTCTTTTCTTGGACATATTGTCTCTAAGGATGGAATTTCCGTTGATCCTTCTAAAACCAAGGCAGTCCAAGAATGGCTAGCACCGACAAGTATAACTGAGGTATGCAGTTTTATTGGTTTAGCAGGTTATTATCGACGTTTCGTCCAGAAGTTTTCCAGATTGGCTAACCCATTGACAAAGCTCACGCGTAAAGGGATTAAATTTGTCTGGACAAAAGAGTGTGAAGAATGTTTTGAAGAACTGAAGAGAAGATTAGTCAATGACCCTGTGTTGACTCTACCATCGGGGAATGATGGGTTTGTTCTTTATAGTGATGCATCGAAGAAAGGACTTGGTTGTGTCCTTATGCAGAATGATCAGGTTATTGCCTATGCATCACGACAGCTAAAAATTCATGAGCAAAACTATCCTACTCATGATCTTGAGTTAGCAGCTGTGATCTTTGCTTTAAAGATATGGAGACATTACCTCTATGGTGAAAAATGTGAGATTTATACTGATCACAAGAGTTTGAAGTATATTTTCTCACAAAAAGAACTCAACATGAGGAAAAGGCGATGGCTTGAACTACTCAAGGATTATGATTGCACGATACATTACCACACGGGGAAGGCAAACAAGGTGGCAGATGCTTTGAGTAGAAAAGACCATGGAGTTTTGAATGTTATGAGAATTGAAAGGGATCCAATTTTCATGGATCTACTGAAGATGGACATGGGAATAACTAGGGAAGGTGAAACATCAATGCTTTTTCAAATGGTTGCCAAACCATCATTACTAGAAAGGATTAAGAGTTCCCAGACCAATGATGAAGAATTTCAGAAGAAGATTAAATATGTGAATGATGGAAGATTGAGGGACTTTGTGTATAAGGATGGAATTTTGAAATTCAGGAAGAGACTTTGTGTTCCCGATATACATGATCTAAAAAGGGAATTTCTGTATGATGCTCATAGTTCCAATTTCTCTATACACCCTGGGAGCACCAAAATGTATAGAGATTTGAAAAAACATTTTTGGTGGGACAATATGAAGAGGGAGATTGTTGATTTTGTGTCGAGGTGTATGGTTTGTCAACAAGTGAAAGCTGGAAGGCAACATCCTGGTGGAGTATTGCAACCTCTTCCCATACCTGAGTGGAAATGGGATAATATTACGATGGAATTTTACATGGGACTACCAATGACTCCTAGAAGGAATGATGCAATATGGGTCATTGTTGATCGTCTTACTAAGTCAGCACATTTTCTGGCTATACGGGAGGATCTACCACTTGAACGTCTAGCAAGATTATATATTAATGAAGTTGTAAGACTTCATGGAGTACCCCTATCGATTGTTTCTGATCGTGATCCTCGTTTTACTTCAAGATTTTGGAAAAGTCTTCAAAAGGCCTTGGATACTGAACTTCGTTTGATTACTACCTATCACCCTCAAATAGATGGACAATCAGAACAGACTATTCAAACCTTAGAAGATATGTAGAGATCATGCTCTCTTGACTTTCAGGGTATGTGGGATCAATATTTACCAGTGGTAGAATTTTCCTATAACAATAGCTTCCATTCAAGCATTCAGATGGCACCTTATGAAGCGTTATACGGAAAGAGATGTCGTACACCAACCTGTTGCGATGACGTTGATGAAAGAAAACTTGTGGGACCAGAACTGGTGGAAGAAACAATGGAAAAGGTGAAGGTAATCCAAAACCACATCAAATCAGCTCAAAGTAGGCAGAAGAGCTATGCCGATAACAGAATAACGGTTTTGGAATTTCAGGTGGGAGATCATGTTTTCCTAATGGTATCTCCATGGAAGGGAGTTATACGTTTTGGTAAGAAGCGTAAGTTGAGTCCCAGGTACATCGGATCTTTCGATATTCTAGATCGTATTAGGGATGTAGAATATCGTTTGGCGATGCCGCCAAATCTCTCCAAAGTTCACGATGTTTTCCACATATAGCTATTGAGAAAATACATGCCCGACCCAACACATGTACTTACCTATGAGGAATTAGAACTGGAACCTAATCTATCTTATTGCGAAGAGCCCATCAGAATTCTTGATGTGAGGGAGCAGGTGCTGAGAAACCGGACGACTCGTCTAGTAAAGGTTTTGTGGAGAAATCATAAAATGGAAGAAGCAACGTGGGAACCTGAGGAACTTACGATGAAGAACCACCCGAGTCTTTTTATGTAGTAATACCCTAGAAATTGAGAGGATGCAATTATTTGAAGGAGGGGTGAATGTAACACCCCCAGCTTCCACGGTACGTTTCCCTTCGAATAATGAAATAGCGTGTGTTGTACGCAACCTCGAGCTATAACAGACACCACAACTAATTAAACTAGCCGTTGTGAATAGTAATACCTTCTTTTTGAAATTTTATAAATTTTATTTATCAAAATGGACTTCATTTTTGGATTCGGAATATCGAAATTAGCCTATGTTGAATTTTTGGTATTTTTCTGAGAACTTCTAATTTTTTATGAATAGTGAAAAATACTTAAAAACAACATTTTTAATCAAAATAATTTATAGTGATAAATTATACTATTTAGTGGTTTTAAATTATAATTAGAATATATTTTTACCATTTTATCCAATGGTGGTCATTAGAATTAATTTAACATTGAAAATGGACATAAACAATTGCCAATCTTTTGATATAAATTGTTTCTTAAAAACACGCTATTTGTTGTGACAGCGGGAATTAATTATAAAATTAATTAATGCAAATTATATGTTTGGAATTTTGTAAAATAGAAATCATTTTTGAATTCGTAATATCAATTATAGCTTAGGGTGAAATTTTGGCATTGTTCTGAAAAACTTCAATTTTTGATGAATAGTGAAACCACTAAGTGGTAGTCAAATAACTGATTTTTCGTTTAAATGAAATATTACCACTTCTGTGATTTGATTTTCAAAAATCCGACATACATGGTTTTCATTAAGATGTAAAATGTTGTTCAATGAGATTAAAATAATTTTTGGCGAATAGTAACTTTTAAGTTCTTAATCGTGATTAGAGGTAATTAGTGTAGTTTAAGGTAAAAATAATGTTTTAATAATATGAGATGAGATTGACACATGTCCTACCCTCATTGGATGTGCCATGGCAGACCAAGAAAATCCATGGGTCAACTTGGGGACCCCATGGAGCCACTTTAGTTGGAAAATGACATAAATACCTTTTATTTAATGTTAAAGTAAAAAAATGACACAAACATGAAATGTTTTACTAAAACAATTTTTATATGGGGTTATACAAGTCATAGTTTTGACTATAAATAGTCGTTGGAAAGATAAAAAGATTTCCTAAATCATAGTATTTGTTTTAGAATTTTTATACATTAAATAAATTAAATTATTTATGACATCATGATGATGCAGCGATGACCTCATTATTTAACGATTTAAATAAAATGAGAAGATAATGCAAAATCCAAGGCTTACACTTGTCCAAAGCCTATTGGATGAGGAGATTTCGAACCCTAATCACCTTATCCACGAATTTTATAAGTGTGGGACCTTTAGAATCCTAAAATCATTGTATAATAATGTAACATTTCAATCTTTCCAAAAGAGCCCCTCCTCTCCTCTTATAAAAGGCCCCCACCTCTACCACCTTATTCACACTTTCAAGCGTTTTGGTTTGGCCAACCTCTGCCCAAATACTCTCCCAACTTCTCTCCCTTCATCCTAGAGGCTTTACTTTAGTCAGAAAGCAATCCTAAGGAGTCCTTTTGATCAAATCAAAAGGAAGAACCCGAAGAAGAGGTAACACTTTCATCACCCTCTTTTAAGTTTCTTTCTTCTTCCACTCCCTCTTTGTTTATTATTTCAATTCTAAAATTATAACTCCAGTATCTTCTATATACTGTGATGTTATTATAAATATGGAACAACCATATCCAGTATTCTACCCATCATTTGAATGACATGTCACCATACGTGCGTATGTACGGCTTACCGTCTCCACGTCGTGGTGTAATTGTTATTCAATATATTATTATTTAGATGGGTATAATAATGATATGTAATTCATGTAAATAATAATTATAACATGATAATTATTCATTATATATGATATACTAAACAATTATATATTATTTTAATATCAAAATAATGATATTGTCACTCGTGCATACGTACGAACTACCGTCTCCACGAACGCGATGAGATTCATTTTCCGTCGTATCCATTCAAGTATAATTATCATTTGATGATTTAAAAATAATGTTTAAGGACATGATATCATTCTGGATATAAATAATATACAACCTATCCATGAAAAACACGACTTACGTAACAAAACATATAAAAGAAAATGAGTAAGTTAACACCCGAAACAACGATAAATCTAAGATATTGTTAACAAAGAAATGTTAAAAGATCATATATGATATCATATGAATGTATATGATTCTTGTATAATTTAATAACAATTATTTCACCATTATACAGGAGGTTAACCTACCCCAACCAAGTAAAAGTACAAGGTAAGGGTTTACTTCACAACCTCTTCATTATCCAAGGTTGTTTATACATAATTATCTACTGGGACCTCGTTATCATCCACATCCATGTTTCTTAAAAATGTCTATCAAAAAAATTTTACTATAAAATGGAAAATGGGTTAAAGTCATTTATACCCTTATACGTTTTTTAAAGGAATCTTACCGTCATTTTCCAAACAATGTACTTTTTGACCTCTTTGACAAATTTAAGGTAAGAATGTTTTTTTAACTTATACGGCGGGTGCGGCTATTTTCCGCCATTATAACTTCGTCGAAGCTTCCCTAACAAGCTTATAAGAATATCTTCAAAGTAAATGTATTATTTTATAATTATGGGACTTTTAAATGATTTCAAAAAGCAGAGATATTTCTCTCAAATAGCTTTGATTTCATCCATGTCAACATCCTTTGATGGGTTTTAAGTTTAATTGAAATTGATTTATGATACCAAACTTCCATTGAACATTTTGTGAAATATTTGACTGTGGATGTGTTATTTTTATTCCATCCATAGTTTATGGAGAAATTGTTGACATTTCGTATGCTAGTTTTAATACGAATATTTATGTTATGTTTAAACCTATTCATATGAGGAATGTATTGGACTTAATATGTGACGGGTGGAGCCCGTTATAGCTCCTCGATGCATCGGTAGGTCTCATGAGACAACTAGACGTGGAATTTGCCGAGGCCCTTTCCCAATTTGATTTATGGTTTTGGCCGAGGCCTTAATAATTTTAGACGTCTTGGCTGAGGCCTTAACAAAAAATTTTAGAATGTCTGGCATTATACATTCCCTCATTAATAAAGTGGTTATTGATATTTCATGTGATTATTCGTCTAGTAGAATATCCATGTGAGTAAGTAATGGAATTATATTATTTTACTTTTGCCATATTATGCAGAAGTTCAATTTCAATAAGGCTTTTGTTTTAGTTATACATTGCCTTAAATGCTTATGTTTTCTTATGAAAGTTTCCTCTATATTGTTATCCTTACGGAGCATTTGAGCTCACCCCTTTCAATGTTTTATTTTTCCTAGGATGTGAAGAAGTGTATTATGACTGACTTTCAAGAATAGTCAGTGAGGATATGAGTGTGGACTAGGGAGACCATGTTATTGTAGTTTTCATTTTTATGATGTAATGTAATGTTTATGAGTGTATCTAGTGTTTCCAAGGCTACTAAACTAATCGGTCATTCGAGACTTTATCTTTTGTGATCATGCCAATGTTATGAAGTAATGCACCGACTCTGGGTAGCTGGGGTCGGGGCGTTACATATAGAGGATAATATTTTATAGATTCCATGTTGAACTATTTCATTATGATTCAATTTAGAATATGTTATCAAAATATTTCTCACTCAATAATTGAGCACAAATATTAAACCTAGTGAAAGGATCTATAGGTGCGCTAAGGCATGATGTTTGGTCAAACAATATTCAAGAATATCTAATCCTCTTATAACAATTAGTATTTCTAGATTGAGATTATGATGGTTGTCAGTGAGGCTAATATAATTCATAATGGTCACCACAACAATACTGTCTTTGATTTTTCTATTCTAAATCATTTTTATATTGCTGGTAAATAATCTAACATGAAAGAGACATATAATTTTTGTTGCAAATCTCCTTTAATTATATGTATCAAATAGAACACATATGGTTTATCATTAATGAATCCCAGGGCTATATGATTTTTTGGTTTTTAATGGATCACAGCGGAATGATCAAATGTTTCTTCTATGGTCCATGTGATTTTTCATAATATATTCAAGTTTGAATGATTTTATTGATCAAATTTTTTTGATGGATGGAATAAAATTACGGGACAACATTTGGTTTAAATGTAATTACACCCCTATTATACAAGTATTAAGAATTGGTTATCCTCATGTATATTGGATGTTGATAGCCCAATGGATCAATTTCATGTAGGAGCTCTCAAATATGAATTATAGAATAACTCATTTTTCTTGGGATGATGATAATCTTGCTGATGGCCTTGAAAACAATCTGATAATATGTGGTAAACTCAAAAAATCAATTATTTTTTATATTACATAATATATCTATTCTGTATACAAATTTTACAATTCCATATTTCAGACATTTTTAATTTTTTCTTGGTAAATGAAGATAATTTACTATTAAATATCTCATATTACAAATTTTTTCAAGACCCTTAATTGAATCATTGTTTTCTATACTAATATCAAACAATATTCATCCTTTAATAGATGCTTTTAAAATACATAGGATTGAAATAATCATTTTCCCATATGAATTAATATATAAGTTCCATTGTTGTCCAATGGAAAAATATGAATGAAATTAAGAAATTTAAAAACCCTACAAATTTTTATCCTTGATTACTGATAAAAACATATACCTCAAGATGATTCCAAGTGATACATTTGATGACATAAAATGTTCCTGTTACATAAGGATGAATTAGGATGATAAATTTGATTTTATACTAATTACAGACGAAATAATTATGTTTCTATTTAAAATGAAAAAATGTGATCCCTTAGGGGTTATTCGTCTGATGTTAACATGGTTATGAATTCTTTTTAATCATGAATTATTTTTTCACAGGAGTTAAAAATTGAATGATTCTAGGAATTCCAAAATCCAAATTATTACATATTTTATATTATTTTAAAAAAATAAATATTACCTAATTCATTTAAAATAATGGAAATTATAATTACTTTTATTATTTTGTGACATTTCATATTATATTTTATTGATTTCAAAATATTACAATTCAATGTTATATATTTTAAATTTTATTCAATTTGATAAAATTTTCTTACCATGATAATGATTAAAATGTGTTTGTTTTAGAGAAAAATTTAAATCACATGTGGCCAAATTTATATTTATAATTTGATTACATGATTGAAAATATAGTTATTATTGAATTTATAGTGAATTTGTTTCTTAACTACAAAACCAACCATAAATATTAGTTGATTCATGTAACAAACATAACCTGATCAAAAAATACAAATAATTATCCTTACACCTAACCAATTGAGTAATACTTCATATTTGATGGATATAAACTTTCATTAAGGGGGAATAGTGTACACTGTGAAAGAAATTTTTTTGAAGGATTAATATATTATACAAAAATGGAAATACTAACAAATCAATGAAATGAATCTCATACATAGAAAAATACCATCATAGTGATATTTTGATAATAAAAAAAGTTCCCTAATATGTAGCAATAAATACTAACAAGGACCTTAGATCGTAAGTTCCAATATTAGGGGGAACCCGTCCCTCAAAAAAAGAAACATTGCATGCAGTGATACACTTATCTAGTTATCTCCATATACCAATGCAGAACTAAAATAAAAAACTCAAATCTTCTTCTCAACATATTTTCACATATAGGGTGTGTGTATAAACAACTCCATTAGTAACAAATTTTAATCGAATACAGATTTGTATAACTCATGTTCCTGAATTTATTCTATCAACTCATTTAAATGAATAAAAAAAATATTAGACATATATATTATAAGAAAATTGTACAAAGATCATATCTTGGTATTTATATAGTTTTTTGTGATATGTCTCTTATGTCTATGTCTCCTTACTCATTTATCCTTCTTCAACCCTTGCTCTCCTAATATGAGATTGAACATTTATGAAAACCAACATATACACCCCATATAAATATGAGTCAAAGAAAAATACTCATACCATTTAAGGATAGCGGATCATGCATACAATATTTTTTATAAAACAAAATCCTTTCCTAAAAGGATTAGAGGATGGTGTGTACAAAATTCAGCAAATTGGGAACCCATACAACATTAGAAACATGTTCATGAAAAATATGTTTACCTAGGAATTTTTTTAAAATCAAATAATATAATGATCCCCTCTATAAATATTTATTTCTGATGGATAAAATTTAGCGTCCATACCACAAGAACGAAACATATAAAACCAAATTTTCATCAATATACAATATAAATATTTGAAATATTTTGATATATAATACATGAGCATCATAGTCAGAGTAATAAATAATATTATCAAACTATTATGTTTCTTATAAAATAAAATTGAACACATATGTAAGGAAACATTATTGTTTCAACCAAAATAAATGGTATATTATCATTTTATACTGCATAAAATTTTAAAAAATTTCAATTATATAAATATTAATATTATTCAAGACATTAAAGATAGAAACTATACATTTTCATACATAACTATTACATTATTTTATAGACAGACAACATAATTGAATTACGATCCAAGATCAAAGGTTTTGTGTCTAGGAAAAGTAATCTATATCCTTAACATGACTATATGAAAACATAAAAAATTTACTTAATAGATTATTATTATCATTTAAATACTCACATTAACCCTAGTACATGTAGTCAACAGAGGATATACATCAATGAAATTGGTGAGATAAAGGGAAAGTAAGAGGAATAATAAGGTAGATGAATCAATATCAAATGGGTGAGAATAATAATAATAGTAAAAAAATCATTGGATCATCATCATAATCACAAGGGGAAACATTATATAAAGGCATTAAATATGAAAATACATATAAATGAATGATCATGCCATATTTTCAATTAACAAACATGGTGGTGAACATATATCACATAACGTTCTATAAGAACATACAGTAATAATAAAAAATCATCATTTTGAACAGGTGTAGAATCTTGATCATTGTTATTTCACATTATATCATTTGATACATCACATTTACCAGTTAATTTGAGTGTTATATAATTTTAGACAACCCAACACAACATAACTATTATATAACAATTTATGTCATATAGATCATATATCAATGAAGTAACCCATGTAATGGAATGGGTATCATAAAAAATTATAAGGAAAAAGATCATTAATAAACATTGGTGTTACCAAATATAAAATGGAAAATAACATAATTTTTAAGGAGAATCATTCATTTTAAAGAATAAATAAATCAATATGAGTCAATAGGTTATTTTAGAAGAATATTTTCTTCTGAAAATTATTGTATTTTCATAAAATTGATTGGAAACATGTATATCCATGAAAAAATAAATTGAGAAAAATTAAATAATACATTGGGGTAAATAAAATAATATCCCCCTTGAAATTTGTCATGAAAGAGGAATAACCAAAATAAAGGGAGTGGGGTTCTAGAATCCCCTTACCATATGTTTAAATGCTCTGAGTAGTTTTACATAATATTCAAGATAATCACATTAGATTCATTACAGGCATAATTTAGGATCTATATTAAATGAATTTGATTTATTATAATTTTATAATGTTTTTTTACATTTTGTTGTGTTATAGATTTTAATCTCACCATTTAGGGAGAATTCATTTCTTTGGATTATGATATGTTCCCTTGAGTATAAATAGGGTGATTCTGGAAAATTTGGAATAGATTATATTGAAGTGAAATTATTTAGTAATAATGAACATATTTATGTTTAAATTTTATCATATATAATTATATTATATTTTATGAGTAATATTCTTAGATAAATGGTTGATATGATTTTTTATTTTTTTTTTGTATTTTTAATGACCATTTGAAACTCATTTCATTTTATTTAATTTTAGTATTAAGTAATGAATCCATTATGTTAAAAATGTTAAAATATGTGTATCAAAATATTTTTTAACTATAATAATGGTATTATGACCAACATTGATGGTGGTAATGGAAAATGAAAACTCATCTTCCACAAAGGTGGCGAATTGGCACGTTACGAACGATGTTTGTATTTTTTGAGAACAAAAGGACGGTAGAAAATATTTGATGATGGAAAATCCTTTAAAAAAATGATTTGAAATTTTATATTATATAATGGATTCACCATGCCACTTGGGATATTAGAGGTCATGAGTGGATAATAAAATATATGAATATAAAAGAGAAAGAAGAATGATTTCACCTATTAAATATTGTCTCATTGAGAACCACAATAAGGCACTAGGAGTAGGTATTTTCTTGAGAAAATTATCTCCATTAAAAGTGTAATTGTATATTGGATATAATTTCAGAATACATAGTCAATATACAGGGCTTAGATGGATTTATTAAAATTGGTGGTGAAAGGTGGTCTTTATAGGGGAAGAGAGGGTGCTCTCAATTATTTTATTCATTTTTTTATTATTTTGGCTGAATAATATTAATAATAATTTTTTACTATGAATAAATATAATACAAATGGATATATATATTGATATAATGGTTCTTAAAAATTCCATAAATCATCCATGACTCTATAATTTATCCATTTATCTTAAATCATAACTTGTGTTAGTTCATTATTTCCAAAAGAATCAGCTATTTTAAAAATCCAAAAAATTATTTCTAAATATTTTTCATTTCATAGATTTAATAAATTTAATCATTTTTTATGAATGTTTCTTCAATATATGAAATTTTGATTTTTTTTTAAATTTTATATTATTCAATAAAATAATTATTTTAATATTATATCTGATTTTATGACACTTCGAAAAACTAATTAATGACACATAAAAATATATTTTAATTATAACACATAAAAATATTAATACTCAAATTTATTCTATGAAAATAGTTTTTCATTGAAATTATTATACTAATTTTAATATTTTTTTGGAAAAAATCATTTTAAAAAAATTATAAACACTTAATTTATCATTTTTAAAACATTTATTAACTTATTACAAAATTTAATTTTAACATATTTTCATTTATAACATGTATATGTTTTATTTATACTTTCATATTTTAGGTTAAAATCATATTTGTTAGATTACTATTCATGATGTCTATATTATTATTCTAATGATTTGGTTACTATTCCATTATTATTGATTCCTTAATTTCTTTAAATACAAATTATTTCATTCTTCATTAATGAGAATAATAATTTTATTATTTTATCATTGTTATATATATGTTTTTTAAAATATTACATAATTATAAAAAGGGGAAAGTCCCCTTATAAAATTTTGGATCATTACATTCTTCACCCATTGAAATTTCATCCTCAAAATTTCATTTTACAGAATTTAGAGAAAGTAGGTGACGATAATTCCATGTCATCACATCAACCATTTTGAAAAAATTTATAAAATATAAAATTGTTGAACAAAATTTCTTTAAAACAATCACGAGTATATAATTAATTAATTTAGAAAATTAATACTAAATAAAATATATAATGGGATCTATATGTTTAGACTTTTTCTAAAACAACGATTATTGGTTGCTTAAAAATATGTAGTATTATCATATGGATTTACTCTAAATTTATCTTATCATATAATAAAAATTAACTAAAATGTACTCTGAAACCAATAATAGTGACCCTACATTTTCATACATCACTATTATATGCTTCTAATGATAAAAAACATAATAAAATTAAAATATATGATCATAGGCTTAGCCACATTTGAAAAATCAGCATAGAATTAACTTTCACATATTAAAACATAATCATTTATTTAAAATAATCATCTTCGTCCTTATAGATTTCACATTTTATTTAATACATTTAGTCACTAGAGGATATAAATCAATGAATGAGGTGTTCTTAAATTCCAATAATATGAAGAATATGGTAAAATAATTTATATCATATGTGTGAGTATAATCCTCATCCAAGTATCAT
Source organism: Viscum album (assembly GCA_963277665.1). Classification (NCBI taxonomy): domain Eukaryota; kingdom Viridiplantae; phylum Streptophyta; class Magnoliopsida; order Santalales; family Viscaceae; genus Viscum; species Viscum album. The sequence continues at coordinate 280,763,413 of OY728152.1, forward strand.
AATAATAGCATCATCATCATCATAATTGGGAAAAATATATAATGTAATGGAATGAGGCAATGAATAAAAATGAAGAGTCGTGTCTCAGTGGTCAAGTACCACAAATACTTTCGAAAAGAACTAATACTATGTTCACACATATCATATGTAAATAAAAAAAAAATCATCAATATGAAAAAATATATCATCTTGATCCTTCAAATTGCGTATTACCTAATAACATACATCAACTTACCCAATGCATTTAAGGAAAATATAGTTTTTTGAACTCTCGTGGAATTATAACATTTACATAATCATGGAAGTCACATATAACATATATAAATGAAGTAAATGGGATAAAATGGATTTATTTATAATATCATAATAGATAAATTCATAAATAGTAATTGGGTGTCCAAGGTAAATCTAAAAGAATATATTATTTAAAAAGGATTATAATTTCTTTAAGAAGAAGAAATAACTCAAGAGTAAAAAGTTTCTTTAGAAAGAATATTTATTTTGTAAAATATTTTTATTTTTCATAAAAACATATTCGAAACATTTATATTCCTGAAAATACAAGGATGATAAAAATAAATGGTACTTAAGAAGCATTAAAATAACTTTGGAAATTAAATTTGTCATGAAAGAGGAACGACCTAACTAAAGGGAGTCTAGTTCAAGAATCATCATATGTTATTAAGGAATTTGTTCATTACATGAACATAATATTATGTATAACAAAAATTCATTCATTAAATACTTAATTTGTTATATTTTCTAAATGTATTTGATTTATTTTTATTTTATTTAGTTCATTTATGTCCATTTTTATGAGTTTAAGAGTTTAATATCGTTGTTTTTGGAGCATTCATTTTCATGGTTCATGAACAGTTACCTTGATTATAAATATTGGTGTTGTTTTAAAATTGGTATCAATTATAGAATAGGGAAATAACAGAGTATTAATGATCATTTATATGTTTCGATAGCCTCATATATATTCTTTATATGGTATTAGGATTATTATTTATAGAAAACATTAATGAAATTGTCTTAATCTTTTTGTGGTTTTAAGAATCATCAAAAACTCATATAAATATATTTAATATTATGATTATATATTTGTTTTAGTAAATTCTAGATGTTATAATATGTATGTTGAAATAATTTTTAACAATAAAAATCTTTTCATTACAATCATTGATTGTGTAAATGGAAAACAAAAACTCATCGTCCCCGAAGTTGGTGAATCTTTACTTCACAGATGTTGTTGTTTTTTGACTAAAATGACTGGGGAAATGATTTGATTATGGATATTAGATTAAAAAACAAAATTCTATTATATATAATATAATGGAGTCATAATACCCTTCGGATCTGGTAGGATAGGATAGTGTAAGAAATGAAAATAAATTAAAAGAGAAAGAAGGATGATTTTACCTCTTCAAATTTGTCTCCTTGAGAACCTCCATAAAGAACATCTATATGGTAATTTGTTGAGACCAGGAGCTTCAAAAAATGATTAAGCGGCTTGGGGAAAGAATTTGGAATAACTTAGACATGATACATGGATTATAAGGTTCTAGTATAATAGGTGGTGGTGTGTGGTATTTATAGGGGATGGGTGGGGTGTTTTGTTTTTTTGTATACATTTTTTTTATTACGGCTCACGACTATATATAATGTTTATTTACATGACTATATATTGTAAATAGGGATGAATAGTTCTATGTAATAATTAATACATTATCCATATATTATAAATTAATCCAAAATTAAAGTATTTATCCTATACCTTGAATTATTATATTTCAATATTCGGTAGAAATTTAATTATTTATGAGAAATCAAAAAAATTCATCATAACCATTTTTTCAAAATCGATATTTACAAAGAGTACTTCATTTTATGAAAATAATTTTCTAATTATGTAAATTTAAATTTATATTAAGAACAATAATTTATTCAAAAAAATTCCAACATCAATAATTTTACTGCTTTTATGACAAATTAAAAAATTATTTTAGATATCAGAAAATTATTTTGTAATTAGAAAACATACAAATTTTATTTTATGATTCTACATAGTGAATTTATTTAAATAATTTATTAATTATAAAATTTCAAGTAAACATTTATATTTTAATAAAATACCAATATATAATTTATAATTTTGAAAAAATTTATTTACGTATACCACGATATAATTATATCATATTTTCATTTATAAATTTAAATTTTTTATTTATTCCTTAAAATGAAACTTTATGATGATATTGGGAAGTTGACTATTCATAATGTCCATATTTATCATTAAATAGTAAGCTTAATATTCTATTGAGATTGGTTATTTATTTATTATAAATACCACTTATTTCATTATTTATTATGTGAATAATGAATTTAATTGGTTATCTATTTTAAATATTTTTTTATACTTTATAACGTAGTTATAATAATGTGAAATTTCATAGATAATAGTTTGGCTCGTTACAGTTTCCCCCTTTTGATTTTAACTACATAAATTATTTCATATTCTAATGTGAAAATAGATATGGGTACTTCTCCTTCATTGCATCGTTGGGTTCATACTATTTTCTAAAATAGAAATGGTCTGAACAAACGGTAATTCATAAAATGAATTAATAGTTTAATTATTTATTTATATAATCTAATATGAAAGAATATCTTATGGTATCCCTATATTTTCCAAATTTCTAAAAAATTAATTTTGGATGTTTACATATACAATGTATTATCCGAATTTTTTTCAATAATGTTCAATAATCCTACTACAACCAAATTAGCAAGACCATCACATCTACCAAATATAGTGACCTTAATTTTTTCATACATGACTATAACATCATGTTAAAGATAAAAAACATAATAGAATATCAATTCTGTATCGAACGTTTAGTTTCATGGAATAATGAGGCACATACATAACAATTACATAAAAACTGAAAAAAAAATTATTTAAAATATTCATCATCATCATTATAAATATAACATTCTCATTGGAACATGTAGTCACCTATTGTTATAAATCAATGAATGATGTGAGAACAAAATCAATTAAGAAGATGTATAAGAGACATATATAAATATTACATGGGTGATTAAAATCATAATCATTATATTATAATCATGGTATCATCATCATATAATAATTGGATAAATATTCGATAAAATCATGGAATTTGTATTTTCATGAAAATTTAACATAAAATCTTAGTGCTTATGTAACCCACATTATGGTCAACAAATATAGCGTCATGATCATGAATAACATATGTAAATAATCATAACATAATAATTTTTAAAAAATATAGAATCATGTCCATGAATGTTTCTCATTATATCATGAAATGAAAAGAATTTCCAAATTCATTGGATCACTATATAATTCCAAGAACACCCGTCACATTATCACATTAACATAATCATTCTAGTTACATAGAACATATATCAAAGATATAACTCATGTAATGGATTGGATTTCGTAATAACTTTATAAGGAAAACATTCTTGAAAAAAAATTGGGGATCCCAAATGTGAAATTTAAAGAAAATATTTTGTTTATGGGTCATCATTTTTTAAAGATAATGAAATAACATAAGAGAAGTCGAGAGCTTATATTGAAAGAATAGTTCCTTTTAAAATCCATTTATTAGTCAAAAATAATGATTTAATACATGTTTATCCCAATAAATATAAGGTATCAAAAAAATAATTTTACAGAAGAACATATAATATAATATCCACACTGATGTTTGTAATAAAAGATAAATAACCCAAAGAAAGGGAGTTGGGTTTGTGAATCTGATTACCATATATGTAAATGTGTTCTGCACTTGCGCATAATATCTAGGATAATGAAAACAAATTTATTAAATATGTAATTAAAAAACTATAATAAATCTATTTGATTTATTATAATTTTTTATGTTCATTAATTTCAATTTTATGATTTGTTTTATTTTAATATTATCATTTTCGGAGAGTTTGGTTTCAAGTTTTATGATTAGATCCTTAGAGTATATATTTGGGGGTTCTTTTAAAATGGGAACTGATTCTCCAAAATTGAAAATATTTTTTATTAATGAACATATATATGTTTCAATTGTGTCATATATCTTTTATATATTTGTATTGGAGATGATTCATTAGATAAATCATTGATGAAAAAAATTTATTTTGTTTTTTTACGACAGTCGGGAACACATATAATTTAATTTAATATAATTGTTATATATTGGTTCTAGTACATGGTATAATTTATAATATTTATAAAAAATATGATTTGGCCAAAATAAATTTTTATTACTATCCTTGAGATCAGTAATTGAAAACAAAAACTAATCATTTATGAAGTTGGTGAATCGACACATTTTGGGTGATGCATTCATTTTTTTAATAAAAGGATGACCAAAAATATTTGAGGATGGATATTAAATTAACAATATAAAATTGAAGTACATATATGGTACTTTATTAATTATGAAATTTTGGACAGTGCAGTTGAGGGGGGGATATGAAACTGAGTGAAATTAAAAGGGAATGTTGGAGGATTTTACCTATTGAATACTGTCTCCATGAAAACCTCCTTAAGGAACATGGATTTTGAATTTCATTTTGTCTGGAACCACATATACAATGGTAATATTATTGTGTATGGAATTGGATATAATATATAAAATATATAATGCTTATAAGGTGTTAGGAGAAGACATGTTGAGGTGTGTATTTATAGCGGAGGAGAGGGCTGTTTTTTGTTTATTTTATTCATTTCATTATTATTTTTGGCTAAAGGCTATCAATATTATTGATTCCCATGACTAAACATAATAAATAGTGAAATATAGTTCTATATAATGTACCCTAAATCATCTATACATTACCCATGATTAAAAAACGCATGTATTTTCAATATATCATAAATTACTTTATTTCACTATTCACCAACAAATCAATTATTTAGAGAAATATGAAAAATTTACCATAACCATTTTTTATTTTTAAAATTCAAAAATAGACTCTATTTTATGAAAAAAATTATAAATATGGTTATTTTAATTTTTATATAAATCATCATCATTCATAAAATACTAATTTTTATATTATAACAGATTTTATGACACGTCGAATCATTTATTCGTCTCTCATACTATTATATTTTAATTGTAACACATCAAAATATTAATTTATAAATATATTTTTGAAAAATAAATTACCTTTTAAATCATTATATTAATTATCAAATTTTAAATAAACTCCCCAATTTTACAAAAATATCAGTAATTTATTTAACAGTTTTGAAAAAATTATTTAGTTATAAAATGAAATCAATATAACATTTTTTTCTTATAAAATATATAAATTATATTTATAGTTTCATATGTGATTTTAATATTTTATCATTCAAATTTCTATTCTTAATGGTCGTATTACTATTCAAATAGTTAATTTACTATTCCATCGGTATAGGATCCTTAATTTCTATAAATACCACTTATTCAATTTTTAATTTATTTCTATTTTGATTTAATTAGGTTTTCAATGAAATATATGTGTTTTATACATTATAACATAATTATAATTGATGATAATTCCATTTGATAAATGATTTGGTCATTACGTTAAATTCATAACGTAGTGTTGATTAATTAAGAATTAAGATAGTGATCATAACATACCATGTTATACATTATAAAAAAATATATATATACAAATAAAAAATTTATTATACTGTAAAACATTTTCCTCTAGTCTTATTTTTACTAAATTTCATCCACAATGAATCCCTTCCTCAAATAGTGGTTAACCGGTTTTATTTTCTATAAACATCCTTTATATGTGAATGTGTCTAATTGTTTTCGAATCATGAAACCAATATGTGATGAGATATTATAAATGATGAAAAAAATTATAGTCTAACATTTTCAAAAATTAATGTAATAATCTAACAATGTATAAAATTTTAAGGATATAATAAAAAATTTCATTCCTCAAAACGATTTCTAACTAATTAAAATACTTATTTTCCTCAATTACAATTATTGTTCGCTGTTAATGATATTTATGTCTATCAAAAAAATTTATTAAATACTAAACTATTTGGATTCACATTATACTTAAAAAATAACACAATATAAATTTTCATGTTTTCATTAAACTATACATAATATATTTTATATATGAAATTATCTTTTTTCTATCTCAAAAACCCTATACTATCAAATTCCAACCATTTAGGGAACATATAGTGTCATCATAGGTCTTTTTCAAATTTAAAGGGTTTCATTAATGTCATGTTGGAATTTTATACCACCGTAATATTTTGAATTAGTTGTACATGAAATTATGATTCTAAACACATTGTTAAATTAGAATATTCATTCTGTATTCATATTAAATACTATTAAGTGTTAGGCTATAACTAAAAGGGTAGAAAGTGTACTAGATGACCAATAACTAGTATCCCGTTTTTTTAAGAATGATCATGCATTTGTTTCTATAGTTTATATTTTTTTTAAAAAATATTTTAACATACCCTGACACTTAATGAAATAGGTAATTGACCCAATGTTATTTGTTTTTTATAATATGGTGATTATAAGGGATGATTAAATTAAAATTTAAATCATCCAACGGAATGTTAATCCATTTTGTAAAGTAAAATCAACATTAATAAATAATAAAAACAAAATAATCTCAAACCAAAATTTGATGAAAATACTTACAATATTTAATCCTCTCATGTGTACACATTTAATATAATGTCTAATAATTAATACATTAAAAAATTATTAAAAAAAATCATTTATACTCTTTAAAACATCTCTCTCCAAATTTATAAATATTTAAAAAATAAATATAGTATGTCAATTCAAATTTAAATATCTTGGAAGTCCATATTGGTCGAAACCACCTACAATTAGCATATATGTGAGGATTATTCCCAAAAACAATAATTCAAACTGAGAAATCCAAAATCCTAGAAAAAAACCCTTTTATAATCAATTAACCATATAAATATTTCATAATTATAATTAAATTAAAACTATCCAATGCAAAAAGTTATTAAAATAATAAAAATTATAAAAATTAATTCATAGAGTAAACATATTTAGGAGGAACCAAATATCACTAAATATTGATCCCTAATCATTAAAACCAAGAAAATATTAATACAAAAAGGTTTATATAAAAAAATGGAAAAAGATGTTATAAAACATACAAATATGAATCCTTTAAAAGAATCAATGAATAAGTAGGTTATTTGAATGTATTTCATCATTTCATTAGATAAGTAAAAAATTAAGAAAACCCATTAAGATCATGGAATTTAATGAAGAATAATTAGAAGAAGATATGAAATGGATACAGGTATCTTCACATAGATTTCATGTGAAAGGTTCCCATATATCAACTTTGATTTATGATAAATCAGATAGGATTATGAGGGGAAAATGGGGGAAAATATAATATCTTTTATATCATGTAAATATAGAGTCATGTGGGTAAAATAATCAACTAAAAGTAGTGGATTTGAAATAAAAATTGTTGTAATATTAAAAAAAATTAGTAGATAGGCTACATGGAAACTATTATATAGTCAGTTGGTACCTGGGGACACCATCAGGACACCAGGCCCTTTATACAGTACATGACTTACCCAATGGCCACCAACTAGGTACATGGTGTCACATAACATCTAAAATATAAAATAAAAATTCCTCAAAAAAACTATTTAAATATATAGGTCTAAAATAAACCCAAAACCAAACTCAAAAATCGGAATTATTCATTTTCAATCATTATGATTTATTTAAAAAATTTATAATAAATATGACTCATGTGTTAAAACAAAAAATCCATTTACCTTTTACAATTACAACACAATATTTCATCATAATGGATTAATTAAAAAATAATAAATGTAATCCTTACATTATCCATAACCATATTGATATAATGTAACAATTTATCCTTTATATTTATTTTGTGATCTCTTCCCAAAATATAGATACAATAATGAACCCCTAAAATACATCTTATAATATATTAATATCTTGTCAATCCACCAAAATCCGGCCTCGCATTTCAGAATTTTAACTTATTCATCTGTATTAAACCCATAAAATATGCCTCTATTATAATTCCTGAATCCTAAAGTATTATAATAACATTGATACATTACATACACCAAGGGTATACTATAATATATACTGAGCTACATAAATATAATCTAAAAGAGTACCCAACATGGAAATTTCATCTTGTATTTTAAAATTTATTTACAAACTGACATAGTAAATCAAAATATCCTATTCATAAATAATTTTATTCATTTAATTTAAAAATCCAATTTCATTATTTTATTCAATCAAAATACATTCATGAAAAAAAATTAATTTTTACAAGTTAATTAATGAAATAACATTTAAATTTCCATGATACCCCACTTATAATCTTAGGTAAACAAAATATTTGGAGGTCAATTCATATTAATATTTTTTTTGAAAAAATATTAACAAGTTCACATATTCGCCATAGTGATGGAAAATGATTTTAACGGATGTTGAATAAGATATTTTAATAAAAATTTCACAATATTGAAATATGATAAATTCAATAAAAATTAAATCTTTTATATAATCCAAAAATTAAAAAATAAGTCATAATTAAAAATACTATTGAAATGAAAACATTATAATAAAAGAAAAAAAGTATATTATTTCGACATTGTAATAATAAAATGGTTGAATAATCTCAGAGACTTGATTATCATTGAAATATAAATTTAAACAAGACATATTTTCATCTGATTAATGTAATCAATCAAAACAAAATATCAATAAGAATAAGAAATGTTATATTGTATAATGGAATCAATTAAAGATTCATATTAATATAGTAACCCAAAATATGTAAATTATAAATTACTATTTGTTTAATGTTTATTTTTATTAATAAAAACTGTTAGTTGATTTATAAAACTATAAAAATGGCAAACAATAATGTGCTATGAAATACTGCAATATTGTGTGTACCTACACACACATACACTCATGATTTATTGTTCAATACCAAACCAGGATATTAATTTATCCATACAAAACATTATGGACATTACATATCCACATTCGAGGTATATGATTTAGTACCGAAAATATATCAGTTATTCATACTTAACTACCAAAACATACTAGGTAAATTGAGAATCTGATATAAAGTCATCCACAAAACATTTTAGGGGTTATTTATCATACCTATACTATAATAGATACAAGATACTATGAATCAATACCAGAATAATATATCACATTCACCGATAATAATATTTCCACACACTGATATTATTTTATAAAAACCATGACCTAGTCACCCAAACAATACTAAAATTGTCTACAACATAACCCCATAGTACCCCACCCCTAAATACCAAAGTACTAGAGATTATAACCACATTCCATGCAGTTGAGTTTGGGAGAGATTTGAAAATTTTATTAACTAAATATAATAAATTGAAAATAATAATAATTTAATGAAATGAATGTTTTTTAATGATATAAAATATCTATGTGAAATTACATAATAAAAAATATATATGTAGTACCTAAGGGTAATTTTAAATCATGAACTACAATATCCTATTAGAAAATATTGTAAAATGTGACAAACTGTAAAAAAACTATTAAGAACACAAACCACTCACTAAAACCCAAAATTTATATATAAGTACTCGTAAAATAGGAAAGAAAGCAACATGAACATAAGGGTCACACAAAATGTGTTATTAAACATTATATAATAGGAAACCTCTATAGTTCATGAAAAAAAATTAAAATTCACTTGGTGTCATCAATTATAAATAAATATATATTTAAATATAAAAAACATTTAAAATAATTATTTTCAAATAAATTAAATGTGACACGCATCATTGTATAAATATATTCACGTATAATAACTCCCCATTTCTTGAGTATCGTAACCCATTAATTTTTTCGATTATAGTGTATAGAATCAGTTATAAAATTGTCTGCAATGACATGATGTTTATTCCAGGTACAAAATATTCTAGGTGAAGGACTCATCCCATTCAAGGAAATGAAATCTTGTTCAAATTTGCTATGATTTTCAATCTTTATATCCCTCATTGTAATAACGGTAGGGGTACAAAAAATTCACTAAGATTCATTATCATCACTAATCACTAACATGCCTCTCCTAAAATATTTATACATGAAAATTTTTTCATAAATCACAAAATATAGTGATATCCTTCACTAAATATTATTTTTTAAGTAAAAAAACAAATATGGTAGCCATACTATATCTTGTAAATACATAAATATACAAGTTAATCAATATATATAATAAATAATAGACAAAATGTGAATAAAAATAGGTTATATATATACTCATGGTGAAAATATTTGTATTAAAATATTATGATTATTTTAAAATAAATTATAATAGATATACAATGAATTACATTATCCTTAACCAAAACGTATTGTATAACATAATGATATCTAATAATAATTTTTCAAAAACTAAAAATCAATAAATTTTAACTTCATCCCTAAAAATAATTTCAAAATCAACATGGTTTATAGAATAAATAAAAATTTATCATGATATAAAATTTTGTTCATTAAGAACCAAAAATTCATAAAAAATTACATTTATGGTGGATATTAATGAACATTAAAACATAGGTAAAAATTCATTCCCCAATAACTGTCTAATAATTAAATTTTTTTTATTAATTTGAAAAAAACACAACATCATAAATTAACTAGAGATTGAAACACCAATGAATCCTTTCCATAAATATTAAATAATATTTTCATTTAATTATAGTTATTAGGTAAGGATGTGGAAAATGGTTGGTGAATCATGTCACAAATACAGAATAGAGATAATATTAAAAAAATTATTTAATTTATCTTAAAAAATATCATAAAAACTGGGGAACAATATTAATAAGTCATAAAAGGTCATGATATAAATAATATTTTCATTATTAATCACTTTAGTATTGAGAAAATGAAATTTCATTTCACATAATTATTCATTTTTTTGTCCAATTGAGTGCCCATTTATTTGTATCATACAAAATATAAAATCATTTTTTGTTAAACATTATCCATCAAACACAAGTAATCCCCTAAATGAGAGGGTTTATTCAACTATCCTATATACATAAACATAAATAGATAAACTGATATTGTTTATACATAGTAATAAATACCATATGAAAATCAATTAAAAATATACAGACTCATCATTGATAATTAAGGGAAAAAAGGAATGATTAAATGGGACATGCGGAGTATGATACACCTTTATCAATTGAATTGAAAATACACCATATTATAAGTTGGTAAACTTTAAAAAAAATGAATATCCATTATCTATCATGCTTTTACGTTAATATTTTTACATACATACATGATATGCCATTTTACATGAGTCATATTCAAAACTAAAAACAATTCACAAGGAAAAACCAATAAGATTATCATCATTAGAGTATTGATTCATATACCACATATTTATTAAAAATTTAATAATATCTCCTATAAATATTCATTATATATTGTACCCTTCTTGACATATCATAAAATATATTCTTTTTCATAACATGGGTAATGGAAATAGATGAATCGGTTATGTTAGATTCTAAAAATGTGCGAGAATGGGATATAAAAATCAAATATCACAATTTAACATAAAACCATAATATGAGTGGTAGAACAGAATCCAGATCGTTGAATATAACATAATGGAAAAATAACTATTTAATCATTGATCAATAATTATTAATTTAAATATAATTATTTGATCATAACATAATATATGATCCATGGTAGTTTGGAAAAAGAAATTAATAAATATCATATATGATGACATGGGTGAATTGAATGCTATAAGAATTTAGATCATGCATAATCATTTATTTAATACCATATTTTATGTATAACCACAATGTAATTCATATAAAAATGGATTGTCTAACCACATGAATATAAAATATCAGACCTAGTATTAGCACTCCTATTATATACTATTTTTAGGCTTTATATCATATGATTTGAACCTTAAAAGTCTTATGATAAATAAAATAGTAACCAAAAAATTAGAAATATATACCACAAACACCCATAACATAATAATAGCTGTATATATTTGTTCCACATTTACATTAATACATTCCTAAGTCTATCATATTTTATTTAATCCATGAAAAAATTGGTTTCTAGAAATTTTCCATAGGAAATGGTCATAGGATATCTAGAGGGCAGAGGAGGATGGATAATAAAATTTATATTCCATATTGACCTTAATATGTTGTTTGTGATATTTACATATATGTATAATAAATATACCATCATTAGATAAACTCATTGAAAAATATAAAAAAAATTCCTTCATTATAATAACATTTAATTAATATAAAACATTTTCTATAATATGTTGGACAAGAACTAATTTTATAATACCATGAATGGAAGACTACTAATTATAAATGGATATAATGGAATTAATATTCATTCATGTAGATATTATTAAAAAAATGATTTGTTTTACACATTTTTAAATAAATATCGATCAATTGAAAATGGATCATCCATAAAATGATAAAAATATTCCTTCAAAACATGTATAATGAAAATAATATATGGTTTAAAAATAAAATAATCAACAAACTGTATTTTTATAAGAACATATATTAATCAAACGAAATAATATAAATATGGAGCAAACATATACCAAACTAAAATAAGAGATATTGTATAACCATGTAACAAGGAAAATTTTGGATTCATTGTGGACTATGGAAAGGTGAAATTTTAATAAGGCATGAAAACCTAAAAAATAACATGATGATTTGAAAATTTATTTTGATTTACATTTAAATAGCAGTAAATTTCTATAAAAATTAATTAATTCACAAATGTTCTGAAATTCAAAGTACGATTTGAAATAAAAAACATACAATTAATCTTATCTTCAATTAATGTTCCTAAACCTCTAGCATATTTGATATAACCACCTTAATCACATATTTCATAATGACATTCACATCAATTAAATTTTATAAATATTAATGATAATAAATAATTGTAACAATATTATATTGTCATAATTTATTTTGATCACTAGATGATGTTAATATTGATTTTAGGAAAAATGTTTCAAAATGGGAATAATGATCCTCATTACGTAATACCAACATCATAATTACAAGATTCATTTTTTGTGATATCATTCAAATTCAGTGATACATGTTTCCCCTTGTTAATTATTTGGATTTTCTATGTGGGGACCTGGGTTTTTATTGAATGAGACTAAACGTGATTTTTCATTAATAAATCATTGGTGTGGAATTATCAATGTGTAAGGGAATCAATAAAAATGTCATAAATATTAAAATATTGTTTCTAAATTATATGAATTTATAGTCAATAATTATTATATTCATTCTAAACTGATTGAAAAATGAGATAACAAAAATTGTAATGGCGTCTTGGTTAAAGGGTTTACCTTAGAGGTTATATAACATTACATCGCATTAAGATCAAATTTTTTATAACATCATGATTAATTAAATGAATTAACTTTGTGGAAATAATTAATTAATTAATTTTTATTGTAAAACCTTGATATGACAGATTTAAGAACCTATTATAATATCTTTGTAGGGTTAATTTTTTTCAGCACTATGAACCCTATAGTAGGGTTGTGAGAGGGACACCAAATATTTTTTGGGAAGATGATATAAAAATAGGTGAGGATGATTAAGAGTCTAACATTTAATATTATGTATAAAAGAGATATTAATTTTCCATTGTGGTTCATAACATTTAATTTCATTTCATTTTTTAGTATTTAAACTGTATTGAGGTTTATGAATTGGAATACTAATTCTTCAAGAATGTTTTATTCTATACTATTCATACTAAATATTAATAAATTATTATTATACCACCATTATTTTGGATGGATTCCCATTCATGTATTTTAATACTCATCACCATGAATTTATAGAGGTATATTGGTTTAATATTGAAGTTGTTAACATTTTCATGATTATTTTATTGGCATAAGAAATTAAATATGGAATCCTTGCTTGTTACATCTATTAATAACCTTTCTCCCCCAATTATATTCTATATATTCTTTCCCTCTCACAGTTATAAAAATATATATAAGCCCTATCGGTGTTTAGGGGTAGTCAAGGTTGAAATAATTGTTGGTCAGAGGGAGAGGTGTGAGGTCTACAAAATATTTCCTCATTGGATAGTAGAGTTTGATGAGGGTAACAATAGAAAAATTAGAGTAAATCATATCTATGACACATGGGTGATTATTTTCATTGTTGATGGAGATGATTTAATAATGTTATGATTGTGATTATCGTGGATATGTTTAATACATATTTGTAACCATTGTGATATTACAGAGGAGGTAGTTGAGTAAACAATGTCTATATTGGTTTTCTGGTCTGTGGGAATTATAATTTTCAAATCAATTTACTGTTTTCGTAGTCTCACACCACACTATTATTTGAGATATGACCACATTGGTAGTCTCTCACCTCACTCCTATGGTGTATAGGGCCACATAATTATAATTCATATGATGATGATTTAATGAACAAGGTTCATTTCATCCTAATATGTTTATCTATAACATTAATGGCTGATCTAAAAGAAGAAAAACAATTTTATCATCGAAACATATTAATCCAATTGGGGATTTGGACTCAAAATGATTATTTATAGGTTTTTTAGATAATGTTGTGATAGAATTCTCTTTATTTCCTTTATCCATAAGAAGGTAATATTTATGTCAGATCAAATTTTTATTCTTTAGTAATTTGTAGTAGATGTGGTTCCAAAATAAAATGTATCATAGTCAATTATAATATCTATGTAGAACACATTAATGAACAATAATTTATAGTTATATATATATATGGATTTTCCTCATTTGATATCCATAGAAAACATTTTGAAAATTGGGTTTATAGGTTCCCCGAAAAGTGATGAAGTTTTTAATGGAGCGTATTGACAAGGGTTTTGATGAATCATGAGTTTTTCTCTCTCATGTGATGGGACATCACTTATATGAGAGAAGTTTTTTTGTGTTGAGTCATTGAAATGTTATCATAGATAAAATTTACGGTTCTACTAATTCCTTGTTTCTAAATGGGCTTGGAATCATATATTTTTGGTTCGTAGTTGATGATTCCTTCTTGTTCAGTGGTGAATCAAGCTTTCATAGGCCCTTACCCAGGCTAATGATAAAATTTCATTGGAGCATTTGTTATTTTAGAAAAAATAAATAATGATTTCTAGTGGTTATAATTAAATATTATATCCATTTTATGGATGAAATTTCTTGTATTATAGGAGAATATAGATACATATGTTTTTCTAAAATGATACATAGAATGATTTTGACCTAATATTCCCCCATAACAACTTAAGGAATAATGGAAAATTATTTCGATATGACTACCTTATATAAATTGTTTAATTACTACGTGGATTTGGTGGTGTGTTTTTACACCAAATATGATCCATCAGGAAATAACTAATAATTTAGGTCTATAATAAAAATGTACTATTTATAAAAATATTATTTTTATACATCCTGTAAAAATTATTGAGTATTATACCATTTCATTAAAATAATTTTAAGGATTGGAAAATTGGCAGTATAATTGCTACAGGGAATTGGGTTTTACCTATTGGTTGTTCAAAATTTGGTTCACATCATTACCCTAAAGGGTTTACCATCATGAATGTGTTTATTAATTTATTTAATAAATGTTATTTAATAATTTACTATTTATTTTTGATTGGAACCTATATAGATCCACTTATTGAGAACCTCTTATATTCCCCCAATGGTTAGTTTCATTTTTCAATGAACTGAAACACCAATGATTTGAATTAGTGGAGGATTCAAAATAATGGTGGTAAAGATGATCATAAATTGTGTATTTATGATGATTGGACCTATAGATACATTTTCATATCGAAGAGAAAAAATTTCACCATCATGCTACAGTTTTTTTTATTTTCATTTCATATATCTTTGTGAAATCAATATCTAGTTGACAGAATGGATTCCCCATTTATCACAGATAATATCATCATGAATATTTTTCATGACTATTATTTTGTTTTTATCTAGACCAAACCATGTTTGATGGATCCCCATCAAAGGATTTTAATCCCATGTTCCATGAATTTCTTATGATGCATTATTTTAATATTGATGGTTATATTGTTTTTTGGAGATGTCTCTAATGGAATGGGATATATAATTTTGAATCTTCTATTATTCCTCATATCCACACTCTTTCTAAAATCATATCCATTTATTACCTCTCCAGTTCATCCCATTAAATTGTGTAAAATATACTACCGACCCTAGAGGTTGACCGTGAAACTAAATATTGGAACAGAGTATTCTATGCTGTAATAGAACTATGTTGGGATTGAGCTTATCTTGTGCTTCTATGATGATTATAAATGATAAATTTGTGACGTATCGATTAGTTCATGTATGGGTTGACTTACATGTAGCTAAATAGTGAAAATAGAGAAGAACTAATTTCCTGATGTGGTTATTGATAGTGGATAAGGTTTGGGAAGCCCTAGAAACAATTTTAGGAGTAGATGGGACAAATCATAATTTTTTCTAAGTTCATATGATGAACAAGTCCCATGGGTTTTTTATTGTTTTGGATATTGTGTTTCTATCATGGGTATGGATATTCTTCTCCATTTTAATCGATCATGGTGTCCTCACACCACTCTCTTATATTAAAAAGACCTAGAGTGGTTATTTTAATTGATAGATCCTTCGTGATAGGTTTTTATCAAGTGTTATATCATAGGATATTTAGTAATTATGGGGATCATTTCACTAAATTTAAAGGTGGATAATGGTCTTCATTTGGCATTCACATTATATATGAGGATAGAATTCCAATGTGGTGGCCTACTATGTGTATTGTAACCCCCAGTTCTTAATTACTGATGACTCCTTTTGTACATTACTGTCATGTTTAACTCATGTTATGTTGTGTAAGAGGAGGTGTACTCAAGATGATACAATTTTGGATATCTCAGGATGGTAATTTCATGATTCTTTTACCGTAATAGTAGGATGATCAAAATGATCATGAGCATCCACTTTTGATTATGGTTGATTGGGAAACTCAATGAGAAATGGTGTGACGTTGAGAAGTTGAATGAAGTTTATTATTTTTTGTGCCTATTAAATAATAAATTAATTATAAAAATATAATAAAAATTTATAGTGAATAGATAATATCAAAAAATTTGAGGACTAGGATGATGATAGAGTACATTTATCATTATTTGAGACGTGGATGGTTAAGAAGTTCCATGTTTCCCATTATCTAGAAGCTACTGATATTGGTTCTAGATCCATAATGGTAATAAATGTATGATAATGCTAATATGGATCCTAAATTTTAGGTTTCTAGACATTTTCTATTATATTATTGTGAAATTTAATAATTCACATTATGCTGAATTGTTATATAGATGGATTTTCTCTTGTGAAAATTGTCTTGAATTCTCTTAAAGGTTGGGGTTGAGGAGAATAACCAGTTATAACATTCTCAAATAACCCTTTTGAGATGGTTGTGGATGTTGTGTGGTTTTTTATCAATACCATGTCATGTAATGGAAATTGGATTACAAGTTTGTTTATTCTCATAATGAATCTCTTAGAGTATATCCTTTGTTCTCATTAGTTATTATTATAGAGGAGGGATAATAGTGTTATCATTGTGTTTTGAATATGATATTTCAATCTCGGTTGATGGTGTGACCAGATCACCTAAGGTCGAACCCCTAGAGATAGAGGTTGTCCATGAGAGGCAATGTTTCCAATCAAAAGAGGTTTAATGAAACATTTTTGGGTAATAACTATTTTAATTTAGGTTTTATGTATTTAAATGTATAATTATGTAAATTATTTGGTTACCTTGGCATCCCTTCAACAAATTTCCACAAAAAATTGATTTTCTAGGACTTTAGACAATACCTTGGGTTGAAGGTAAAATTAACCTAGTTGAGGACCGTAGAAAATTTATTTTGTGATTATCAAGTGAGAACATTACACAAGGCCTAAACTAGTGTATAATTACATGATTGGTATAGATTTATATATAAATATATTAAGTGTTCAATATTTTTTAACCCATATTCCCCAATTTATAATAATTATGATTCTCATTCTAAATGGAGAATCAGATAGAATTGTTCATTTTTTCTTGTCATAGGTATGTGAGTATTACCTAAGGGTGGTAAATATGTGTTTATGATCATGAACTTTGGATGCTAAACATTATTTATTGATTTATTAATTAATTTAATGGATTTAATCAATCTTAAGAAGGATTTATATGTTGCATGAAATAGTAAAATCATGTATTTAATTAAATTTTATATTATATCTCTTTGGAGAGGCACATTTTTCCTATCCATATGCCCTAAGGATCGATAGTGAAGTTGATGAAGAATTTTTGTAGTGTATTTGATCCAGAATTATGTGATGACGAATAATTGAAATAAATCTATTGAAAATATTGAACTGATGATTACTCTCCATTAGTTTTGTGTTTTATTATTTTTAATTATTTTTTTGTGGAAATTATTTTCAAATAGACTAATTCAAATATCATTTATACAGGAATGATTTATTTTTGCTTACTCTTCATGATTATAATCAAAATTTTATCTTACCCACATTGCGATTGGTGGTCCCCATTCATTTATTTTAGTCCGTACAACCATGATTTTTTATAGTATATTAATTCAATTTATATATTTTTCAATTTTATAACAATTTTTATGATCGAATATGTTGATGAATATGAAGAAAAAAATATTAGTTGTCTCTATAACTATCCCTTTATTTCTAACTCCACACTCTCTCTAACTAATTACAATATCTTATGGATGACCAATATCTAACCAATGTGGTGGTTGATGAATGAAAAAAATAGAATGTCGTTTGGAATGTTGGAGTGGTGTGATGATTGGAGATATCCATCGATAGTGGGTGGATTAATGTAGTGACTAGAATATCATAAAAGCAGGGTCATATAATATGATGTCCAAGAAACATTTTCTGTGCGAAAAGAATAGTGAATGATCAAATGAATGACATGGTTATAGATTTTGTATATGGGACAACATCCTCTAGCAGCTTATTAAAATTTCGTGAGGGGTAATTCATGATTATAGAGAAATCATGGAACGTATTATTTGGTTCCAAGAATTAAAAAAACTAAAATAAATAAATAACAGATAACAAATTAAATGAAAATTAAAAGGGGGACAATGGAATAATAACAAATAGGCGAGGGAATTATATGATAAGAGGGGTGGTACATATGATTCTCCTTCTGGATTTATAATGTGTTTGAAATTATAATTTATTAGTATTTTTTGTTCTGATTATTAATATTATGATAGATTATTATCATGGATATATCTTCATACTATGATATTGAGTTGATTATCCTCATATGGAGTCATGATAATAGCATTGAAATGAATGATTTGAGACTACTATGTTATATATAGTTCTGAATATTTTCATGAGCCCTAATTCCTATTATATATAACCTCACATATATTATATGACCAAATTCATATTTCACATCTGAATATTGTTTTAAAAAAATAAATATATTATCTTGGGAATTCATCCTCTTATATGACAATAACATACTCTATTTGGTTAATTGAATTTGTTTAAATGGTTGAAAAATATATCATGAATTTCTATTCATAGAACAAATGACCGGATTAATCGTAATGACCATATCATTATATGGGCGACACACCCTCCAATGTGGTGTTTTCTTATGAGGCATATGTTTCAACCCATTTTTAGTTAGTATTTGAATTATCCACATCTCATCTATCATCTATAGTGTATCACAAACATATAAATGTGGATAAGATAGGGTATGTATCTCCCTTATATGCCTAGGGTATTCCATCCCTTATATATGGAGTTTATAAAACCATCAGGGAAGAGCATAGATGGTGTCTGTGATCCTCTAGTGGATTTGATATTCAACTACATTCCTAGAGTGTGGGATACTCCACAATTTTTCTTTGGAGTTTATATTAGATTCATGGAAATATTAGTTTGGTAACTTGAATATTGGTTTAGTTTCTATGGACTAGTGTTCATTTAAATCCCTCGATTAATTATATATTTTATGCATGAGAATGATCTCCCTACCTAGATTTTCATATATGTGACGTAGTTGGAATATCTAACTGATGTAAATCATTATGAATTTACCCCCAATAACCCTAGATTACCTTCATGGTCTGTCAAATAGTAAGTCTATCAACTACAAAAACTATGGTTTCTTCTGTACTTCATGAATCCTTAGTTTCCTATGAGGCAAACACTTTTAGTAATGGCAATAAGATGAATGGAAAATATAAATCTTCCTTGAGAATTATAGTAGTGAAAAATTTATTGATTATTAATTAATTTTATCTCCTAGTTACTTACATATATCATGAGTTTCAATATAACGATTTGTTTTGGTTTTAATCATGTTCTTTTTGTGTAATACAAATTATAATGTTTATACTCACCCCAACAAGAGTATTATTCACATAAGTGTTGTTTTTATGAAGCTGAGACAATATTAAATATATTGTATTATAAACATGTAACTAGTGTGGATCTTTTTGTTATAAACACTATTTAATTGTGGTAATTCATGATAGATATTTCTTGTCCAATATACTGGAAGTGATCAATGTAGTTATAAATCATACCAATAGTACATATAGAAATGAAGAGATTTCCAAGTTTCTTTATCTAATGAATTTATAATGTTGTTGGTTTTTTAGTTACATACTATTTTTTAAATGAATACTGTTGAATGTTTTACTGATATCTCAAGAATGTTTCATATATTCTTAATTTATTATAAAAATTTACACATGATTATTGTTTTCGCATTCTTTATAATTAGAAATTTTGAAAATATATAGTTTTATATAATATATGGCCTCCCATATTTGGAGACAAACCAGTTAGATAATATTCATCAATATCTTATTTAAAACCCGAAAAATTATTAATATATATATACTTTTTATAATAAACTAGTTTTCTTTGATAACTTGTTGTACATGCAATCCATAGTCTAAATGAATCAAAATATAATAGACTATTATATCCAGGCTATTAAATTATGTTGTAAAAATAAGAAAAGAAAAATTATGAATATTATATGTTATAAAAAATAATAATATAAATCAAATGTTACTATTTTGATTATAAGGACAGTAAAAATTCTTTTTTGTAAAAGAAATATTTTCCCTAAAGAAGTTTATTTTATAAAAATACCATTTCATATCATTTTTCACTGATATGTTAAATTAAAATTTTACCGCATTCAGAAATTTTATTTTAAAAAGAAATCATAAATTTTGAAATTAATAATTTATAATTATCTTAGAGTTAATTTTTTATAGAATATTCATAATTGATTATTTTTATGTGAATTGTGAAAAATACTGGTTTTTATTAAACATTGCCTTTCTATAAATAGAATTTATATGGATATATATATTTTATTAAATTATTTTATTTATATAATAATATATAATATATAGTTAATTGGTTTCCAATTTATAAAGAATTCTAATGGTGAAACATGATATAATTATGAAAATATTTTCATTGAAAAATAGGATTATCATCATGTCTGTAGGATTACTTATAAATTAATTTCATCCACTTTTATGAATTAAAATGTTAAAAATGGATTAATTAATTTGAATCACATAAATATTTATTATATAAAATTTTATAATTAATTTTTTGATAACATGAATGGTATAAATTGTAATAATTAATTATGGGTGTAAAAGTAAAAATAGTTTTGAGAGCGTTAAAAATAGACCAAGGTTAAAATTACTAAATAATCCTCTAAATCCAATTTTATGGACATATGTAGACATTATAAATTATATTATCCAATAATATCTAATATTCTATCCATGTGATATCTGAAAAACATTTGTATCACATTTTATCTTCAGAAAATCCATTTTCCTCCTCTCCACACTTGAAAAAGGTAAAAACATATCATCTTTTATTCGTACACCCAAATAATTTTGGATGAGAAAATTTATAACCAACTATCACCCTTAAAACCCAAAACACATCATATTAGTATTTTATTTATCATAAATAATTTTTAGGAATCCATTAGCTATAAACACAAAGATGTTTTATAAAGAAGATTTAAATATGATAACTATGATTTTTTTAATTATTCTCCCAAATAAATAAAATCTGATTCTACAATGAAAATATAAAAAATCTATCTAATATATATTATAATGTTATAATGTAAAATTTTCACCTTATAACCAAATCCACTTCCATTAAATTGAAAAATAAATTACTTATCTTGTGTATTGTGGACTACCACCTCACAAACAGATGTAATTCGTTTTCCATCAAGTCCTCACATGGGTGGAAATAATGATAGATCTAAATTCAAAATATGATAATTATTACATTAATAAAATCAATAATTACTATAACAAAAAAAATTTCTTTTCATTCTGTTGAAATGCAATAAGGCCACACTTCCATATGTGTGGACTAACGTCTCCAAATAGAGATCAGAAATGTTTTTTTATTTTTAAATTGATGGAAATAAGAATATAATTAATTCTTATAAATTATATATTTTTTATAATAATGGTTCCATAAATATATAATATATATTTTCCATACATTACTTTATATATGATGAAAATATAAAACAATATTATTTTTTACATACGACCG
This sequence comes from Viscum album, assembly GCA_963277665.1. Taxonomy (NCBI): domain Eukaryota; kingdom Viridiplantae; phylum Streptophyta; class Magnoliopsida; order Santalales; family Viscaceae; genus Viscum; species Viscum album. The sequence continues at coordinate 280,786,321 of OY728152.1, forward strand.
ACCGTCTCCTTGAATGATATAACTCATTTTACCATTTCTATAACTTATTTAATATTATAAATACTAATTTAAATATTTTATTTTATAATTATATCCTAGATATAATTATGGATATTATTTTACCATAATAAATGTATAAGGAATGAATATTCCAAATGAAAACATACATGAAATAGAGAATAATTATCATGCGAGGCAACAATTTTAGGAAATAATAGATAATAAATGGGTCATAAGTGAAATTTTATAAATTATATAAGGTGTTAAACGTATTATTAAAGATAATTACTAGATTTATAAAATTTCTTTATTTATTATATATGAGGTTTGGACATGTACTATGAAAATCAGACCAGAGGTAAGGGATTATCGTCTTACATTAACATCTATTAAATACATTCCATGATCACTACAATGTTCTTCTATGGTGTATATATAACCAAAATGAAATATTATATCAGGAATACCTATATATTCATATTATTTAAGTTTTTATTTAATTTTTTTTATTTCATGGGGAATATGATTCTCATTTTACAAAAGTGGAAAAGTTTTATTTTATAATATCAATGAATATTGGATTTTTAATGATTATGATACTGATGATGCAATATTTTGATATATATTTCAAGAGACTCAATTTATAAATCATAAGTTTTTTTATCCAATTTTTTTTTCATTCTCATTTTACACACATTATGAACTAATAATACAAATTAATTTTTTTAAAAGAAAACTGACTTATTTTCTCTCTTTTGTGGAGAAACCATTTTCCTCCATATCTATATTTTATAAAAAATAAACAATGTTTTGAATAATCCTCAACTAATTTACTAAATTATTTTTCACCCATTATTGCCTTTATAATATTATTTTTTTAATGGAATCTTATTTTCAATTTCATTCCTGATACTTTTTTGAATTTCTTATAAAAATATGAATCCAATATTTATTTCAACATGTACACCGTGAACAAAATTTACACTATCCTGACCTGAAAAAGCATTGAAGATTCAATTATATTATTCAAATAATATTTTCAAATAAAATTTTATCCCAATATAATATGAAAATTTGGTTCTAGTGTGGTGATATTAAAATTGGAATGGTTATTTTCAAGAGGATTGTTTTTAATGATATCTTTAAGGAATTTCAATCCCTATACATCAACAAAACTTTTCACTTATGCATCATTGGAAAAATGTTTTAATGATACCATACTTATTATTTATCCTGATTATTTTTTGATTAGTTTTACTGAGGATGTACCATTATTATACCATTATCTATATTATTCTGAATGATTGATGATTATATTTATAGATTGTTGAATGTATTGACATTTCTTATTGTATTTATTCAGTATGAATTTTTATGTTGATTATGGTTCAACCATATCATATGTGAAAATAAATGGATAGAGTAAGTGATTTTCAAGGCCCATTTTTCCCCTTGATTCATTTATACATCTCAGTAGAAAAACTATCTTCGATATTTTTTCTGGTGTCACACCCATTTCTTGAATGATATCTTGGAATGGGGACGAGATGGTGTTGGTATGATATCTATATTTATGAATTCAATATTCTAGGATTGTTTATTGATGTTCTATGTCAATATTATAGTACATGTGACAATCATTATAATGTTTCAAGAATTTTTTATTATTTAAATTTAATTATATTATCTTCATACATACTTTCCATATTGTGATCATGTATTTGATCGAATGAAATATGTTTCATTTATTTACCTTTATATTTTTATTAAATCTTATTTAGTCCAAATATATTCTAATGTTTGAATAACAATACAAAAAATTAAATCTTACTTTATTCATATGTTTCCGTTTCTTGGGAACCAATGAAGTATATAGTTATTGATATATAGGGATATGATAAGGGAAATTATATTGTCCTCAATGAAAATACATTTATGTATTCTATGTTTAAAAATTTAAATGGTATTCTTCTCTGTTACTAGTTGTCTATGATTACTAAAATATTTGATCCTTTAGGATGTTTCTTTAATATCTAGTTCCAATGTAATAATATAACCACCTATAATGGTTTATTGGGAGCCTAAAAATTGTACATGGTATCAGATAAAAATTAGTATAATCCTTGTAAACTATAATTAGGAAAAATTGTATTAGGGAACAAAAAACTATGATATATTTTTAGGATATCTATAGAATAACATCTTAATTTTATATGGAGTAATATATTATTTGTTTTTTCAAGAATTAATTCCATTTATTTATAATAAATGAGGATGTGGTCCTAGTATAGTTGTATATAGGAGTTAGTACACTAAAAAGGGACCATTCGACTTTGAATTGATTATTTCCTGATGAAAAACAACAGGCCTCACTGAGCAAATAGCTTGAAACTCCATGGGGATATACATAGGCTAATTTACATATTCATTATAAAAAAATTATGAATGAATTGAAAATATTTTTATGTTTTAATGAAATTTCCAATGAAACCATATTTATAATTATGAAATTAAATATGAATATGATTTTTAATTTAATATAATTATTTATCATTTAAGGATTTAAATTTCTGTATCAAAATTAAGTGAGTTCATATTGAAATTTACATAGTTAAGAAATATATTCTACTGGAATGAATATAAATTTAATAAATTTATGTACTCTATATTGTGGTTACCCTCTCGATATAGATAACGAATTTGGTGCAAGCTTTTCCACTTGAACTAGAAAAATTATGACCATATTGGGGAAGATTAAAGAAATTATTTGAAATAAACATTCATATATTGAGATATATACTAATCCACTACATGTTATAAAAAAATTATACCACTTATTGTATTAGTATACTCCATTATCCAATGGTACACCAAATCCATTTTTACATGATAAATTCATTGGATAATTAGAGAATATATTTCATTGAGTGGGTTGTAATGAAATTTTAAAGGGTTTTGTGGAATTTTTTCATGTCCTAAGGTATCCACATAAATTTTTTCCAGTTATAAAAAAAAACTAATGAAAAAGTGTAAATAGATAGTTTAGAGTTTATGCATTTAAGGATCACTTCATAGAGAAATATTTTCCTAATAAGCAATGAGATTTATTTAGAAAAAAACATGATTAAAATAATAAATAAAGATGACACTTTTTCATGTCTAGATATGAAAATAAATTTTTATAGAGGAATTATTTTTATTACATATGTTCTAAAAATATAGAGATTGAATATGTTTAATATGTATTTATTGGATCTGATGTTAAGAATAGGGATAATGTTCTTGTGGGAACATGAAATATGAAAAAATTCTTGAATTGAAGTGCAGAATTTACAACGTGTAATTAATGTGGAAAAAAACTATGGTACGTGCTTGGTGGGGATGCGAATATATATATATACCAAATATGGATTCCCTCTATTACACGTCTCACCTATATATTCTTCTACATCTCCACCCCCCAAATTTCTTCCATTCACTTCCACTCTAACCCATGACTTTCATCACCTCCATCTAAGGTTCCCAGAACTCTACTGCCTCTACCCCAATCCCTCATCTCTTCCCATTCTCCCCAACTCCCTCCCTTAATAAATCCCTCAACGACTACCCTATCCTGCTACCCTCCATGACTCTCAATTCTCTCTGCCTCCCAGATTATACTCTCTAGTCATTTATCCTCCCCACATACACATCCACCTCCACACCCTTTCCTCACAGTCGCTCCTCTTTCCTCTACAGCCTTTGGCTCCTACGATCCCACTCTCCACCAATATGACTCCCCTCCTATCACACCCATTTCCATCATTTAAGGACGTTTTTCCTCTCTTATTCATGTCCTATCTTTCCCCCTATATTTCCCTAAGACCCCATGGAAATTAAAGAAGTTTTGACACATTTTGAGTGGCCAAAATGTGTCACACGGTTTTGAGAGCATGGATTTCTAAACGATGCAACAAAACCATGTGGCCTTTTCAAGATCATTAAAAATGTATTTAATTTTTCGATTATTACCTCTAAGGATTTACCCAAACTCCCCCTTTCTTCCCACATTCGACCCTTGTAGCCATTTTAGCCTCATAAGAAAGTCAAACCCTCCTTATAACTCCATTTTGAATGGGGATTTGGTGGAGAAACATCAAAAATCATCATGCAAGTGAATCTCTTCTTTAGTTATCTCCTATTAATTGGGGTTCATTACTGTATTCAGAAAGTTCGTTGTTTCAATAATGTACAGATTCAAACCTAGGATTTGATCATTGGTTTATTAGTCTGTTCTTTTGGTTCTAGGCCGGATTTAAGTCCCGTGAAGTGTGGCTGGTGCGATTGAATTTTTAACACAATTATTAAATGGTTTTCAATATTTTGGTAGTTGATTACATGGGTAATAAATTAAAGATGATTTTTATTTCTTGTATTTATATTTTTATCACACTTATCATCTATTATCATTACATCAAAATGAGGTTTTGGTGATGTTTGTTGAGAAAAATGTTTAGGTGCCAATTTGGTGTGAAATTGGGTGTTTTACATGTCTATTCTATGTTATTCCAAATGGGGTTGTTTTATTACGCATGTAATTGGTTTATATAGAATTTTTCGGTGCATAAATATTTTTTGGGTGCATATGCGTTTAACCATGGTGTTTAAAGTGTGATTTGAAATGGATTTTGCATGTAAATCATTTTTAAATTGTGTGAAGTTGTTTTTTTTGTAATTCTAAAGCATATATTGAGTGGTGTATGTGGTGAAAAACATTTGTAGATACTATTATTGTTTATTATGACCTCAACTAATGTGTTTATGTGATTATGTATTTTTTTATCATGAGATAATGGTTTGAACACAATGGGGGAAGCCTGGGTACCTAGGAGGGAAGATATGTACTAGTAATCTAGTGATCCAGATGGGTTTTGTCCTTATTTCGCTTAGAAAAAGGGATAAAGACAACACTAAAAAAACCAAATTGATTATAATTGGTGAAAAATAGGTTCTGGGTATGTTACCTTCTTTTGGAACCTACATGATAATGTATTTTTCTATGGTTACTTTACACTGAGTTACGAGGTACATGAGGCCCGAGAGTAACTAGTGACTAAGGTTGTTCCTGAAAATGGTTCTCATTGACTCTTATGTATTTATCATTGGAATATGGTGGATATTTTTGAAAAATATTGTATCATTCATGTTTTATTGAAATGTGATCACTCATGTAAAATAACCTTTGAAAACCGCTAACATTAAAAAGTATTATTCTTTAGAAATTATCATTACCACTTCTTGGTTATAAAAAATGAAATTATTTTTATCTAGTATTGTCTAATCCATGTAATTTCTTTGCTTCACCCTATTGGTCTTAGTCATAATCTACACAAACACCCCTTTGTGTAAGAAGACTTGGTCATGTTTGACACAGGTAAAGGAAATTTTTTGGTGGATGGCGGTTCTGGGTGTTAGTTCCCATCCATGGTGTGGAGTTGTGCATATGGCTAGTGGGTGATGACCCATTGTCATGTGGAGTCCTTGGGGATGTTTTGATATTTTCTTAGTGTCTTTTGACCATTTTTACTATTATTACACCTATGAATTTAGTTCTAGATTATTTATAAACCTCATTTGATATGAATTTTTCAGATTTGGTTTATCAAATGTTTTTTATGTTTTAAGTTACCATATTCTAGTAAATAATTCCCAAAACAAAATAAATGATACATGGGATGTTGTGCCATATTGTGGGGATAGTGAACACCCTATCACACCATTTCTTCATGATCCAATAATGGTCTCTATCAATGACTATGCCAAACATGGCCTGTGACAAGGGAACAATAGGATCAGTGGTAGGACCATCGATAGTTTGAGGTATCGTTTTGATAGTATCTTATCTAGATACTTGTCTTATTGATAATTTGTACTAAATTTCATTCATTTATACAAATCTTTTGGACACTCTGAAGTTTCCAACTGATTTTCTATCATTTGTGATTTATTTGGTGATGCTACTGGAAAAAGAAGAAAAGTCTGGTCTCAGGTGCCTGTCATGTGCACTTTTTGTGTTTGGGGTAGAGATGGTGTGGGACCTCTTGCTCTTATATATGTATCTATTTTAAATTATAATTGGTATGGATTGGATATTATACTTATCGGAACAAATCTATTTCTATAGGGTGGGGGGTATGTGCACAACACCTAACGGGAGTCGTCATGTGTTTCATGGGGAATGTGATTCTCGTTTAAGTCATGCGGTACCTCCACTCCCAGAGTTGGGAGGTGTTGTTTTGCAGTTATTGTTGCTCAGGATAAAGAAATATTTACATGCTCCAGACAGTGGACTAAATCATTGTTTTGACGAGTTTTTGGAGGTATTTACAGAAGTTTTTAAGGTCTGCAAAGAGAGTGGGATGTGGAGTTGTCGATTGATCTGGCTTCCAGAACACAACCAATATATTTTACATTAAATCGAATGTCCCCCCAATGGGTTGAGAAATTAATTATATAGCTAGAAATCATAGAATCAAAGGATTCATTCTCCTAAACATCTCACATGGGTTTCTCCTATTTTATTTTTGAAAAATGATAATAGATCCCTCCATTGTGCATTGGCAACCAGAAGATGAAAAAGGTAAAAATCAAGAACAAATAACAATTTCCCCAAATAGATGAATTTTTTGATCATTTTAATGGGAAAATGTGGTTTTCTAAAATATACTTTCATTCGAGTTATCATCAACTCTGGGAGAAAGAGGTAGATATCCCAAATATTTCCTACTGAAGCATGTACACCCACTTCAAGTACATGGTCATGCCCTTCGGATTGACCAATTCTCTAGTGTCCATTTTTGGAAATCATGAGAAAGGTGTTTCATCAGTACCTCGATTATTTTTTCATGGTTTTTATTAATGAAATAAAATTTTATTTTGGATCTGAGGAGGAACATGAGCAGCACTTTTGGATAGTTCTAGGCACCTTGTGGGAGCAACACCATTATGAAAAGTAGTCCAAATGCACATTCTGGATGAGGGAATTGAAATTTATGAGGCATGTGATCTTCTAGAAGGGGGAATGGTTGGGCTTCAAGAAGATCACTATATTTATGCCATGGTATTAGCCTAAGAATGTGTTCGAGATCAAGAGCCTCATTTTACTGGCTGGTTATTATAGGAGGTTTGTTCGGGATTTCTCTCAGCTTGCTTCACCGATGGCCGCACCAACCAAGAAAGGGGATAAGTTTTGAATGGGGCCGAAAATGTCAAGAATAATTCACAGAGATGAAGAAGAGGTTGACTAATACCCCCATTCAGATTTTTACATTGGTTGGAATGGTGTATATGGTGTATTGTGAGGCTTCAGGTATGGGTCTTAGGTGCATCCTTATGCAAGATGATCACATTGTGGTGTATGGATCTATCTAACTCTGACCACATTTAAATAATTACCCAACCCAATACATGGATTTAGTAGCTGTGATGCATGTATTAAAGATATAGCTTCATTACCTCTTTGGGGAGAAGTTTTTGGTCTACTATGATCACAAAATCATGTCCTATATCTTCCCGTTGATGAAACTCAACTTGAGGGAGCATCGTTGTATTGAATACTTGTAGGGGTTTGACATTAAAATTGTATATACACCAGAAAAGGGTAAAATTGTGGCCAACACATTGAGATGAATAATCCTAGTGTAGACCTTGGGGAATTCCAGAGATGAGTGGAATCTGATGGCACGATTTAATCAGATGCATGTGGAGACCAAGGAGAAAAATTGGGGAGAATTCTTGGAGAGATTTCAATTGAATATTTATCTATATAGGATAATTCAGAGAGAGAAGCCTTGTGAGGAGATTTTTATTGGTCTAAGTAGTTTCTTAATGGTGGGGAGAAGTCATCTGATTTTTTGTCAGCTTCCAAGGGAATCTTGTGCTTCAAGGGCTGTTTAGTAGTTTCATTGTCTCTGTGGGAGGTGCTGAGGGAGGATAGCCACCAGTCTCAGTGAGATTTCCATATGGGTGTCACCAATATGTATTATGATGTCTTTCATCCATACTGGTGGCCTGGAAAGACACGTGATGTCGTAAAATTCTTTTCCAGAAACTACACATGTCAACAAGTGCATGAAGAGAATCAAAGGCCCTCTAGTTTGTTCCATCCATTAACCATTCTTTCCTAGAACTGGTATGAGGATTCCATGGACATCATTTTTTTCTTAACATATTCATCTTGGGGAAATAATAACATTTGGAGGTGATTGAGAATCTGACCAAATCATCCCACATTATTCCAATCAGAGTTATAGCTATAGTGGATGAGTTGGGCCATTTGTATCTTCAAAAGGTGGAAAGGCTCCATGGTGTTACGTTTTCAGTTTCCTCTAATAGAGAACATTGTTTCACTACTCAGTTTTGGGAAGGCCTTCATAAGGCCTTGGGGGCTCAGATTAATATGTGAATGACATAACATCCTCAAATGAATGGTTAGATAGAGCGGGCGAATCAAATTTTTGAGGACATTATATGTGCATGTGTTCTGGACATCAGAGGTTCTTGGGATATCCATTTGGGCTTGGTTGAGTTTTCTTATAATAACATTACATGTTCTTGATTATAATGGATCCATTTTAGGTGCTCTATGGTTGTCCTTGTCGGTCCCCCCTCTGTTGGGATGAGGTAGGTGAGACCTCATTGTTGGGGCTGAGTCTTGTGAAGGAGATGTCTGAGAAGGTCAAGTTTATTAGGCATGACTTATTGATAGCTCAGAGTTTCCATAAATAATATTATTACAAGGGTATTCGATACCTAGATTTTTCAATGGGTTACACGGTATTCATGAATGTGTCCCCTCGTTTGGGCCATTATCGGTTTGGAAAGAAAGGGAAGATGACGTCGTGGTATATTAGACCTTTTTTGATCAGTGATAATATTAGCAAGGTGGAATACAGTTTGTCCTTTCCTTCTCAAAATGCATCCATACATGTAGTATTACTCGTCTCTTAGTAGAAGAGATAAAACCCATATCCATCCCATGTACTGAATTTGGAGGAGTTGGATAAAGAGCCAGATTTATCTGTTGTTGAGTAGCGGATGTGAATAGTGGCCTTCTAGGACGTCAGGGGAAGTATATTACATGGGAAGAGGTTCCTCGAAAACATGGGAATGATACATATGATAAATGGAAGCACAATTCATGGTTTGTGGAAGAATTCAAGTTCCTTTTTTCCAATAAAGCCTCATACAGACTTTTTGAGACGAAGAGATTTCATGGTGGGGAGAATTATTACACCCATGTACTTCATTTAAGGTACATTCTCTTGTTTTAATCTTGGACATACATTCCACTCATAAATTTCCACTAGGACCCCTTTAATTTTAAAAAATTTCGACACTTTTTGAGTGGTCAAAATGGGGCACACATTTTACTAAACAGTGCAAGAAAACGATGTGGTTTTGTCTACTCATTAAAATTGATTTTCATTTTCTTATTTTCCCTTTCTAGATTTATCCATACTCAACCCTTTAATCCCTCATTCGAACCATACAGGCATTACAGCCCACTAAGAACCTCAAACCTTTCTTGGAACTCAATTTTGACGGGGGATTTGGTGGAGTAACATCAAACCTCTTCAAGTAAGTGAATCTATTTCATATTTCTATCCTTTTTCATATCATTTCATCCCATATTAATGAATTAATGTTTTTTAGTAGGTATGGTTGTGAATGTAGGGTTGGATCCTTGGTTATTTTGTTTATTCATTAAGTGTCAGTCTTGATCAAAGTGCCTCGTGGTGCAGGAGTCGTGGGGTTGAATTTTCACTCAAGGATTCAAGGGTTTTCCTAATTGTGGTTGGTGATTCGGTAGGTAATCATTGCTAGATTAGTTATATTTTTTGTATTTATATTTTTATCACACTAATAATTAATTATACATGCTGTGAAATCTGGTTTTGGTGACGTTTGTTGAGAAAATAATTTTTAGGATCCAATTTGGTGTAATATTGGGTGTTTTACATGTTTATTTTATGGTATTCCAAATGGGGTTGTTTTATAACTAATGTAATGGTTTTATAGAAATATTTTGGGTGATCAAAATTATGTTTTGAGGAATATGGGTAAAACCATGGTGTTTGAAGTGTGATTTTATTGGGATTTTGTGTGAAAAGCATTGTTAGATTTTGTGAAGTTGTTTTATTGAAATTATAAAGATTTTATTGACTACTATAAGTGGGGAAAAACATATGTTGCTACTGTTTTGGGTTTTTTATGATCATTAATGATGTTTCTATTTGATAATTACCATTGATATCATGAGATAATGGTTTGATCATAAAGGGGGAAGCCAGGGTGCCTGTGAGGGCGGATATATACTCATACACTAGTGATCTGGATGGTTTTTTTTCCATGTTTCACTGAGAAAAACTTATAATGTAGATAGAATCAAAACCAAGTTTATGATGATTGGGGTCCCCTAGGTTATGGTTATGTTCCCTTCTAGTGGACTGTGTGTGTCTATTGATTTTTCTATGGTTGCATTACACTGAGGTAAAAGGAACATGGTCCCCAAGACTAACGAGTTCCTAAGGGTGTTCATGAGATTGCTTCTCATTGAATTTTGTGTATTTATAATGGTCATAAAGTGGTTTTTTCTGGAAAATAAATTAGAATACATGTTTTATTAAAATGGGATCACTCATGGAAATCCCCTTTGAAAGCTACATAAATTTGAAAAGATTATTATTTATAAATTATTTCCTCCACTTTTTTTATAAAAAATGGCATGTTTTTATCATGTATTGTTTAATCAATGAAATATATTGGTGGTATCATATTGGTATCTGGATCACACCCTACATACACCCCTTGGGGTAATGTACACTCAGTCATGTTTGTCACTGGTAAAGGAAAGGCTTTGGGTGATGGTGGTTCGAGATGTTAGTTCTCATGCACGGTCCAGAGTTGTGTAGACGACTTGTGGGTGATGACCCCTAGTCATCAGGGGTCCTGGGGGATGTTTTGTTTCTAATTTAATGTGTATTTGGACCTCATGAACGATTTATTAGACTAATCTTTTCAGTCTTGGATTTTTTATAATCCACATTCTGTATGAATTTTTTAGATTTGGTTTATTGAATGTTTTGTATGTTTTATGTATCCATATACGGCTAAGTCATTCCCAAACCAAAATAAATAATTCTTGTGAACTTTTTGCAGCCAATGGGGTTAAGGAATGCCCTTCGGGACTTGTCACAAGATGGGTTTCGTGCCATCATTGATGGTGACCAGAATTGGTTCGTCACAGCTCCCCACATCTACCTCCCTCTCCGACTCCCTCCCTTCTTGGCTCCCTACATGATTGGCCTCCCATCCCATCCTTCAGCTCCCCGTATTCTCGACTACCATCCTATACCTCCACGTCTTACCCAAAAAAACATGTAGTATATCTCCAATTAATTCATTAAACCTCTTATGATTGTGGTATTGAATTCTAGTATAGTCCACTTCCATTTAGTGAGGGTTCTAATTAACTCTAATTTTCACCATACTGATTAACTCTAACATTCATGGGGGTGAGTTCTCATCCAAACTAATCTCACTTCTCTCACATCGATATTCATTACACCCCAAACCCTATTCGTCATTAGGAAATCATAAACGACCAGTCACTCTTGCTTAAGTATCTCCAAGATTAAACATTATCCAAAATTATTGATTATAATTAATTTTCGAAATAGAATTTGGATTTTTTTTCGGTTTGTTTAATTTAAAATTGACCGTTACAATCCCATATCTTAAATTTAATCTAGTTTGAAAATATTTAAGTATTGTGATCGAATAATATATTTTTTTTTTCTTTTCTGCATATTTTGTATCTTTCAACTGGTATTTAAAAAAACTTATTTGTATTTTTTTCCTCCTGAAGTTCATTCATAGATATATTTGATGTTTTTTTCATTAATTATGTTATAAAAAATTCCATATCTATTATTAGATAACATTCTTGTGAATTTTACTGAAGTACATGGTAACACTTTTCAATTGACATTTGAATCACCACCTATTCATGATTCAATACAATCGTATTTGGAAAATGTATCTCTTTTATAAAAAAATTTACTTTTCCACACTAAATAATAATTATTCATATTATATATTGTTTGTTTTGAAGCATTTTTATTTTGAATTTTCCTTTTACTCAAGTGTGATATAATGAAATTTATACTATACTTCCATCTTTAAATTTTATAATTATCACATTGGGATCATATTTTCATTCAGGTAATTAAATTATCCATCAGGGATTCCCAATGTAAATTTTTTTTAATTAATAATTTGACTACATGTTTTCTAGAATATTAATGATGTATATTCATTTTCTCAACTTGTATTCAATTATTTATGTTCAAACTATTTTTGATTTAAATATGTTCACTCTTAATATATATTAATATTTTTATAAAATATAATTTTTTTATTGATGATATGTATTGATTTATATTCCATTGCATATTCATGGGAAATGTACTGGTCTACTAGAAGGCTGTTGAGAAACTCCACCATAATTATGAATTAAAGAGCAATAAAGATGTTTCCAATTTTAAATGGTTCATCTATTAAGAGACAAGAATATAATTGAATGATTTTACCATGTGACATGGGAATTATTTCATGAAAATGGAATTCGAGAAGCACAAATATATTGCGAACACAATATTAGAGGTTACAACACCTACTGCTGTTATGGAATGTAAATAAATTATATCCTCAATTTTTTTATATTTTATTTGATTTTTTATCATCATAATATTTTATATAATCCATGTTTTCCTTGAAAATTAACTATTTTACATGAATATTAAGAATGTAGGTATCTATTAAGACACAAAAATGAGGTATCCCCATAATAAGGATGTGTCATTCAATTCAATTTATAACTAATAAACATTCTCTATTTTTTATCTTCCTTATTTTCCCTATCTTATAATTTGAAATAATCTTGGGTATTCAATGACTATAATAATATAGTGAAACTTTGTATTTTATAGAGAATATTTTTATTATATGTGAAGAAAATGTATAATTACTATGTATTATAGGGAATATATAATTTTATGATTCATGTCACTATCGAAAAACAGTGGTTCATCTGAATGAAGTAATTGTGGATGTTGAGAAGACATAATATTTGGATGGAAAATGAAATCATCAAAACTGGGAATTAAATATTGCACAAGATTACATTGATGAATTTCAGGATAAATTATTTGGATATACACCAAAGAATAATGAAGAGTTTTCCATTGATTTAATACCTAATGAATGACCAATATTAATGCCACTTTATCAAATGGACATAATAAAATTATTTGACATAAATAATCAACCATAGATGTTTTGTGATTATGGATTTATATAACATAGTGTTCAACATTGGGGAGCCATAATTCATTTCCTTAAGAATAATGGTTGATATAATTAATAATATATTTAATGAATATATTTATAACATTATTGTGGTACTTATTTATAATATATTTTTGTAATCTATGTTCTATGAGGACCATGATAATGACAAGAGAATCATTCATGTGAATCATAGATGAAAAGTGTTCTATGAGAAATTTTGAAAGTATGAATAATGTCTTCATAATGGTCCATATCATGTTTATATTCTAATCGATGATGCTATCTCAAAATAATATATGCTAAAAATTTAGTTTCAAAATGGCCTACACTAATGATCCAAAGTGTGGAACATAGTTTAATTTGTTTGGAATTTTACTCAATATTATGTTTTCAAAACATTTCCAACATAGCTAGATCAAAAACCAATAATACTCGTAAATGGGTTATGTTCATATGGATAATAGAATGTGAAAACGTTTTTTGTTTTTTAATAGGAGAATGGTGAAATCCCAAATTTTGAATCTATGGTTGAGAAATGATTGATTTTTAATATATAGTGATGAAACAATGAAGGGAATTGGTTTTTTACTAATGTAGAATAAACATTCTACTACCTATGCATTATTTTTGTTTTATATTCATTAATAAAACATTAAAACCCTTTATATTGAGTTAGAAACCATAATATTTTTGTTGGAGATATTGAGACATTATATCTATTGTGGAAAGTGTGAGATATATACTTATCAAAATATCAGTCAAATATATATATATATATATATATATATATATATGTCAAGATGAAGAAAATGATATGGATTGATCAACTCATGGAAAATAATTTAATAATAAAATACCACCTTGGGATGGGAAATATGGCTGAAGATGCATTGATAACAAATGATCGTGGAGTCCTTACCAAAATGAGAACAAATTGGGATCCTATATTTATAGAATTATTTAAGCTGTATATCTAAATAATTATGGAAGTGGACACATCATTCCTTTTTAAATTTATTTCCAATCCCTATTTTTTGGATATGATAAAAATTTATTACACTTTTGATGATAATTTTCAAAATAAGAATATGTTCATGAATGTGGAAAATTTGGAAGAATACATTTTTGATGATGGTGTTTTGAAATTTGTAATGAGACTGTGTGTCCCGTCTATACTTGAGATGAAGCAATAATATTTGGATGATGTTTATATATAAAATTTCATTATACACCATGGTGGAATCATTTATTATATATACGTGGAAGAAAATTCTTGGTAAGAAAATATGATGGTTGAAATTGTTGATTATGTGTCAAGATGCTTTTTTTCCAATGATTGAAGAACAAAATACTTCATTCTATATGATTTATTCATACCCTTCCTAATCATGAGTGGAAATGGGATGACATTACACTATAATTTTCCATTTTACTTCCATTGTCTACTGTAAATAATTATTTTATATGGGGTACTATTGATTGCTACACATAATATTCACATTTCTTCACTATAAGAGAAGATTTACCAATGTATAAACTTCTACAAATCATTATTAATAATATTATAAGACATAATGTTGATCCTATTTAAATTATTTTTTATCAGGAGCCATGATTAAAATAAAATTTCCAAACAATTCTTTAGAAGAGTCTCTATATCCATCATTGTCTCAACATTACTTATCACCCTAAAACGGATTGACATTTTGACATGAATATTGAAATGTTGAAAGAAATTTTGTGGTCATACTGCATTGATATATAGGTATGTCCATCTATGCATTTTTCTGGAATATAATTAACCTACATTAATAGCTTTCATTCAAGTAATCAAATGGTGCCTTCTAGTTCATTTTATGGGTAGAGTTTTCATACTCAAACTTATTGGGATGATATTGATGAATTGTATATTCTTACTCAATAATATGTGGAAGAGATCACATTAATTTTATATATTATTCAACTACATATCAAATAATATCAAATATGTAAAAACGACATATATTGATAACCGGAGGGATTATTTTGAATTTCATGTGGGTGATCATTTTTTTGGAATATATCTCCTTGAAAGGGTGTTATAAGGTTCAATAATAAATGGAATATTAGCCCTCAGTTTCCCAAAACATTTCAAATCCAATAATGAATTATATTTGAGGCCTACCAATTTTAAATTATAGCAAAATGATGTGATCTGTATATCTTCTTTAAGGATGTACATGCGAGAACTGACACATGTACTCACAACTGAAGAAATATAATTAGAACCAAATCTATCTAAATAAGAATATCTAATCTAGATTTTGGAAACTACGGTTTTTTGGAGTCATATGAATCTTATACTCAATCTAGTTTCGATAAATAATATGATTGAAGAGGTGTAGTGGGAACCTAAAGAGATTATGATTACAAACTTCCCAACTCTCATAATGTGGGGACATTCTGGAAATTTCATATAAGAAAATTTTGTAGTAGGGAATAATGTAGTACCTTGAGTTCTAATGATATATATATATATATATATTATTAAAAAAATAGTTCTTTTCAATATCTTTTTGTACACACAACCCTTCTTCTAAAAGAATTGGAATGCAGTATACCCTTAAAACCCAGAAATTAAATTGTAGTGAATTAATACAACTAAATAAAATATGAATATTTTGTTGTTTAAACATGAATAATCTAAGATAAATTTTTATATATTAATATGATATAAAATAATAATTATATAAAATAAAAAACACTTCTATAAAATTTAACATTTATTATATAATTTCATTCATTTTTCACACATATATTAAATTTATGTTTTACAGATTTTGTAAAATACATTTCAAAAGATAAAATTAATAATTTAGTTAAAAATTTACAAATTATCTTATATTTTATTATAGTGTTTTTGTGTAAAATAATAATTTTTCAATCAATAGTGAATATTTAATGTTTTTTATTCAAAATAGCCTTTATATTTAAGGAATTTATAGGAAAAGGTTTTTTTAATATTATTTTAAATTTAGCATTAGTAAAATTATATAATAACCAATAAAATTAATGTCCTTGAAATTAGCTTCCTATAGAATTTTGATATTAAATAATTACATACATATGAAAATGTTTTCATTGGAAACAACTTTTTCATCACATATAGGGAACTAAATTTAATTAAAAGTCTTTGAGAAAAATTAAATGCATTTTTAAAAATGGTTTCCATAGTTTTAAACATCATAGTTGAGATTATATAATAATTTCAACTTAATCATTTAACAAAAAAATAGTAGAAACATTAAAAATTTATTATTGTAATTATGGGTTAAATGAGTATATTAGGGGTTAAAATAGAATAATAAGTTATCAAATGACCTAGAAACATGTAAAATTACTATTAACATGGAATATATTGACCCTAAATATTTCATGGTTCAATAATAACAGATTGAAGAAACTTGTGTCATGTGAAAAAACATGATTTTCACTTTTTCTTTTCAAAGATTCCATGTGTGTCCTCTCCCCTACTAATGAAAGGACACCCCATATCCTCCCCAATTCACTCTGACAAAATAATTTGGTATATCCAATATAGACATTACTCTTTACTTAAATCCATCCTCAAATCATAGAGGATTCATTGTGACCATTATGAAATTTTGGGATGGATTTATGTATAAACCAAAAAATGTTTCCGAAAAAAATGTTAATGTACACAACCATATTTTTTCATTTTACATGTTCTTCTGTATCCATAAAATCTAATATAAGTATGATGAAATAAAAAATTCAGTATATAATTTTAAAAATTATGTTATTATATTTATGGAATAATTTATATCAATCTTCTATTCAATCAGTCTAGAAACAAAACCATTGATAGTGTGTTTGTAGGACTATCACCTCCCAAACTAAGTGAATTCATTTTCCATCATTCTATATAATAGATATATATAATTATGAATTTATCATATGTGTTTGATATTTGTGAAATTTTCATACTTTTTTATTTATTATATCAACTAAAATTTAAAGAGACCCTCACTTTTGAAAGGCTATCATTACATAACAGTTGGGAATATTTGAAACGTTGTACAAAAAATGACCCAATACGTCCCTATTCTAGTACCTCTGCAAAAATGGAAACATAATAATCAATAACTAATTGTTAAATATAATCACCCATTAGGTTCATATTTATTATCAACCTTCTTTGAAATAGCTGATTTTATACATATATTCAGAACCTGGGAAAGGAAACATAATAATGGGTGAGCAGAAATGATCACTCTCGGTAAACAAGGGAGATATGTAAACATTGTTATGAGAATAACGGTATGATAAAATGGTTATGAAAATAGATGGTAAAACATTATATATCAAATATCATATACTTGAATCCTGGAAAAATAATTTTAGTTCATAAGACCAGAATCATAAAAAAATAATGTTCATAATCCCTGAAATTGTATCATAGGAATAAAACATTGAATTTTTAAAAACACAAAATAATATAATAAGTATGTCTATAGTAGTCTATGAATTTCATCCATGAACATATTGGTGAAAAAATCCTTTACTGAACCATGTTTAATCTACCTTCTAACCCTGTATTACTGAACCAGTTTCACATCTCGTTCCTTCCCTATAATATTAAATCGAGATCACTTCACATTCTAGCCCACTAATGTTGAACCAAGTTAATTTTCCATTTTAGATATATAATACTATACAATGTTCTTTTCCCATTACATACCAATAATGTTGAACCAAATTCACTTCTCTTTCCTATAAGGTCTATCACCGTAGATGAAAATCTTTAGCCAATTCCTTGAAGGGATATAAAGTTCACACCCAATCATAGTAAAATCATATATACATGTGCCACAAGGTCAAAAACAAAGAAATATTAAACCGTGAAATGAAATGGGTATTATAAAAATATAAAAATATCATAACCTATTGTAAATTATAAATTCTTCACAATCATTCCATCAAAAGTATAACCCTTAGAAGAGAAACGGATTTCATGAACATATATCCCATTAAAGATAATAAAATTTCATAAACGTATAACCCATGAAAGATAAATGTGATTCATATAGTCTATAAAATTAATCATAACGGGTTAATAGAAATAATATCAAGGGGTCTTTATGATTCTTCCCTTGAAGGGAATAAGTATCATCAACAAAAGTCTTCATTGATGGGAAAATATATCTGAAATATCGTTCAAAACAATTTCATGATAATATTATCCTATGTTATTTGAAAAAGGATTTTAAATACATAAATATATTTGAAAATTATTTTCATATAAATACATTAAAAAATATAAATAATACTTGAAAAGAAATTGAAATTGAAATTCCATGAAAACATATAAAATAATCATCAAAACAATTGAAAAAATTATTTCTGTAAAATACTTTGAATAATTATAAAGAAATATTGAAAAAAAATTGAAAACATATTTACATAAAAACTTATGGATGATGCTTGGATTTTTTGGGAAACAAATTTCATTGGAAAGATATTAAAAACAGGTATCTAATTCATGAAAACATTTTGAAAACAGTAATAATCGATTAATGAATCATGTAATAAATCCACATTAATTAGTTTCATTAGATGTTTCGCTCTGCAGACTTGTTCATTGGTCCTTAGAACTAAATATTATGATAAATGGGTATTATGACTCACTCACTGAGATGTATTGAATAAATCCATAGTTATTGATGTTCACGATTAGGTAGGACATGTTTGGGTCATCACGAGTAATATTCCATTAATGAATCATGTGAGAAATATTTTTGACTTCTATAGAAGTATATATCTCCGAACCAATTATGGAAATGATATAGCCTTACTACATCCATGACCATGGTTTTACATATGAAAATTCAATTCTTGGAAGACATAGAACAAGAAATCGAGCACATGGGTTGATGGAAAATTCTTGTAACCAGCATGATTGGAGATATCTGGACAAATGATTTATACTACATGATAAGCATTTATTACAGATGACAAGCCTTTGTGAAATCTTCATCATTATCTTGGGTGCCATTACCCATTTCTATATGGTAATTATGAATTTTAGGAGGGCCCAACTAATTCCAATGAGAATGTTGCCTAGAGGGTCCCACACATAGTGTAGTTAGTATCTCCGTTAAAAAATTTATTTATTTAACAAGATAAAAAAAATTTATTATCAATTCTAGTTTAATAATTATTCAAGTATGATTAATAACATTAATTTTGTTTCCTATTTTTAGAGAGAATATATTTCAGATGGAATATTTATTTATCATTGAATAATGGAGTTATATTTATTTAATAAATAAATATACATTATTCTAAGCCAGATAAATATTGACGAGGATTGCAGAACAATTTATGGTTTCAATGAGAAGTAATATTAAATATTATTAGGTTAAATAATATTTAAATATAATGTGGAAATCAACCAAAATGTAGGGGAGAAAATAGCATTTCTATTATTATTTGACATGGGGGTTTCACATGGAATAATAAATTATGTAATATCACATGTGAAAATTATCTATTATGACTTTGTGAATTAAATTATGAATGCACATGTAATGGAAATAAAATCATGGATATTATTATTTGAAATGGGGTTTTTCACATGAAAAAATAAATTAAGTAATGACAGCTATGAAAATTATTTATTATTACGTTGTGAAATAAATTCCATGTTATGTTACTATTCTCTAAATACGAAAAGGGTTCCTTCCACTGGCTAACCAATCATTTTGTGAACAACAACCTTGGATAAAAGATCTCAAGCCTATGGAAATATTTCCTCCCCATGAATTCAATCATGAACAATAGAGATCCTCCCCCACATGATCAAGGAGAATTCATTATAAGCCATTTTCAAGGAGATCAATGGATGACGTCACAATCACAAGGATCTTTGACGCATGAACTGAGACACTCCTTCGGTGATATATAGACATATTTATAGAAATATTTGATCATCGCTGGAGAATTTATATCCTTGGATACTACATTGAAAAGAAACCGCACCTCAGACCCATGGTCAAACACACAAATGAAGAAATAATAACCATGGAGGTAATTCTATAATTAAATAAAATTAATTATAAAAAATATATGTTGATCCTCTCTTCTCGGTTCTTGGTTATCTCCATTTTCATTTATCTTTTATTAAATTCCATGGATATTATTTTTCATAATCGTATTTATCCCACTTTAATCATTGATTTTTGAAATTTTCAATCTTGGGTACACGCCCATCCTCTGCTTCTACTATGCCAGGAAACCAAAATATAGTTACAAACATTTTACCATTAGGTTTTCTATAAAATTAATTTCTTGCCACACAAAAATTGATTCAAAATGACAAGGTAAAAATTGAGTTTTTTAGATACACCATAATGAATACCACTAGAAATGGAGATCATTATTCTAACCACTGTATACTACTAGAACTCTGATGTCTATCATTTATCTCACTTTTTTATGAATTTAATTGTTTTTATATTTTATCAGGATAAAAACTAAAAATTTGTGTATATTTGGTTGTTAGAGATTATAATTAAATAAGTACAAAATATTGTTTTTTTATTACCATTAGTCATTTCTGTTTTGATAGTTTTTTGATTTTTTGTCATTTTGAACCAAATTTAGTATCAAAAATTCTATTTGAACCCATAATTATTTTTAAAAGGAATAATTTATTTTAAAACTGAAGACCTATTATAATTTTTAAATGTTTTTAATTTTTAATTTTACTTTTTAAAATATGTGGTGAATTTTATTTGATTATTGAAACATATTTTAATTATTGTCATATTATACTTATTCCACAGTCTAAATAATAATTAAATACCATATTTAAAATTTCTTATAATAAATTTTTCATGATAAATTAATGATCTGTGTAATTTATTATATAAAATAAATCACTATTTGTTAATTCAATTATATTATTACATTATTTAAAATTTAAAAATATTTTTTTATTATATTATTATCAATAAAAAATATATGTCATCTTACATATCATTTATTCCCTTAATATGAATAAAAAATATTATGGAGATATATAAAAAGTTTATTTTTCATTCCAAACACTACACTTGGGTAGTTTTATTAATTATAATTCAAAAAAATGGTGTGGTAAAGATAGCATCAATTGTTTTTCAAGTGTATTCACACTAGTTTATGGAGGATAAATGGATTTATCCTCTATAATGAACGAAAACAAAACATGAATTACAATAAATATGTTTTGTAAAAATAATAAAATGGGAATGGATTGTATTGGGTGACATAAATGTATGGGAAATTTTTTTGGAATTTTATTAATGTGTGATTAATTATTTCTCCATTAATATTATATATATATATATATATATATATATTTCTATGAGAGTGTATTATCTCAAAATATTATGTATTAATATATTGGAAAAGGTTTATTTGAATACTATCAATGCTACCCATAATATAGACACTACTTCACATCTTTTTTATGTTGATGATATGAAAAATATTAAAAAATTATATTATAAAAACATTTGTAACATATAAAATTCCAATAAGTAATATGAGAATGTATCAGGAAATGTGATGAACTAGAATAAATTAATTATTTTCATTAGTAAAAACATCTCTTATAGTAGAAAAATGAAAATATTTAATTCTATGGGAGTCACCGAATGTGAGATATATTGAAATTATCTAGGGGTAAGTATTTTTTAGGGGGTAGATTCATTTTTATTCACCAACATTTTGGTGAATATTAAATGCCTCTTAGCTTCATGGAAATGGGAATCTCTCTAATTGGTAGGAAGAATATGTCTTGTGATGTATACTGGTGTTTCAATATTTTTATTCATTTTTTGTTTATAAATTTCCCTTAATCCTCTTATTGGGAAATAATAATTTCATTAATTTTTTGGAGTGGTTCAATTCTTGAAATAAACATTAATATTATTTCAGGGAGGAAGTGTTACACGATACATGTTCTTGTATGGTGTGGAATAAAAAACATTTTTGATATTAAACAATCCCATCACAAAAAATTTAAATGGGGTTTCATCAATAAAATTTTTCTTTCTCTTGTTTTTTCATGAAAATATTTACGAGAAAACTGATTCTGAGAAGAATATGTTTGTACTGACTCCTCAGTTTGGTTGGCCATTTATAGTGTTTATTCACTCATTGCACTCAATTATTATTTTCTTATTAATGAATTTTTTTCTAAGTGTATGGATGTAAAATTGTGTATGGATAACTCTTTTGGACATTCTCAATTAAAATGAATATGATGTGCACCACAATGAATTAATCCATGATCAAATAATAGATTAAAAAATTCTCTACGAAAAATGTAATTCAGACCATGAATAACTATATCATAATAGAAAATGATGGTATAATGATTTTGGAACTGGCCATAAATGGTATTCTCTACTAAAATATTTATTACAAGAATCTTATTACAGTATAGGTTCATAGATATATCAAGGTTTTAAAAAAATGGTTATGACACTCCATATTTTCATTTATTTGGAGATTTTTTTAGTAAAATTATATTGTATTCATTCCTACAATCTATTGGTATTACTCTATGTTCTATATATAATATCTTCCATCAACATAAGGAAGATATAAAAAACATATTGTTTCTAATTTATTGTGTATGTGGACCTCTTTTACTATTTATTAGACCAATGATTTCAATATTGGATTTTTTATAATCCTCATTTGGTATGAATTTTTTAGATTTGGTTTATCAAATATTTTGTATGTTTTATGTATACATGTATGGTTAAATCATTCCCAAACCAAAATAAATAAATCCTAGGAAGGTTTTCCATCCCGTTGGGTTAAGGAATTCCCTTCGAGACTTGTCACAGGACGATTTTTGCGCCATCATTGATAGTGAACAGAATTGGTTTGTGACAGCTCCTCACATCCACCACCCTCCCCAACTCCCTCCCTTCTCGACTCCCTACAACATTGGCCTCCCATCCAATCCTTCAGCTCCACATATTCTCGGCTACCTACCTCTTCCTCCACATCTTACCAAAAAAATACATTTAGTATATCTCCAGTGAATTCAATCTACCACTTATGATTGTCGTATTGAATTCTAGTATGGTCTGTATCCGTTTAGTTAGGGTTCTAATTAACTCTGATGTTCACCATACTGAGTAACTCTAACATTCATAGGGGTGAGGTCTCATCCAAACTGATCTCACATCTCTCGCATCGTGATTCATTACACCCCAAACCCTATTTGTCATTAGGAAATCTTAAACGACATGTCACTCTTCCATAGGTATCTCTTAGATTAAAATTTATCCAAATGTATTGATTATAATTAATTTTCTATGTATAATTAGGAATTTTTTTCGGTTTATTTCATTTAAAATTGACCGTTACAATCCCATATCTTAAATTTAATCTAGTTTGAAAATATTTAAGTGTTGTGATCGAATAATCTAATTTTTTTTCTTTTCAGCATATTTTGAATCCTTCAACATGTATTTAAAAAAATATGTGTATTTTTTTCTTCTTGAAGCTCATTAATAGATATATATTAGGTTTTTGACATTAATTATGTTACGAAAATGCCATATCTATTATTAGATAACAATCTTGTGAATTTTACTGAAGTATAGGGGAATACTTTTCAATTGATATTTGACTCACCACCTATTCATGATTCAATACAATAGTATCTAGAAATATTATCTCTTTTATAAGAAAATTTACTTTTGCATGATACAATATTAATTATTCATATTATATATTATTTGTTTTGAAGCATTATTATTTTCAATTTTCCTTTTACTCAAGTGTGATATAATGAAATTTATATTATACTTTCATCTTTAAATTTTTTAATTATCACATTTGGATCATGTTTTCATTCATGTAATTAAATTATCAATCATGGATTCCCAATGTAAATTTTTATAAAATAATAATTTGACTACATGTTTTATAAAATATTAGTGATGTACAAATATTTTCTCAACTTCTATTCCATTATTTATGTACCACCTATTTTTTATTTAAATATATTCAATATTAATATGTATTATTATGTTAAAAAATATAAATTTTTTATTGATGATATGTATTGATTTATATCCCAGTGCAGATGCATGTGCAATGTACTATTTTACTAGATGTGTGGTGAGAAATTCCACCATGATTATGAATTAAAGATAAAGAAAGATGTTTCCAATTTGAAATGGTTCAACTATTAGGAAAAAAGAGTATAATGGAATTATGTTATCATGTATCATGGGAATTATTCTGAGAAAATGGAATTTGAGAAGCACTAATATATTTCGAACATAATATTAGAGGTTATAACACCTACTGCTGTTATGGAAGTTACATTAATTATATCCTCAATTTCTTTATATTTTAATTTTTTTATCATCATACTCCTTTATATCATCCATGTTTTCCATGATAATTAACTATTTTACATGAATATTAAGAATGTAGGTATCCATTAAGACACACAGTGGAGGTATCCCCATAATAAGGATATGCCATTCAATTCAATTTATAACTAATAGACATTATCTATTTTCTGTCTTCATTATTTTCTCTATCTTTTATTGTGAAATAATCCTGGGAATTTGATGATGATTAAAATATAATGATATTTTTTATTTTATAGGGAATATTTTTATTATATGTGAAGAAGATATATAATTACTATGTATTTTAGGGAATATATAATTATATGATTCATGTAAAGATCAACACTAAGTGGTTCATCTGAATGTAATAATTGTGGATGTTGAGCGGACATAATAATTGGATATAAATTGAAATCATAAAATCTGGGAAGTATATATTTCACAAGATTACATTGATAAATTTCAAGATAAATTATTTAAATATACACCAAATAATGATGATGAGTTTTCCATTCATTTAATCCCTTATGATTCACCAATATTAACGCCATTATATCGATAGGACACTATTAAATTATTTGACATAAAGAATCAACTATAGATGTTGTGTGATTATGGATTTATATAACATAGTGTTCAACATTGGGGATCCACAATTCATTTCCTTAAGAATAATGATTGATATAATTAATAGTATATTTAATGAATATATTGATTAAATTATTTTGGTACTTATTTGTTATATATTGTTGTAATCTATGTTACATGAGGACCATGATAATGACAAGAGAATAATTCTTGTGAATCATAGATGAAAAGTGTTCTATGGGAAATCTAGAAAGTGTGAATTATATATTCATAATGGTCTATATCATGTTCATTTTTTAATCGATGATGATATATCAAAATATTATATACTAAAAAGGTAGTTTGAGAATGGCCTACACTAATGATCAAAACTGTGGTACATAGCTTCATTTGTTTGGAAGTTTACTCAATATATTGTTTTCAAAACATTTAAAATGTAGCTAGATCAAAAACCAAGAATACTCGTAAATGAGTTATGTTCATATGGATAATGGAATGTGAAAACTTTTTTAAATTTTTAATAGGAGATTGGTGAAATCCCTAATTTTGAATCTATGTTTGAGACATGATTGGTTTTTAATATATTGTGATGAAATAAAAAAGGGAATTGGTTTTTTACTAATGTAGAATAAATCTTCTGCTACCTATGCATTATTTTAGTTGAAGATTCCTTAATAAAACATTATAACCCTTTATATTGATTTTGAAACCATAATATTTTTGTAAGAGATATTGAGACATTATATCTATGGTAAAAAGTGTGAGATATATTCTTATCAAAATATCATTAAAAAATGTATATATATATATATATCTCAATATGATGAACATTATATGGATTGATCGACTCATGGAAATTAATTTAACAATAAAATACCACCTTGGGATAGGAAATATGGTTGAAGATGCATTGATAATAAATCATTGTGGAGTCCTTACCAAAATGAGAACAAATAGGTATCCTATATTTATAGAATTGTTTAAGCTGGTTTTCTAAATAATTATGGAAGGGGATATATCATTCCTTTTTATGTTTATTTCCAATCCCTATTTTTTGTAAATGATAAAATTTTATTATAATTTTAATGATAATTTTCCGAATACGATTATGGTCATGAATGTGGTAAAATTGGAAGAG
Source organism: Viscum album (assembly GCA_963277665.1). Taxonomy (NCBI): domain Eukaryota; kingdom Viridiplantae; phylum Streptophyta; class Magnoliopsida; order Santalales; family Viscaceae; genus Viscum; species Viscum album. The sequence continues at coordinate 280,812,871 of OY728152.1, forward strand.
TACTTTTCTGATGATAATGTTTTGAAATTTAGAAGGAGACTGTGTGTCCCATCGATACATGAGATGAATCGATAATATTTGGATGATGTTTATATATAAAATTTCAATATACACTATGGTGTAATCATTTAGTATATAAATGGATGAAAATTCTCGATAAGAAAATATGATGGATGAAATTGTTGATTATGTGTAAAGATGCTTGGTTTTCCAATGAGTGAAAAATAAAATAATCAATCATATATGATTTATTAAATCCCTTCCTAATCATTAGTGGAAATGTGATGACATTACACTATACATTTTAATTTTACATCCACTATCTCCTATAAATAATAATTTTTTATGGGATACTATTGATTACTACACATAATATGAACATTACCTCACTATAAGAGAATATTTACCTATGTATGAGCTTCTAAAAATATTTATTAATAATATTATAAGATATAATGTTGATCTCATTTAAATTATTTTTTATCATGAGCCATGATTAACATAAAAATTCCAAAAAATTCATTAGAAGAGTCTCTATATCGATCTTTTTCTCAGCATTACTGATCACCCTCAAATGGATTGAGAGGTTGACATGAATATTGAAATGTTGAAAGGAATTTTGAGGTCATTTGGCATTGATTTCTAGGTATGTTCATCTAACAATTTATCTTAGATGGAATTAACCAACATTAATAGCTTTCATTCATGTAATCAAATGGTCCCTTTTGGTGCTTTATATGGGTAAAGTTATCTTACTCAGACTTTTTGGGATGATGTTGATGAAGTGTATCTTATTACTCAATAAAATGTGGATGAAATCACATTAATTGTATCTACTATTCAACAACATATCAAATAATCTCAAATATGTAAAAACTACATATGTCGATAACAGGAGGGGTGATTTTGAATTTCATGTGGGTGATCATTGTTTTGAAATATATCTCCATGAAAGGGTGTTATAATGTTCAATAATAAATGGAATATGAGCCCTAGGTTTACCCAAACATTTAAAAACCATTAATGAATTATATTTTTGGCCTACCAATTTTAAATTATACCAAAATGATGTGGTTTTAATATTTTTATTAAGGGTGGACATGCGAGAACTAACACATGTACTCACCACTGAAGAAATATAATTAGAACCATATCTATCTTAATAAGAGTATCTAAACTAGATTTTTGAAACTACAACTCATGTTTTTTGGAGTCATATGAATCAGATTCTAAATCTAGTTTTGATAAATAATATGATTGAAGAGGTGAAGTGGGAACCCGGAGAGATTATGATTACAAACTACGCAACTCTCATAATGTGGGGACATTCAGGAAATATCAAAAAAGATATTTTTGTAGGAGGTAATAAGGTATTACCTTGATTTCTAAGGATATATATATATATATATATATTACTAAAATAATTGTTCGCTTCAATATCTTTTTGTACACACAACCCTTCTTCTAAATGAATTGGAATGCAGTATACCCTTAAAACCCAGAAATTAAATTGTAGTCAAATAAAACGACTAAATAAAATATCAATATTTTGTGTATTAAACATGAATAATATAAGATAAATGTTTATATATTAATATGAAATAAAATAATAATTATATAAAATAAAAACAAATTTTTTTTAAAAAAATTAATATTTATTATATGATTTCATTTAATTTTCACACTTATATTAAATTTATGTTTTAAAAATATTGTAAAATATATTTTAAAAGATAAAATTAATAATTTAGTTAAAAATTTCCAAATTATCTTATAGATTATTATAAATATTTTGTGTAAAATAATAATTTTTCAATCAATAATGAAAAATTATAGTTTTTTATTCAAAATAGCCTTTCTATTTAAGGAATTTATATAGAAGTGTTTTGTTTTAATAGTATTTTAAATGTAGAATTAATATATTTATATAATGACCCATAAAATTAGTATCCATGAAATTATCTTCCTATAGAAATTTGATATTAAATAGTTATATACTTATGAAAATTTTTTCTTTGGAAAAAAACCTTTTTCATCACATATATAGTAATAATTTAAATTAAAAGTCTTCCACAAAAATTTATTGAATTTTTAAAAATGGTTTCAATAATTTTAAACATCACATCTGAGATTATATAATAATGTCAACTTAATCATTTTACAAACAAATAGTAGAATCATTAAAAATTTATTAATATAATTATGAGTTAAATGAGTTTATTAGGGGTTAAAATAAAATAATAAGTTATCAAAAGTCCTAGAAACATGTATAATTCCTATTAACTATGAATATTTTTACCCTAAATATTTCATGGTTCAAGAATAACGAATTGAATAAACTTGTGTCATGTGAAAAAACATGATTTTCAGTTTTTCTTTTCAAAAATTCCAGTTGTGTCATGTCCCCTCCTTATGATAGGACACCCCATATCCTCCCCAATTCACCCACACAAAATCATTTGGAATATCCAATATAAACATAACACTTTACTTACATCCATCCACAAATCATAGAGGCTTCATTGTGACCATTATGAAGTTTTGGGACGGATTTATGTATAAACCAAAAAAAGTTTTCAGAAAAAATGTTATTGTACATAACCATCTTTTTTCATTTTACATGTTCTTATGTATCCACAAAATTATCTATAAGTATGATGAAATAAAAAATCTAGTATATAATATATAACATTATGTTGTTATATTTTTTGAAAAATTTATATCAATCTTCTATTCAATCAGACTAGAAACAAAACCATTGATAGTGTGTCAGTAAGACTATCACCTCCTAAACTGAGTGAATTCATTTTATATCACTGTATATAATAGATATATATAATTATGGATTTATCAAATGCATTTGATATTTGTTAAATTTTCATACATTTTTATTTATTATATCAACTAAAATTTATAGTGACCCTTACTTTGGAAACGTTATCATTACATAACAGTAGTGGAATATTTGAAAAAGTATACAAAACATAACCTAATACGTCATTATTCTAGTACCATTGAAAAAATGGAAACTTAATAATCGATACCTAATTGGTAAATACTATTTCTCATTAGGTTCATCTTTATTATCAACCTTTTTGAAACATCTGATATTATACATATCTTCATAACCTGGGAAAGGCAACATAATAATGGGTGAGCAGAAATGCTTAGTCAGGGTAAACAAGGGAGATATGTAAACCATGTTAAGAGAATAAGGGTATGATACAATGGTTATAAAAATAGATGATAAAACATTACATACCAAATATCATATACTTGAATTAGGGAAAAATATTTTTTGTTTATAAGACATGAATCATAAAATAATAATAATCATAATCCAAGAAATCTTATCATAGGAATAAAATATTGAATTTTTTAAAACACAAAATAATATAATAAGGATTTATATAGTTGTCTAGGAATTTATTCAGTGACCATATTGGTGAAAAAGTTCTTTCACGGAACCAGGCTTAATATACCTTCTAACCCTGTATAACTAAACTAGGTTCACATCTCGTTCCTTCCCCATATTACTAAATCGATCTCACTTCACATTCTATCCCACTAATATTGAACGTTGTTCATTTTCCATTTTAGATATATAATACAAGACATTGTTCTTTTCCCATTACGTCCCTATAATTTTGAACCAAATTCACTTATCTTTCTAGAAATTTCTGTCACATTAGATAAAAATCACTACCCAATTCCATGAAGGGATATATAGTTCACATCCACTCAGAGTAAAATCATATATACATGTGCCAAAAGATCATAAAAAAACATATATTAACCCATGAAATGAAATGGGTATTATCAACATATAAAAATATCATAACCTATTTTAAATTATAAATGCTTCACAATCATTCCATCAAAAGTATAACCCTTGGAAGAGAAACGGATTTCATTAACATATAACCCATTAAAGATAAACAAATATCATAAACGTATAACCCATGAAAGATAAATGTGAATCATATAGTATATGAAAATAATCATAAGTGGTTCATAGAAATAATATCAAGGGTTATTTTAGATACTTCCCTATAAGGAAATAAGTATCATAAAAAAAGTAATTTTGATGGGAAAACTTTTCTGAAATATTTTTCAGAACAATTTAATGAAAATATTATCCTATCTTATTTGAAAAAGGATTTTCAATTCATAAATATATTTGAAAATTATTTTCTTATAAATACATTGAAAAACTATAAATAAGACATCAAAAAAATTGAAAATCTCTTTCCATGAAAACATATAAAATCATTATCAAAAAATTTAAGAAAATTATTTCTTTAAAACACTTTGAATACTTATAACGAAATACAGAAAAAAAAAATCAAAAATATATTTACATAAAAACTTATGGATGATTCTTGGATTTTTTGGGAAACAAATTTCATTGGAACGATATTAAAAACATTTAAGTAATTCTTGAAAACATTTTGAAAACAGTTATCCATGAAAAAAAAGCATTAAAAATATTAGAAAAATATTATTCAATGTTACATTGAAAAAAAAAATTCATAAATTTTATTCATTTAAAAATTATATTAAATCATCAAATAAATGATGGAAGGTAAATCCATACATGCGTACGTGGTAATATAGAACATTTCTTTTTCATAGTTAAAAGGATAGAAATGTGTATTTTTAAAAAATAAACAATAATATTATTTTGAATAGATTTTTATAATACAAAAAAGGTAAAACAAAATCCTAAATATTATAGTATAATTATACAATATTCATGGATAACCTTTTTAAAAAACATTTTTTTGAATGAACAATGATTTCCATCTGAAGAGAGGGTATATTTTGGAGTTAAAAACACTTTATTAACAATATTATGTACTAATGAGCAGAAAAATGGAGCCATTAAATGAATATAAAATTATTAACCCGAGGAGATTGAAATTCATGAATGTTCTTGAGATCTGTGTTCTAATATTTCGTCAATTGGTGAACAAACATAAACAATCTTGAAAAGGTGTTGAGATCTTTTTAATAAAAACTTCTCATGTGGTAATTTGGGATTATACTCTTCATTTTAGAAAATAATATTACATAATTTTATAATATCTTGAATAGAAGTGTATTCATGATATATCATATAAAATGGAATTATATAAACCATAATAATGATTTAGGCACATTAAAAATTAAGAGACTTAATGAAAGAAAATTGAGACAAAACTATTTTACCGATTTGGTAAATTTTGAAACATAATCACCGTGAAATAAATATCGTTGAATGGATATATAAATATTCATAAATTTAAATATATTAAGAATTTAATACATCCATGTTAATTATACATTCCACACAAAAGGAAGGGGTAGTGAATCGATATTGTATCTTACACAAATAAAATGTCAGACAAAATCTTCTAACCATGTGTGTTGAATCTCTTCATACTCATACAAACCCCTTATATAATAAATATAATTATTTTACAAATGTATACTAAATCCATATTCTTACATATAATATCTTATATTTGTTTATTTTATTATTATATAACCACCTTGTTAAAAATATTATGTTAATAGTTTACATCGATTAATATCCACTTTTTTGTATGGGTCTTAATTTGTTATATTATTGATCCTTATATTTATATAATGATTAACATATTTTAAACCATGATATAAACATAATTTTTACACTTTTTATCTTTATAATTCTATTAATTATAATATATATCTATGAAATTTAATAAACCGTTCCGGGAGATTGTAAGCTATTCATAATAATGAATTCAGATTCCATTTTTATTGTCATATTGGAAGAAATAAAGTAAATTTCACATATAGGTATATCTATAAAGTATAATTAAATTTAGTATATATTAATATATATATCATATAAGTTTACTAAACCCATCATTAATTTATTCCACGTATTGTGTGAACAAATCATATCATGTTGAGGGGGAGTAGTCCCCATTTCCTGTTACAAAATAATCACATTGACACCAAATGGGAACTAAACATATGTTTTGTAAAAAGAATAAATATGATATAGTAAATAATATAATATATATATATATATATATTTACATTCCATCATCATTTCTACCATGATATGTGATATGGAAAATTTACAAATCATCATTTTGCGAGGCAGATGTTCTCCCTACATATAAATTGTTTGTTCATTAACCATTAGATGGATGTGTGTGTATGTGTAGATAAAAACCTTATCATAAAACATCCTAATTTATATTGGATATTTTTTTGGTTAACAAATTATGGAATTGAGATTTTCGAGGGTGGGTAAATGAAATAAAATAATGGATCATGAGAGGTGATGTTCCCTCTTAATTGGGTAACTCCTTTTGGTTTGTGCCAAACTCTTCTACAGATTTCCATATTCAATAGGTATTTATTATATGTTTAATGGATATATTTTTGGAATTTTTTTAGGAATATCATAACCTAACATAATAGGTTTGAGAGTTGTGAAGAAGATGGATAAATAGTTACCTTTTATAGGGAAGGGAATGGACACTAAAATGTTTTTGAAAACATGTTAGGTGTACCAACATTTTTACCGAAAAAAAATTCATACAAAATTATAATGGAAAGTCATATTCCTAAAAATTGTTTCTAAATGGGTTTTGGACAGTTTTTTAGTAACCTTTGTGTCAAAAATTTATTGTTTAGTCTTTTGTTAAGCTAATCACTACCTTAAGAAATATAATTAAATTTAACTACGTGGCCAAATATTTTTTGTAAAAAATTATTTTGAACGTATATTAAATTATAAATTATTATAATACCAAATATAGAAATCATATTTCCATATTTAAATAAATTAAGTTTCATAAATTAATTTAAATTTAATCTTGTTGATGGGATGATAATGCAGGTTTCTAAAGTAAAAACACATTATAGTTTCAAGGTTTATAGTGTATAATGTCGAGGAAAAATTGTTCTAAATTACATTAATTGAATAAATTGATAAACAAAATATCAAATTTTAATTTTAATCAAATTTAGAAAATAATTTTACCTTATAAATAAATTAGAAGAAAAATCAGTTTGGAATTAAAATCCATTATTTTTTAATATTGATTTATTAAATGAAACCTTCCATAAAATTAACAAAAAAATATCATATTAAACTTTATATGTTTAAATTATAAAAATAAATATAATTTTCACATATTTAATTTTTAGAAGATTCAAAAATTGGATTTAAAATGTGTTTTCCATTACTAGTTTATAAAACAACCTTTTATGAAATATAGGGATTGATGCATAAAATTTTATTTGTTCTTATACTTTGTCTATCAAATCTATTGGATGAATTACAAAAATATTTGATTTAATTTTTAATATATATATATATTTCATTAATATCACTAACTAGTTGTAATTAATATATCATATTAGGGTAATATATCACCGTGAAGATAAAAATATTTTTATATTCCTTTATATTCAATTAATTTCCATATTCATTTCTAATTGATTAGTAACCAATGAATTCATATTAAATTATGTAAAATATATATTTTCATATAATAGTTATTAATATTTATAACTTATAATTTAATAGGTATGTTATATTTTATTATATTATGTAATAACTTTCTAATGATATATTGTTATTCAGTAAAACTCGGTCTTTCTTGTTGCGAAATCGATCATGAAAAGTCATTATTACATGTTACACAATGTATCCTTAGAGTCACGTAATGAGAAATAAAATGTAAATGTTATGTTTTGTTCATTATTAACTTGATTTTTCATATAACTGAAGCCGGTCATACTGATTTAATATAAAATAATATATCTTCTGTAATGTGTGAAATAAAACATATCATAAAGGTAAAATTAAATCATAAATAACATTTAAAAAAAATATCTATGTTGCATTATACTCCCCTTAAAATTACTTTCTTCCTCTAAATTCATCTAGGTTATTAATGGTTTAATAAATAAAATATTCATTTATACAAAACCTCATCACAAAAATAGATATTGAAACATCCCTAAAAATTGGAACGATAGAACCATAATAGTTACCCCATGTAACATAGAAATAGATTTCCATATTAGAGAACATAGGATGATATTAAATATTGGACATGGAAGAAAAATGTTAATGTTTATATAGAGTTATTTAGTTTATCATTCACACACAAGTGAACGATCAATGTAAAGTTTATTGCTTTAATGTCATAAATATGTGATTATTTAAAAGACCCTAGATTCAACCATATAATTGTATTAGGATAAATCATTTTTTTATCATTATTCTAACATTGAGTAATTATTTTATTAAACAATAATATAAGGAGGTATAATTATATGATATATTTATATAAAACTAATGTAATTATTCATTTTTTATTTAATAAATTTATAATTCATCCATTACATCATGTATTGGAAGTCACAAAATTAACATTGAGGCTTGAAGTGATAAAATAAAAGTTTATCAGATCTTGTATACAGAAAAATAACTAAAATTTTAAGATATTTTCCTCTAAATATTCTAAAAAATAAATATCATTAATACACTTATCTGTAAAAATTAAAATTAAGTCTACTAGTTTATTATTATTAATTATTCAACAAAAATAATTACACATTAACCTAGACATCGCATTGGACAATGGTAGGTGTGAAACCCTTATATTACTTTGGTCATGAGTTGAAGACCCATTGCATTTACTGACATGATTGGTTTTCACTCGATATGAATTATGGCCTTTTCAAAAACAATGCTAATATAATTTCCAAAATAAATAAGATAGACTTCATGGAAGTAAGGTTAATTAGTAAATACACCTTTATCCAGGGTTTTTAATAGAGAATCAACACTTAAATAAATCCCCTGAAATTCATCTTAATCATCACATAAAGTTTTAACATTATAACCTGTCAGAATTATGAAAATTCAACACATTTGAATGAATGTCACAAAATCACCTTAACATTTTTCCAACAAATATCCAAAATTAGATCTTCATTGTCACATTCAAAACATGTGAATACTATAATCAAATGTCCTCTTGAAATAAGGTAACAAACTAAATTACCATTTATCCATGTTGAAAACATGCACTCGTACTTATTTAATGTATATTGGATTTGTTTCATATGCCAAAATAATTTGTAAACTTCATCCAGTATAGCATAAAATTCTTCTCAACATGTCCTTAATTAGTTCCAATATTATCAGTAATGTACAATTTACTTAATATGAAATAGATAATTACCCAATGAATATTATCATAACATAATTGACACATTAATGGTTGTCTTTTATATAATAAGGAATTTTCCAAGTACAACATTGTGCCATTAAATCACTTTTCTATTCAGTTGGAACCATTCAATGTGTGCTTGTATAGACATAGTGAAAACAAAAAAACTGATCAATCCTTATATATTTCAACATTTATTTAACATTCCTCATGAATCAAAATACAAATAAAATCCTTTATTATGCCTCTTCATCTTTGTTCCATTTGCAAGGCTACCTCATCCTATTACATAATACCTCTTTCAATTCACATTTCATAGGATGTTTCTTCATCATATTCATTATAACCACGACATTTACCACCCTACTGATCCTATTTAGGATCATTACTCATGGTACATTGAGTTGCATAGTGATAATTTATTCCAAAAAATAAAACATTTTACCTTCCATGAAGCCTTTGGGAGGCAAATATTCTTATCTATTTCATAAACTAAAATCTATGTTTTTCCCATATCGTCACTGGATTTGTGTTATTATTTTCCTTAGCCATAAAATCATTGTGTATATCTAATAAATTCACTTAGGTGATTAATTCCACATTCCTTAGATAATAGAAACATAGAATTTATTAAGAAATGGTCTATATTACCCCAACATGTAGACAATTCATTCGTTCTCTTACTTGGTGATCCCAACAGTTTTCTGAGGTGCATGTTTTAAATCAATTTTCCCAATAATTAATTTTGCATGATCACATCATATCACAATTTAGTGATCATCCCACTTAACATATCACCAATAAATAATCCATCAGATTCAATTTTAATCATGTTCGTTCTAGTTCTCCCTATTAACTAAAACTAGAAGCATATTGTGAACATTAAATAACAAAGACAAACCCCACATAGTAATGAAAATAATTACTTATAATATCTATAAATCATGAAACATCCTTCACCTATGACACCCTAAGACCATCATAGGTTATTCATAGCCATATTATATTTAAATTCATCATGATGGTTCATGAAGAGTTTGTGAATTCCCAAAGCATATACCCCAGAGTGTCAAAAACTCTATGAAACATGGTCTGTTCTCACGTACCACGTTTCCCTGAATTAGGACTAAACTATCATTTTAGAGTTTTTACCCCTATGTACATTTTTTCCATATCCACCCCCTCTTGTAGTATCTCAAAAATGATTTATTTCTAGGAAACCACTCACACAATCCATTACAAAAATTCTAGGATATTTTCCCTAACATTAAATAATGCATATACATACCCATAGATACATCTATATACTTATCTTTAAATAAAACAGAGGTATATCACTAATTTTTTCACATCCTAATTTCCAATTTTTAGTCAAACCATTGCACTGATACGAATTATTGCAAACCCCACTTTTCAAACATTAACATTACATAACACTTACAAAAAACATAAATAATATTACAAAAAAATTCCCAATGACCATACTAGTATAGTTCCTATGGAAACATGGATACATAAACACCGAAACATAATTGAGATAAATTATGTTCTAATATGATTTTTGTGACTATCACCCCACATAGACACATCACGCATAATGAATAACTTTATAAACTAGGGAAGGAATCATAGTAATGGGTGACCTCCAATACTCCAAATTGGTAAACAAAGGAGATATATAAGCATAATCATGAAAAAAAGGGTATGATAACATTATCATGAAAAATAAAATATCATAAAACTCATGTAAAAATCATATACATCAATCATGGAATAAAGCATGGATGTTTATAAGACATCAATTGTAATTAAATAAATAATATAATAAATGAATGAAAACCATAGGAATAAAACATATAATTGAGGAAATCGCATAATAATGTAATTATTATTTCCATAATAGACATGGAATTTGGGCCAAGGCCATCATGGTGGAAAAATTTTGTTATTGGACTTAGTTCACAGCTGTTCCAGCCTGATATTAGTCAATTGATTTCAATCCTCGTTTTAGCCCTATAATACATAATAGAATTTTTATATCATTAATTTCATGTCTTTATTATGATATATAAAGCATTACCCAATGTGTTTGTTGAAGATAGAGTTCCCCAATATCATAGTTAAATTATACATACATATTCAGAAAGTCATAAACAATTATATCTTAACCCATGAATTGAAATGGGTATTCTAAACATATAAAAAAATCTTAATGTGTGGGAAAACATGTTTCACTATCATTTCATCAAAACAATAACCCTTTAATTTGAAATTTATTTCATAAAAATACAAACCAATAAATTGAAATGGGTTTCATAAATTCTATAACACTAAGAATAACTGATTAATAGAACAATATGAATGAAACGTTTTGACCATTTCATATAAGGGAATGAGTAACATCTAAGGATTTCATCATAGATGTGAAAATAATTTTGAAATTGCATTTATAAATGTTTCTTCAGGAAAATAGACTTCCCTTTTTGACAATTTATTTTTAATACATAACACTATTTGAAAATTATTTTCATATAAAATAATATGTAAACTTATAAAGATAAATTGAAATCAATTTGAAAACCATTTTCCTTGAAAACATATAAAACAATCATTAAGACATTTAAAACCCATATTCTTTGCAAACTATCTGATAATAAGTATAAGATGATTCACATGTTTATAAAACCATCTTAATTGATGAAATCTGAAATAATTTTAAAATTGTTTTCAAAAAAATTCTTTGAAAATACTTTGATATCTTATAAATAAGCCTTTAATTTTTTAAAACAAAAATATCCTTAAAAATATAAAAATAATTATGAAAACATGTTAAAAACAATTTTACATGGAAAAAATTCATGAAATCATATTGAAAATAATTTACCTGGAAAAAATTGTTATTAAAAATATTATTAATAATTATCCTTTTTATAATGAAAAGGAATCTTCAAAAAATATGGAGGGTAAATCTGTACATGTTGTACCGGAATTAAAGATAATTTATTTTTCACGGTAAAAACGATTAAAAAAATAATTTTTTAGAAAGCGACATTAATATTCCATTCAAGATATTGGTAAAATAAAAAAGGGTATAAATTACATCTAGTTTTTATTGGATAATGATACAATATTAAATGAATATCCTTTTAGAAAACATGGTTTTAAAGGAAGATATATTTCCATCTGAAGAGATGGTATGGTTGGACTTTCATAAACATAATTTATTAATTATATTATATATCTAAGAGTAGTAAAACGTTACCAATACATGAATATATCATGAATTTCCATAGTAGAATAAAAATCCTGAATTTTATTATCATATGGATTATAATAATTCATCAATAGAATACAAAAAAATCAACAATAATGAAATACGATGAGTTTATTTCAATAAACAGTTATCAATTCCTAATTGGGGATCATACTATCCATTCAAGAAAATAAATGTAAATGAATTTTATAATATATTAAAAATAAGGAGATTCATGATACATTATGTAAAATGGATGTATATACACTTCAAAATGAATTTTGGCGCATTACAAAACATGACGCTCAATGAAGGAAAATTGGGACAAAAACATTTTACCAATTTGATAACATTTGATACTTAAAGCCCAAAAAATAAAGGTTATAAAATGGATAAATAAATAAAAAATAAATTATATGATACATTGAACATATCTAAAGGAAGTATACACACCACAAAAAAAGGAATGGGTGGTGAATAAAGCATATATCTCATGAAAATAAAAAAGTGAAATAAAATATCCTAACCATGTTTCTTGACTCTCATCGTACATAAAAACACACTAATATATAAATATAAAATTATTATACATAAATAAAAGAACCATATTTTTACTCATAATAACATATATGGGTTGATTATGGCTTTATATTACCCTCTTGATATCAATACTATGTTGAGCTTTAACTTATGTAAATAACAACTTTGTTTTCAAATTTATTTTAATTGGTTATATCATTGGTATTCATATTTATATCATGATATGCAGAAAGTAAAATATTATTTCTATAAAATTTGTATTTTTTATATTTTTATTGTTATAATAAATATAATATATAAGTATGAAATGGAATGCACCCTACATGCAGACAATATGCCTAAAATACGCATGAACACTATTTCTGTTTAAATTATCATATTGAATAAAAGAAAGAAAGTTACATATATGTATATGTGTATATAATATAATTAAATTATAATTATATTTATATAATTTAATTTATTTTCTCTAAAATCATCATTAATACATTCTGTGTATTGTGTGAATGAATCACATTACTTTGAGGGGGCAGTAGTCCACACTTCCTCAATAAAAATTATCATATTTACAAAAAATGTAATGTATAAGGATATGAGTTTTAAAATGAATAAAAATGTAAAAAGAAAAAATAATAAAAATATAATATATAAAATAAGATTTCAAATCAAAATTTCTACCATAAGAGGTGGTATGTTAAATTGAATAGTATTCATTTTGTGAGGTGGAAGATCACTGTAAAAGTTAATAGTGTGTTTGAATCCTATTAGATAGTGGTTTGTGTAGTTTTAGGTAAAAATTTAGAACAAATAATAATTATATATTTATGATACTTTTTTATACTATAATTTATTTAATTGAGTTGAGGGTTTGGATAATGAAAATAAAACCACGGAGCTTCAGAGAAGACAATTCCTCTTAATTGGGTAACTCCTTATCGTTTGTGACAAAAGGGTTCCTTGGATTTCCTTATGACAAAAGGAATGATTATATGACTATGGTAGGATGTTTGAATGTATATTGGTAAGATATTTCTTAATCATATGTGTATTTAGATGTGTAAATAACAGGGAGATATGGTGGGATTTTATATGGACGGGAAAGGACACAATTGGCCTTTTTAAAAACAAGTTAGGTGTACCAATATTACTACCTAACAAAAGATATTAAAAAACCAAAAAAACTCAATAATGGAAGTTTCATGGAATAATATTGTCCATAAAATGGGGTTTTTACATGTTTATAGGTTTTTAGGTTCTTAATTTTAATTTATAGTCCTTAGTTAACCTTAATTTTACATAAAGCAATATAATTTCATTATTTATCTTCACTTATAATTTAGGTAAAAAATTGATGAACTTATTAGAAAATATAAATTATTATGATTCCAAATATAGAATTAATTTTTCCAAATTCCAATAACAAAAGGGGAATAAATTAATTTAAAGGCAATCCCAATGATGGGGAAACACTAAATGTTTTTAAATTAAAAACATTCTAATGTGTGTTATGTTTTTATATCCAAAGTAAATGTTATGTTCATATCAATGAAATAAATTTTATTATTTGAAAAAATATATTATATAATTAAAAATTAAATCCAATTTATAATAAAATTTAACTTTATGAATTAATTATATTAAAAATAACATATGAAATAAAATCGATTATTTTTTACTACTCACTAAAAATGAATCCTTAATGAAAAATAAAAAAACTATTTGGGCATAATTTAAATATTTTCCATTATAAGATAGTGATTATTTTCACATGTTAAATATATTAATGTTAGAAAAATTTGATCTAAAATTGGATCTCCATTAATGTAATGTAAAACAACGTGAATAATAAATAATAGTTTTTATGCGTAAAATTGAATTTCTTAAACTTTTATGCCTATAAAATATATTGAATGAATACCCAATATATTTTATTTAATATATGTCATGTATAATTCATTAATATTACTCACCGATGGTAATTAATTTAATTATTAGTGTAAAATAGATTATTCTCCATAAAATTATTTATCTTTTTCATTATATTCAAGCAGTGTAGCTATTCATTTTTAATTAATTGGTAACCTGTGAATTATAATTATATTGTGTCATACATATGTATTCATAAATTAGTTAAAACTCTTAATTTATAATTTAATTGTTAAAATATTGTTCTGTAATATTTGTTCATGGGTGTTCCAGACGCCATTAAGGAAAGTCATTATTATATGTAACAAAAGCACATGTCGGTGTTCAATGTGGTGAAATCAAAATTTTATGTTTTTTTCAATTAATTGGGTGTTGTGTATAATGACATCCATAAAGAGTTATTTAATATGAAATAATCAATCTTAACTATTGAATAAAATTAAAAATATCCAAAACATAAAATTTATTATAAATATAATTAAAAAAAAGCATGGGGTGTTAAATACTTCCTTAACATTAAAATATATGGTAAACAAAAATTACCCTTGTGGAAACGTGTCGACAACCGCCTCCATGTAGTGATGTGATATTTTTTCATTTTATTTTTACATGGATGAAAAATAATTATATATTTAATAATAGTACACAATTTATTTGATATAAAAATAAATTTTTAAATTTTAAATATCATTGACCTTTCTTTTATTGATTCTATTGGATAAATAGAAACACCATTCATGCATACGTATGGACTACCATCTCTATGAATAATAAAACTCATTTTCCCATATCTAAAACATATGGAATTATATAAAAAATTATATATTTATAAAATATTAGTTTTGAAAAAATAATTATGGAAAATATTAAACTTGATGAAACTAAAAGGACCCAAATTACTAAGCCAAAAACCATCATGAAAAATGATTTTTTTGTCATATAAAAATTTATTTTAAAAAAAATATTTTATATAAATGGTTAATAAAATTATATAAGTAAATAATATATAGAATGAAATATATGATTATGATTTTATATGATAATTGAAATAAATATATATATTAAATTGGATATCAGTACACATACAATGAAAATCAGACCGTAGTTATGGGTTTCCCATCTCACTTTTACATCCATAAGACATATGCCATATTAAACACTTATTTATTTAGGTTGGTGTCTATATTACCCCATTAATATGTTATTAATTGAATCCTAGTATCATCATGGTTTTGAAATGGTTTATTAGATGTTTTTTTATTCATGGGACATATGATTCAAAATTTACCAAAGTGGTCGTGGTTTAAATTTGAATATCATTATTCATCGATATTGTTCATGTCTAATTTATTAATGATGAAATATTATGATATAGACATCGACAAACTCTTTAGTTTTTTTCTCCATTTTCAATTTTTATAGAATATATTTTTTTCTAATATTTTCCTCTAGTTAGGATCAAAGCCACCAGATGAATCTATTTAATGAAAAAAATTCATTTCCATCTTCAATTGAATAATAATTTTCATCAGCATCCATTTTTAAATTTTTTTTATAAATATCTAAATTAATTATATATGAAATTATTCAAAATCATATTTTTTTAATCTATTTTAAAAGGTATTATCATGAAAATAATTTATCATGGAAAATTTTGACATTTCATTAAAAAAATATGAAAATAATATTTATATATATGTGTTTTACATGAAGAAAATATCCCATAAATTTGAAATCTCATTTATTTAATGAATACATTAAAATTTTTAATTGTTATTTGAAAAAAACAGAATTTTTATTATAGTTTTTTGAAATGTTAGTTTTGAATATTCTATTTATCAAATGGAATTTTTATTTTCATCAATAATGTTTTTAATGCTCTCTTTAAATAATTTTTAATCATCTACATCAAGAAAAGTTATTTCACTTATTACCCATTGGGAATATATTTTAATGATACAATCCTTATTATTTCTCTATATGGATTCAAACACCTTAATCGAAATATACTATTTCAATACCATTTGATATATTACACAAAATGGGTTAGGATTATTTTTATTATTTAGGGAATATATTATGATTTCATATGGTATTTTTCCAATACAATTTTGTATGATTATTACGATTCACCTCTTTCATATGTGTAATTAATTGTAATTAGTATGTGATAAGAGAGGATTTTGATAGACATAGATGTATTGGTGGGTCTCATGAGAAAAAATTGATTTGGTATTTGGATGATACCTTACCCACTTATATAATATTTCATTGTGGATGGTGGAGAAGGTGATTGGGGCTTTGCCTAATTTAGTAAAAGCATATGGTCTGAATTGATTTTCAGCGATGGTGGTCGAGATGGTCTATCAATATAAATTTACTATTTGTAGCTTGTAAGGTGAGTCCAGATGTAGTGGTGGTAGCTGACATGAATGGTGATCACCTATCTAGGGCCATATTGTTGATTGATGGGAATCATCCTTGGACAAAATATGGTTTGGAAGATTAGGTGGGTAATACACATCAACTAAGTGCTATGGTATAAAATGTGGGTTTTATGAGGTGATAAAGATATTAGGTAACTTCTAAACCCTGGAGAATCCCAAATTTGGTTTTATTGAAACCAAACTCAATTGAATAAATATTAAATTTATGAAGGATTTTTTTCTAGTAAACATTGAGTAGAATGGGGAAATTGACTGGATTATTTCTAATATAGAGGGTATTCTTAATTGATTCATGACTTTTTGTGAACTCTACTAGTGCCATACATATTCCTCATACAAGAGGAAAAATCAATAAAACTGATGACATGGTTCATATTTTTTTCTTCTTCATAGGTTTATTCTTATTATAAATATATTAGAATGGTTTGGGGTTTCTATCATATCGTTTTTACATAATACAATAATATTGTTTTTTCATTGGGGATTGTATCAATTATGATGATAAATCAAGGTATTGTTTTCATTGAAGAATGGGATTTTAATTTTAATCAATTTTTTTTTAAAATATTAAAAGTTAGGTCCAAATCAATATTATTGGTCTTAAACAGATATTATGATATCCTAATATATTATTTTATATTACCTTTATGGTGGGAATCATTAAAAAATCGATATGACCAATGTGGTTTCCAAAAAATGGTTATTATCCCGGAGTACTAGTTGAGGTAGACTGGGGATCTTTTCCGATTGATAACATATTCTTATCTGCATTGGATGATGATATCTCTCTTAATGTGAACTATGAAAGAAAACATTATTTCGTCATGGTTTTTCAGGTTTTTGGTCACGCCAATAATATATATCACTAGAATTTGGATTGTTATTTTTTATTAAAAAGTAAATATTAAGGATTCATATAGGATGAAATTGAGTTTTCAGAAAGTGGCGAAGAATTTCAATTCAATGGGATGAAATATTTTCCTTAAATAAAGGGATATAGAGAATGTTGGTGCTTGTTCAATAATAATGTATTTGGAATATATTGAAGAACAAATGACCAAGGAAAATAATATTAACCAGAATGAGTTAATGAACCATGTAATTGAGGTATTACAGTCTAATTTGGTTGGATACATGATGGGAACTCTAATTTTTGTTCCAATGTAAAGAGAAATGGTTAGACAAGAGGTGGATTTATCTAAAACCTATTAATACATTGGAAATGGTCAATTGTAAACAGATCAATAATCTTTCAATATAGGATAACCTAAACCAAGGTAATAGTTATAATCAATCAATTTTCTGTGAAGAAAACCATATAATAAAAGAGTCACCTGGAATCTCTGGACATTAGGATAATATTTAATAAGATTCCCTTATAAATCGTCCCTTTATTCGAGCATTGTCTAATAGTAAAATGTTTCTTTTGGATGGTGAAGGATTCCAACCTGTCCCAATATGTAATTTTTTTTAAAAGACAATTCATACCTAAAGCCAACGATAATTACCAGGTCTCACGATGTAATACCAAAAATTTTATAAATCCTTTATTTTGAAAAAACAAATTTTTATTGATTTCGTTATATTAAAACTAAAATATTTCAATAAATATTTATTGTCTAAACCATGTTAACCATTTTCAACACACAACATTGTCTTGTCATTGGTTACATGCAACACCATGCTTTTATAAATCAACATTTTATTATTATAATTATTTAACTAATATAGTTATAACAAAGTTGTTATACATATTTATATAAATATTAATATCATATTTTTTAAAAATTAATCATAATATTTTTATATAAATTAAAAATATTTATACTATGATACACATTATTAGTAAAGTGAATATATGTTTGAAAATACTATTTTCAAGGAAAACTACTTTTTATGTTCTATTGGGAATCATTATAAAATTAATAATTGAAAAATTAAGAAAAATAATTCTGTTAAATAAAAATAATACATATTTATTAATTTTAATGATGTCCTACATTAAATTTTTGGGGATTCTTCAGGGAAACTTATTTTTTGGATGTATAGAGAAAAGTATGGAATTTCAACTGAAACTAGTTTTTCATCAAATTAATTTATATCGATAAAATATATGTTGTGTTTGTTTTGTATTCAAAATATTTTAAAAACATATATGAATCAAATTTAGGTAAATAAAATCATTTTTATTCTGAATTTATATATAAACACTTATTGAACATTTGAACATTATTACATTTCAAACCTACATTCTCGCCATAACTATGTGATAAAATTAAACATTTTTTTCTTCCATGAAATGAATAACGGAAAATGGACATAAAAAGGTTGAAATAATTTTATATTTATATTCTAATAATATCCCTATATTTTTTGACCTAAATTATTGCCTAAATTTATTAAAATTTATTATAGTGAATAAGGTAAAATTTAGCTTAATATAGGACTAAAACATAATCATAATGGTCAAAATAACATGGAAACGTATCCAAAACCCATTTAATAGCCATATATTATCCAATAACCTCCCATTATTTATTTTGGTTTGTTTTTTTATAAATCGTTTTAGTAAGAAACATAGTTATGTCTTACATGTTTTCATAAATTCCAAGTGTGTCCCCCAGCCCTTAAAAAATTCCACAACCTGTCCTAATTCAAAAAAAACACTTAAAAACATAAGTTATGCAATTATATAACCAATTAACATTAAAAGATACCGACCTTACTCCTTGAATCCACCCTCTGGGATGAAATCCAACCAAGGAAGCCCTTGGGAGAAAACAAAAAGGAGTCACCCAAAGAAGAGGCAACGTTCTCCCCCAAGATCCATTATTTTATATTATTTACCTAAAACATATTTCTTCTATTATTAAAGTAATATATATTAGAATTAGTATCGTAAATATAAATATATTTTTTCAGATAATAGTTTCACTTATAGTTAGATACACTTCCATCAAACGGGTAACAAACTTTATTTTCTTGTGTACAGAGAACAAATGCCTCATGAAACTAGGTTAATTTTTTTCAAATATGATGGATATGAATTATTATAGACACTGAATTTTTGTATAACATTTTTTATATCTATAATGTCTTCATTATTTTATAATTTTTATATATAACATACCTTTATGCCCTCCATTTTTATAGCTATGATAATTTCACTTGGGTTAGTGTAGACTACGACATCCTCAAAGTGTTGTGATTAATTCATGCTCTACATGGAATGTATTAAAGTTGGGTGTAGTAAACATATATGATATATATAAATCAACAATTATACTATAATTAGCATATTTATATATATATTCATATCAGTCATGTACGTACTTTCTTTCAATATTATAATTAAATGGAAACAACTTCCATGTGTATGTATGGATTACCATCGCCATTAATGGTGTATTCCCTTTAAAATTTATATATTTCATAGATTATTATTAGTACATGTATAAAAATTTATTTTGATATATGTATGACGGAAAAACATAAAATATTATGACACATATGAAAAACAAATGGGATATTACCCGAAGAAAATCCTTAATTTGGAATTGTTCGTAAGCTAGTAATATAATGTCATAATAAAACAATATGTGGAATTATATAAAAGTATTTGGTTCTGATAAATAATAATAATAAATAATTTATTTTTTATACAGGAGGTTTGTATGACTATGATGAGATAAAGAACATTGTATAAGGTAATTTCAACTCACTTTTTATTTATGTGAGATACATCTCATCTTCACTACCCATTTTTTGTTGGGTGATTATAATTCCCATTAATATAATATACAATTTTTAACATTAAATTTCTTTTTAGTTATATATAAATTGAATGATATATCTTTCATGGAGCATATGTTTTAATTTTTACAAAAATCTGTAAAGTAGTTTGTTCTCAATTTTTCATTAATTGAGACGCCTGACATGATCTTTAAGAACCATGTTTTCAAAAAGAAAAAAAAATATGATCATTTTAGTTTAGTTTCAATGGAAATTGATTTTAAAAAAATCCATATACTTTTCAATCAATCATTATTGGTTTTATGAGCTTCTTCAAAGTAATGGTTTTCAAAACGTTTTTAGAATTTGTTTTTCACATTTTCAAATTGTTTTTAATAAAATGTTTTCCAAAACATTTTTAATATTTCATTATCTTTTTTAATGTTTATTTGGAATTAAAATGTTTTAAACATGATTTATTTTTAAAAAATAATTATTCAAATAAGGAAGGATATTTTACCGATGAAATGTTTTTAAATTTTTTTTAGAATTATTTTCTATATAATATTACATTTTTTGATGATACTCATTACTTATTTGGGAAATGATGCAATCTTACCATTCATATTATTTCTTTAATGGTTTATTCTTAATTTCATGATTATTTTGACACTAGTTTCTCTTCTATGGGTAATATGATTTTGAAACACTCTTCTTTTCATGGGTAGTTATTTGATGAAATGATTATAAGACCTATCTCCTTTCTATTGGATATGATGTGATGATATGTTTATGATACCCATTTAATTTAATGGGTATTTATACAATGTTTATGAAACCCATCTCTTTTTATGGGTCAGGTAATGGTGGAACATATATTATCTTATGAATATTGTATAAATGCTTTTATTATTTGTGGGGTAGGGTAGATATCTCCCTCCAATGTATTGGGTAATGATTTATATATCATTAGTTAAAGATGGAAATAAAGTCAACGAGCTTGATCCACTATTGGAAGATGGTGATACATAATCTCTTACAAGGAGTGAAATGTGACACGAGATAGTGGTATGTCCCACCTAATAGGTGTAGTCACCATGAATATGGAAGATGGGTAAACCTAATCCACTAAGGGATGATGGTATAAAATGAAGCACTATGGGAAGATGGGAAAACTAAATCCCTTAAATTAAAATGATTGTGACTCGGGATTGTGGGGTGTCCCACATTTTATGTGTAGTTTCCCATAAGTCCCGTGATATGTTCAAGAAATGCATCATTAATTTTAGGGAATGAAATTTGAATTCCTACATGTATAACAAATTTACATGTCATATTCATATGTTATGATTTTAGGGATCCTACTCTTTATTCTCTCTTGATTAGTGTCTTATGATCTCTTAATCTATATTCTATGATTTACATTTATGATATTTGATATTCAGGTTATGTTCTTATAATGTTATTATTAAATTATCATAATCTAATGCTCAAGTTTATTCTAACTCATATATGTTGTTTACCTTTTCTTGAGCATCCAACCTCACCGATTGTTAAGTTATATTTCGTAGGATATGATATTATTTTTAATGTATGATTTTTCTAATACGTTTTCCAGTCATGAAGAATGTAGTGGGAGATAATATATCTCAAATTGTATTAGTGTTATGGTTTCCATTATTCCAAACAAACTAGATTAATATGGTTTTGGGAATCTATTTTGAGGAATATATTATCTATTCCAAAAAAGTGATGCAATGATGATGCATGAAAGAGAGGGTCACTATACATGGACCCTTAGATTAAGGATAATATTGTTAAGATGACTGTGATTCTTCCCCTATGTTTAATTATTATCATTGATGACTTTTTCAATATTTATCTACGTGGCATGAGTGTGTAAATTCTTTAATGGACACACTTATCTTTATTTTTCATTTTTTCATTTATTAAAAAGAGATTTTCCTTTTCCTTTTAAAAATTACATGGAAAATGGAATCAAAATCAAGTAAAATCATTATAAATTTTTTGAATCTATAAATTTATATCGCCATTTAAACCCCCTCATGTTTAGCTTCACATAATATCAGAAATCCACTGTTCTTTATAAATAATGAATGGGATCCACCCTTGTGATCACCTCTGAACGCTCCACGACCTACCAATCGTTGATTTCAATTTAAAGAACCATATGTGATTATTTTAGTCAAACCATCTAATGGGGGTATACAAACATGAGAATATATCCAATATTTGATTTAAAATTTCCCCAAATATCATGTTTTTCAAAGATTGGGAAAACAGTTTCATGTTTTGAGAAAATTATAACTAAAATAACCTATCATTAATCAATATATATTGGAATGTGGTAAATAATTGGTGCATATTTTAAAACAATATTATAAATATATAATATTTAACTTCCACCTAATTATATCTTATGATTCCACAATGTCCCCAATATAAATTGGTTCACATGTAGTGTAACAAGGTCTCTCCATATATAGATTTTATCATTATCTAATTAAATACAACCATATATATAGCCTTAGCACACAACTAGAGACATATATGATAAGATTTTTTCAGGCCCTTCTTGATGTAACTAATCCTAGAAAAAAAATACCGTTCAATCATTCATAATGTGTTTTGGTATGTATCTTGTTGTTTATAGTTCTCCTTTTGAGAAAACAAATTGATAGTAATATCAAAAAATTCATAAATTACTATGAACATCATTTGGAATCATAAAATCTATTGATATATTAATAGTATAATTATATAAGATTGTTCAATTATTCATTAT
Organism: Viscum album; assembly: GCA_963277665.1. NCBI lineage: Eukaryota > Viridiplantae > Streptophyta > Magnoliopsida > Santalales > Viscaceae > Viscum > Viscum album. The sequence continues at coordinate 280,836,805 of OY728152.1, forward strand.
ATTACAATATAGAAAATTATTTTTGGTGATGAATCAATATCTATATATGTTATCTCTATGATTAATAATTATGTGGTTTAAGTATAAATGAATATTACTTATCATGAAATGAGTTCTTTAATCTTACAGATGAAATAATTCTACATTAGGTAAATCAAGCTAGTTTTCCTTCCAAAATTATATAATAGATTCCATATATGTAGACCATTATCTATGACTCATAACATAGTAATATATTTCATTAAATGAGTTATAAATACCTAAATAATGGAAATTATAAATTTCATAAATAAACTGCTAAATTTTTCAGTCGTGATATAGAATATTTTATAACAATTGAGCTTCATACACATTAATGAAATGTCTTTGATTTTTTAAAACCCATTTCAAATTATCATCTTAGATCTAATGTTTTATTACCTAATAAAATGGAAACATTGCATTTCGATATACACCCAATCTAAATAATGATCCTAATACTCTAGTCTAAATTGTTCAAAGAAGAAAGGGGCCACATTTAAACTATACTGAGTATAAAAACATGTGTATGATAAATACATATGTAATACAGGGTCAACCTATAAAGGTTAAAGTACACACCATTCAATTTATTGAGTTAATTTATGATGATGTATAAAATCTACATAATTATCACATTGTTAGACTACTCTGGGATTATGGAATTCTTCGAAAATCAAAAATCATCTAACATTAATTGATGTGATAAATCCCTTTTATGTAAAAATTCCATTTATATGTTACATTATCACTAATTAAAACCAATTACATTACTCAGTTAATGAATTAAACAGAAACATTAAAATAGTCCGTAAATTTATCTTTAATATTATTGTTTTTATCAGTTATACATTGATAGAAAATAATAATGTCATCAATATAAAAAGTAAAGTCATCTCTTTCAAACCTCTTCCTACTTGAATCATCCTAACATATCATTACTCTACAAACACAATGTTTTTCCTAACAATTTATAATTATTAAATTATAATTGAAATTAAATATATTGTATCTCCTAATCAAACTCCACATGATATGTTAAAATAATAATGAGATAATCAATTGACCTTTTTTGGGATCATTAGCTATTATGAAATGAATTAGATCAAACAAATGAATAAATTATCAAATTCAAATATTTAAAAACATTAAATCGGATTCCCCCATGACATTGTCAATGTTATTGAAAATTTTAATCATTAATGTAATGATTATATTCTTTTGAATTTTTCTCAAGAGTTTTTAACATTTTTAAGTTGTAATAATGTATAATTGAATAATTCTTCCAAAAAAATCCAAATTAATTTTCAAACATCACCTTATTATTAGAAGGAATTTTATGATCTATAGTTTCTTATGTAAAATTTTATAAAAACTGCTTGAAATGGTATCATGTGAGAATTATTTTAAGGGATTCATCATTTTCTTCCATATGTAGTTAAACTATAAATTCTGAGTTCATTACATTGGATAATATACAATTAAAATTAAAAAATGAAAGATGACATAAGATGTATTAGTGGAAGATGTCTTATAACTTATGGAAGAATCTGTAGGTGGGACCATCTGAGCAAGGTGAATTAGAGTAGTTTCATAAAATAATATTTCTCACTTCTTCTATGAATAGAATTCGTGTGAAGATCCAATTTCATATTCTAATAGGACATTGGTAATCAGATCCCTCATGTATCTAGTGTTAACCCATATGTCTTGATTGACATTATCCTTATTTTATTTAAATATGTTTTCACTCATTTCACTATTTATTGATATGATAGATTCATCATTTCGTAATAATGTAATAGGATTATTATCATTCATAAATTTTTATTTCATGTTATAGAATATGGTGTTATTATCTCCCTCTTTGAGTCATTTCACCTTTACGTTTTCTCTGATGATTTTCATATTGATATTTATATATGCATCTAGATTGCTATATTGATATACTTCCTTATTTAAAATTTTTATATCATACTCATCATTTTTAATTTAAAGGATTTAAAGTATCTTATTCTCTTGATTATCTATATATTTTTAATTTCCATAATTATAACTTTATATATTTTATTATACTAATCTTCATGTTTCTCAACATTTAAATTCATTAATAGATTTAATTACTAAAAATAATGGTTAAAAGCACATATAAATCAATTATTTTTTAATTATGATTCTCTAATAATGAATTTTTTATTATAAATAGTAAATACCCTATTTCCATATCCTTTTAATGGGATGTATGGATGGGGTGATGATCTGAGTTCATTTTTATTGTATTTAGATATTTCACTTCTTCCCACTAAAACAATGTAATCAAATTTTTCGATAATTTGTTCATATTATTAGAAATTGTTATGTTCCATTTATTCCATTTTTATTTTTATTCATCCATGTGATAACAAACAACCACACTATATAGAGAGCCCATTAATTATATAGATTCCCTTTGAGAAATAGATAATCATACATACATTCTTCGTTCACTCATATACGCAACCACATTAATTTATGAAATGATTATACTTGGATATTCAAGATAATTTTAATGATTTATTATTTAAAACTATAATAGTATTCTTCCACAATAGCTTTTAATAGAATAGATATAGGAACAACATAACGATGCCTGTTAAAAATTTAATTCATAGGTCAATACCATTAGAATGACGATGATGTCAATAAATTTTTCCGTATTAGTTGATATAAGTACTGACAGATTTTCCACAGTGACTATGTGTTTGTTGATACCTATAGGTTCATAGCCCAAATACATAAAATTAATTCCATTAAAATCACCCATTTTAGAAAATTTCATATGGATTTAAATCATCCTAGGATGATGTTCAATGATAATAATTTCTAATGTATTAGTTATATATTTCTAATCCAACCACTTCCAATTATTAAATAGAACATGCATCTTTTATAATGTCATTATTTTCAATTCATTCCAACATAGATTTAATGTTTTCAACCCATTACCCTTTAATTCTTCCACTCTTCATAAGGTAGGGTGGTGATAATATATTATTGTATTTTACCCTTTTATACTTTACTAGGGTCAAAACCCTTATTGAAGGAGGAAATGTAATCCAATTTATTTATCTATATGATATAATCTTCAATCACATCCAATTACTCATTAATAATATTTTATTAGAATTTTTTTATAGGTTAACCTCATTCATGAAATCTTAATGAAGATCTAATGAGAGGTCATAATATCTTATTTTATTTAGTTAACCTAATTGTAATACCAATTCCCAATCCCATTATATAATTTAGTAAGGGAAAATTTTGACACTAAAATATATTCTATTTATTTTGGAAATCAGTAACCTGATGTGAGATACTTTCCCCAATGAAGAAAATACCTTGATAAATAAGTATGATAGAACCTAATTCCTCATCCCCCATTTCACAAAATTATTTATGAACCTAGTTATAATTCCAAGCTAAAATCCCCTAATAATTACTAGATGAATCCGTCCACATTGAGGGTCAAAAGTCTGGATCTAGATATAGATGATTAATAGTATCTTCCTCCATAATGTATGAGTATTTATGGAAGCTGTGAATTCTAATATTTTCTTATCTTTAAGAGGATTAAAAATAAGACTTGTAAACCTCTAAAGAAGAAAATTGGGGGTTTTTTAGTGTTAAAATCCATCATTGAAGAGGGATTCATATTTGATTATATCCTAAAATAAACTATTGGGAATGAATTCTTGTTTTAACATTTTGAACACACATATAGATGATATCCTGAATGACTTATATCCTTTAGTAAATATAGAATGAATGTACAAACACATACTGAATAGAAAAATTTATTTTTTCACCATTCAAAATTTGAGTGGAAAAATTATGATATTAAATCTAACAGTCAACATCCACCAAAACCATGGAATAGTATACATGATTTTCTTCATTGGTATATTAATAAAACTATAGGAGTCATATAATATACGATAAAATTTCCTTATGATCAAAGGATTCGAAAACATCTCGTTGAGACCATGGATCCTAAACCATATTCTATGAATTTTGTATCTTTTTTTTGTGAATTCAAATTGATATCACAATATATGTATTTTGAAATTTTGGGGATAGGGTTATTGAAATTAGAGTCCTGGGTTTTGGATAGATGGATGTATAATTTTAATCTTATCTAAAAGTAACCCTTACCAATGTAATGATATTCAAATACTTTAAACCCCATATTCTTCTTAGTATCAATTTTAACTCATCCATATTCAATGGATTATAACCCTTCATGATGTTCATACTTAAAAATGATAAATACTATTAGAATTAACCCTTTAATTGAGATCCTCATTGAAAAAAGTAAATGAGAAATTCTGGTTATTAAATCATTAGATGTCTTTATTATTTGAAGAATATATTCAAGATTCTCCCTCCTTAAATAAATTAATCATCCATACCACTATTAAGGTTAACCTTGGAGTAAAGGATAACTAACCATCCATATTACCTCTACTCGCACTGTATTAAATTTATTCACATACATTCTTTGTCCAAAGGCTTTGGATTAATGGTTTAGGTTTAAATCACCATGGAATCATTATCAATATTCACTTCCAATTGAAGAATATAATTCATATTAATGTTAGTAATAATAATATTATTATTAATAATATGTAACGAATAAAAAAATTGTAATGATATTATTAAATTTAGTTTTATTTTAATATTTCATTGTATAATTAATTTTTTTTAATAATAATATATTCATGTTGTCTATTAAAAATATGATATACCATTATATTTCGTGGATATATGCATCTTCACTAACCATATATCTAAAGAGAATATTAAAAATGACTATATATCCAATGGTCATATTTCATTCCCACATATATCCTTACATAAAAACAATAATTCATCCATTTTATTTTACATCTCAATCAACATTTCAATTATATTATTAATTTTTTCCTTATATCTATAGTTGTAATAGAGGCTATGGCCATCATAGAACACCACAAGGATAATGATTTTATATTGATGGTATTTTTATTTAATTGTTTTTTGTTCCATTTATGTTATTATTACTGATGATAAATATCATATTCTCATAAGATGTTATTTAATATCACCCATTGTTATATTTGCTCTCAGAAAAATTTATTAATGTTAAATTTTTTTTTTAATATTAAACATGCTATTCAAACAATGATTATTTAAGAGAATATTTAATAATAAATTAATGTGCTGTCACATTATTTCCCCTAAAAATAATTTTCCCCCATATTTTAATTTTTAAGATGAAATGAAATGTGGGAACATCTTCCTCATTACATATTCTGGATCTATTTTTTGTTCATCAAAATTGTATTCCACCGTAAATCATTAATCACGATAGTAATATTTTTAAGAGTAATATTTCCCAATGATCTAGGATTTATATTTTATTCTATTCATTAGATATATTATGTTCTAGTTTTCAAACCTATCTGTTAAGAATGTGAAACTTATCAAATTTTTCCCATACACAAAATTTATTCGCCAAAATATATAGCCCTAACATAACTATCAATTTGAAAAGTTCTAAAGAATATTTGGATCAGCATTAACTTTTTTTAAAATCATATAAATCTCTTAAATGGTGAAATTCAATATAATACACTATCTCCAAATTCAAGTTCTAAAAAGTTTTTTTTTGAAGATGATTATAAATATTCTATCGATGATCTGTAGTTTAAAAAGAACATTATAAGGTTTGTAAATTATCTTCCATCTCTAGAGAAGTATATGTTAATGTAGTTTCAGCTCTCAAAATTCATCCCTAAATTTTTGAATTATACTCTTATTACCATACAAATCCTCATATGATTCCATTTGAATTATAAAATATGAACATTCTTTATTTGAGAACTCTACTAGGGAAATATGTTGTTTACAATCACAAATTATATCGATTCTAAAGTACCATGAAATATTTTATAGTGTATGAACAATATTTTTAATTAAACATTAGTATATGAATGATTTTATTAATTAAGAAATGATTTATACCCAATTATTATTGGCTGCTTCTATAGATATCAAAGTAATCCACATGTATTGATCAGATACCATTTAAAGTGTTTCTTTATCATGTATTAAAGACTAATATATATTTATATATATATTAATGTTGTCTGATAATGAAATACTCAAAAATATAAATGAAATTTACTAAAATTTTATGAAAATAAATGACAAAATATAATTATAATATTTATAATAATATGGTTGATCAATAATGAAATCTTATTTGATATTTTTCATTTTCATTTCATGTATCAAAAATTATTTTCTAAACCCCTTATATATATCATTATTATATGACATTCCTGAAAACCAATAGTATTGATATATACTATAATATATGCATGTTCATCTATTCAAAAAAAAATTGATCAAAACAACATTTGTTTTATCAGATTGATAAATGAATGATGAGGTGTGATCTCCATCCAAAATATCATTACTCAATTATGATATGGAAGGGAAACATATATGTTAAATGAATCATATAATTTTCTCACTTCCAACGTTGAAGTGTGGATTATTCCATTTGATCTATTATGTCTTCATTTCCTCCTTCCATGACTCTTTTACCATCAAATGGATATATAGAAAAAAAAATTATATAAATATAGGTTTTCTCCCTTTCCGTTATGATTTCATGGTCCATAATTTCATAATCAATACCTTTTTTTATCCTTAAATTCTAATCATGGTTCATGAAGCATTATAATTCCTACTATGAGAATAAACTACTAGGTTTTCGTACCCATGGGGGTATTTTCTCATTAAGTTACAATAAATTATTAATACCAATCATCTCATTTTTCACATGTACAAGTCCTTATATGTGAATATATATTTTATAAATTGTTTTATATATTTCATAGTATTAAACAGAAATATATTTTTTCATATATTAAAAAAAATCATCTATTAGCTCTAAATAATTCCTCGTTTAATTATTATTAAAACACATGCGTCATAATTTATAACCATGTCATTTTTCAACAGAAAACATCTAAATCCCTACATTAATTAAACATTTTATTTCACAAAACCCTCTACATTACAGTTTAAATTTATAACAGTTGTCGTGAACAATAATAGTTTATGATCATTGAAATCATATTCACATCTATTGTAGGTTGATATTTACTCCCTTTTGAGTTAACATGGTTAGTGGATATAAAATTAGTGAGATGTGTATCATTAATAATCGGTAGTATCAATCCATTAATATGAATATATTGACATCTATTATATTAGATGGTCTAGGATATTCCTAAATCACACTATCCTTCTAAAAATCTATTAATATACTGATACTTGTGGTTACGACACCCCTGAATGATAGTTTCTATAGCTTAAAATCACACATTATAAATTTTCAATACACATTATCATGTATCAAATTCAACAAATCAAATGTCAACGTATTTTCATTGTAATCATTAATTTCAAATATATGGGAATAAAATATTTAAATATGATGAAAAATTTATCATGGTAGTCTCTGAAACTTGTATTCATCATATGTATGACTATAGAATATGAATTTTTTAGTCTGAATAAAATCACACTCATTGCATAGTTTTTTTTATCTTAATAGAATGGTCTTCACCATTATACAATACATTTTGATGCTACGTTGATGATATATAGATTGGTGGTTAATCATTGAGAAGTATTGGGCCACAAAAAGTTTATCTAATAAGTCATCAATATGGGGTTGAGGATACATTTTCTTGATAGTGAACTTTTTATATTTTTGATAGAGAATCCTGATATGAATTTATCAATGTTATTTAAAAAAATAGTATTTTGTAATCTATTTTGATGTTATTGGTTTTATAAATAAAATATCTATATCATATTTTAGTATCTCATTAATTACTTTGATTCTATCACATAAATGTTATATTGAATATTAAATATATTCATTGAATCTGTATTTAGTTTAATTGTAAACTCAACCTCAAAATGTAAGTGAAATAAAATAATATATTCTAAAAATATATCTAAATATTCCGAAATAGTTGTTTTATCATCAAAATCATGTGTTCCCTAAATATTTTAGTGAAACAACCATCTTCATTGGGCACTATAATACATATAATGTAAGTACTATTAAAAGATATTTCCTAGTAAATATTTACCCAATATATAATCATATATTGATTCAGCATATAACATATGACTTCATTATCTATGTAAATAGTTTCATCCACAAATAGCATAAAATTTTTGAAAATAGAGAATTACAAGATATTCAAGAAGCACATTATCACAAACATCAATTGGATTTGAATTTTTGAATTGTGGTGTAATGATATTACCACTTGTAATAGTCCAAAATATTTCAATATATATAAATTTTTGATATTAATTATTAGTCTAATAAACATATAATAATATAATATAGTTTATTGAACTTTTATGAAAATAAATTTTTCAATATTTATTATACTTTTCACCCACAAAATTACATGATTTTTCATATTTACATTATGAGATCCAAAAATCATTAGTAAGATTATCAAATAAAAATAATCAATGTAATAAGTAATATTTTAATGAAAATCAATCCTAATTTTTCAAAAATAATGAAACCATCATTTCAAACTCTTTAATTTAAGGATCAACCTACATCACTTCTGGTTCATCATTGGTTGTTTTCGGTTCTATCATTTAGGTCTTCATAACTTAATTACTTAAAATAACATAACAATGATACTAAACCAAGGAAACCATTTTATCAACTGATTAAATATTATATAATTATAGTTAGTTTTCCTTATATATCACATGAATTTATACCACAACAAGTATAGGTAAATTTATTTGTGTAATACAAACTTAAGTCACTTATGTCTACATACATTGTTTAGAATCTTGACCAAATACTCTTAACATAGGGTAACCTTATAGACTTATCATATTCAATGTAATTCATGATATCATGGGTAACATAATCATAAGAAAGTGTAGGCTCAAATTCATAGTTTGGTAATGCATGAGAGATACATATCAAATATCATTAGTGAGCATCAGATGATAATTTTGGTATGAAAATATATTCATTGTGCATGAGCATAATATATGGAAATCATATACAATTAAAATTTTATTATATTTCAAGAATAAAATTCTCAAAATTTAATCATTGCATTAGAGTTATGCATTAGTGGTCTATAAACATACTCCAAAAAATATTATCCATCACAGCTTCATGACACTGCATCATCGATGAATTCAAAAAACGTATAATCATAACATACATTATGGATTACCACTATGATTTTCATATCATAATGTCATATTCTAGAAACCATTCTATAACATATTAGACTTGGATAACAACCTTTTTATTATATCCTTTTTTGAACTAGACTAACCACCCATGTATCATCCTTTCCTAATGAGATATGATAAATTTCAATAAATAATTGGTGGATGTATCATAACCACATATCACAACATGATAAACCATAAATTTTTTTTCTATATGATTAATAAAAAATTCATAATTATATCATTTATAAATGAAACTATAAATAATAAATAATTTTAAGATTATTTCCTAAAGACATAGTCATATTACATCTATAAGAAATTAGAGGATAATATCATTATGTAATATTAGTAAGAGTGAATGATAAGAATTGAAGGATATTCACAATAATGAAAAAAATAATTTCATAATAATTAAAAAATATCATCAATATTAATAAATAATGCTAATGAAATTTTCATAAAACTTGTTTAAATTAATTATGTTATAAAATAAATAAGATTATAATTACTATAATAAAATCATGCCATATAAATATGACAGATTCATAAATAAATAAAAATTCTAATAGAGGGAAAATGTGTTCATATAAAACTAATTTAAAATAATAACTCAAATATTATATAAAATTATATTATAAAATCATTTAAGTTTATAGTTTTAATTTTTTTTAAATAATAATTAATATAAACATTGAGGAAAAATTTACATGATAGAAAAGAAGATAGAAGGTCATTCCCAATTCTAGGAAGCCATTTATTTAAATTTTTAACTAATTTAAGGTGAAATGTATAGGATATACAAAACCATAAAAATTATATGTAATTATGGAAAAAATCTGAAAAATAATTATCATTCAATTTCCATACGAGGAAATTTTTTCTTGATTAATTTGGAATTTAAACTCATATTCAAAATGAAACACTAATCATTACTCCCTACCGCCATGAATGTATAATATCATTTATTATATTAAAAAGATCAATATTAATAACATATTTTTTATTCATATACATAATACTTACAATTATATATTTAAATAATGTTGATTCATTTTACATAAATTAGATAGTTATTATTCACATACATTATTTAATGGCAGTAATACAGATTGTGTCATTAAAGATTCAAAATGGTAATTTCGATCATCATTATTTGAAAATTATTTCAAAAATAATACATTATTAAACGTACCAAAAAATTTTAATTATGTAAATTATTTAGTACCATGTTTTTTATTTGGATGGTTGGGGTATGTTTCATATGAATGATTTTTGTAGGAAAAACATTTCCTGAAATTTAATGATAACCCCTTTTAAAAATATAATGATAATTATTTTTTTCATTATCATTTTAAAATATTCATGACATATATTACACATTACTATCATCCATTGCTACAATTAATGTCATGTTAATTATTCATGGTGATAATGATGATTTTTTATTGCAACCTTAATATAGGTGGTTAAAATGAACTAAACAAAAAAATGTTGTAGTAATAAATTATTAACAGTATAGAGATATATAATAGTAATACTATTTCCATTGAATAATAATTATGTATATAAAACATTAATAGAGTTTACAATTTTTTTTATAATTATTTTATATGAGAGAGTGACTTATGAAATTAGATATAATCCTTGATACTGAATTAATTCCATCCATCTCAAAACATGTTTTTTTGTAATAAAGGATATAGGATCCAATCCTATAACAAGAAGATACCAAATGTAAAATACGGATTTGGGTAGGTTAAAATGGGAAGATATTATAGAGATAATCTAATGAAATGTGTGGGTTGGGGGTATATGATTTTTATTTTCTAGATATTTTTTAATAATTATTTATGAAAATATTCATTCCATAATGTATAAATATCTTATTTTAAAATTCAATTGGATATAAAGTGAAAAAATAATGGATTGAGATCTTTTATCCCTTCATTTCAATAATTTAGAGAAAACATTTCATCATATTATTGGTTATTACAACTTATTTTAACTTGATTCACTTCATATAACCGTAACTGTAGTGATTTATTTGACTCTACAGTGACAAAAAAAATTCATAAAAATTTAGTTACTCTAAATTCATAATTTACGATGTTTATAAAAAAATTTATACCCCATATATTAATTTCAATTTAAAAATAATACAATATTAACTTATAAATGAAAACTTAAAACAAATATAAATAGAACTATTATTCTAATGAAATTTTACAATTAAAACATTATTTGTTAATATTATTATTTATAAATTAATAAATAAATAAGTTCTCATTTTTTTTAAATTCTGAAACACATTATTTTAATCATTTTAATTTGATCTTTATTATTTAAAAATATAAAAATACCCTAAATTAATATATATATATTTAAAAAACATCAGTTTTAACATTAATTTATTTTAATCTCACACCCTTAAAATGATTTTTTATATATTTTAAACATTTAATTTTTTAAATAAATAATTATTATGATTATTTATTTAATAATATATGTCAAATAATTTATTAATAATCAAAAATAGTTGGTACATTCAAAATAAATTAAATAATGTATATTTATATGAAAAGAAAAAGGGATTTTGAATGTGTGAGTAGGAATTTCCTTTAAAATTATACAATTGATGGTCAAAAACTCCTCCATAAGGCTGAAATACTAACTAGAAGTATTCTCAAAATCTACATTCTTTTGAAGACAATCAGAAACCTTGTTCCCCCACATATAAAGTATGTGACATAAAGATATATATATTCAATATAACAAGTATAAATTACAAATTATCATTTAATTTAATACCATAGTTATGAAATATATTTTTATTTTAATATTTTAAATTAGGAACAAAAAATTACAAAAAATTAGTTTACCTATTGGAAACATTTATACCCCATAACTATATATCATATGACCACAGTTTTCATGACTATATACCAAATGAACATTTTTCAAATGACCTTATATATAACATAGAAATCTCACTCCTATATTTATCTATATGTACATCCCAAAAATAATTAATCAAAGTCATTAACATCTCTTTACACATGACCATTATATTTCAAATTATTTACCGTATTTCTATATTTTTAATTAATTTTATGATCTTCATATCATCCCATGATGATGATGATTTCTTGTTCATGGTAATTTTCTTTCTTGTGGTTTTTTAAAAACCTAATTTTATTAATTTTGTTTAATATATTAATTTAAAAATTTATTATTGATTCTCATAGATGTAAATATTATCTCTTTATAAATTTTTTTTTGATTAATTAGATTCAATGATTTGTGTGAAACAAGATATTTTAAAAAATATTTATCTTGACAAAAAATAAATAGTAACGTCATGGAGTGTTAAATGAGCCACAAAAAGTTGGATTTTTGTGTTTTGGTTGGTAATAAACATATAAACAATGTTATTTTTCAATTATATTTCTATTTTTTATAAATTTTCCATTTTTTAAATAATATTATCTAATACCACACTAGAACAAATGAATTAGGGATTTAAAAATATTTAAGTAATTTATCTAGGATTTTTCATGGTTTTATTAAATCCATTAAAATAATAACTATACTTTGGATTTTTAACACATATGTGGATATATTATAAATTCAAAATAATCATTTACCATAAATAAATTATAAATAAAAATTTTAGTTGAATCGGTAAATAATTTAATCAATGCATGATTGAAAAAATTGTAGATAAAATAATAATGTAGGATTTCAAAATATTATTTGAAAATATTGGATTCATATTAATGGAAAAATAAAATATCTTATTTGTTATATTAGAAAACAATAGTGGAAAATAAATGCAAATGAAAATCCCATGGAACACCTTATGATCAAGAACCACCTACCAATACCATACACTAATTAGTTTTCTCAAATACTCAAATTAATACTTATTAACCCAAAAATAGAAAATATAATTATAATCATCTATCCATAAAATCAAAAACTCAATATTGAATCACACAAAAAAACCCCATGATGAATACAAAAATAATTATAGTAACTCTTAATTAATATAATACAATATTTAATAATGGTAGATAGTGCCATAAAAACACTCCATATTTTACAAAAACCTTAATAAATTTGTTTGGGGTAAATTGATTTTAAATACAATGAGTATTATCATAGAAATCAAGGTGATCCAAACATTAAATTTATAAACAATATAGCTTATTATATGAATACTAATAATATATCATCATTATCTACACAATAACTATAATGGATTACAATATATAAGAAAATCGGATATATAAAAAACTAATTTATAAATGATTTACATCATATTCTACAATGTTCATCACAACGAGTAATGTTGTGAGAGGAATAATAAATAGAACCATTCATTGAATGATATAGAAATGGAAACACAATAAATGGTTAGCTCGGAATATCAGTATGGTTAATGAGAGGGATATATCAATGATCATTTAAGGATAACATGGTAAAATTTTTATGATAACATGATCTCAAAAATTAAATATCATACCATAAAATTAATATATCATAATCAGGAGTGATGACATAAATCATGGTGGTTCATAATACCTTAATTGTAATGGAGTCATGGAAAATGATCATTGTGGGAATAAGATTAAATACAATCAGGAAATAAATGAGTGGAATAAAGTGTGTAAAAAACATTATCATTGAATCTTAATGTTAAGTATATCGACTAAAGAATTCACCACATGTTGAGAAATGGATAACCTACTATCCTCCTGGTTTTGGCCATGTATAACGGCTTATATACCCTCTTTTGGGATTCAAAAAAACTCCTATGATCCCTATTTTTATCTTGGGATAAACTCCAACATAACCATGGAGATCACAAATCATTATTCTATGAACACTAAATTATATTTATATAACCTTCCCACTAGTCATAAAATTTAAATACATCTATATATATTCAACAAGATCTTGAGTTCGCTTATCATTGATCATAACATAATCCATAGAATATAAAATGAGTTTCATCCATATTTCATCATCATAACCGTACAACGTCTAGATAAATAGAATGTATTCTATCATATGATGACGTAAACAATTTATCATAAGTAAAATCAAGAGTTTTTATCATATATTATTTTTTAAATTGTCACTAAAATATTTCTGTTTAAAAAATATACATTTCACTTCCAAAATTAAATATTTTAAATATTAAAAATTCAATACTGAAAATATTTTTCTGAAAAATAAGAATTGAAATATTTAAACTATGATTGTAATTTTTGAGAATCCATGTTGGTTATAAATTATTTCCATCCAGTGTAAGTTTAAATAAACATTCCATTCACATTTATTATTAAATGTCAAAATTATATCATTTTGAAAAATTTAAGAAAATCTTCTAATAATGTAAAACATGAATAAATGTTAAATTGATAACGTTTTAGAGGATATTGATTTTATTTATTAGATCATTTTAAATATAATATGGATATTAAATAAAATAACCATGACTTAATTGAAAAATAATGTTTCTTTTCCATAAAAACATGCTTTTAGTCTCACAAGTACATAATGGAGAGGAAGATAAAAAGTGAAATTATATTACACAGTAATGAAAATATTATATTGAATGGAATATGTTTTTTATAAATGTATTATATAATATCACCATCATAAATTTAAGCATAAATAATACAAGTAAAAATGTGATTATAATATACTAACACTTACATCATGTTGGAGTTGTTTCAAAACAACCAATATTTACGACAAAATAAATATTAATTTATTTATAAAATATGAAATTAGAACATAGATATTTATCATATCATTAATTATAATAATATATAATTTCAATGTTAATTTTTTTTCATGTTTAAAATCACCGTTCTCATGTGTTAGCTATTTCATTTTACATCAAATTTATGATTCCAGAGATATCACTTCAATACATTTTCCATGGTTAAATATTCTATAGAATGTTATTCATGACATAAGCTTCATATTTTATGATTATATATATATATTTATAATAATAAATAAATGTTACATATAGGAAAAATAATCACACTACCCATGAAGATAGTAGTCTGTACGTAATCATGAACGCTGCTTTTATTTTCTAAAGAAAATAATGAGAGAATGAGTAATTATATTTTATCAAAAGTATTAATTAATACATAATATATATCACAAATATGTTCAAATACATCATTATATATATCACAGTTATAGAAAATGAATCTTTTCTTTGTGGATACAATGGTCCACATGTACGTAAAGATGATACTTCAATTTCTTGTTTGATAGACATGAAGAAGAAAAAGTATTTGATATCATCATAATTAAATTTTAAAAAATTATATACTATTTCAATAATTTTAATATGTTTAAAAAATAATTAGTTATTGAGGAATAATAAATAATTAGGAATGAATTAGGAAATAAATGATACATGGACATTTACAATCCACCTTGTGCTTACACCTTGATCTAGAAAAAGATGGTATTCTAATAAAATAATTTCCTCTTATAAATGTGGATGGATTTTAGAATCCTACTTGGTCATATATTTTATAATATATGAGACTCTTGAATTGTGGATATAAGAGGATTGACGATGTCTTATTATATGTTTGAGAGAAGTCATGATTCGATGTTTTCAAAATACTAAGATATATTAACATCTTATTAATGATATATTTCCTAAAAATGGTTCATATTACAAATGAATGTGATATAAGGTCTAAATAGATATTTAAAATTATATTTGGACAATTTTATGCGGTGTTATCGCCCTTATCTCTTAATTTAACCACAAGAAATCCCATTATAACCATCGTAATGTTAATTAATTTTTACAGTTTTTACAATTCATTATTATAAGAATTAATTGTGTGGTCATTAAATTTTTTCAATATTATGATTCTAATTATGAAATATTTTTTTATCAAATTCAAATTAATTATGTTTTAAAAATTAGGTATAAAATAAATCCCCAAATTGTGATGGGGTGCAGTTTTCCTGAAAATTTAATTTATTAGAATTAAAATGATCTTCTACAAAAATTATTCATAATTTAATTTATATTCAAATTTATAGGATATTTAATATTTAAAATTAATTTAAAATTTTTCAAAATTAATTCAAATTAGGGTATATTCAATATAATTTAATTTAAAAGATATTTCTCTACAAAATCTATCATTTTTAATATTCAATGAAAAATTAATCATTTAATAAAATTTCAAAATTTCCTCTATGACATATTTTTATAAGATTATTTAAAAAATGGAATATGTTTTCAAAATCACAATTTCTAAATTATAAGGAAATTCAATACAATAACCATGAATAAAATGCAATAAAAACCATTTTTATGAAAACATATTTTTGAAGCATAAAATTACAATAAGAATAATTGGGTACTTATTTATTAAACATTATATAACAAACATTCATTATATAAAAACATTATACATTTGTTTCCAAATTTGGTTATTCTTATTCAAATAGTTTATTTAATAAATATATTATAGTATTAAATAATATCCCGACTTATTTAGTATCTGGGTTTTCTATAAAAGAATATATTTAATATGTAATGTTTTATAAAAGTAATACAATAATATAAATATATATATATAATATCAGGCTGTTATATATTTACTGAAAAAAAAAAAGAATCCCTCAAAATTACATCACTCTGATATAAAAATCGATGATACACTAGAATTATAATATCTTTGGGTTTTTATTTTGATTCATGGAATTTTTAATTTATCTAAAGAACATTCACCTGGTGAGTATCTTTGTTCTGGAAAAAAAATTATATATATATAATCCATGATATATACATGTTTAACATCATAAGAAATATCATTCTACGATAAAAAACATATGAGTTCACAACATGATAAGGACTAGTTTTTTAATTATTCAAGAGAGATACCTAGAACACTTCAAAAACTTCATAAAAGTACGAGGAAGTCCAAACAAATAAGATATACTCGCAAAATGATCAGGAATATCAAAGGAAAAAAATACCAATGGAATATCATTACCTTATTATTAAATATAACAACTTTATTCAATAAAACATTATAGTAATAACATTCGAGATACATTAAATTCATTAATATTTATGTTTTTCACCACATTCCATAGAGGACTTCATAAAGAAAAATTGAATTCTTGTGTGAACGATTTTGTTTTAAAATAATAAGATGAAAGTGGGGTGTTGATCAAAACCACCTAGTATATCTATATAAGAGGATCTGAATGTATCCTATAGAGTTGTAATGGTTATCTCCATTAACAATCTATCTGTGTACGATAAACAATATTGAAACACAACTCTATATCCAAAGCCTGTTGAATGCTTTGCTACAACATCATGTCAAACCTCAAATATTTATCTTATAAAACTTTATACAGTACTCAATAAAATAATAAAACTACTATACCATATATCCAATATTTCAGATCAATAGAGAAATATTATCTAATATAAATGAAATGTGTTGAAATTTTATGGAGGTCCACTATAGCATAAATATAATTATGAGCTATTAATTTTTTTATGGATTCTGTCAATGAAATCCATAGGGATTTTTTCAAATTCCATAAAAGTATAATAAAATGGTTTTTCATTTCTCCCCAATCCATAACATAATTATATACAATGAACTATGATGCATATTATAAAATATCCATCTTTAAATTTCCCCACTATTAGTACTAATTTAGTTCTCAATTCATTATTGTACTTCAATGATTAATACAAATAGATTATCTTTCAGAATATTACAATATATACTTCATTATATATGAATTTGATGGGTACCATACATTGATACAAAATATTATCATTCTACCACAATCATGTTATTATCTCTAAAATAATTCTCATATTTTTTATATATCTGCAATTTCCTTAGGTACCTACTGAATCTTTTCATGGATAAATAGTTTAACAATAATTTTTTTAATGAAATGGTTTCATTACATTATTCATGATCATAGGGTATATCCTTTTAAAATCTAGAAATATGTTATCCTTTATGATCCCTATAATAGTTAATTTATCATGATCCATTTGTCTTATATAATTTTTCACCTTGTTTATTTTCCTAATATAGTAAGATATTTAGTAGTTTTAATCTATAATCAAATCCAACTATCTTATATGTGGAATATTCATCCCTTTCTAGGTGAATATATACTGAAACATTTTATTATCATTATATATGTCACAACATTCATCATAGAGATAATACCACTTTATAATAATTAAAAGGATTTCGACATCAAAATCCAAGTACTGTGTCGATTAATTTTGATCATGACCCTATAATTATATTGTTGAATAATATTTCACCATATTATTGTTTATAATTTAAAATATCATCCCCTTTTATTTTATAACATATAATCTCATACCCTTCAATAGTATTGGGTTGTGTGAGTACGGGTGTTTTAACCATCCTTCATTCCATCTCCTTAGAATTATCCTCACATTCATCTATCCATTGGAACATAACTCCCTTCCATGATTACATTGTGAGTGGATTAGAATTTCATGATTATGTTTTCAGAAAGAATCCCTAATTCTAACTATTTTATGTAAATGATTGATATAATTCACAACGGTTTGTATGGGAAAATGTTATATAAACATTATAATGGATTTATCAACTTATATTCCCTATCACTAAATTATGGCACAAAAATAAAAATTTCTTAGACACAATTCACACATGATTATTTTTTTAAATAATCTCATTTTATAGAGTTTGTTGTACAATCCTCCAGAGATCTCCATTATCTTTCTTACTCATGTTATATATATATATCAATTTCAATTATAATGAATACCACATGATGATCACACAAGTATCCAAAGAATCTATTAATAATGTTCCCAGTGTTATAACATGTATTATTAATTTAAAATGGAATCACTAAGAATTAATAGGGTTTATACCTCATATAGATGGTTTTATATGGTCGTTACTAGTATTATTTAACTTAATTTAAATTATTTAGTCAATGTTTAATAATATAATAATATTTATTTCTTCCAAACGTATATATAAATTCATCAACAGGTGGAAGAGGATACAAATTCTTGATTATTATCTTACCTATTCATGATAATTAGTGGAGAGTCATTTTGATCCATCATTTTTTGACAAAAAGAATTTATACACCCCATGGGAACACACTATGAGGAATATACCCATTTTTGAGATTCTCGACTTGTTTCTTCTTTATTTATTTTAACTCAGTTGCTTCCCTTATATAAGGGGTGTTTGAAAAAGAAGTATTATAAGGAGAAATTTCTATTGAAAACAAATATTCAAGATTTTGTGGAAGACTAGGAGAAACATATCCTAATATATAAAAAACGAAATTACATATAGTCTTTTCATTGAGGATGTGTATATCTATAACATTATGATACATATACCACCATTGAATAGTAATAAATACACATAAATTGGAAGAACATTTCATTCTATGTTCATAATTATCCTCACAAGAATATATTATCAATGGTTGGTTCTTAATACAATATGTGACATCCGTTCATTGGTAATTTATATGGTATTTTTAAAATAAATAAAATTAATTCCCAAAATAACATAAAACTAATCAGGTGTGTGAATAAAAAAGACATTTTGGAATCATATTACCGAAAAAATCAATAGAAGAATAAGTATATATTTTACTTCTTCTCATCATACCATTATGAGTTTTCACTAGTAATTGATCATCTAATCCATGTGTTGGGAATGTGATACCCTTAGCAAAGTCATAATTTTTGAAAGAGTATATAGATATACAATCAAATAAATCGTTAAAATTTATATATTTTATGAAAATTATACCTTTCGCAACATAACTATTATTACCCACATTAGTATTAGTGGACTTCTGAAATTTCCCTTTTTATCTAGTCTTAATTGGTTTCTGACATCAATCGTCATATTTATCTATATTAATTATTCACTGAATTAAATAATATCCTCGATTCCTTTGATTTGAAACACTGGTGTGTAGATAATGATTTCAATTTATCATTATTACCATTCTCAAATTCATCTATTTTCATCCAATTAAATATCCATCCAATTTCATGGTGACATTTATTTACACACTTAAATAATTTACTAGTCCGATTTGGTCAAATTCCACCATGGTTTGTTCAAAATATCTTTCATAATGGAAGAATCATTTAATTCCCTCCGAAGATTGTTTTTTTGGAATGTCCATTGAATTTTACACATCGCATCTTATCTAAACATTGAGAATGATGTGAATATAAAATATCAATTTCGACATTAAAACATCATTGAATGGTTTATTGATAAATTCTCAAGAATCTTTGGGGTGTAAAACGTAAAATACAGATTTTTAAACCATTAATAAATTTATCAAAATTAAATTATTTTTTATTATAACATGAAAAAATACCTCAAATGTTTTGTAATCTCTTACTAATACCCACTAATTGTTTCATCAACCTTCTTCATTGTATCAAGGATTTTCTTCTTCATTTTTTAAAACAAATATGAGGATAGTACTTCATGAAAAATAACATTCAAAACATATCCCATTCCACTATTTAAATATATTCATATTTCCATGTGTTTTGTATTAGAGTCCTCTACTATTCAGTTTCAAAATGATAGTAATAAATATTCAAAATAACATGTTAATTCCCAAGACATTAAAAAAATTATATTTTCAATAGTTATAATCCATTTATCAATCATTTTTGGATCATTGGACCCACGAACTGAATGTTTTTCCTCATGAAGGAATCAATAAAACATTCTAACCTCTGATCGTTTGGATTCTTATCAAGATTCAGGGCTTCATAATGATTTCAATTCATGAATATTATATTTTTCATTTTTAATCCAATAACATTTCGTTTCTCACATACTAAATCATTTCATTATTGGTCACTTTCGGTATTACCATGGTTCATTTAGGATTAATCTATTTAATATAGCTGAAATTCATATTTTGAGAGTCAACAATCATACTAAGATACCACATAATCCAATGAAATAATTTTTATTATGTATAAAAAAAGCCACATTAATTTCAATATTTGACTCTTGAAGCTTATAAACGGTAATCCAGGGTCAAAATAAATACAAATCCTATTTGGTCAATTATAAATAAAATGTTAATTATTACAAGAACACCCCCCTCCCCTCATGAGTTTTAAAATAGGTGTGTAATCTTAGTCCCACCCGTCATGCAATAGTGATGATTGAGATAATACCCAATCAATACTATTTAAAATTTTTACTATAAGGTGAATCTTTTCCACAACCACATCCCCATTCCAATATTCAAATATTTATGTATGTTCTAGGTAAACCCATACATCATTATTTTCCATAAAAATCCAATTTATCTTATAAATAGGATTTTCCAAAAGGATATAACTAATTTCTTCTCAATCTAGTTTCAATAAAATTAATAAAACACTATCTAATACCGACTAATGTATCCAAAACATTTCATCAATAAACAATACTTATTATTTTATAAATATTCATTTTATATCATTATCAACACCACCAGAATCTTAATTGTATAGTGTCTTTGCCATCATCAATAAATAACCATCATGTTCAATGTGATCTGTGTTATCTATCACTGACTTCACAACTAGAAAAATTCTTAGATGTCTCATTCATAAAACTATTGTTCACAAATTTTGGGAAATAAAACATATAAATGAGTGATATTAGGTTATGAGAAGAGGTAATAAAGAGAGATATAAATCATTATTTAAGAATAACATTAGAATAAATGTATGATAAAAATAGATAAAAAAATTAAAATCATAACTATTAATTCATCAATAATAATCTTGTGTTGTAGAGTAAAAGATTATTGTTCATATGGAATTAACCATAATGTAATCAAAGAACATGATACATGAGAGTTTAAAAATGGAATATGGTCATGCCATAAAAGTGTTTTTTAATTTGTTTCATAATCATAATAATAAAAATATTATATCATTTAATCCTATTAATACATTCATCAAATGTTATGATTGGAATAACCAACCATGTTATTTTTTTGGGCTTTTCATAACCTCCCATTAACTATCTTTTAGGCTTGGGAGAACATTATGTGTACCCTATTTTGGTAATGGGAAAACCTCTAAGGTAACCATTGATATTATAAAAAATTAAAATATTCCAAATGAATTGGAAGGTCATAACGGACCATCATATATTAATAATACATTCAAATCTATTTCAAATGATCATGAAAACAATTATCTTTCATCATAACATATCTTATTGAAATAAAAAAAAGATTAATTAATATTTCAAAATCATAACCTTAACTATCCAAATAAATAATAACGATGGTATCATAAAATTGTACCCTATGTGAATCCCAAATAACATCAAAAGATCTTATCACTAGTGAAAATGTCGTTAAAATATTGTTATATTTTTTATCGAGGAAAATGACCTTTTGATTTAAAATTATTTTAAAAAAATCCCCAAATGTTATCGAAAATAGTTTATATTAAACAACCATGATATAATTTATATAAATTTAAAAATAGTTATATAGGCCTTGTGGATGGAAATTATAATCATATTTTTTATGTTAAATCAACGATTACATTCACATTTTTTGTTAAACATTATGAAGTACATCCTCAGGATATTTGGAAGAACATTCAATTTAAAAATATTTTTGTAAATTTATTAATCAGTAAAAATAAATTTAATAAGACTTTCAAAAAAAGAAATATATACATATATATATCAATATATTATTTTATACAAAATATGTAATTGGGATAAATGATTCAGGACTGTATTGAAAACTATAGTCATATTTCCTTTATAATATTTTTTCAATATATTGATTACTTTATTAGTGGTAAAATAAATGAATTTATTTTATACCATTAACCATAAGAGAATAAATTAAAAAATATTCGAGATAGCTAGATCCTATAATTTTTTCATCTAGAATATAAGTATAACGAATCCCATTAATAATTTTTTTGTAATGTTCTAACTAATACCTCATGATCGATTTTCATTGTACGGATAACAAACTCTTGATTTATAAATTTTATTTTATTATAATTATTTTAAAACACCATATAAATAATTATAAAATCATATATAATCCACTTGTAAATTTTGAATAACCATTTATTAATAATTTTTTATTATAATCATTTTTTATTGCTGTTAACTGTTTCTTTTTTTCATATTGTTTTGGTTCTTATGTTCTGGTCCACATACATTGGTCATGGATACATCATATGTATAATTTTAATCACGATATAAATATAGTATATAGTAATTATATATATATATAATCTTCAGATTTTCGATATGGAAAATTAAAATTCACCTTTCATGGAGACGGTAGTCTATATATATGCACGAATTTTGTTCACATTATCTAATAAAATGACGAAAAAAATATAAATTACAGCTTTTTATTTTAGAAAACTTATTTCATCTGAAATAATATATATTTTATAAATCCATCATTATAAACATACATGTTAGGGAATTTTGGAAAATGAATCATATCGATATGTAGAGGCTATAGTCAACATGTATGTATATGTGATATATTCATATTCCTTTTGATGAAAAAGAGGTGGAAAACAGATGTGAAATCTTCACAATAAAATCACTCTTTATATATTGTTCTATATTAATTATTTTATTATGGATTAGTTTGTATTTGAGATGGTGTAAGAAGAAATGAAATTGAATGAGCTCAATTAAAAATTATAAATCTTTCTTGGGAAGCCTAAATTGGATTACACATTAAACCTAGAAAGAATTTTAATATAATAATGAATATTAATATAGGATTCATAATAGTATATTATTAATGGATTTAGGATAGTATATTCTATAAAATGGTCCTCTCGATGTGTGGATAATAAATAATAGTGGGTTTTCTTTTATAATTGAGGGAGATCCCATAATTTTAATGTTTCAAAATATTACAATATATTTCTGAATTATTCATGAAACGTTAATGAAAAATGACTCATATTATAATATAATATCATATAGGTTTGAAATTTGGTTTGAAAATAGTTATCTATTGTTAGTTTCTCATTTATAGATACACTGAAAGGGGGTGAATTATGATAAGACATTTTAATACAACTGTCCTTGTTGATATTGTTTTTTGTTAGACCAAACTCCCTTATCTCTCCTTTTCACTGAAAAGTATGATAAAATATTAACATAAAAAAATGACACATAAATATTACATGGATTTCTCCCACTAGGCTATGTCCATGGAGAATACAACCGTGATTTTCCGATGTACCAAATCCACTAGAAGCGCACTGTTGTTTGAAAAGTTCAGAGCAGACTAACTGTCCCTCCGAGATTACATCCTATCACAATTTAAATGCTCAATGATCTCTCAAGTGAATTGTTGTCACAGATTCTTCATAATATCCACTCAACATTTATAGACCCATAGTTCACTTAATTATCTTTAATTAATTCGTTGTCTAATATATATAGATTCTATATTGATTTCCCACTTCAATATACTGATGAAAACCACTTTACCACATATGTACTAGGCAACTCCAAATATTTTTTTCAACCCTTTTGGTGTCTTTCATGACACATTAATGCCTTGTGGTCAAGATTATACTTTTTCCATCAAAAACCCCCTGCACAGATCGTAAATCTTACGTGAAATCCAAATCTAATGTGTAGAATTCTTAGCTTAGGAAGAACTACAATTCTTTCACGCTACTCCATTTTCATGAAATTCTTATGTGATCCAGAGATCAAACTCTTTATAACTATTTAGCTTGTTCGAATTATAGGGGTCACCAATTATTTATAGATGTCATCGACCCCTACACGGAAGATTCACTATGTCATACAATATCTTCTTTGATTGCACAAATCCTCATTTGAGGACGGATAGGGAGCATGATATTATTTCGTGCATTGTCAATTTCTTGGAAGATTTTCAAATATTTCATGCAGATTTGAAAATCATTCGCACACATCATGACTTTTCTATTTTTCTACATTCAGATCCCTAAACATTCCTTATATGATTGATTCCAAACCATCATCAATCTTTTACACAAAATACACTTCCAAAGAAAACCTTTCTCGATTTTCTAATTTTGAAGCTAAAAATGTTAAAAACACTAGAAAGTAGTGTGATTGTATATCTATTCATTTGTTACCGCCTCCAGAATGGCCATTTTTATTTCATGGTCTTTATATACATAAGTTTTAAATAATTTCTATGGAACACCATAACTGACCATGGAAAACCTCTTTTCCATCAAACTAACCAATTTTTTCCCCAACACAATCATCCCCAAAATATGTTAATGTTTCCTTGAGGGATTTTCCCCAATATTCCTTTTGTTCATGTGAAACATTCACCCTTATGACTACTTTTTTCTGAACATGTAAATCTATATATACACTAACAATTTTATTTTTATTAATATATTTATTATTTCTAAATAAAAAAATATTAATGTGGGATCATTTTCAAAATTCTCATGAAAATTGTATATTATGAATTTGTTTTATCATATTAAAATCCAATATGGTACAGAAATCATGTTTAAAATAATCACAAAAAAAATGTGATGAAAAAAAATAACTACAATTATTCAATTCAAAACTATAAAAATGTTGTTACACTAACATAATTCCTAATATCAATTCCAATTATATTTATTTTCATATTTTTAATCTGATGTATCATTTTAAATTTTATAATATGTTCAAAAAATAGGTCATTTTAAATTATTAAATTGAATTGAAATTTTTCTATTATATCATTTTTTTAACTATACACTTAATAATTAATCATTCCATATAAAATCAAAAAATTCAAATTAAGATAATTTTTATATGTTAATATAAAAAATAATTTCATTTAAATAAAATAAAATTTCAAAAAGTGATATATAAATTTATTATAATATCATTATGAAAAATCTATTAAAACCCATTTTTTATGATTCTACTTTTTTCAAGATTTTAATGAATTTATATATAATTGGTACTTATTTATTTTCAATTAATTAATACATTTTTTATTATATATGACAAATTTATTTATTTTTCATATATTTATTAATTTTATTCGAAGGATAATTTAGTAGATACATTATTATGTATACAATATCATTGTTCATATGACTATGTTTTTTCTATAAAAATATATATAAAATATTCCATTTTTATTTCATGGGAAAAAATACATATTTATAATAATATTGTGCCATTAAAATAATTTGAAATTTTCATAGTTAAAATAAAAATCTGAATAAAAAATTTAAATTTATTTCACAATGAAATTATAGAAATCCAATTCTGTGAAATCCTATAATAATTATTGTTTGAATAATTAATAACAAATAACAATATATAAAGGGTTTATGTGTATCCTTCCATATATTTACAATGAAATGGACCCTGGAGTACCCAAACATTTTATAAGGGAAGGTGTGGGGAGAAAGGAAGGCCAAATTTGGTCCAAAGAGAAGCTCCCCTATGGTATGAAGAAATTAGGGTCAAGGGTGAGAGAGGAATTAAAAAAAATAGGTTATTTAGAAATGTGATAATGGAATGCTTGAAAAAATGGATCCATAATACCTCTTACCCATTATGGGGTAATCAGAATGGCCCCCCATGTCATCGACCTAACACATTGAGAAATTGGTTTCACCAATTATTATATATTTAATGTTTAAATATCCTTAAGACACTATTATACGCATATAATCTGGACTAAAGAAATTTCCATGGAATAAAACTATTAGGAATTTTACTAGAGTGACACTTTGGGGTTCCTTAATCCAAATGAGTCACTATGCCTAAATCACATCACCCTAAAATCTTGAGGTCACCCACTAGCAGTGAGGGTATAAGGTGTTCCTATAATGAGTATATTCCCACATTACCATATTGTAGCACACCTGATTGATGAAGATGATGTAAAATATAATATGTAGTAAAATTTAAACGATCGAACATCATATGCACATAAGAATAATAACAATTTAATAGATAATAATAATATAAAAAAGCTGATGGTGATATTTCATGTATCTTATTTTTTTGGAAAACATGGATACAAATCATTAGAAAACACATGATTTAAATAATTAGAAAAAATTAATCCAAAATTATCTTCCTCATATTGAGCTCTAGCTTGTTCATCTGCTACCAGCTCCATCCAAAAGCAATTGATTGAGTGTTTAGTGAAGTACAATTATTTTGGTCAACACCTGCAAACATTGAGTCTTCATGGGTCCTAGTGGTGGCCCGAATAGGGTGTGAAATAGATCTGAGAAAGCCACAACCAACATCTTCTATAACTTCATATTTGTGTAATATAGACTGAAATAGTGTGGAAGAATTAATATATAAAATTAAAGATTTAATATTACATAAATACCCATGTACCTTAATCACCACTCTACTTCAATAAGGACTAGAGACCAGTTCATTAACTAATTATGTAAAGCTTACTTAATTATGTTTCATGATGTAAATCCAACACTAACATCCTGTCATGTTACTAATAATAAGGTATTCATGACAATAAAAGGAAAAACAATAATGATAATAATATTTAAGACGTTCCGTGGTAACAAACAAGGAAAACAAGACCTATAGGTTGTCCAATAAAATAGTAACTATAGACTGGATATAGTGGTACATGTTTAATCCAATGAACATCATCCATGGAATTCCACAATACTATAATTCTAACATCGTCTGTGGAATATATCAGAGGAAAAAAGGGACAAGATGTGACTAGACCTAAGGGACTATATGCGACAGCTCATGTCCATTGAAGTAATCCTGGATCCATGGAGTGTATCGATGTATTTCTATAATGATAATTTAGGAGGGATTTTATGATTTCATACAAATCATCCACTAAAAGATTTAGATCATATTTCATAGTGGGTCTCTCCCTTTTAAACTAGAATCAAAGAACCATACTTAATTCCATGTGTTCTCAATGCATATCATTAGGAATCCATGAGGAGCTAGATTCTAACTAATATTATCATAAATAATTGGTCTATATTCATTAGAAAAAATATAATAAATTTATCTAACTAAATATGCTATCCAATAACCAAGAAATTTGATAATTCATTAGGTTTAGGACATTTTATTTCATAGTGTTACAAGGATTAATGGAATGAAAACATTTCATTGATTCCGTATAAGTTGTTTACAATTAATTAGTTCACTCTTACGACTTAATTACGATTGAATGGTGTGATCTGGAAGTTCAATTGAGTTATTATATTATATTTAATTAGTCCAAAACATTTACATAGTAAACAGGTGAATTAAATTTTTAATTGACTCATCGAGTTGAGGCACATAACATAGGTGTTCATGTAATAAGAATACACATTACTAAACATTTACCAACTAAACTTTCAATTAATTAAAGGGGATTATAGATTGCAGCATCAAGCCACACACCAAAATGGTTATTCAGATAAGCATGCCTAACAACTGAAAGGCCAATTATGGAAGACACCATATATGGGTAGCTTGACATTATGGATGTAAACACTAATTATGGGTAAAAGTTTAAACATGGTTTCTAGAACATGGATCTAATATCTATAATACCTAAACAATAATTAAATTTTATGACACTCGATGAAATCATCATATACGCAGGATAATTTTCAAATAGACAAATCTCAATGGAGGGGTTATATACCACCTACCTCATATTTTTATGACTCTCCCCATCAAATATCGCCCATTAGCTTCTCCTAGAAAAAAAGTGATCTGAATAATGGATCGACATAATGATAATAGTTCATTTGAGACTGTATATAAATAGAATTTTCAAAAAAAATAATGAGAAACCAATAAAAATTAATTGAGATCATACCAATTCACATCTAGCATGATGAACAATTATTGAATTTTACACTGGGACTCTCAAGATAAAAATATATGAATGTGTATTTAGGAGTTTGAGAAATAAATAATGGATGGGGTTCTATTTACTATAGTATCATATATTAGAAGATGGGTAAGTTTTAGTAGGTTTTTAATTAAATTTTGAAAATTTTGACAAAAATATTAAGCTATTGTCGTTTGGCCATGTTGTTGGCCAATTCATTCACCAAATATGTATCTTATTATATAATGATGTGGAACATATATATTAAGGGCATGGGGTTTGAAAAAACCATGCAGAAACCATGAAAAATGCTTCTCCAACATATTTATAGGATTTCGCACGATCGTGTGGCCAAAACCCAATGGTTTTATTAATAGAGTGGGTTGTGGGACTCTGTTGGCTGGCCTCTCATGGTTATAACTAACTATGTCGATTTCTGCACTTGGTTTCTACTAAACATATGATAGGTCTTTTTTCACGCCAAAGAGATACACTCTGTGACTTAGATGATCCCCCAACTCCCAAGAGACACATCTGAACTCGTTAGGCATCTGTATTAGGTCTGAAATAAATAATTAGACGAAAATATGAAGTCTCTGTACCAGATCCAAAAAATAGGGTTCTTATAATATTTCCCCATTATGGGAACTCTTCTCGGTGTTCACCTTCCAAGGGAAGATAAACACTATCTTAGAACATCTATGGACATTAGGCATGTTCATCAGGATCCCACTACCAATTCTCAACATGTACACAATTGTGCTACAATTATACCCGTACAAGAGGGACATGAAGACCTTGGTGATCCTTCATGCTCATGTAAATGATTCTTATATTTTAGTTTTTAAATGAAGCTTTAGAATCAAACAAAACTTTTTGGGGGGGGAATAGTGATACAGGTCAGTATAATAGTACTGAATCAATGAAAATGGAAGACGTCATGAATGAATGGTACCTCTGAGGTAGTAGAAAAAGATACACTACAGGTTTGAAACTCACTAGAATAAAAATGGATATACACAACAAAGTTATATCATTCCTTGCCTATATTTCTGTCAATTCCCTAGCATAGGTTATAGTAGCAAGAAAACACGATCCCCAACCTCAATATCTATAGAACTTTTTTTTTGAAATTTGAATAAAATATATTTCAATAATGATTAGTATTCATATGAATTCTGATTACCTAATTCTTCCTTAAAGAATCATTCAAGAGACAAGGACTTAATAGAGATACCTATCCTACCATTATCTATCACACGAGTGAATAACAAAACCTACCATACAATCCCTTTAAAAAAGAAATATTAATTGTTTTAGATAGATTTTATTGGATGATTATTTGATGAGTTGGATGTGATTCTCCCAAAAACTACTGAAATCAAGGATTTATGCTCAAATAATGTACTGTAAAACCTATATATTCCAATTCAACAATCTTTGGGTATGAGGGTGAATGGTTGTTCTTAGAATCACCAAAGTACCTATATATTTATATAACCCATATGGGAACCATGGAATGATATGAGAATCCGTATATTAAATGACCATATGATGGAAAAATTGTAGTCATATGATCTCACAGAAAGACAATCATCTCATCTCATCAACTGAGAAATTTTCATTGATCGAAAGGATGTGGGTTTCCTTCATCTGTTAGTCATTGACTACCCATACAATGTCACTACCTCTAGGAGACTACAATATAATGACAAAAAAATCGATTGCAGCATCATCCCATTTTGATTTTCGGAGTATAAGTTTCTTTAATAATCCTATAGGCCTCTAGTTCTCCTCCTTCGCCAGCTAATAAGTGGAACACCTAGTGATAAAGCATGCTATCTGAAATTTTATTCCATGAAACCAATACTAGTGTCGCATGTCTTGATACATACTGTAGATGTCAATATTAACTACCCATAGAGAAGCAAGGGACACTCTCAAAAATTACCTTCTCTTTTCTATAGGAACCTGTAACTCACCAAGCTTCTATGGAACGTTTCCTTTTGAATAATGCAATAGCCTGAATTGTACTAAACATCCAGATTCTAACACACCATGACCAATAAATTTAGCAATTATGAATAGTAATGCCCACTTTTTGAAATTTTATAAATTTTATTTTTCAAAAATGGACTTCATTTTTGAATTTGGAATATTGAAATTATATTATGGTGAATTTTTGTTATTTCTCTAAATTATTTTATTTTTTGATGAATAGTGAAAAAATAATGTGTTATTAGTAAAAACTGCCTTTTTATTTATAATATTATTTATTTTAGGTCAAAATATAAAATAATACCTCTATAATTTCAATGTAATTCTTTGGATTCATTTTATAATAATTTTAGATATATAAAAATTTAATCGAACTTTTAACTGACTTTTTCCCACCTCCTGCGAGCAATTGAAAATATGTATAAAACTTAATTTCATCACTTCTATGAGGGTAATTTCAAAACTCTGAGAGAAATGGTTAATATCAGTAAGTATGTTTTGGTTCAAAAAAGATGAAAATAATTTTTTATGAATAGTAACTTTTGACTTTTATTTATTTGGTTAAAAGTAAATAGGGTAATTAATGGTAAAAATGATTTCATAGTTACACAAACACATGTCTTAATTATATTTGATAAGTATAATTCAACCAAAAAAAACTTTGGAATAAAATATTATCCTCTTTGGTTCACTTATATTATATTACGACATTTCTTATTTTTTTATTTAAAGAAGAGTTAAAAATGTAAAATTCCAAGATTAATAAATAATAAATTTTTAATATAGGGTGACACACAATATAAATTCGACAAAAAATATTCATTAGAAAGATAAATGGATTTCATACATAATGGTATTTTATTTACAATTTTTATTCATTATATAATTAAATTTATTTCTAACACAATGATGATGCAGTAATAACTTATTAATGAAATATTAAAATAATTGATATTATAAATGATCAGATAAATTTAAATTGAGACTTTTGATGATTTCCAACCATTTTATAGGTTAATATGACCTGTTAAGGATTGTCAAATAAATTATATTCCGAGTTATAAATTGTTTATGGCTTTCAAAAAAATCAAATACTAAATAGTGTCAAAATTGACATAATTGAGTTTTTGAAACAAATACAATATTATTAGTTAATATAATATTCCTAAAAATATAAGGATCTACAAAAGGTCTTAGAAAAATTTATATATATTAGTAATGAATGACATGGGGTTTTCTTGGCTTCTTATAGTAAGTTTATTAGCCATATAATATAAATAGACAAATAGATACGGTAAATGTCAAACTATTTAACGAAGAGTTAAATCTAAAAGATAATTTTAATAAGATGAACTAAACCAATCTAAAACCTATTGTTTGAGTGTTTTTAGACCCATCCCCACCTTATCCTCTAAATAATTCTTTTTGGGTCCATTAGAAATGAAAAATGAATTTATTATAAAATAATATTTCAATCTTTTCTTAATGTTACCCTCACCTCTCTTATAAAAGGACACTTCCCCTTATCGTAATTTCATACCTCCAAGTACTATTTCCTCGGCCAAAACCTACCCAAATATCCTCTAAACTATCTTTCCTTCAACCTATAGGCCTTACTTTGATATGAAATCTATCCTAATGAGCCCTTTTGATCAAATCAAAAGGAAGAACCCTAAGAAGAGGTAAATATTTCATCACCTCTTTCAAGTTCTTTTCTTCTTCTGCTTCTTCATTCTTTGTTGATTCCATTATAAAAAATAACTATAGTACATTCTATGTACCATGATGTCATTAAAATGGTACAACCATATTCATCATTCAATCCATCATATGAATGACAAATTCACCATACGTGCGTACGTACGGCTTACCATCTCTACATCGTGGGTAGTTTGTTATTCAAACACTTCATTATTTGGATGGGTATAATAATTAGTATTACTGATGTACCAAATAAATATAACATTTTAAGGATTATATATATATATATTATATACCATCCAATTACATAATATTTCACCATTTATATAATGATATTGTCTCTCATGCGTACATAGGGATTACCATCTCCACGAACATGATGATATTCATTCCCCATCGTAATCATTCATGAATAATTTTCATTTTACGATTAAAAATAATGACTAAGACCTTAATATCATTATAGATATTAATAAAATACTTCCTATCCATAACAAAAATTGATTAGGTAATGGAGCATATAAAGTATAATAGATCAGTTAACACCTGAAACGATGATACTACTATAATATTAGTAACAAAGAAATATTAGAGAATAATATATGATATCAAATTTATGTATATATTTCTAGAATAATTTATAATAGTGATTTAACTATTATACCTAAGGTTAACATTCCCCCGACCAAGGAAAAGTAACAGGTATGGGTTAATTACACAATCTCATTAATATCTGAGGTTGTTTTTTTGAAAGTACCTACTGGAACATATTTATTATCCGTGTCCCTGATTCATAAAATAGTTGTCAAATGGATTATTTTTAATGGACTTTTTATCTAAAACATCATTTTAAATTTTTAAAAATTTATTCTTTAAAACATTTCTTATTATGTTCTATGTTTTAAAAATGGTTTTAAGGATTTATTTATATGTCCGTGAATTTTTTAAAATGTTAATTCCATTAAAAAAGTTCTATGTTGTATGGGACACTTTGACTCAAAACATTATTTTAAATGAATTCCTTTAAAAATTATGTGACTTTAAATGATTTCATAAAAAGGGATATTTCCCTCATAGATTTTAACTGATCATTTTCAACTATGTCAACATCCTTTACAAGGTATTATTCTTTATCAAGGATGATTTATTATAATACAAATATACAGTATTGCATTGAAGGTTTTGGGATATGTTTGACTTTGGATGTGTTATTTTAAAACCACTCATGGTTTATAGATAAAGTACTAACATTTGTTATGTTAGTGTTACTAGGAATGATTATGTTATGTTTAAACCTTTTCATATAAGGAATGCATTGGACTTTATATGTGATGGGTGGAGCCTGCTATAGCTCCTCGGTGCATCTGTAGGTCTCATGAGACAAACTAGTGTCTTGTAACAAGTCCTTGAAAAAATATTATTTGTAGTCTTGGTACAAGTCCATGACTATGTGGTTATGAAGTCTAGAATTATGCATTCCATCATAATGATTGTGGCTATTGATATTGCATGTGATTATTCGACTAGTAGAATATCTATTTGAATATGTAAATGGAATTATTTGATTTTATCATTGCAATATTATGCATAGTTTTATGTTTAAAAGGCTTTTTTTAGTCTAAAACATTTTCTTAAATGTTTATACTTATTTATGAATGTTTCCACAATATTGTTATCCTTACTGACCATCTGAGCTCACCACTTTCTATGATTTATTTTTCACAAAATGTGAATAATTATTTCATGGTAGACCTATAGGGATAGGCTAAGTATATAATTGTGTTCGAAAGTAGACAAAATGTTGTGGATATATTTATTTCATGATGTAATATAAATCTTATGAATGTATCTAGTACTTCCAAGGCTACTAAACTGATCATCCTTTTGGGAATTGATTCCTTGTATCATCACAATGTTATGTAATAATGCACTGATACTGGGTAACTGGGGTCAGGGCATTACATTTGGTATTAATGGATGTTTAGTACAAACCTTGGAAACTATATTTATAAACAAACTGATTAGAGAACATTACCCAATGATATACATTGAGGATTTCTATAGAAGATATTCCAAGAATTTTTCTAATTTAGAGATTTTGTGAGTTTTACATTAAATATATCCATGTCTAGATAAGAGTAGTTAGAGGAAGCTCCGGCACATATGTGCCTATGGGTAAAACCTAAAAACACCTTTTTGAACTATATTCGAACATGAACTAGTGCATGACAACGGGCCTTGCTGAACTCTTGATTAACACACTCCTGAGGGATATTCATAGGATAATTTTCATTTTCATCAAAAACCATTATGAAAGGAATTTGAGTATATACCTCCTCAATGAAAATATTTTTTTGATTATGGATTATATCTATAAACTATTCAATTTATGTTAAGTGTTTTACAAGTTCGGAATTCTGTATTCTGATTTATAAACTAATCCACCATATGCCATTATTTAGAAATGGTGTCTCATGTAAGGAATAGATAATGTACCAATGCACGTAATCCTTGTAGGGATTTCCCTCCTACTCAAGATAACTATAGTCGATCTTGTTATGAAACTAGTGCTGATCAGCTTATCAGCATACTGGGATAACTCACTAATGTTTTGAATAATAACCTTACCCATATAAAGAACCCTAATCCACCACACGTGGGATCAAATTTTTACCACATCATTAGGAAAAAACCACAAAAATTCAATGGGAGTACAAATCCATTAGTAGTTGAGAAATGGATAAATTCCATAGAGAAAATATTTCATTCTTTGGGGAATACCGAAAGGGACAAAGTTTTTATGATAGTTTATCACCTCATGGGAGATGCTGATCAATGGCTGTCATTGATTCAAAACACAACGGAATATGAAAAAATATCAAACATGTAATGGATGGAGTTTAAAGATATTTTCTTAGAAAAATACTTTCCTCGTGACCCTCAATCGGATATGGAAAGACAATTTTAGAGTTTCAGGCAAAAGGAAGACAAGCATATTTCAAAGTATGAGGATAACATTACATGGTTAGTAAGGTATACTACAGATTATATATGTAACTGAAGAAGTAATATTTATCAATTCTTTGGTGGGTTGAAAACATTTCTCCAGTGATCATTATTCTGAAAATCCTTATTATCTTACTAAGATATTTTCTCATGTGAAATCTAGATTTACAATTAATTCTCAAATTAGTAAGACTATAATGAAAAACAGGAGTATAAGAGATCTTCTGATCACTATGGAAATTAAAATAATGGGAATAAGGGAAAATTGGAATATCCATCCTATCATAAATGTGGGATGAAACACCTCAGTACTTTCATGAAGGGAATGGGAATCTGTTACACGTGTGTTAAAAAATGCAACCGATCTTGTTATTTCAAGGGAAGTAAAAAGGTTCTCACTGTTGAATGCTTCAATTGTAGAGAAAAGGGTAATTTTTCAAATGAATGTTTGATGTTCCAAGGGAACTTACCTTACAAAAGCCAAGGGATCGAGGCCATGTTTATGCGATCACTACGGATGAGGTTGAATCTCCAAAAGACTGGGTGGAAAATAATCTAATGGTTTCTTAAAATTTATCAAATGATTTATTTGATTCTAGATCATCTCATTGTTTCATATCATCCTAGTTTTCAATAAAAATTAGATATTTTCAATTTGATTTAATAGGGGAGTTTTTAGTCAAAACACCTAATGGAAGTATCATCATAAAAAAGTCTGGTGAATCTGTTCCTATTAGGGCATATAAATGTTCCTTATCATGTGATCTCATCATCATAACCAAGATTGAATTTGATCTAATCCTCATAATAGAATGGAATTTTTACCATGATGCGAAAAATTATTGTAAGAAGAACGAGGTTACAATTCTCGATGATGATAAGGAGTGACTTATCTTTAGAGCAGAAACATCACCATCTGATTCTTATCTACATCCACCCCCAGTAGCTCTAATAAATTCAATTATTTGGGGGATGAGAATTAAATAATTATGGGTGAGTAAAATAATGTTCGAATAGAGTACATAATTATTGTTCATGAATATGTGGATGTGTTTCTAGATGATTTACCTGGACATCCTGCAGAACGAGAAAATGAGTTTTCCATTGATTCAATTCCTGGTTCAATGACCTTATTGAAGACCACTTATAGAATGTCAACTACAAAATTAGTGGAACTTAAGAAACTACTAGAGTAATTGATTAAAAAGGGATTTATTCTCCCTACAGTTTCTCCAGGGGGATGTTGTGTCCTTTTTTATAAGAAGAGAGATGGATCAATGTGGTTGTGCAATGACTACAGGGAGATCAATGATTTAATAATAAAGAACAAGTATCCCTTACCTCTTGTTTATGATATATTTGACCAACTTTATGGAGCACAATATTTATCAACGATTTTACTTCGATCTGGATATCATAATTTGTGTGTGAAGAAGGAAGACATTCCGAAAACTGCATTTCAAACCAGGTATGGGATTTGTGAGTTTACATTAATGCCTTCTGGATTGACATACACACCCTCTGTATTTATAGATCTAATGAATTGAGTTTTCAAGGAATGCCTTGATGACATTGTAGTGGTATTTATTGATGATATCTTGGTATACTCCAAAAGATACGAATATCATGAAAATCACTGGGGCATTATTATAAAGACTCTTAGAAGAAATAAATTATATGGGTTGTTTAGCAAGTGTGAATTCATGCTTCATGGGATTTATTTTCAAGGAAATATTATCCCTAAGGATGGAATCTCTGTTGGTCCTTCAATGAATAAGGAAATCCATGAATGGCTAGCACCGATGAGTATATATATGGTACGTGGTTTTATTGGTTTATCAGGATATTATCGACGTTTCGTTCATAATTTTACCCAGTTGGATAACCCATTTACCATACTCACACGTAAAAGGGTTAAATTTGATTGGAAAAAAGAGTGTGAAGATTTTTTTGATGAATTGAAGAGAATATTATTCAATTCAATTTTCTTGACTCAACCATCAAGGAATGATGGATTTGATATTTATAGTGATGGTTAAAAAGAACTTGGTTGTGCCCTTATAAAGAATGACAGAGTTAATGCCTATGCATCACAACTTCTAAACATTCATTAGAGAAACAATCCTACTCATTATCTTGAGTTAGCATCTATAATCTTTGCTCTAAAAATATGGAGACAATACCTCTATGGTGAAATAGGTGAGATTTATACTAATAACAAGTGTTTGATGTGTATTTTCTACGAAAATAACTCAACATGAGGCAAAGGAGATGGCTTGAACTACTCAAAGATTATGATTCCACTATAAACTACATCTCAGTGAAGCCAAATAAGGTGGCAGATTCTTTGAGTAGAAAGTATCATAGAGTTTTGAACAAGGTGTGAGTTGAAAAGGATCCTATTTTCATGGATCTAGAAAAGATGGATATGGGATTAACCATAGAAGGTGAAACATCAATTCTTTTTCAAATGGATTACAACCCATATTTACTAAAAAGATAAAATGTTTTCAGACTGATGATGAGGAATTTCAAAAGAAAATAAATTCTATGAATGATGGGAGACTGATCGACTTTGTATATAAAAATGGAATTTTGAAATTTGTGAAGAGTATTTGGGTTCCCGATATACCTGATCTATAATTGGAATTACTGGATGATGCTCATAGATCCAATTTCTCTATACACCCTAGTATCACTATGATGTATATTGATTTTAAAGAAAAATTTTGGTGGGACAACATGAAGATAGAGATTTCTGGTTTTTTATCAAGATGTATGGTTTGTGCAGAAGTGAAAGATGGAAGGAAACAACCAATAGGAGTCGTGCCTCCTTTTACCATACCTGAGTGGAAATGGGATAATATTACGATGGACATTCTCATTGGGCTACCAAAGACTCCTATAAGGAATGCTTCATTATTGGTCATTGTTGATTGTCTAACCTAGTAAGCATATTTTATTGATATAAGAGAATATTTAAAATTTACAAATCGTGAAAGTCTATATATTAAAGAAGTTTTAAGTCTTCATTGAATAACCCTATCGATTTTTTCTGTTATTAATCCCCATTTTACATCATTATTTTTGGAAAACCCTTCAGAAGTCCGTAGATACTGATCATCATTTGAGCACTTCCTACCACCTTTGAACTGATGGAAAACCAGAACTGACTATTCAAACCATATAAGACATGATCAGATCTTCCTCACATGACATTCAAGATATGTGGGATCAATATTTACCTCTGGTATAATTTTCCTATAACAATAACTTCTATTCAGGTATTCAGATGGCACCACAAAAACCATTATATGGTAAGAGATGTTTCACACCAACTTGTTGGGATGATGTTGGTGAAATAAAACTCATCGGCCCCAAACATTTTTTGTAAACAATGGAAAAGGATAAGGCAATCCAAAACCACATCATAGCAGCTCAACGTAGGCCAAAATTTTAGGCTGATAACAGAAGAAATGATTTGGAATTTCAGGATGGAGATCATGTATTCTTAAAGGAATCTCCATGGAAGGGTGTTATACATTTTGGTAAGAATGGTAAATTTAGTCCTAGTTACATCAGACGTTTGAAAATTCTATAATGATTTGGAGTTTCATCTTATCATTTAGAAATTCCACCAAGTCTCTCCAATGTTCACAATGTGTTCCATGTATCACTTTTGAAAAAATACATACCTGACCCAACACATGTACTCACCAATGAGGAAATTGAACTGGAACTTGATCTTTCATATTGGGAAGAGCCCTTCAAAATTCTTGATACAAGAGAAAAAGTGCTAAGAAACCGAACGAATCGTCTAGTAAAAGTTGTATGAAAAAACTATAATATGGAAGAGGATATGTGGGAATCAAAGTAAATTATGTTGAAGAACCACCTGAATCTTTTTGTGGGGTAGTATTATAGAAATTTATAGGAAGACAATGTTATATGGGGAGAAGAATGTAACACACTATATTTCCACAATACGTTCCCCTTTGAATAATGCAATAGTCTGCATTGTATGCAACTTCGAAATTCTAACACACCGCGACCAATCAAACTAACCATTATAAATAGTAATACCCCCTTTTTGAAATTTTATAAATATTATGTTTCAAAATGGACTTCATTTTTAAATTCTGAATATCGAAATTAGGTCAGGGTGGATTTTTGGAATTTTTCGGAAAACATTAAATTTTTTATGAATAGTCAAAAACATTGTGTTATTGATTAAAACCGACTTTTTAGATAAAAAATTATTCTTTTTATTTAAATTTATTTTAGATAAAAATAGATACATAATTTCCAATATAAGTTCAATTTAAATCATTGTAGTGATTTCATAATAAATTTAGATATATAAAAATATTTTTCACCTTTTTACCGTCTTTTACCCACCTCATCGGAGCATCTGAAAATTTGTACAAAACAAAATTTACAGCTTATGTGAGCTGATTTTAAAAAATCCAAGAGGTACAATTAATATCAGAAAGTAAAATGATTTCAATATGATAAATATAATTTTTGGGGATTAGTAATTTTTGACTTTTATTTACCACGGTTAAAAGTAAATTGGGTAATTAATGGTAAAAATGATATCATAATTACCCTGACACATGCCCTAATTCTATTGGATAAGTATTATTTGACAAAAAACAACCTTAGTAATAAAATATGATACTCTTTGACCCACATGGATTAGATTAAGACATTTATTATTATTTTATTTAATGAATATTTAAAATAGTTATAATCAATGTTTAGTAAATAAACCATTTTTAATATAGGGATAAACTAATAATATATTCAATTATAAATACTAATTAGAAATATAAAAATATTTCCTACATAATGGTATTTTATTTATAATTTATATACATTATATTATTTAATTAATATATGACACAATGATAATTCAATATTAATCTTATTAATGAAATATTATAATAATTGATATTATAAAAATCTAAATAAATGAAAATATAAACTTTTGATAAACTAAACTAATTTTATAGGCTAATATGACATTTTTGGGTTCGTTAAATAAATATTATTCTATGTTATAAATTGTTTATGGCTTTCAGAAAAATCAAATACTAAATAGTGTCAAAATTGACATAATAGAGTTTTTAAAACAAATACTATATTATTTTTTAATATAATATTCCTAAAAATCTATGTTTCTCCAAAAGGACATATATAAGGTTATATATATTAATATTTAACAACAAGGGTTTCTCATGGCTTGTTATAGTATTTTTATTAACCATAAAATATAAAAATACAAGAGACATGGTAAATGTCAAACTATTTAACTAAGAGTTAAACCTAAACGATAAGATTAATATGATGACCTAAACCTATCTAAAAACTATTTGTTGATAGGTTTTCTACCAATACCCACATTATCCTTTATATAACTCATTTTGGATCCATTAAAAACCAAAATTTATTTTATTATAAAATTTTATTTCAGGCTTTTCCTAAAGTGACCCACACCTCTCTTATAAAAGGCCACTACCCCTTCTCTTAATTTCACACCTCTATAGCCATTTTTCTCAGGAAAACCCTACCAAAATATCCTCTAAAATTTATCAAATTCATCTTATATGTATTAATTTTATCATAAATCCATCCTAAGGATCCCTTTTGATCAAATCAAAAGGAAGAACCAAAAGAAGAGGTAAATATTTCATCACCTCTTTGAGTTCATTTCTTCTTTCACTTCCTCATTATTTGTTGTTTTCATTTTAAAATTATATCTCCAGTATAATATATATAATTTGATTTTATTAAAATGGTACAACCATATTCATTATTCTATCCGTCACATGAATGAAAAAGTCACCATACGTGCGTATGTACGGCATACCGTCTCCACATTGTGGTGTAGTTTGTTATTCCAACACCTCATTATTTGGATGGGTATAATAATGAGTATAACTAATGTATTTAATAAATATAACATGTTAATGATTATTTATATATGATATACCATCCAATTACATATGATTTCACCATCAATATAATGATATTGTTTCTCGTGCGTACGTAAGGATTACTGTCTACAAGAACACGATGAGATTCGTTCCCCATCATAATAATTCATGAAAAATATTCATTTTATGATTAACACTAATTTATAACTTAATAT
The DNA here is from genome assembly GCA_963277665.1 of Viscum album. Taxonomy (NCBI): domain Eukaryota; kingdom Viridiplantae; phylum Streptophyta; class Magnoliopsida; order Santalales; family Viscaceae; genus Viscum; species Viscum album. The sequence goes on from OY728152.1 coordinate 280,878,998, forward strand.
CATTCAAGATATTAATAACATACATCATATATGTAACAAAAATGGCTTCTTTAACTGAGAATATATAGGAAAATAGATCAGTTAAAACCCAAAACGATGACACTACTAAAATATTATTAACAATAATATATTATAGGATCATATATGATATCATAATTATGTATATATTTATTTTATAATTTAATAACAATGATTTAACTATTATACAAGTGTTTAACGTACCCTTTACCAAGTAGAAGTACCAGGTAAGGGTTAATTTCACAATATCTTTATTATCTGGGCTTGTTTTTACAGATGTTTCTACTAAGAAATATTTATTATCCAAGTCCATGCTTCATAAAAGGGTTTTCAAAAGAATTATTTATAAGGGAAATTTTTACAAAAACATCATTTTAAATGTTTTAAATATTTATCCTTCAAAACCTTACTCATTAATATCTATTTTTTCAAAAAGGTTTTAAGGATTTATTTATGTGGTCATGAAAGTTTTAAAATGTAAATTGCTTTCAAATGATTCAAAGTGTTACAGGACACTTTGATTCAAAAGTATATTTGAAATGACATACATTATAAAATATGTGAATTTTATATTATTTCATTAAAAGAGATATTTCTATCAAAGATATTTACTAATCATTTTCATCTATGTCAACTTCCTTTACAAGATATTATTCTTTATTGAAGTTAATTTGTTATGATAAAAATCTTCAATATTGTATTGAAGGTTTTGTGATATGTTTTACTATGGATTTGTTATTTTTATACTAGTCATGGGTTATGGGGAAATTATAGACATTTTTATGCTAGTATTAATAAAAATTATTATGTTTAGTTTAGGCCTTTTCATATGGGGAATACATTGGACTTAGTAAGTGACAAGTGGAGCCCACAATAGCTCATGGATGCATCGATATATCTCATGAAACAAACTAGTGTATTGGCATGATTCCTTGAAAAATGTTATTTGTAGTCTTGTCATAAGCCCTTGACGTTGTGGTTATAATGTTTGGCATTATGCATTCCATCATAATGAAAGTGGATATTGATATTCATGTGATTATTCAACTAGTAGAATATCCATGTGAATAAGTAAATGGAATTATTTGATTTTATATTTTCCATATTATGTTGTTGTTGATGTTTAAAAGGATTTTGTATTATTGTAATACATTTCCTTAATTGTATATTCTTATTTATGAAAGTTTCCACTATATTATGATCCTTACTGAGCATCTGAGCACACCCTTTTCCAGTTTTATTTTTCCCAGGATTTGAAAAATTATTCTATAGTCGACCTATTGGTATAGGATAAGGATATTAGTGTGTTTTAAAGGGGAAAAAATGTTGTTGATGTTTTCTCCTGATGTAATGTAAAACATATTAATGTATCTAGTAATTCCAAAGATACTAAACTGATTGGTCTTTTATGGCATGATTTCTTCTATCATGCTAATGTTATGTAATAATGCACTGACTCTGGGTAACTGGGGTCAGGGCGTTACAGAATCCATACACATCCACGTGTACAGATGATTTATTATCTAGCCATATACCAATATGGATGTCGGTCATCTCTTGATATACTATAATGGATAACTAATCCTTCCAGATTAGAAAATTTCCTGATATTCAATTTCTAAATGATGGAAGTTGAAACATTCACGGATTTGAGATAAGAATACTCATGACTTTCAAGAAACTCTATATGTTGCTTATAAAATAGGTCCATCAATTTTTATTCATCAATGAATTCTCATACAGCTAGTGCATGTGATTTTGGGTTGAGCACATCCACTACCGAATTACCCTTTCCAAGAGTATCTACAGGCTAAAAAACAATGTAATGATGATATTAAATCCATATATACTATTTGACGATAGTGTCACACTTTGTAACAAAATATTTGATGTTCTTTAGGTATATATAATCTAAAAATCACTCACCCATCAGATGGTGTCTCCAACAATGTATGGCATGGGAAACTACTGATGGCTCGAGGATCGGTCTTGTAGTTTTTCTCATGAGTCCTCAACTACTGAGATCTGTATAAAACAATTTTTCGTCCTAAATAATTACTTTAACTAGGTTGATGCTTTATTAAAAATTAAAAATGGTATAACCTCTACCTGGATCTAGTTGAAAAAGAATAGGTGTCGATACAAGCTTCCACTTCATCTCCTGAAAGGATTTCTTACACTCTTATGACAACATTATCTTAACACCCTTTTTATGTCTTGTACATGGGGAAACAAGTAATGAAAATTAATTTATGAAATTTCTATAATATCATGATATCCCTAAGAAATTCATATTCACTACAAGTTCTTGTTCTAATCCTAAGAAACCACATTACTCATCTTATATAGGTAAAAAGAGTCTAATGAATACGAGATAATAGGACCTAGAAGAGAAAACTTTCAATCCATAAGTGGAACATAATGATCTTGGAATAATTTTGAAGATCACCTAGTGCACTCTTAATCATCTTAATGTTTGTAGAGTTTTTGCTACGAGTGTGAGAATATAAAATAATTCAGTCCACAAATATAATGAAAAAGGAATCCAGATAAAAGAGGAACACCCTATTCATCAAATAAGTTAAAATGGAGGGTGGATTTGTAAGGTTAAATGACTTAAGAATTTATTTATATAGACCATACTTACTACACAATGGTTTATAAAGTTTGTATGAAGGCCAGGCTCACACATGTTGATAGCCTGATATTAGGTCGATCATACAAATCACCCATGATCCTTAGAACTGGTCGAAGAGAAAAAATTCAAGGTGGTGGATACTGGTTCTTAACATTAAGTTGGTTCAACCATTTTTAATCCACAAATTAATGGAGCTTCGTGAACAATATCTTTTTGAAAATCATGGGAGGACCCAAAGTGGAAGTAATATTCCATATAATACATTTATATACAATATCCTCTAACTACCACTTGAGATCATGGATATCATTATGATCCCTGATTTATGGAGGAATAGACACATAGGATAGTCTAGAAAACATGTCAATCATAAAATCTACCTATATATTAGGATGTAATGAAGAAAAATCCTCAAGAATGGAATCTAGAAATGATTTAATTCTAAATAGAACTCATTCTGATGTATACCTTGATCCTCCATGAAGAGAATGAATATCTAAGCAGTCACTCTATGATGCCCATTTTTATTTGGTTCATCTCTACCCACCTTGACATTCAACTCACCATTGTGTAGAAAACAACTTCCCTCTGGTGATGTAAATGAAGTCATGAGGTGATACTGATCCATAAAGTTATGGAACAGTACTAAACAATCCATACTATGAATGATTTCGATGCCAATAATCATTATAATAATGAGGTCAGAATAGAAATGGTAACATCCAACCACAATGGGACTTCCCCTAGTTTAGATTATTCAATCAGACCATACTCCAAATGGATAATCTAGGGACATTGAACATTTGTAATATTTTATGTCCAACCAAATAATTTCCATGATAGATAAATATATTAAGGAGTGTGAATAAAATATATTAAATAATGTAGATACAATAGTTGAGGCTACTAGAATAATACACCATACTGTAGAAAATATTGAAACCTGATATTCAAATATTAGATGTAATAAATGAAACTGACATGAACCATGGCCTTGTGAAACAGAGGGACAAGCATAATCATGACAGCACTAATAGAGTTACTGGTGATACAGATTCCTTCTACCATGGTCACAATATACTCTAAGAATAGTCCTTCTGGTGCTACTCTAACTCACCATCTGACGTGGCATAAAGGAACCATCCCCGGAAGGTGGAGCTAGTGTGGATCATCTTCCATGTTATGTCAATCTAATGGTCATAAAAGATATATAATGATTTCCCATACTACTAAAAAACACCAATCAATTTGGTCTCTAACACACTAGGGCTTCAGGTTCCCCTATCATCCACATTGATGACACCCCATAGAGATACCAATATGAGTACAATAGCTTCCACCTCCTTGATGAGAAACCTCAAGGGATCATTTCATGTTGCAGAATAAACTATTGGCCTACTTCAACACTAGTCCTCTTGGTTTGGTATAATAAAACTACATCAGGTTGTTCTTAGTGATAAGTGCGTGATTGGATATTTTATAATATGATATTTAAAAAAATACATTCACCTGAGTAAGGATGGAATACTTATTACCATCCTCATTGTGTCTCACATGCAAAATCACATCACCATGTAGAATCAATGTATCACAATGAAATACGATGAATAATACATGACATAAATTTGACCCTGTTAAAGATGCTTGAACTCTCTAACTCGGTCTAATCAGAATGTCTAAGGAAATAACTAATCAAAAAATGAATTCTGGAAATTATACCATACCATGCCCGGATGGGGACCGCCTTTGTAGTCACACGATACCATCACATGTCTGAATCCTACAGAATGTGTGTCGTAAGAATGGACATTCAATTCAGGTGAGTCTCTATATTCTCAATGATAGATATGGTTCCCTCCAGCCACGACTCTTCTAACTAATAACCTTCATCCGTCTAGAATATAGGAGGATGCTACTACTAGAAATAAAAGCATAAATTAGCCATCATAGGTGTAGGTCATGGAGAACCTTGAATGGACTGTGTTGGGTGTAATAAAAGTTCTCAAAGCTTTGAATTAGTTCCTAAATCAGATACAACATCTGATTTGTGAAGTGTAACTCATTTTAGTAAGATTGGAATATTAGGTCCCACCACCTTTGGAGCATGGTAATATCCAACCTCCTAGTGGAAAAAATGAGGATGTCGTGGTGTCATTGGTCTATAAATGAAAATCACATTCATTAGAATAATATTTATGAAGATAGATAACATTGGATAATATTGAACATAAGTAAAAGGTTCACTACCCATGCTATAATACCCCAACTACCCATTGAGAATCACATGTACTGTTATTTTCCTTGGATTAAATTATAGGGGTTCCAATAGATGAATCTTCAACATCTCCTTTCCACTTCATTTAAAATAATCCACTTAATTTTAGTATCATAATGACTAATTATATTATTTAATTTTGTTATTTTCATATATCAATTCCCAAAAAATAGGTCTCTATTCCTAGTGAGTCGGGATCTATACACCTTATTACTGAAATCATCATCCCTATAATTTATTTCTAATGGATGTAATATTTAAATAACCCATTTCAAATAATGAGGACCCATACAGATCATTAATTGAAACTAGAAATCTCTCAAGTGTAGTCAAGAAAAGCCCAATCATATATGTAAAATGTATCATAAAGTAATCATATGAAATATTGGAAAATACCAGCAGTAAAATTCACTAGAATGATAAGGAAATATACATGTCATGTTAATTATAGGTGCCTATGATGATTCATGTGACAATGATTCTCTCCCTCATATCATTAGGGAAATAGAGAATGAAAATACTCAATGAAAATAATAATAATAAACTTAATCACAACATGTGCATAACACAATAGTGAAATTATATCAAAATTTAGATATTTAAACACAATAACAATCATAATTTATGCCACTCTGTATTTATCTTGATCAGGGGTTAGCTACTCCCAAGAAGGAAAATAACACTTTTTGAAGCATTCTTAGTCTCCGGTCTATTATCTCGAAATAATAATGAATAAAAGGAAATTATGTGATACCACTTTGTGATGTACCAATACCATATTCCAATTATAGTTTCCCCAATCACATGGGGTCACTAAGTCTCAAGAAATTCTCCTTAAATGTAAAATGATGATGACAAGCAGTGAGGACCTAGTGTTTTTCTTTAGGGAGATTCTTTTAGCATTCCAAGAGTATATCTTAGAGAATAAAAAAATAACATGATAATAAGGTTAGTAGTATATGTAAATAGATAACATAATTGATGCAGATAAGAATAATATCAAATCAAAATGTGATAATCATATACAAAAATGATGATGATATTTCACGTATGGAATAATCTAGAAAAGATGGATACAATGAAATAGACTATTAATGATCTAAAAAAGTAGAAAAAATGGAATCCAAAACATTCCCCAAAATCCCAATCATTACCTCCATCATATAAAACGTACTGCATTATAAATAAATAAATTAAGTGCCAGAAATAGTACACACCCCTTTGACAACACCTATATACATGTAGTCTTTGTAGGTGTCAATGGATACTGGAATATGGTGTGATATATATCTCAGTATCCCCCCACCAATGGCTTCAATAACATGATATCTATGTAATATAAACTAAAATAATGTTGATGGATCCATATATAAAATCAATTCAATATAATAACATAAAAACCCAAATACCTACTTCATCCCTAAGCTAGTGTGTGAACACATAACCACTTCATTAACTAATGATGTTCAGTTTATATAATGATGTCATTTCAGGTAAATCCATCACTAACATCTTGACATGTTAACAATATCGAGGGATCCAAGTCACCAGAATTCATCATATAATGATAATAATATAGATATTGTTCCATGTCAATAACCAATGAATCCTTGACCTCAAGGGTCTCCAAATTAGTAATAACATTAGGTTTTTAATTGTGCTAGGAATTCAATTCATAATTAATCATCCATGGAATTCCACAATAGTGTTATTCTAAATATTTCAAAGGAATGCCTCTTATGAAAAATGAGATAAAAAGTGACTTGTACAAAGGGAGTATATGAGGATCTTTCGGTCCATAGAGTTCACTCAAGATCCTTGTAGTTTATCCAAGGCACCTTATCATGATTATTTAAAAGTTATCCTATGATTTCATACTGGTTATCCACTAATAGAAGAGGATTTGGGTTCCAAGGTGGGTCTTACCCTTGGAAACCATCATCCATGAATTAGAATTGCTTGTTTGAGTGCTCAAAAAAATCCCTCATGAATCCAAGGTGAGATCAATTATAACAACTCCTATAATAATTAATATTTCTATACACATTAGAAAACCTATAATTATTTCATTTATTTAATTAGTCCATTTAAAAATCGTGATGGTTTATAATTTCTTATGTTTAAGTTATTCCCATTCTTTATTGTGAAAAGGCTAAAGGGTATTCATCAATTTCATTTATTCTATGCAATTCATATTCAATTAATGATGTTCACTATACTACCTTCCATAAATATGGCATGTTGTGAAACATGAGTGAAACGAACTTATTAAATGATGTTTAGTTAGTACATGTAAAAAAACTAGCATACATTCTAGTTCCATTTATGATAGAATCCCTTATTTTAATAAGATACCTTAATAGAACAAGTGATAACAAAAAAGGGTACTGCCCATTTATTAATTCACAATTCATCTAACTAATGGGTATTTCCAATTTCAGGGACAAGACACACACTCGACTGATGGAGAAGACATGATTGTTTTTCCTCTAATATTCCAATAATAAAACACACCCAATATGTGGTGGTTGGTGTTATTGAATAAACCACCAATTATGGATAACATATTAAACAAGGGTATTAGAACGTGGTTCTAATTACTATATACAAGACACATAATTAAATAGGAAATGAAATATGAAACTGACATGCACAATTAATTTTACAAAAATATTAATCTGATGGGATGAGTGATAGAACACCATACTTATACTCATACGAATCACCTCAAATAGTAACAATATATAGTTTTCCATATATTGGAGGTGATCTAACGAATGGATCAATGCCCCGAAAAATGATCTTATGGGATTGGATCTAAATTAAATCATCGATAAGAAAAATAATGAAAAAATGATTAAAAAGGATTCTATATCATACTGATACACATCCAACATATGGAACGATGATCAAATCAGACACTAGATCTGATCATTGGATAAAAATATACGAAATGGGATTTGGAGCTACAAAAATAAAGAAAGGATGTTGTCTCTTCAATTGGAATAGGAAAGAAGAGATGATTGTAATGTTTAATATGTTTGAAATGATTTTGATGATATTAACAAAAATATATTATGGTCTCATAGTTTTGCAGCATGGTGGGACAAACATTGCACCAACCATGTGTCCTCCACTTTAGAGAGGGAAAAACTACATTATTTGGTCGTACACTTAGATGAACCATACTTGATCTATGAAAAACATGTCCGCAACTCATATGTAGAATTTAGAATATGTTTCTTCCCCAAATCACATGGTTTTTGTAACCACTCAACATATAAGAATCTAATTTTCATCATCTCATAATTAGAACTACTAATTTAGTATACCCCATATGGTTTTGACTAATTGTGTAATATTCCTTTTCTCAATAAAAGTTTTTCTATGGGATCTGAACCATCCCTAGAAACCTCAGGGTGCTTGTGAACTCATTATGAATCCATATTTTGTCTGAAACAAATAATTAAGCCAAAATATAATTCATCATTACGTATTGAAAAAATGGGTTCTTTAAAAAATAGTAAATAATTCATTATAAAAAATAAAAACTCATGTCCAAAATTAAAAAATAAAATATGATACCAAAAAAAGAGCCAACATTTCAATTGGTCCTATAGTATAAAAAATATCTATTCCCAAATATGACCTTATAAAAACATTAATGAAATAAGGACATGTGATATTACAATTCCATAGTAGATCATCCGATGTAAACTACAAAGATGAATCAAATTTAAAATGAAATTTAAAAATACTATTTTAAAAACTATACTATTATTATTGAAGAAAAATATCATCCCAATGATATATTATGTAATTCTAATATAATATAATATTGTTAAATTTATCAAAAATTAATACATGATGAAAAATAACTATCAATAATGATTATGGTAAGCTATGAATGATGTGATGGTATTACTAGATGTGGTATCCATAATTGGTGTATCATACCAGGAAAAAAATTATTGACATAAGATTGCCGATAATTATAAGAAATTGCATCATAACCACATATGGAGTGATAATAGAAATTATGCATTTATTTCAAATTTTCACTTTTATACTATTTTATTACAAAACTACCCATTATTAAATTATAGAAAAATATATTTCAAAATCCATTAACATTATATAAAATTATTTTATATCATCATATTTCATTATAACAAATTTTGGATGTGATATTATTAATAGATTCATACTTTCATATCATTAAATTGATATTATTTTTTATGGAAGAGGGGTAAAAATGAAATTATATATATTGATTTATGAATTAATAGGAACTAATATTTTATATGATTAATGGGTGAAATGTATTCCATAAATTATTATTTATTAATTTTTTCTAGTTGACACTTATACTAATTAATCAAACTATGTAGCTGCGTTTAAAGGAATGTGAGTCTATCATAAAAATATAAGAATATTATATATGAAATTTTCTAACTAGTTTAATAAAATGTCTTATAACATGATTGTATGTACTAAAAAAGTAATTTTCACACAATTATGGTTCTGATTGAATTTTATTAGTTTTATGATAGATTATGAGTATGATATGATAAGATAATGATGGTTTTTATAAACACATATACGAATAAAATATAGAAAAACCATGTTGAACAATTTCATAGGAATGGTAGATCATAAGGATGATGTTATGATTCTATTAAAGGATTGTTACACAATACTATATTTATGATTCTTATACACAAGTTTGACTTTGATTATATTGGTTTTCAGTTTCTTTTTTTTCTTCTAAAAAAACTAATTTTCGATTTCAAATCAACCAATGTTATTGATCCAATGTTAGAGTAAAATATAATAGTATTAACTCTTGGTGTTTCTAATATATGTTCATTACTAATATTAATATTCTGAGTGTTTATTATTATTTGTGAAATGTACATGAATGTTGGTTTATTTTACTAATTCATTATTTATATTTTCATTTAACACTCACACTTAATTATTTTATCACAATCCATTTATTATTTCTACATATGGTGGAGCTGAAGATAATAAGGGATGAATAAATAATTATTTTTTTTATATGTTTTTTGGATAATTTATTCATGATTCAAATACTAATGAAATAATTATTTTAGTTGAGATCAGTTATTTTTATTTTTATTTTGAGGTAACATTCAATCCTTTCCTAATATTGAAATAAATATAATTTATTTAAAAAATGATTCACGTAGACCTATTCAATGTGGTCTTATTTTATTTTTACAAAAATATTATGATTTGTTCAATGTAACTAATCTATAGTGAAATATTTCATTTAATGATATGAGATACCATGATATATTATATAATTATTTAAATTTAGAGAATTTTTTTTAAATTTATCCCTGACGATTGACTATTTTTATCCCATTTACAGTTCAATCTAGATTTGAATTATTTTTTGATAAAATCAAAAAACCCACACTAATCACATTAATATTTAAATCCATAAAAAAATTTGTTAGAAAAAATACTATTGAGGTCACTTAGAAAGATAACCCATATTCTCTTCTAACACTGAAATCTATGGGTTTTTGTTAAGTAATATTATTTATGGGCCTAATGAAATCCCATTACCACAATATTGGTTAATTAAAATAGATAACCTCATTACGTGGGTATGTTTTATATTAGTGGTAGTGTCTTTAGTTATGATAGATTAATTTTTACTTATAACCCATTGATGGGTGGGAAAGAGTATAGAAGATATTATAGTTATTTCTAGAAAGTTAATTATTTAAATGTCTTCATATACCAATGATATGGAATTATAAATGTATTTTATTATATAATAATATTGGTTTTTTTGATATTTTTATAATAAAAAATGATTTTTTAGTTTAAATATTATTAATATTTATATTTTTAAAAAAATAAAATCAATTTAGGTGATGTAAGGTTAAAAAACAATCTTATAAATTACTTATCCATATATTTTTTATGGAGGATTAATATTTCGGATATTTTTATAAAGTGTGATGTTTCAAAATTTTGGGTTTTCAAAGAGTTTTAGGAAATTATTAATTCAACGTTTGATATAAATATATTGTATGTTTTAAAATTCAACGTGGTTATAAAAACCCACAGGGATATGGTTTTTATCATGACTGTCAATATAAATAAATATTATTTTTACAAACATGGATTTTTAGTGAACTATTATTTTTTAAGGGGTTTCAAATTTAAGGAAATGATAACTGAAAATATTCACTATTTACATTCAATTACTGATTTTAGGTTACAATTTTAAATTTTATTGTAGTTTTTATTGATTATTAAAATACCTTTTTTAAATATTAACATGAAAATATCATTAGAATGTTTTTTATAAGTGGAATTCATGTTGGTGAGCTAGAAAATATATGATGAATTCGAATATATAAGATTTTGTGTGTAATTATATGGATAAATAATGTAATAAGGATAAATTTTCAAGAATAGGGTTTGTTTAATTGTTATGAAATACATTCCCTATTAGAATTAGTTGTTCCTAAAATAAGGATGATTGAATTTCTGACATCCCAACTTCATCCCATTGTCATGAGAAGAACCATAATGTAACTAAACATAGGATAATCTGAATGAAAAAAAATCTTCAAATACATCACTGGGTGATGATTTCTCCTCACAAACAAAACAAATCTATAGAATAAAATGAAAATAACATAATATAATCATGACTCATGAAGAAAATGAGAGCCAAACCCATAAACATTACATTAAACATGTCTAATATACAAAATAATATTAGATAATCAAATCTGTTTAAAATTATAGGATATTAATAAAGGAAATTCTAGTGCCAAATATGTCATTAGAAAGTACTCCATCTAGGGACTATATCCACCCTTTACCTATTGACATACAAGTATATAAGATAATAGTGATCCACTAGAATTGTAAGAGGTGTTCCCTTAACCATATAATGATGAAAAATGTCATTATTTTCAACTAGGTGAATATATATGTGTGACTATACAACCATTGAGAAAATCACCAAAAGACTTTTTAAGAACACCACTAAGAGAAGTACATGTTAGCTCAAAATACATATACACAAAATCATGATAGATCATAATGAAAATTGAACATGATATATATAATGATATAAATAATGTGTAAATAACTATTTTAATGAATGTTTCCTATCAAATAAGATCCCTTTAATAAAAATAATATAATCAACATCAATGATAACTACCAAGATAGAATAGACTGATTAATGGAATGACCTCCTCCTAAACCTAGGCCTTTACATAGTGGTTCATATCCAACATGCCCATATGTATAGTATAGATGGAAAATTCTGAGCCATAAATTCTATGTAATTTTTTTCATGAATGCACCATAACCTTGGATGCAATGATTTTAAACACACACAAAACAAAATGATCCTATATTTATAATGTAATTTGTTTATAATATTAAATTAATATGTAAAATTTCTAAAATTATATTATATAGTCTTCCATGATATAGTTATACATAGAGTGTGAAAAATTCTGCCTATATAAAAAATTAATAATATTAGATAATCAGCCAATATCTCTTTTAGAAGCATCTGGTTCACTGGTCATACTGTGGAAAGGAATGATAATGTTTGTTAATTGAATTTACTAGTTTTCTAACTATATATATGAATATCAAAATGGTTCATCTATTTTATAAAATGAGGTACAAAACACTCCTCAATACCCTGATGGTTATTTAAATCATTTTAAAATCATAATGACCAACACCATCGCATGGTGGTACCCCACTCAAACATGGATCATTAAATAAAATCTCCGTACCCATTGAGGAACCACGGTGAGGGTGAATAATCCTGGTTGTTTTCACAAGACCATGGCTACCTCCAATGTTTGGGGTTCTACAAAACCCATTTTACAACTAACTAACAAAAGGTGAACCATGCGTCAACATAAGCACCACTCCCACTTACCCAGAACTTTTTTACATCCAATTTACCATAGATAACCCATATATTCAACAAACCCAAAATAATAACACCCCTATGGAATATATATTTCATCATATAATTAAAAATAAGCTATTCACACAAGAGCAAATTATTAGTTCCAACTTCAACATCACAGTTTTCACTTGACAATGGTGATTCATAGAGATCCTAAACAACATTCTATAACCAGACTCCATATAAGAAATCATGAAGAAAATGTAACCTTATAAATACCATATAAAATTATATTAATAAATTATAACTCATCAAAATAGAGCTATGATATTCTCCTAGTCAATAGTTTTTCTCCCCTTGGAATGGAGGAGTTCTTCTGTATCCTTGAATATCTATAAAAATTATTCATGGATGAACTAATATGTTTCCATAGATTATATTGAATATATCCTTTTTCCGTAGGATATATAAATAAATAATATGACTTATGAGTAATAAATTATCTTTATTATCCATAATATCATTTAGTTTCTGAATTAATGTAGGACTCAGTTTAAGTGTAACGTGATCCCATCAAAAACTATAAGTGGGATATGGATTGTACTTATTCTATTTTGATATATAGAAAAAATATAAAATGAATTCAATTTTTATGGTAATGAAAAATTATGAGAATCTATAACAATTCAATCAATAATATCAAATGTTCTTAGATATTAAGGATAAATACATTCTATCTTAAATTGATGAATTTTCCCTAGACGTGGAGATACTCATATGAAAACATCGCTATAATCATCAAAAGATAATGGTTTAATCTTATTATTTTTTTTGATATTTGTAAAATCATGGATATATTTTGATTTATTACCTACTAATTTCGAATTTCTATATTGTACCTTGGTCATAAAAGGTTCTCTTCACTAAATATTTCTCAAACTATATCCAAAAATGCTTAGATTTATAATATTTCATATATAAGGATTCAAATGAAGTTGTACACTTTAGTGAATGAAAAATAATAATATTTGAAAAACCAATAATATTAAAGTGTCCCCTATATAACAAGTAGTTGCAAACAAACATGTCCTGAAAATTTACATCAAAGTTTGAATTTTTTTTAATACAAATAGGATTGGGGGTTGTAATTCATTCTTGATGTCCAATATATTCTAAGGTATTATTCCAAAGTCCACAAAAATTTTGAGGAATGTCAAACATATCCATTATATAAATTCAGAACTAGTAACTCCTGAAACATCACAACCTCTTAAATGAATAGATTTTTCAACTCTGCAACAAAATTGTTTAACTTTTTGGAGTAATGTGCAGTGACCTAGTTTGTTGATGAATAATTTAAAAAATGGAATCATGATTTTGAATCAAAAAAGGAAACATATTAATAATACCCATATAAATATACTCATATGTCTATATTTTTACGTGTAATAATTTTAATTTTTTATAGTCATTGATCTTCATTCTTGACATACTAATAAGTTAGTTATTTTCAAACATTTTCATACAACATATATTTTATTCTTGGACAACAAAATTGTTCATTTGTTTTATTGGTAATTTTATGAATACTTGGATAGAAATACCATATAATATGATGAATAGAACAGAGGACATATTTTGGGATGAAATGGGAACTACAAATTGTATGTGAATTCACAATAAAACAATAGTATCATCTATTCATCCATGGATGACCTACCCACTTTGATATTTAACATAATGGTATGATGGTCATGTTACAACATTTTATCTTTCTTAAAATTCACAACAATGTTATGAATTTGGGTGATGAGAATTAATGCCATTGAATAATTATATTTAAGCATATCTAAATTAATATTAGTGACCACACCTAACAATATAAATTAATCTCATAATTCTATTATCTCTTCACAATTTTACTTATGACATAATGAATTAGCTACTAAAAAACCTTCTAAATTCAAAAAAATGTAAATGTAAATAATTTTGAGTTTTTCCATCCAACAACATTCCCTTAGTTTCATATACTTTATAAAAAAGAAGTTATTCATGATTTATTAATAATTAATAATAAATAATTTCTCACTAATGGGATAATACCACACTGTTTTTAATGAATGGACCAGTACATCTAATTCATGATCATGATTTTTATAATTATTTTCTTTAACTAATATATTTTTTTTTCTGTGTGATATGATATGTTTCATTATATATGTATACAAGAAAAGTGAGTCTAGATTCCTGATATTGAATCACATCATCGTCCAATGGTTTTAGAAAAATCATCATGAGTTCGGATGTAATATTTTCTTATGGTCATGGAATAATTCCATAATATCACTCATAAAATATAATGGTATAATCATAATTGTAAATGTAATCGTATATGAAGCACAAAGAGATAAATCAAAAACAAAACGACAATAGTAACCTATCAACCATTGAAAGAATCATATCTAAATAACATTATTAGGTGGATAATGTGAAATTAATATATCATCTTTTTAGGATCAACTAATATATCATTCTCAAAAATGAAATGTCTTTGGAATAAGATATCTTATAAATAGATGTCAAACATAGAATGTTTTTAAAAGGGATAGTGTTATCACAATGTGTTCTTCAAAATCTCAATATTCCATTCACATTAAACTCCAGTTCAAGAGTACATCAACATTTCATCAATAATTACTCCCATAAAAGAGTATATATAACTATCAAAGTTGAGGTTAAACAATTCCATAATTAATAATGGGTCATTTTAAGACCAAATGTAAACTATATGTACCTATAGTTGTCATAAAATCTTCAAACTGTGATCAAACAAATATCAACAAATTTGATATAGAGTTTATGGAACCTAATAATAAATTAATCATAGAGAACCATTTTTATCCTTTAATTTGATATAACATATCATCAATTTGTGGATGATAATTTTTTTCATTAATGTATCAGGTTTATGTAAATTATAATTCACATAGATTGAAATACCAGTATCTTCCATCATTTTATATAATATAATAGAGTTCTAATGTGATTACCATGGTTTTATAAATCCCATAGTTTCCAATAATTCCCACTAGACCATATGTTCACATATTTTTATGAGTGAAACACTATATAGTGGGATATATCTAGGACTCATTCATTGTGGTAGATCTATATTGAGTTCAACACCTATTTTTGTTGTAATGAGGAAAATTTTTTGGGAATACATTAGGGTGTTGATTTACTATAAAGAGGATATGTATATTACAAAAAATATATCATTTTCCCAATATTATTGTTTCCAGTTGTTAAAATATTGTTCAAGTTACTTTTCTTATAGTTAAAAGTCTAATAGCATTCATATCTCATTACACTATGAACATATATACGATCCTATAATTTGGTGTGATAATTACCCAAGAATTTGAGAATTAAATATATTTTTTTAATATTAATAACCAGTCCATCCCTATGATTATTTAATTGATTTTCATTTTTAATTGAGTGAAGTACAAAAAAAATATTTTCGATTCAATGGATATATTACACATTTTATACATAAATCACTAGCACACTCATTTACCAATTTATGTCTAGATTATGAAGACATATAGAATCATATAAAAATGAATCTCATTTTCACATACAATACAATATGTAATAAATGATTAAGGTAAAAAAAATAATTCAATGTTAATTAAGAATAATCACATATTTCCTAAAATATGCACATGGTATTTCATTGGTGACAGTTTCCTCCGTAGAAAGTAGTTATCCATCATAACCGTATACAAGATACCCACCATCATACTTTAGGGGTTTCTCATAGAATTTATGATTATTTGGATAAGATTCCTAGTTAATGATTTCTTCTAATTTAAAATACTATGAAAATATCATTCTACTTGATTATTAAAGTCTTGAGATAAAATAAAACCATTTTCTTTATTAATGGTCAGAGTAATGTCTCAAAAATTATTTTTATTCACCATACAAAAAAACTATGACCTTCCTAATATGTTTTCATATAGTCCCTTTTAACTTTCTCCAAATATTCATATGTAAATCATCACAGATGGATTTTTCAAGAATATGAAAAGAATCTGAGGGAAAATATTGGTTCACCGGTGATCTACAAGTATGGTTTTTAATGATACTAATAAAAATTATCATATCATTGGGATACAAATAAATGAAGAATATATTAACTTGGAAAAAAATATTCAAATTTTCATTAGTTATTATTCCTAATATTTACCTCTAAATAAATTTGATGAAGGCCGCATAAGGGAATAAAAAATACACACCCTCTTCATAGTGATTCATTTGGTTTCATCTTAACCATACATCTTATAGATGATATCCATCCTTCCTTCAAATCTATTATGATCATATTACACATTGTTGATAGATGAAGAGATCATTATTAGGGGAAGATTCTCGACCAATCATAATGTTTTTGTAGACACATACATGCATACTTTAATAATAGTTATAGTGATTTATATAACTCCCTAGGATGTGTTTAGTGTTTTTTATCATTTTTTCAGGAATTATAACACATGGATAATTGTTTCAGATAGTACATTTACCTCATAAAATATTGAAACTCAACTCACTCATTACATCCAATGTAACACACTAGTAAATGATAGAATTTATTGAGTTGATCTATTCAATCATTAATATTCTTAATATTTTTATATCCATATAATAAAAATCAATATCATGAATGAAATACTCTTTCATTAGTTTATCTTACTACCTCACATATATATATATATATTTAATGGTTCTATAAGTCCCATGAATATAACATTATAAAATATAACTCCTTCATTCTAAAACATTATATAATTTTTAAGATACTATGTTCCATTTTACCTTATATTATATTTTAAAAATTAACACTAGTACTGATATCCTAATCTACTTTGGAAAATTTTCATAAAACCATTTATAATGAAATCATTATCCACAAATATTGTTACATCATATAGCATACCTTGTGAAGATCCATCAAAAAAAAATTGATTAAAAATAAATCATTTTAGTAGTATCTCTCTGATAAATAGATTTCATGCATGTTTTCAAATAAATAATCTACATCTAATTTATAAAGTAATTGATAAAACATTGGTGTTAGTTATTAATTTTTCAATCATTGGAAGGAAACTGTTGAATTGTTTTTGATGAAAAATAAAAAAATGAGAAGTAATTCACCTTGAAATGTATTTTCCATGATGTTAGAGAACCCAAGGATCAAATAAGAATCATGTAATCTGAGATTCACTTAAAAATAATATGAAAATGATGGAAAAAATCACTATAAGATTCCCCTTTTAAATAAGTGAAATTCATTTGAAATCCATGAATAGTTAAGAAAAGGAATAATGAGTCACCCAAATGTGGATCACGAAATATAATTGTGTGACGCAATATGTCATCCCATGAAACACGCCTACCCAAATTGTTTTGTTTTGAATTTAGTCAATAATTGACTAGGGACCACATATAATTATCTGATAACCCATAGTGTTGACTTTTTGGATTCAAATAATGATTTCATGAAATTTATGTTTGCTAATATAATCAATTTTCTAAAATGAATAATATATCAAGGGGATCCATATAGGTAGTTGATATTGTAGATCTTGGATGATGGTTTACCTTTCAAAAAAATCCTCCATTGTTCCTAATCCACATTTTCATTTTGGGTTATTTATTTATTTTGTTATAACCTAATCATGGATAATATGAGTTGTGAAGTATTTTGTGTCTTGATGTATTCAATGAAAGTGAATTTATTTTATAATATGTTTATTTGTAATAAATATTTTATCTTGTGGTTTTCATTAATCCAATTTCTACTATCTTTTCCTTAGTAATTTTATAACGCACAGTCCTTATAATTTTCATGGGAGAGGTAGTGATTTTCCTTGAAATGACTATATTAATTTTTTTGTGATTAGATATTCGGTAAATTAATTTCTATGTCCGAATATTGTTTGGTTACAAATACTTTAATTTTTAAATGTACTTGGTGATAGTAAAAGAAATTTATTATCATGGAGGGTGTCCTCTAGGTTTAATATATTTACATATAATCAATTATGAAAGTCATTTAATAATTTAATCAATATTTTATAAATCGTTACTCTTGCACATATATTTTCAATTACCAGAATCATTTTTTTCTTCTCCTCTCACATTCTAAAAAATTGACATGGTTGATTGTTTTGAATTTATTTTCAATGATTTTTTTGATTTAAATGTTTATAATTTAAATAAATACTAATTCTCTAACCTTTCATCATTGTATTAGCTTAGAATATGAATGATAATATACAATTTTTTTTAAATTTACTGATTTTACATTTTTGTTCTTTGTGAATTATTAAAAAATTTAACATTAACAAAATTAATTACTCATTTTGGGTGTACCAAATTGTTATGTAGTTTATAAGGAGAAGAAAACAGATTATTATTTAATAGATAATTTATTCAAAAAAAATTATAATCTTGATCTGTATTAAAATTATTTATTATGATTTTCATAATTCTCTTTTATTACTTTTTCAAATAATTGGATTTTATTATTGTGAGGGAATGATTACACTGATTACTCACTACAAGGAAAAAACTCCACATCCATCTGAGATATCGGGGAAATAATGCTGATGTTATTATAATGATGAAAATTCAAAAAATGATTTCATCCATTCAAGGGAATATAACATTCAATCTAATATAACCTAAAATCATACATTGAAGATGAGTTCTAAGATCCTAAAAGCATGTAAACTAAATTTGAGTTTTGTTTCAGAGATGATTTTTTAAAGTAATCAATGTCCCCAATATTGAAAGTTGGGATGATTTATAAGATGAAGTGACCATGGTTGGTTCATGTTAATGAAATATTCTTGAAAATATAGAAGCAAAAATGGAGGTATTTGTTGAAAATGTAGATCCAACTACACTCTAAACTAACTATGGTGGAGAACAAGAGTAAGATAAAGAGAAATGGAAGAATAAGTCTAGCCTATATAAAACAATGGCATGATTCTAGTAGTAGATAAATACAACCATCAATAGATTAATAATAATTTCACAATTTATATATAGAAACTAAATTATTATCATGAACAATCATAAAATATAGAGTTTGTGTCTTCAATATATTTTCTCTCTAATTTTAATGAGTATTTGAAGAGTTTTGTCAAATGCACTGAAAAGATAAAATAATTATAAGCCCAGATGGTCTGATTTGTATCATGTCCACTTTATATTGGATAGTTTAGGTTAAGCTACATGGCCATAACAAAACTAGAAACTTATGGAAGGAAACCTAGGATTGTTATCACATTATAGTACATTAGTTTTATTTCCTATAATGAATTTTAATTTATATTAGGTTTATGAATTCAAGAACAACTTATTGGGATCAAATTAATGGACCTTATTCTATAAATTGTTGTTTAATTATATAGTTTAAACAAAATTCGCATGATTTAAGTAAAAGCGATGTAAACAAGATGAAGTTATTCAGTTGAAAAGTGATAATGATGTATAATTGTTATAAATATTTTCATTAACACACCATGATTTCCTATTAAAAAATTTATTGAAAATTCTTTCTCCTCGCTTGATAGTTTTTTCATTAATCATTGATTAAGGAGAAAAATAAAAATAAGGATAATAATAATTACATAATTTAAATTTTTTAGATAATAAAGTGAATGTGATAATTGAGAAATTAATTAATTTTTATAAATATGATAATTTTGATATAATAAATATTGATTTGGAGAATCAATTTCTTTTTTAGAATGAGTATATATAATATTTCCAACTCTTAGAAAGATATTAATTTCAATGGATTGATTTATTTTTGTGTTTATTTTCATCAATAATCTTCCCATTTACAGTGTACCATTCACTATTATTTTTCTAAGACAAATATTTCTATTCATTATTGAGTATATTCCTTAAATATCACGAAATAATTGTTTTGAAACATTATTTTCATATTATCAAATATATTATTTGACAATTTCCATTTAAAAAGATTGATGAATAGTTGTGTTCTCCCTTATATTGAGACCTATCATTAAATTAATCATTATTAATCCCGAAGAAGATGGGAAACCTTTCTAGGAAAGATCCCCACTACATGCCTACAATATATTTTCCGTCCCTACATAATTTATTTTTCAAGATTATCAAAAATATGAGTTTGGGGGATGTGTTTACAAGGTAAATGGTAATAATTTATGAAAACATGCAAGTATTATGGTTTTTTCATCGAAATTTCGGAATTGGATCACATTTATTGATACATTTTACTCTATTTTGCATACTCAAGAAATAAAAAATAAAATATATTAATATTAATATTAATTAATGGGATAGTTATTATAAGGTAAAAAGTCAACCATTACATGATGAATGATATATATCATTTGGATTTGGGTGGCGGCTGTGGAACCTGTGAAGAGTTGTATTTGGGGGAAAATTTTCTGGAGTTTTATTCAATTTATTTAATTAACTTTTGACATTTCACTTAGTTTTGTAAAAATTTGAATTTCTATTATTAAAAATAATATTTTTTAGTGTGATTTGATTAAATATCTTCAAAATATGTACATATAGAAAACTCCAATTGAGGTTTTCCATTTTTTACATAATTTACCCACCTACCCTATATCCTTAAAGTCATTTGATAATAATGATTATACATCATGAGTAATTTTGTTTATTTTCTCAATAGGTGGATAATATTGAAGAATTTTAAATATATGGTGGTGATTATGATTCAATGTATGAGAAAAACACCATTTGCAACAGAACGTTGAAATATTTTTTAAAAACATTAGTGAGTTAAATTGAATGTGGCTTGATCATTAACCATGAATAGAAGAATTTTAGTTATTGAATGAAAATAATGGTTATGTATAAAGATAAAATAATAATACATTTAACTTTTCTAGTTTAAATATAATAAGGTGATGACATTTTCTTGTGCAATAATTAGGTATTTAATTTTTTAATTAATCACATGATGTTGTTGAAATTTCAATTCCAATTTTTGGTTGACTGAGATTCTCTTTATCTTTTTATGATATCATTCTTTTTTACTATAATGAGTTTAAATTTGGGGGTATTTGTATCTAAATTTCATTCATGTTTTTTTAATACTGAAAACACATTGATTTTTTTAATTGGCAATTATTTATTAGTCATTTAATATTTTATTCACATAATGGTATGTTACTTTTGAATTTAATTTGGAAGAAATAAAATTAAAATATCTATAACATACGATGAAAAAGATTATAAATGATTTAGGATAAATCATAACTCAAATATAAATCTCATAATTGATGATTCAATAATAATAAATCGAAGTAGTTTTAAAACAATAGATCACATCATAAAGAACATATTTGTTACCTAAAATCCATTAGAAATCCCTTTAAAAAAATTTAAAACCACCCCTAATGGTTGAACATGAAAAATCAAGGATGAAACATTATTTATGCAAATGAAATTTGATGATAATATTTTTTTATCCTCAAATTTATCAAAAATTCAACAGTGACCCACCAATAATTTCTAGGTAACCCCTTAGGTTGACATTGGATGAATTGATGAATGAATTCCAAGAATTCATGGCACATGTGGGTAAAGTTTCACCAATAAATTCTTTCCATGGGATGAGTTATAATGTATTTCGAAATGGAAGAACTGGGGTGGGTTTTTTTAAATCTGTAGAGCCCTCTACTATGACTATTTATTTTTATAATTTTTAAATAATTATTTTCTTTCCCTAAAATTGATATCATGATGGGGGAATTTATTTTGATCCATAGTGGGTTTAGTAAGGCGTAAATTATATAATAATTAATTTATATTTATTAAATAAGTTAACATCTTGTTATTTACATCATGAAATTCCTCTTATCCCATCATATATTATTCCTCAACACAAAACCATTTTATAATCAATGGCTGGTGGTGTAATTTTAAAAGCTTTAAATAGTGATTAATTTCTTCAATTTCCATTTCGTTAATTACATTCCATGTTTAAAGATGGTTTCAGTTCACAGATCATTTGATTTTTTAAAATACGTGAACATAGAAAAAGTAGATTACTAGGATGGGGAGTGTATACCCAGACTAAGGGTTTATATTAGACTATATTAATATGACCATATATAAGTTTTATTAATTATTTAAAACATATAACTATTTCACTTGGATTAAATATTGCCCCGTAAATTTTTTATTTCTCTTACATCTTTAAAAAATGTTCACATCCTCAACTATTTAGAAAATATTTTCTAAAAAACATTTTTAGATTTTAATAAATATAATAAAATTTATTATAATTATCCAAATTATATCAACAATATCATCCTCATACATATGACATCATATAATACATAATTTTATGTTTAGTTAGTTGTTGTTCAGGTTAAATATAAATTACAAAAATTTGGAATCCGAGAGAGAATTAACTATGCCTTTGGGTTCTATAATAGTCTTATTCAAGACATAGTCAATATTAATTTATCCAAAAATGTGACTCTATGTGATTTTATAGCATTTAAGAAAAATATAAATATATGTATATGTATATTTTTTAAAAGCATCACCTTATAAAAGACATTAATCCAAATCAATCTGTAATGTGATATGGTATGATATCAAAAATATCTTATATCTCAATAGTTATGTCATCCTTTTAAATCATATTAATACATTGAATCCCATTTTTTATTATTTTCAAACTCTCCATATTCCCATGGGACACAAAACATGTTTATCCCATATAGCTATGACATATGATAATAATTCCCTGAGTGTAGATGGATTTTGTGGACGAATACAAGACATATCATTCATTATTAGGGATAATAACATCTCATTTCTATTATTTAGATTTATATAGTAAAAACTTTTCTGTAAAAATAAGCACACAATCTATCTCAATAAAGGACCATATGTCATACTCATCATATGAGAGGCAAAATTTGATCTTGGTTATCCGTTAAGTAATGAAATGATCAGAAAATTAACCATTCACCATTATATTAGACATGTCGATATATACATTTCCAAATGTAGGGTATCAATATATAAGGGATATCATATTATGTATCATTAAAAATACTTATAATATGGACATAAATATGATCCATGTACCACTACTATAACAAAAAAATCTATATGACAGTCTTTGTTGGTAAAAATAGTGGGTCATCATGTGTTCACAATGAAAAATATTATTTATTTTATTCATCATGAGCTTCATTTTTACATATATAAAATAATAATACACATAGTTTCCATAAAATTCCATTATAACCTATAATATTATACGAAAAATACTAGTCAGTGATAAAATCAATTTCAAACATTGTAGTTCATCTAAATTTCACATTTTTTAATTTATACCATAATTTACATTTATTAATCCAATGAAAAATCATTATTAATTTGATATTTACATTTAATATGAAACATTTAATACTGTTAAATAATTTTATGAATATTTAAAAATCCAACATTGTCATTGGATAATAATATCATATATTTAAAAATGTTTTATTAGTATTAATTTTTAATTACATTCTTGGATTGGAAAAATAATTACACAATATGTAAATCCTATCATAACTCTATTTGAAAATCTAATAGAAAACTCCGACATGAAAATTTGGTGAGAAACATATGTGACGAAATCCAGTTGTAATAATGGGGGGATTTATGATTCATATTCCAAAATGTCAAATCACATGATCATATTTAGTTCTATTAACTGCAAAATATGAATTGTTATGATGTTAAATTTTGTTTGTCACATAGAAAAATTTCCAAGTTATTCATAATCATTATTGGCTCCATATTCAATCAAACATTTTCTTTCGTCAATTTATATACTTTTAATATAATTTAATTTCTCGACTAAATTCATTTAGAATAATGTTTAAATTAATACAATAAGGAATCCAAATATTACTTTTACATTTTAATTTTCATAAAATAAAATCATTTAACATATCTAGTGTAAACCACCAAGAATTATCACTATTAAAATTCAATAATAGATAATTTCATTGAAATTAGATGATAAATAAATATTTATTTATAATTTTTCATTATCATCAAATTTAAAAAAAATTATGATTTTTGGTCGAAAACACATTAATCATAAAATTTTTCAATCGATTAGGAAACTGTGAAGTATATATTTTTAATTGTAATTAAATTTAACAGATAAAATTTTTCATTACTATTACATGTTCAAAGAATCCTAAGATATAAATTAGAAATCATACTAACTTTCTATAAATATTACACTTTATTTTTATGTATTGAACCTCTTTAAGGACCAACATACTATGACTAGGTTCATAGATAATTTGTTCCTTTAATCATATCTTGCAATGATATTAAAAAAGTCATTGTTTTTGGGAAGCCACACTTATTTAATTATTGTTGAAACATGTAATATAAATAATATTATTTTTATATGTGATATTCTATGATTAGAGATCATTATTAATGATTGAAAAAAGACAATCTCTAAAATCTGTTATTAATCGATGGTGGAAATTCCTTCCCACTTAATTTAATAATATCCTAAATAAACACTTTTATAATAGATAAATACATTTATAAATATATTATTATAATTTCATATTATATAACTACAATATTTTTAAACCATGTGTATATAATTAATCATTTCATATTGTTCTGGGAATATCATTTTTATTAGATAAGTTATCTTATCGCAAAAGATAAAGGGGTGAATATAGTAATTTTTACATAAATTATTTTGATATGGATAAAATAATATTCATTTAAATACACATAGTTGTAACTATTTACATCATCTCATTAATTTAGACTAAAACATCAATCAACACATCCTTTTTCTATAATAACCGTTATATTTAACACATTGGAAAATATAAATTTACATTTAAAAAATCTCCAAAATTAATGAATCAATTTTGTAACATCTATAACTAACATGGAAATTTGTTGTTGTTTCACAAACAAATTCTGGTAAATTTGAGATAATCTATTATTTTTGAATTATTACTCTTCATTCTTAGTAGGATTATATTTTGTTGAACATAATTTTCTATTTGAGGAAACATTTATAAATATTTATGCCGAAAATTTATTCTTCCAATTTGATGTTTCACCAATATGAACTATTTATTCAGTACATTAGATCACAGACACCAAATATGAATATTTTCAAGTAATAATTTATATAAATTCAACCATTTTATTGTAAAATTTTTGTAAATATAAAATAAAGTAATCACATAATAATATTAATTTATTATTAATAAAACTCTAAATGGATCCACCTAAATCATCATTAATTTGTTTAATTATTTAAAAACAAGGTTACTCATAAAGGAACTACTCTGATACATTTAATTTTCATTAAAAACATTCCTCAAATTAATAATATAGAATAAGAACATTTAATTGAGTTACAGATTTTAACAAATACTAAAATCAATCTTCATAGAATCAATGATTGATCAAAACTTTTAGCATGATATGGATAATGATAAGATATAATAATATATCTTCTATGATATGTGTTAAATTATTTATTAATGATTTTATATTGAATTTTTTGAAATTTTTTCCCCTTAAAATGATGAACCCTATTGTGATTAACATTTATTAGTTTTCCATCTAACATAGTTCAATATGAAATGTTTCTATTATAGAAAATATATCAAGTTGTAAATAATTAGTCATGCAATCATCCCAATTATATTATATATGTTTCATGGAGTGTTTTGTTGAAAACTATTTGTCCAATAAATCATAAGTATAACTCCAGACTATATCTCATGTAACATAAATTTAATTATGGTATCTTGGATTATGTAAAACAAGTAAAATACCAGATATAATATAACATAAGGCTATCCAGGGTCACACGACTTTGGAATTACATAATCAATGACATTCCAATGTCAATTATCCTATAATTGGATAAAAAAATATAACATATAGGCACCCAATTTTGTAATTTCTAACCGTGTTTGATAATTTAGTTCTTATCCAGAAATGCAATGAAATAAATATGAATCCTTATATTATATGTGGATTTTAATAACACCATCATATCAAATATTCTTCAATTTATATTTACATTGATCTAGTGATTTTATTTTATAATATTATTCCTTCCCCAAATTCAATATTTTATTACTATAGTAATGTGCAACTCATTACACAACCTACATGTTTGTGTAACTCCAAAAAAATAAGTCATGAATATTGATAAATATAATACCTCATACAAAAATTCATTACTCAACCACTAAATTTAAATTGATAAAATCAATTAGATGATTACATTAAGATATATAAAAAATAAACACATTGTTATACCTAGCATGTAATTCAACGTTATATCTACATTAATTTAATCATATATTACAAAAGTATACAACATTTGTCATATAACTTCTTAATAAATATGATTAAAACATGTTATAATATTTAAATAATTTAATATTTATAATATTTATACTTGGTATAATCATTTTTGAATGATTAATAAATAATATCTAATTAATAACATTTTATAATATTTGTTTTATATTATGGACAAACTATAAATTTGAATAGAAAATTTTTAAATTCATTTGAATATAAAGACATTAATATTCATCTGTATATAGAAAATAATTATTAATAAATGATATTTTATATTTATTAAAATATTTATTAGGCAATTTTCAATATAATCATTTTAGATAAACTAAAATCATATATTTTACCATCATTCAAAATTTGATAAAATCATTCATAAAATCCTATTTATGTGGTAAAAATATTCCTACAAACTAGTCCTCATTAGTTTTAACAAATATAATTAAACTAATATGAATAATTCATAATTTATATATAATTACATTATATTTTGGAATTATTTACTAATTTATAACCTCAATAAATTATCTCTTATGATTTTTAATTAGAATCTTTTTTTTTCAATACGATAATTCATACCATTATATTTTTTAAAGAGTATTTCAAATATTGACATTTAATATTTGTGAACATAAAATATTCATAAAAATTTATGTAATTATAATACACTATCAATTAATTTATTTATTTATTTATTTATTATAATACAAATTTCCCCAAAATTATATTTAATATGATTTTCAATTCATGTAAGAATTATTAAAACCCACTAATATAATAAAAATAATATGTTGAAACAATTATGGTTACCATTATACAAAATACATACTCCACACAAGGGAATAGTCGTATAATTACACATATTATCAATGTAATGGGAGATATCGGTGACCGTTACATAAGAAACGCTATAAAGGGTATATATGTTCTTACAATTACATGAAAACTTTATATTAAGTTACGTACAAATATACAATTACATAAACCATTAAACACTATATTACCATTAAATAAAAATGAGAAAACATCCCTGCTTTACTGTAATTCTATTGAGACTTACATAGAACTATTAAACAAAAGAGTACCCATGAAAATCCTTACACAATGTAGAGGTTATCATTAATGACCATTACACAACTACAAATTAATTTTTATTTAAGAATATACATGGGGGTAACTATTCGAGGACCCTTACATATCAAAGGATGACCCATACATATATTATTAAACATTAGGGTAAAATATAAATACCATTATTTTCATACCTATATATATATATATAGGTAAAATGTAAGGACAATTACATAAACACATCTATGTAAATGTATTTCATTTATATATAATTAAAAAATTATACTCTATTTATCAAATAATAATAATTTTAAGAATGATTTCATGAATATAAATAACGTTATCCCTACTATTGAGCTGAAGGATTTCAAATGATAATAATAAATACTATCTAAACATTAGAATTTGAATTTAACCATAATTTGAGTATCTCTCATTCTATAAATATTAAAACATGATAAAACATGAATTGAATAACTATTAAAATTATGTATACCATTATATGAGCACCATATGCTATGCTATAATTTTTCTAGGTGTTCCATTAAGGTCATATAAGGGATGTAAAATTAAATCCCCTATCCAAAATTAATCCACAAATTTATCCAGAATCATCAATCATACCGATTATATGAATACACCCTCAATGAATTTCTAGAGACTCATACAAAAAATGATTATTATGAAGAGAGATTCAGGTATGTAGGTTTGTCATCCTAGCATGATGTATTCATACATTTTCACACATCCATCAAATGAATTTGATTTATATGAAACAAGAGGATGATACTTGTCTGTTAATTCATTTAATCATGTTTTATAACATATAAATAAATTTTATTTCTAGAACATGTATCCCAAACATGATTTTAACTCCATTATTTTGTTACATACCATATAACTCATTATGAAGTCATTTATTTTTGTTAGTTGACATATTTTAATATTAAAATGAATAATATTATTTAATTCATTAGATCATGGGGAGTATAATTCCTCAGATCATATTCATGAATGAATCATGATATCTAAACGAATTTTCCCATGGTTTTCTTCCTCACTTCAATACTAATTTAGAATATATAACTTATTCACTACTAACCATGGATATTTTCTCCTCTCTACACATCATTCCACCCTAATGTTTCTTCCAATGTTTATATAAAAATAAATATTCCACAACTAGGGTTCCCAATTAAATTTTTTCCACTATACCCGCCATGTTTACAAAGTACATGTAGTTTTTTTGTAAAATCATTAGTTCTCTTCAGTAAATTTATTGTCGTAATTTTTACCCAAACATACAAACATATATATCATCATAAAACTCAACATTGGGTGAAACTATGGATAATTAAATTAACTATGATCCATAAACCTGGATAGATTGATTTCTATACATATGTTCTGATGAATAATTATCCGTCAATTTTTAAAAGGTATTATAATATAATTAATTACTGAATAACTTCACAAATACATATAATGTTTGGGAATTATAAAATATAGATTAAATTTTTAGGTCCTAATATTATCATGTTATATCCTAATGCTTGAAATAATCTAACATTAAATTAATGTTAGAAAGAGTGTTAAGGTAATTAAAATGTCATTCACCCTTCAAATCCACGACTCTTGTTTTTTCAGGCTCGAGTGACCTTGAAATATCATTGGGTTCTTCTATAAAAATTCCATCAATTAATCTATAAAACATGATTCCCTAGTATAACCCAACCTATATTATAGATTAATTTAAATTAAATTCATTAATGGGTTCATTTATTCTATATTTATTGATAAAAATATATTCTCAATGTATCAATCGTACTAATTTATCAGTCTTTTTACTAGTGGAATTTTCTTACATTCAAAGTAAAAAAACATCACTCAGTCACCACACACACTATATTTATATGTATCCTAGTATACATGTAACAATAGATAATTTTAAAATAATAACGTGTTTTCAATTGTACAAGTGACATGAAACAATGTTCTTAAACAACACAAAAATTATATTTCTTTAAATTTAAAATATCTTATAACTTTTCGAACACGCAACCCCATATATAAATGAACCATAATTTAATGTACCATTATAACATAGCTTTTATGTTAGTGGGTGTGAATATTAGTATGCAAATTATAATAATTATATTTATTTATGTAATACAAAAAAAATAATAATCATTTAAAAAGATAAAAGAATATTTATAGATAATAATATTTCTTCAAGAGGCATTATAGTTGCACTATGATCACATAATTTAAAATTAATATAAAAAAATTTAGAAAATGTATTTGAAAGAAATAAATTATTAATTTTTAACTCATATAATCAAAATTTTCTAAGGATTATTTTTTTGGGATATCTCTAAAATGTTTCATTTTATTGATGAATTCTGAAATATATTGAATTCTAATGGAAAACAAGAATTTTTATAAATTAATTTACGATGTTAAATTACATATTCAATTGGTTTTAATGTAAAATTTGGTCATATATATTTATATTACTCTAATTTTATCAATTTAATGATTTAAAAAAAATTAATAAAAATTTATTTTAAACTTTTCAAAATTTTGCCTTTCATAACCCACTTCATCGTCACTACTATAGGACTAATTTCAAATTATAATTTCCATTAATGTAAATTGAATTGGGAAAATTTTATTCCATATTTAAAAAAATAATTATTTATATTATATAACAGTTTAAATTTATTTTTTGACTAAAAATGAATAGGGAAAGCAATATATAATTTAACATGGGTAATATGAAATTGATTAATGGGGTTTAAACAAATATTAAAAGGATTAAATATGACATAGAAACTGTCCTAATGACAATTTTATGCTCTTATTTTGTTATTATATATTCTAGTATTAAAATGCAACATTTTGGAGGCTTTTGAATAGATAAAGATGTGGGTTTTATTGAATCTATTAAAAAATTAAATTTGTTCCACTCACATCACATATAAAAGGCCTCCAACTCTACTCTCCACTTAAAACCATCAAACCCTTCAGGACTAACAATGATATTCCCAATTCAGTCACTAAAAAAACCACTCACCCTTTAATAATTATTGTGGTCATAAATCCATCATAGGAAGGAATATTGGTGCAAACCAAATGCCTTTACTTGGATAAGAGGTAGTGTTATTTAAAAAGTGTCTTTATTTAATTTCTCCCTCCACCTATACAAATTATTATTAAACCATTAAATATAATAAAATATTTCTATTGAATATATATATAATATTTTTTTATGGTTATTACCTACAACCATCCCCACTTCTATCAAATGGGTTATGAAATCATCATTTATTTATACAGTAGAATACCACCAGATAAATAGATGTCATCCCTTTTTCCATAACAACCTATAAATGTTGATTATGATGATGGGAATAAATTATATAAATTACGATTATAACATAATCATAACTCTTAAGTCATTTTCTAATATATATCATTTTTCATTAAATTTTGTAAGGAATGTGATATTGTCACTCGTGTGTACAGCGGACTACCGCCAAGCGAATTTATGTGATTCATGTTTCACAAATACGTTACAAAGAATTTAATAATTTTACAGTATGTTAATAGATGAGTTATAAATTATGTAATTATGAAATTACAGAAATATTTATAATTTTAAAATTAAATATCTCCTTTTTTACACTAAATGATTATATCATCATTCATGTACTAGTGGAATACTGCCATCACAAAAAGTTATGACTCTCTTTTAATCACCACACCATACGGATGACATAAAGATATATATATATCAAAAAATAATATTTTATTTATGATATCATTTTCAATATTAATTTTTAAATATTAATTTATTTTTATAATGACCATTCAAAAAAGAAAACATTTTTGATTCAAGTGTACGTCATACTATCACTATGACCATAACATGCATCCTTTTTCATACTCAAATTTATTCACTGGATTTGAAAATAAAATTGGAATAAAAATATGATATTTATTTCTTGATAAATATTTGTGATATAAAATAACTAAATATTATTAGTAATAACATTTTCATTCATGTTGAAACATGCATAATAATATAACGGAATAAACACATGAAGCAAACAAAATAATGAAAGATTGTTAATGAAAGTTTGATAAGTTTTTATAAAAGTATAATATATGACATTGTAAATATAAATATGATTATATGATAACTTAATAACATGATTAAAACAATATTACATTAGGTTAAAAATTTTCCAACAAAAGGTTGAGTTATGTAAGGGATCGAATTTTAATTTCATTTCATTATGGTTAAATATAATTTTATACAGTAAAATTTCATTTATAGGGTGTATATACAAACATTTTCAATGTTAATATCATTAGTAATTCATTATTCATGGTATTATATATTTAACATTATATTAATTCATATAACGGTATTTGAATTAAATTTTTCTATGTGGTAAACAATATCATAACTTAATTTAATTTCATTATGTTCAATTTCTTATTAGGTCTCATTAAAAACATTAGATATTGTGTTTAATGACATATGATCATATTTTGTTAATTTATTTTATTTTATTTTTATTTACAATTGATTCAAATAATTTTTTCATTGATTATTTATCACATTAATGTTTTGATCATTGTGAGGGCTTATTTTACAATAACATTCTAATCTAGATTATGTATATATATATATATTAAATGAAGAAAATAGTTTAAATTTTTTTTATTAAACCCATTAAATAATCACTTAATTTTTTTAATTATATATTGATGTAATATTTCCATTTTTACACTCTTTTCTACTTAAAATGTTGATAAATTGACTTTAGGAAAATCTAAATGCATTTCTCTCTTTACATGAAAACCTATTTTTCATGTTCTACTGTTTCCTATTTTTTAAAAAAAATTTAAAAACCACAATATTATTTATTAATGAAAATATTAACTATTTTTTATTTAAAATAATTACAATGGAATATTCATATTGTTTTTAGAAGAAACAAATTTCTGATATTTTACAGTGTAAAAGGAATGTTCATATAAATTTTTATGAAATGCATATAAATATCCACTATCATGAAAATAATTTCCTTGATGATTAATATTCTTGTTAACAATTTTATTTTTTTGGAGAAAATGTATGTTTCCTAATTTTATTGAAATTCATAGTTTTTAAAAGAAATTTTCCATAAAATCAATTTTCAAAAAGTTATATGTTTTTTAATGTGATTTTTAAAATGTAAATTATATTTTAGTTAGTAATTTTTTAAAATAAATTTTTTTAATTTTTATTAATCAACGAAAACAACCACTTAATTTACATATACTCAACTAGGGATTTATTACCATCTTTATTCTTCTCATGGATGTCTATGATTATTTTGACCCACAATATTGTTGACATTCACTTCCATGTTTAGTTTTTGTACTCTTTAACATCCACATGAAATATTAACATTAATATGAATATTAGACATTAAATTTAAACTAAATATAAATATCATTTATCATTGATAATCTTATTTTTATAATTGTATCACATATATACATATATTTTTCTATTTTTTAATTCATTTTAATGAATGTGGGAATATTGATTAATATCTAAAATTTAATAAATATATATATTTGATGTTATTGAATAATATTTACTAAAATAAATTAATTATTTGATATTTGAGGAATAATTTGGACCTTATATGAAGAGTGGGGCCATATATTCTATAACCCATCAATGTATATACAGTCTCATGTGGAGAATATGTAATCTAGAATTAAATGGGTTTTTTCCTATAGTTTAAAACATATTTTTAAAGGACATGATGGTTGGGGTATTATGATTCTAGAGATCATGAAATCCAATAATTAATAATTACCTTAATTATAAATTCAGTTAACATTATACATGATATTTTCACTGTGATATTATATCTACATGAATTTCATTCTGAATTTATTTTTAAAATGGATTTATTTTTGTTATTTACCTTGACATATTTTTTATGACTTATATAGTTATTATAGTCATTTATATATTAAATGGTATGAGTTTTCAATCATTTACCATTCCATATTGATTATTATCTTTCAATATTTTTTATTGATACTATATCTAGATGAACTTCATTACTGGTTAATGGATTATATGGGATATGTGACCGGTTATTTACCTTTCCATATTGATTTTATGTATTTTTTCTTGATTTCCTCCACAATATGTAACCATTAATAAGAATTTTAGCTCATCCTTATTTTGATTAAATTCCCATGAATCCATTTGGTGTAGTATGATTGACATGAAATTATATACTATATGTAATAATTTTCTCTATAAATAAATTATGTTGTAGTTTTTTAATTCATATATAATAAAAGACTCATGTATGTATCTAGTTTAAAAAAACTACTAAATTAGTTAGTCATCAAAAACATGATTCATTATATCATATACCAATGTAATAATGTAGTAACATGCTACAAGGTACTGGGGTGTGGACACTGTAGTTGGTATAAATGAATATATTTTATAATAGTTGGAAGAAATATTTAGGAAAAAGATTGATTATGTTACATAACCCTATAATTATCTTTTAGGATAAGAATAAAATAATAGGATAATGTTTTGGAAAGATAGTGACTGTGGTTTTTTACTAGTAAATACATCCCTATCTAGAGTCTATAATTAGACAATGTTCAATAAGCGATGTTCCTTGGCAACCATACTCTGAAAGGGTCACATCGAGATTGACCGTATTATCATCTAGTGCATAACAAGATGAATTTCTCAGCACATGGTTTCACACTCATAGGGGATAATAATAATATAATTCTCATCTTTGATTCCAACCATTTTGAAATATTTGAACAGATGATGACAATTAATGGCCTTGGATAAACCTAATGTGTATCATATTGAAATTATGGCGACTCAAAGGAATTGGAAAATGATTTATGTGTGGAAAGGAAGAGTAAAATGCAATTCATTTCCATAAAAAATTAATAGTATGAGGGACTGAAATAAATACCATCTTAAAAATCCATTTATAGCTTATTTTTTAAAATGTATAAAACTAGTGAATTATATGATTCATTTCTCACATATAATGGTTTCCCCTATACCATATAATAAAATATGCTTAAATAATTTGGTTGAAGTATTTATTATGATTCCATAATTATATTATTGAATTATTTTTACCAATGGTATTTTTATATAATAATCTTGAAACATTTAAATATTTTGTTGAATTTTACAAGAATACGTCTTCATTAACATAATATTTAGGGATACCATCATTGGTCAATAAGTTTTATAATTATCATATGTTCAAAAATTTAAAAACCACTTTTTGGTTTTTATATTATGTGACTGTACCAAGCTTAACGATATTTGGGGTGATATTTGTGGAAAGATTATTTTTTAGTAGGAATATTATTTGTGGAATAATACAGTTACATTTTATAGATTCAATATCAATGGTATTTATAACATTTTGCATAAACATGATCATTAATGAAATTTAAATAAAAATAAAATATGTTTATTATACATTTTAAAAAGATAAGTGGTTTGAAAACAATAGTGAAAAATTATTAAATGAATAAATATTATATTAGGTGTTTTAATTATGTTATTAAAATATTTAACATAATTATGTTATTATAGTTTTGAAAAAGGTTAACCTCTCAAATCAAGAATGTCCCAAACACATGAACCCATAAATGAAAGATTATAAGGGTTTTGTTACTATCACTTTCTTACATGTCGTACTAGTTAATATTTCAGTATTTTTTTAAAAGGTTTTTGAAGTAAATATTATTGATAAACCTGTATAGATAGTTTTGTGGTTCATATGTTAATTTTTTATTATTTATCACTTGTGTAAACCATATTTTTTTGGAAAATAGTTAGAGATGGAAGGAATTAGTTTTCAATATTTTATATATATTTTAATCCATTAAAATTGATTTTTAGTGCTTCAAGAATAAAAGAATAATTTTTGGATGTTTAATTCATGGAGAATGAGATGAATTTGGAATTGATTGAAGAAAAACCAAATGATGAAATTTTTCTTATGAAATTGAAAGGTATAAAATAAGTATATTTCCTTAAATTCCTAAAAGGTAAAATAATTCCTAAAATTTATGAAAAGGATCATGAAACAAAATATTTATCCGATTATATTAATACCAAAAGATATAAGTGGTCTTTTAAATCATCATATATTTATTTTTATGAGGCCCTTAGAATTCCATTGATCATTAACATGACGTTTTCCATTAACATCTATCACAAATTATAATTACTTATGAATGTATTCCATGTCCACATATTCAATTTATATTGATATTCTCATTATTATAAACCTATTTAGGTATTATTCCATATGAAAGTTTTCAGTTCCCTTCCACTCTTAGTAAAACTATATTGTATTAACCTTTCTACAATATGGTTTTCAAAGCTATATAATTTCAAAATATCATACCCTTGATTACCGAGATCATGTATAAATTGTGAGGAAAAAATTATTTCATGTGTGGATAATGTAACATCAACTCATTTTAATATAATAAAATTTTTAAATAGAGTATGTGACACACAAGATTGATATTAAACAACCCATATAAAATAT
This sequence comes from Viscum album, assembly GCA_963277665.1. Taxonomy (NCBI): domain Eukaryota; kingdom Viridiplantae; phylum Streptophyta; class Magnoliopsida; order Santalales; family Viscaceae; genus Viscum; species Viscum album. Next base: position 280,916,062 of record OY728152.1, read on the forward strand.
TTCATTTAATTTATTTTCTTCAATAGCTTACAGAACATGAAATGCCATGTCTAAATGAACTGTAATACAGAGTACAATTATAACATATACATTAAATCATCACGTATAAATAGAAATAAATAAATTATGAAACTTATGTTCATATATTTGTTACCAATAATATAAGAAATATTTATAAAAAAATGAAATATTTTATAAAAAAATTCTTTTTTTAAAATATTGTCTTGTTGTGTTTTTTGAAAATAATTGAAAATTATGTGTTACTAATTTTTTAAATAATAATTATAAACCAATCTTTTAAATATTAATATTAAAATCACTTTAGTGTGTTTATATCATTTTTCTAAAATGTGTCATTTTTTTATAAAAAGAAAAAAATAATGTATTTTAAATGAAATAATTTTTTATTTATTATATTTATAACGTGAACTTATATTTTAAATTGATTTTAATGTAAAATTATTTAAATTATATATCAATTAATATAATTTAGATCATTAAAATCATTACTATATTAATTTTTTTAATTAATTGGAAACTTTTGAAAATTTTATCTTTGAAAACCCGCTTCTTAATTATGTATACATGATTAATATTATTTAAATAATTTCATTGTTAATGAATTTAATTAAAAATAATATAAAATATATTGATCCAATATAATATATATTATCTCATAACTTCATATTAATTTTTTACAAAAATAAATAATGGAAAAAAATTAGTAATCGTGGTTAATGTAAAAAATTGATTTACCAAGGGATTAAATGTATAAGATAAGGGAAAAAATCTCTTAATAACATGTCCCACAAAAATATAGTTTAACTATTTCATCCATGATACTTATTTTAATTGAATTTAATTCACTAGAGTCTTGTTTCATAAAAACCCTTGTATGATTGAATCTTTTCCAAATATTACAAGTGTGCTTCTAACCTCACACATAAAATATTACCCCCTCTAATATACACATAACAAATTTAAATGAAATTTTTAGTGAATACCCTGGAAAATTAATTCCTAAATTCCCTCATATAATCTAATAATCTAAATTTTATACATAAATACATTCCTAGAAGGATTGTTTCACAAACATAATGATTTTACAAGGAGAAGTGGTAGTGTTCTACAATGATTGACTTTATACTATTTATTTAACCACCACAATGTATTTTTTTAAACATGATCATATAATAATCTTAGTATCTTCCATATAATTAATTTTCTTTTATTCTATATTCTTATCCTAAAAAATTCCATATTTTATCAAATTGGTTACAAAATCAAAATTTGTTTGTATGGAGGATGAGTGCCTCAAAAACATTTGTCATTTTTCTTTTTGGTACCACATCCCAATAATGGATATGATGGTAGATATAATGTATACAATTTTATTTTATAATATTATTACACCTCTTGAGTCATTATGTAATATATGTCTTTTTTAATATCTTTTCTATAGGGAATATTTCATGACCCGCCTTCACCAAATGGAGGGAAGGGTCACCAGATTTCCAGGCCCTTCTTTAAGTTGAAGGAGAGATAATGACCCCTGCAACTCGCCTTCAATATGTCCCGGAGTGGCGACCAGCACCAATGGCATGAAATCGCACACGAAATGTAATGCATTACACGTTTTCTTTTAATAGGATCGGAAGATGAGATAATGAATCCCAAAACACCAAAACCTAAAGTAAAAGTAAAGCCAAGAACCATTCCCAATGCATGTTACAAAAGTAAAATCCACAATGTATAAAGAGACTAAAAGGAAAACTACCAAAAGAAAGAACAACAGCAACTACAATGATCTGTCACAAGGTCTGAGCTAGTACGACCCAGCATAATCACCTATGTCCTCCTGGAAAACTGAAAATAGGGTTAAATACATAGGGTGAGCATACAAGTATACTCAATAGGGAAAACCGAAGACTCTCACACACAAGTGGGGAGGCATACTAATTCCCTGTGAGAAAAGAGATAACCAGGCACCTAGAAAGGAAACAAACCACCCAAGCCTCACTAAGGCACACTCCCCAAATAAAGAAAGTCATGTAACATATAGTAATAGAACATATATGTTTGGGTACCCCACGCCACTATCCCACTAGTTATTGAACACATCCTATGGATCGGACCAATCCCGCAATTCTCATCGTAGTCCCACTAACATACCCTACTCGCCCACACCTGGGCCACAATCTCACCACAGTCCCACAGCCAAACGTTGCCCGCACACACCTAGGCCGTAACCACTATCCCCCCCGCAGACACCTGGTCCACAACCACCACAAACAACCACATCTGCAACGACCTAGGCCAGAACAACCACTACCACGCCTGAAGACACATGGGATAGAAGAACTACTACCACGCCCAAAGACATCTGGGCCTCATCCCGAAGATACATGGGAATCCACCTGCTTGTAAACACGTGGGCCAACCACCGCAGCCACCCCTCTCGAAGATTTTAGAAATAATAATGGACCTCAGGCCATCACAGCCTGCCCGAAGATACATTGGCTATTCAAGAAAGGGAGCAGAAAGGAGCTAAAAACCAGCCACTAATATAATTGTTGGAAAAAACACCCCCCCCCCCCATGAAATGGGGGTGTTTAGTACAAAGTGCTCAACTTGGTTGGGGTGTGAATAAGAAACAAAAAAACTAAAATTATATGTATAGTTAACAAGAACACTCCCAAATCTAGGTTTTTCTTCAGTCAGCCTAAGGAACTCTATCCTTACTATTCATTCGTAAGAGAAGGGGAAAACACCCATTCCCAAGTCACAACTCACACCAAACTAAATCCCCATTTGTCTCGTCCTTTTTTTCTTGTTCAGTAATAATGTTTAAACAAGTTTCTGCACCTACTGGGAAACTAGTAAGCAAAAGCACAAGACAAGGAAAGAGTACACCCAACAGTAATTTAAACATTCACACCCGGTTCTCTTGTAAAAGATATCAACTGAGACCCCTCCAAGTGATGGAACCAAAGCATGTCAAAGTGAGATACAGTCCCAAGTTCCATGAACTATGAATAAGAAGGTTTCACTTCAAAAGAGGATCCCACCCCAATTTGTGATACAAACAGAGGATCCCATCCTCACACACATCACCCCGAGAAATCTAAGACCCTATCCAAGAAAACTATAAGGTCACCCGTACGGAGCCCGTGCAAGAAACAACCAAACCAATTCTACCAACACGAGATAGACTCAACAGGTATTTTCAGATTTAAAAGATTTAACACACTCCATGATTTCAATTCCACTGGGCTTAAATTGGGTTTATCATCGAAAAGGAGTTGATTATGGTGCTTTCAATTTAATTAGCCGAATATACATATTTAACAAATTTCCTTCACACAGAAAATGGTTTACAACCAAAATACAAGCTGTTTAAACATCACAAGAGGAAAGGGTTTATTATTGCACAGAGAAAGACCACCAACAGTGATGATTTTCAATGAGAGTAAGCCTGCACAATTCAGAAATAATTTAATAATGAAAGTGGAGAAAAACATGGCAGCATCATCGATCACACCCATCCCCTTCATTCTTTAGAATCCGTTTATTATCTCCATTAAAGTTTGGCTCATCCAATTCTATAGATATAGCAGCGTAACCACCCCACAAGATACATAGAAAGGAGAGTCGAAGGTGAAACCCCTACCTGATTGATCAAGGATTGTCATTTAAGTCCTCCCATAGAAACTGGAGGCATGGTAGCAGAAACGCCGCGGAACGCGACCCAGGAAAGCATTGTGGGAGTGAGGTACGACTCGCTAGGAGCAAGGGTATTCAAAGTGCAGCGTGAGGAAACGTAGGGATACGATTAGCCTTTAGGTGATAGTGGTTATGATACAGTGCCCTCGGATGGTTAAGATACAGAGAAAAACATGGAACCACATAAGGAGTGGGATCGTGGGTTGACCACGCGGCTGGGACACCCCACATGTTATTAAAGAGTCCCCTCCTTTCAAGTTCAGTTAAAACTGACACACACCTCACCAATAATTTAATTAAAATACATTAATGGGCATTAATGGGATCTAAAACAGGCTAAAAGGGGTCAAAACAAGGTTTAAAATCTTATTCGCTCAAAAATGATGTGCTACTGGAAAACCCGTGGGGGGTAAACGAGAGCTACTTGTTGGCGGCTATAACCGTTTGGCGACAGTTACTGGTAGCCGAGAGCTAACAGTTGGGGACAACCCCAGGTAGTTGAGAGCTAATGGTTCGTGACAGCTATCGGTAGCTGAGAGCTACCAGTTGGAGAGATATACCAGTAGACGAGAGCTACCGGTTGGCGACAGCTACCGGTAGCCGAGAGCTACCGGTTGGAGACAGCTACCAGTAGCCTAGAGCTACCCATTGGAGAAAGATACCAGTATAAGAGATCTACCGGTAGCCGAGAGCTACCGGTAACCCAAGGTCAGTGGTAGGCTATCTACTGGTAGGCCGAGGATACCAGTAGGCCAAGGCTACCGCTAGGAGTCACTGAGAAGCTGGGATGACCTTCCAGACCACCCAGAATACCCAGCATCATATTTCCACCTAGTAATGGACCCCAAAACCCCGATCCATTACATCAGATACTTCTCAAACTATTCTCGTCCCCGATAATATAATAAAAAACTGGAAAGGAGAAGAGTGGGGTCCGAGCAACCACCCTCTTAGGATACTTCTCAAGGGAAAACCCCTGAGTTGTTCCAAAGATGGAACAGAAACCTTCCCCTTCATCCAGGAATACCTGCCCATGAGTTATTAACCACAACATTCACAACAAGCACAAGGATCACACTATCCAACATATGAGTTAAGGTGTCCCCTCGTACATGTCAGGATATTATCCTCTTTGGGCAGCACTGACTCGCCCGCACGGGTTTAATCGCATCCACATTAATGCATCCCGATTAGCAGTCAGGATTTCCCATCATCACACATTCATACACACATACACATAGAATAGGGAATAGGTTATCTAATAGTTAATAAAAACAAACAGTTTACATGTTAAGGCACAAGGTACAATGTATCAAGGATCAAAACAAAAACAACATGTCAAAATAGCTATAAGTACTGAACGCGTAACTGGGCCTCCCACTCCAAAGTGCTCTCTTCCAGGCCACTATGCCTCCACAACACATGAACCAAGGGGATGGTTCATCCATGAAGTAGTTTTTCCATATGATCGTTGATCTTGATTGGTCGTTCTATGATGGTTGTATCCTCTTACACATCTAACTCTCCATAGTCGATGATGTGGGAGTCGTCGTGTAGATATCAACGAATTTGGGAGACGTGAAATACGTTTTGAACTTTCTATAAATGATGTGGAAGCACCAGCTGATACTCCACCTCACTAACTTGTCCCAACACCTCAATAGGTCTGATGAACCTGGGAGAAAGCTTACATCCCTTTTCGAACCTCCGCTATCCATGTCGAGGGGAGACCTTCAAGAACAGGTGGTCCCTGACCTCGAATTCCAAGGGTCTCCTACTATTATTGGCATATGACTTCTATCGGTCCTGTGCCACCTTCATCCTTTCTTGTATAAGATGAACCTTCTTTGTCATGCTCTGCACCACCTCCGGGCCAGGAACACCTGCTTCCCCGACCTCAGTCCAACACATGGGTGAGCGACACGGCCTTCCATATAGGGCTTTAAATGGATCCATGCCAATGGTAGAGTGATCGCTATTATTGTAGGAAAACTCCACCAGAGGCAAGTGTCGCACCCATGATCCCCCAATGCCCAGAATACATGCCCGCAGCATGTCCTCCAAGGTCTTGATAGTGCGCTCTATCTTCCCACCTATCTGGGGGTGGAAAGTAGTGTTAAGATGTAGTTGGGTGCCAAAAGCATGATGCAATCCCCTCCAGACTCATGAGGTAAAATGTGCATCCCTTTCCGAGACTATGGATCTTGGAACTCCATGCAACCGCACTACCTTGTCCACATACATCCATGCTAGATCATACACTACAGTCGACTCCTTAATCACTATAACGTGAGTCGACTTTGTCAAGTGGTCCACCACTACCCAGATGGCATCACATCCCCCTTGCACCATGGGTAGTCCCATGATGAAATCCATCGATATGTTGTCCCACTTCCACTCTGGGACATCTAAAGGTTGAAACAACCCGCCTAGAACACGGTGTTCAGCCTTTACCTACAGACACACTAAGCACATGGCCACAAACTCTTCCACTACTCACATTACTCCGGGCCACCAAAGCTGTCTCCTCAGACCCTGGTACATCTTGGAAACTCCTGGGTGTACCAATAGGGGTGATTTGTGGAACTCATTAAGAACCTTGCCACGCATCGCCTCTGTAACAAACAACTTTCCTCAGAAAAGCATATGATCTGGACCATCCTCCGTCCACCCTTCCGGAGCATCGCCCTGGTCAAGTCGGTCGTGCATCACATCGCATTCCAGGTCTCCCCACGGAGAATCCTCCCCTTGCTGCAAAAGAGAAGATTGTACTGTCATCTGATACAGGAAACCTCCACCGCTATCCATCCTCGCATCCAGGTGCAAGGAAGCCAACTCCTCCACTGCCTTCCAGAAGTCTGCCGACTCTCGGACTGCATCCTTCTGCGACCTCCTGCTCAGAGCATCGGCCAATGAATTCCCTTTTCCCAAATTGTAGGATATCTCGATGCCGTAATCCTGGAGTAACTCCATACACCTTCGCTGTCGTATGTTTAGGTCCTGCTGGGAGAAGACATACCTCAAGATTTTGTGATCCATGAAGACCACAAAGCGTTCTCCGATTAGGAAATTCTGCCATAACTTCATTGCCAAAACGAACACTGCAAGTTCCAGATCATGGGTGGAATAATTAATATCATTAGGGAATAGCTACCTAGACCCATAAGAGATCACCCCTTGTTGCTGAATCAACACACATCTGAGGCCCTGCCCTGAAGCATCACAGAACACCTCATATGCCCACCCTTCTTCTAGTTATCTCAGCACTGGGGCTCTAACCAACTTCTCCTTCAGATATTTGATGGATTCCTCGCACTGCTCACTCCACATGATAACTTGGTCCTTCTTGGTCAAGTCTTTCATAGAGGCTGCAACTCGGGAGAAGTTGGGTACAAACCTCCGATAGTACCCTTCCAGCCTGAGGAAACTGCGAACCTCTACCACATTCTTGGGTGTTACCCAAGAAACAACCGCCTCAACATATTATGGGTCCATCGCTACCCCCTGTTCGGACACTACGTGCCCAAGGAAGTGCACATCTCTCGTCTAGAATGTGCACTTCGGCAACTTCCCATAGAGCTGGTGCTGTCAGAGGATCTCTGAAACCATCCTTAGATGCTCTGTGTGGTCATCCTCGGATCTTGAATAGATCAGGATGTTGTCGATGAACACGACCACGAATCTATCCAGGTACTCTCGGAAGACAGGGTTCATAATCACCATGAACACAGCCCGGGAATTTGTAACACCGAAAGTCATGAATACAAACTCTAAGTGCCCATATCTGCACCTAAATGCCGTCTTTAGGATGTCACCCTCCTTCACCCTCAACTGGTGATATCCAGACCACAGGTCGATCTTTGAGAACCATCCTACCCCTTTCAGCTGGTCGAAAATATCATCTATCCTCTGAAGCGGGTAGCGATTCTTGATCATTACCTGATTCACCCTCTGGTCGTCTATGCACAACCTGAGACCACCATCTGCCTTCTTTGTGAACAAGACAGGAAACCCCATGGTGACACACTTGGTCAAACAAAACCCTTCTTCATCAGATTTTTGATCTGAATCCGCAACTCCTGTAGCTATGAAAGCTCCATCTAGTAGGGATCCATCGAAATCGAACGAGCACCAGGCTGCAAGTCTATGCCAAACTCGACATCACGTTGAGGGGGTAGAGTTATCACCTCCCTAGGGAAGACGTCCATAAACACACTGAAAATTCCTGGTACTTCCACCATCTCAGTATCAGTTTTACATTTCAAGTGTTAATTTCCCTGATAAATTTACATCTTAGCTTCTACTGACTCAACTGAGAGCTCGGTTTGCGACAGCTACCGGTAACCGAGTGCTACCGATAGGTGAGAGCTACTGGTACCCCAATGTAACTAGTAGGCTGTCTACCGGTAGGCCGATGCTACCGGTAGGCCAAGTCTATCGCTAAGAGTCACCGAGAAGCTTGGATGGCCTTCCAGACCACCAATAATACCCAACATCAGATTTTCACCATGAAATGGACCACAAAACCCCGAGCCATTACAGAATACGATAACAATTCTTTTGTGTATGGTGGAATACTGCCCCAAGAAGCGATGTGATTCATATTTCAATAACACATCACATTGAATGTAATATAGATATTGTTAAATAATATATTTTACATTAATGAAATAATTTTTGTAACACTGCATGAGTTCAAATAAGGTTATCTGTTAAAATTAATTCAATAACTTGTGCTACATGCAACACCAAGTTTGAGCTCACCACGACTTACCAAACTATTCATTCAAAAAGAGGTTAGGAATTGTATTAACTGAATTTTAAATTTTATATACTCCATATATTTTTAGAATCAATATAATTTGATTCCTAGACATAATATATGAACAAATTATTATTTACAATATAAAAGAATTATGTTTCAAAAAATGAAATTTTACCACATTTTAATGGAGAACCCTTTTGAAAACCAATATTTTACAGTTTTATATATTCAATTTAATGATATAAAATTATTCATTATAAGAGGGGAATAAAAATTTTGTTTGGGTAATTTTTTTGTAATTTTCTAATAACTTTCATATTTTGATGAATAATGAATAATACTAAATTTTAATTGAAAACAACATTTTTAATTGAAAAAATTTATTATTTTTAAATTATTAATTTTAATGGTTTGGAATTATAATTTTATTTTATTTTTATAATTTAATTCAATGTAGGAAATTATATGTAATTCCACATATAAATTTTACATAAACACAATAAAATCAATTGATAGTTTTTACTTCTTAAAAACCTGCATTTTGGGTTTGACAATGAGAAATAATTTTTAATTAATTAATGCAACTTCAATTTTTTGAATTTGGTAAAATAGACCTAATTTTTTGTATTTGGAATATAAAAATTATCTTTGGGTGATTTTTTGGTACTTTTTGAAAATGATCATTTTTAATGAATAGTTTAAAACATTGTGTTATGGTTTAAAACCGACTTTTATTGAAATAATTATTATGTATAAATTATTTTAAACTCAAAATAGATACATAATATCTATATTAGTTCAATTTAATTCATTGGATTCATTTTAAAAAATGGAAAAACATGTATAAAATTTAATTGAATTTATTAACGTCTTTTAACCATCTTCTAGAAACATTTGAAAATTTGAATAAAATGTAATTTTACCACTTCTGTGAATTGAATTTCAAAAATCTGAGAGAAACGGTTGACATCAGTAAGTAAAATTTGGCTCAAATGGTTGAAAATATTTTTTAGTGGATAGTAACTATTGAATTTAATTTACCATGGTTAACAGAAAATTTGGTAACTAAAAGTAAAAATGATACTATAATTACTCTAACACATGACCTAATTCTACTGTATAAGTGTATTCTGACCAAAATCAATTTTAATAATAAAATATGATCCTTTTGGTCCACTTGGATTTTATTAGCACATTAATTATTATTTTATTTAAAAAAGATATAAAAGAGAAAAATTCCAAGTTTAATAACTATACCATTTTTAATATATGGTTAAACATAATTTAAATTCGACTTTCAATATTCATTAGAATGATTAAAATATTTCTTAAATCATGGTATTTTATTTAAACATTTTATACATTAAAATATTAAATTTAATTATGACACAATTGTGATGTTGTAATTAAATAATTAATGAATGATTAAAATAATGGAAATTAAGAAAATAAAAATAAATGTAAATTGAGGCTATAGATGAAATACAAAAAAATTATAGATGAATATGGCATGTTAGGGTTAATAAAATGTATTTTGTTCAAAATAATCAAGGTGTCATGACTTTCACAAAAACCAAATACTAATTAGTTTCAAAATTGACATAAATATGTTTTTAAAACAAATACCATTTTATTAAATTATATAATAGTCCTAAAATATAAGGATCATCCAAAGGACATATATAATAATAGATATATATTTATGGAACCACTTGGGGTCCCCTTGGAATTTTTTAGTATGTTTATTAACCATATAATATTAATAAACAAGAAGACAAGTTAAATGAAAAAATATTTAACTAAGACTCCAATCTAAATGATATGGTTAATATAGTAACTTAAACCTGACTAAAACCTATTGGTTGAAGTGATTTCAACCCATAACCACTTAATTATAGAAATAAATTCATTAGGAGCCATTATAAACAGGATATTATTGTATAAAAAAAATAATATTTCATGTTTTTCCAATGGTTCCCCTTCCCATCTTATAAAAGAGCACATCCCCTTATTTTAAAATCACACCTTCAAATCCTTTTTTCTCATACAACCCCTGTGGAAATCTCCTCAAAAAATCCTGTATTTCAACTAAGAGTCATTACATTTAGCATAAATCCATCCTATGGATCCCTTTTGTTCAAATCAAATTGAAAACACCCGAAGAAAAGGTAATTATTTTATCACCTCTTTTAATGTTCTTTTCTTCATCCCCTTTCTCTTTGTTTTTTATTCCATATCAAAATAATAACACCAGTAACTTCTACATAATGTGATGTCATTATAAATATGTTACAACCATATTAATTATTCTATCCATCCATTTTATAACAATGACCCCAAGCGTGTCTTTGTGTATCGCTTACCATCTCCACGTTGTGGTGTAATTTGTTATTCAACACTATGTTATTTGGATAGATATAATGTTGATTAATTTGTATATAGATAATGAAAATAACATGATAATTTCTATGTACAATTATTATACCATCCAATTCCACATATATTAATCATTGTGCAAATGATATTGTTGTTCGTGTGTACATATGACTTACTATTTCCACGACACAAAGAGATTCATTTCAACGTTCACCATTCAATGATGACTATAAAAATATATATTATTAATAATTATATAATATATTACATAATAATTATACCATATATATATACACATATATTTATATGTATGTACATAAATATATCTTATTCATTTACATCACTTCAACACGATATGAAAACAGAAACATCGTTTATAATTATGTACGCCCTAACGTCTCCATAAAGGGGTTTTTCCATTTAATATATATATATCTATTGTTAATATTTATATTCATAATATATATGTTATATAAATCATGTTTTATATTCTAGATATATTTAAATCATGATCTAAGTGGCATGATCAAGAATAACATTTTAAAACACGCATGATAAAGAATGTGATTAACACCTAAAATGTAAATTTATCAGGGAAATTATTATTAAATGTGTATTATAATTAATAAATGAATCATGTATGATATAAAAAATATTAATATGGTTCTTGTATAATTTAATAACATATTGTGGTAATTATACAGAAGGGTAAACATACCCTCGACTAATGGAAATTACAAGGTAAGGGTTAATTCCTCAATCTCATTATTATCTGAGATTGTTTATGTATATGTTTTTACTATGAAATATTTATTATGGATTTAAATGTTTCATAAAAGAGTTTTTAAAAGGATTCTATTTATGTTACTCTTTAACTAAACATTATTTTAGATGTTTTAAATAATTATTCATCTTAATCTTTCTCATTAATGTTAATATTTATAAAATAGTATTAAAGATTTATTTATATGGAAAAGAATGTATTAAAATGTTATTTACATTAAAAAGATTAAAAGTTTTATGTGACACTTTGATTGAACAATATCTTTTAAATGTTATCCTTTATAAATTTTTATACTTTTAAATGATTTCATGAAAAACTAGTATTTCACTAAAAGAGTTTTACTGATCATTTTCAACTATATCATCAACCTTTATGGGATATTATTAATGATTGAGGTTGATTTATTATAATACAATATTCCATATTTTATTTAATGGGTTATGATATTTTTTATTGTAGATGTGCTATTTTTATAACATTCAAGGTTTATGGCTAATGTATTGACATTTTGTATGAAAGTTTTAATACGAATGTTTGTGTAATGTTTCGATAATTTCACATGAGGTCTGCAGTGGACTTAGTAAGTGATGGGTGGAGCCTTCTATAACTCCTCAATGAATCGGTAGGACTCATGAGACAAACTAGTGTCTTGGAACAAGGCCTTGACAAATATTTTATTTTCTGTCTTAACATGAGGCCTTGACTATGTGGTAATGATGTCCAGTTTTATATAATACCACATTGTGAAAATAATTATTACATGAGATTATTAGACTAGTATAATATACATGTGCATGTTTATATAGCTATTTTTCATTTATTATTTCCATATTATGCTCATGTTTTATATTTAAAAGACTAATGTTCTTATTATACATCTTTCCTTAAATGTTTATAGCTACTGCTAAATTTTTTGGCCTTTTTGATCATCTAATATCACCCCTTTCTTATGTTTTGTTTTTCCAAGATTCAATGAAGTGTATTATGTTTGATATGTAGGGTTAAACTAGGTTAATAATTGAATTTTCAATTGTTTTTTTATTTTGTTTTTTATTTTATAAAGTGTAATGAAACATTCATGTATGTAACCTATTTTCCAAGACTGCTAAACTGATTGGTCCTTCAAGACATGATACCTTGTAATCATGCCAATGTATGAAAATAATGAACCAACTCTGGGAAACTTGGGTTGAGGCATTATAGTTGGTATCATTAGAAGTTTAGCAACAACCATGGAAATATATTTTTATAGACTTTGATTACAGAACATTACCCTAAGATAAAATTTAAGGATTAGTATAAAATAAATTCATAGAATTTTGGTAATGTCAAGATTTTTTGAATTTTCCAAGTAGTACATATTTTTCTGGGTACGAGTAGGTAGAGGAGGATCTGGCACATATGTACATAGGAGTGAAATCTCGGACAAGGAGTTTCAAGATTGACCCAGGGTATCCTGGTACATGACAACGGGCCTTGTTGTACACTTGGTTATGACCCTCCTAGGGGACATGCTAATGATAACTCACATTTTCTTTACAAACCCTTATGAAGGATTTATGAGTAAACACCTACTCTAATTATTATTATTTTTATTATTATGGATTTTATTCATAATATTTATAATTTACGTTAGGTATTTTACTTGTTTGTAATTATGCATTTCAATCCATAAAATAAAGTAGAGTATGCCATTGTTTTGATATTGTTCCCAGTAAAAGGAATAAGAACTCCTGCAATATGAATGATCCAAAGAGTAAGAAATATCGTATCATTCATGGTCTTATGCAAATATTTAGAGGGGAAATATTCTCCCATGTATTCCCATCATATGAAGAAATAATATTACCTGTTAATAAGATATTTTAATAATTCTATGAGTCTGATGGCTTTGAAGGGAAACAAGAGAAGAAAAGGATGGTAAAGAAAAATATGGATAAAGGGAATAGGGGAAAGAATGATTTTCCCATTTTAATAACTATATAATGAATCACCTTGTTAAATTTTTGAAAGGAATGGGAGTTTGGTATAAGTGTGGAGGAAAAGGACACCAAGTACAGTATTCCTACGATAAGAAAAAGGCTTCAAGTGTACAATGCTTCATCTCCAAGGAGTTCGGTCACTATGTGAATCTATGTCCCAATAATCATATTATAAACAAATGATGATATGTAAAAATAATCAAGATATGATACTACCACAGATGAAGAGGAATGATTAGTGTTCTTATATTTTTGTTAAATAATTGTGCCTTTTGAGAATTGTATTAATTATGTACATGTTATAATAATTATAGAGTATATGAGGATTGTAATGATGTTCTATTTCATTGAGGATTGGAGATTTAATGGTACTACGAAAAGAGACTCAGTAAAAAGTTAATATTTTTGTAAAATACATGGATGAGCAATTATAAACCGTAATACAGTTCTGATACTAAGTTATTGATTTTGGAATAAGATATGATTGATTTGGATAAATTATATGGGATATTCATGAATACAATGAAATAGATTAATGATTTTTATATTCGATCATTGTTGGAGTTTACAATATTTTCGGATATAAGGACTATATAAAGTATTCTATAAGGAAAAGGGATAGTGAATTTAATAAATAGGTATTTATGGTAATTCTGGTTGTTACCATGTTTTAAGGGAATACATGATGAAGCTTTTTACATTTTATTATGTGGAAAAAAAGTGATCTTCATTATGTTTACCTTCATTTTAAATTTTGGACTATTAGTTTGGATACAAGTATTTTGGATGTGTCTAATGGTTGGAATGTATTAAGTTGGACATTGAATAAAATTGTTTAAGGTTAAAATATTTCATAAGATTATTTTTTTACTTTTATAAAATGGAAAACCCAGAGGCTGGGAGACAACCTGTCGCGTCCGGCAGGGCCGCGAGACATGAACCCACAACCGAAGTGCGACAAGGGTGCATCACCTACCACTATACCAAGTGATGTCCAAGTTTTTATATTATAGTTTTTATTAAAATGGGATGACTGATGATTTATAAATTCATGTTTTTTACCCAAAATGATTAGGATAAATATAATATTTTTGAGTTCAATTACCTTTTGGAGTGAAAGATCAGTTTGTGGTAGAAATTCGTTAACGGATGGAACTCTACTTGTCATGTATTCATATTTTCCTTATTCTATGTTGAAAATAATCTTAACCTATAGGGAAGGGATATTAAAACCAAAAATGTGCTATCCTAATACCTTATGCTTTGTTGAACCGAAGATATTTTAAATCATAATAGATTTATGGCTTTGAGGCCCTCAATTTTACACTTTTTTGTGATTGATGACCTCAATCACTCACTACAAATATTTATTTTTTTCCACCAATTATCTTTCTTTAATTGCCTCCAATTTTTTCATAATAAAGATCATAAGGTGGTGGGGATTGTTTCATTACCCTTTCCCTCTTATTAAGACCAAATTTTATTCACCAAATTTCCGATGTGGGTTTTCCACAAAGGTATACTTATATTTTTTGACTTTTATTTTTGAAGAACAATTTGGAATTGTGAGAATGCAATTTATTGACGCAGAGGAGAATGTAACACACCAGGATTTCATTTTACATTATCTCTTCAATGTAAATCAATAACTTGTGTTATACACAACACCAAGTTCGAGCGCACGACAACATAACTAACTAGTAGTTAATAATGTGGTTTTGAATAGTATTAACTGAATTTTGAATTTTATATACTCCATATAAATTTATAATTCATATAATGTATTTCTTATACATTATATAAGAATAAATTCATTTTTTCAGATAAAAGAAGTAATTTTTAAAAAATGCAAATTTACAACCTTTTAATGGAGAACCCTTTTTAAAACCATTATTTGAGACATTTATATATTCAATCTAATGAAAATAAAATATTTTTAAAAATTTTGACATAAAAATTAATTTTGGATAAATTTTTGGTACATTTCTATAAAATTTCATATTTTGATGAATAATAAAAAATATAACCTTTTAATTGAAAACTTCTTTTTAATAAAAATAATATAATGGGCGAAATTGGAAAATTTAATTATTTTTAAGTATAATTAGATTATATTTTTATCATTTATTTCAATGAAGGTCATTATAAGTAATTTCACATTTAGATTTAACATAAAAACATGTCAATCTTTTAATAGTTTTTTATTCTTAAAACCCATCTTTTTTATTTTGATAATGGAATTTATTTATGAATTAATTAATTAATCTTCTATGTTTTTTTATTTTTTTAAATAGACATCATTTTTTGATTCATAATATCAAAATTAGCTTAAGGAATTTTTTTTTCAGAAAACATTAAATTTTTTATGAATACTGAAAAACACTTCTTTATTGTTTAAAACCAACATTTATTGAAATAATTATAATTTTTAAATTTATTTTAATTTAAAAATATAGATATAATTCATATATTATTTCAATTTAATTCAATTTATTCATTTTATAGTAAGAATTGATGTATGAAATTCAATATAATTTTTAAACGTCTATTACACACATTCTAGTAAAAATTACAAATATCCATAAAAAGTAATATTTCTACATTTGTGAATTGAATTTCAAACATCTAAGAGACGTGGTAATAATCAGTATGTAAAATTTGTTTCAATAAAAACAAAATAATTTTTGGTGAATATTAACTTGTGTATTTTATTTACCCCATTTAAAAGTAAATATTGTATTTAATGGTAAAAATGATATTATAATTACCCCAACACATTTTTTAGTTCTATTGGATAATTTTATTTTGACAAAAATCATCCCTAAGTATAAAATATGACCCTTTTTGTCAACATGGATTAGATTTGGACATTTATTGTTATTTTATTTAAAGAATATTTACATGTGTTAAATTCAATGTTTAATAACTAATCTATATTTAATATAGTGTTATACCTATGATTAATTTGTCTATAAATATTAATTATAAATATAAAAATATTTCCAACATCATGGAATTTTATATATAATTTTTGGACAATAATTAAATAAATTTATTTATGATGCAATGATGATGCAGTAACTACTGTATTAAAGGATGATTAAAATAATGAATTTTATACAAATGAAAATAAATGTAAATTGATGCTTTTTATTACATCCAAAAATTTTATAACATATTATGACATGTTAGGGTATATAAAATGTATTTATTTTTATGTAATCATGTTTTGAAGACATTCACAAAAACAAATTAATATTTAATGTCAAAATTGTCATAAATGATTTTGTAAAAAAACTATTTTATTAAACTATATAATAGGCCTAAAAATCTAAGCTTCAGAAAAAGAACTTATATAATAATAGATATATCATTAATGAACCACTTGGGGTTCTCTTGGAATTTTATTGTATGATTATTAAACATAAAATATAAAAATACAAGGAGACATGGTAAATGTTAAACTATTTAACTAATAGTTATAACTGAATTATACGGTCAATATGGTAAACTAAACTTGTCTAAAACCTATTGGTTAAGATTATTTGTACCCATAACCACCTAAGTCCCAAAAAAATCATTTGGATCCATTATGAACCTAATATTATTGTATAATAAAATAATATTTCATGTTTTTACCTATGGTGCCCCTCGCCCCTCTTATAAAAAGGAACTTCCCCTTCTCCCAAATTCAAAACACCTAAGCCATTTCCCTCTTCCAACCCCTGACCAAATATCCTCCCATAATCCCTCACTTCAACCTAGAGGCCTTTCATGGAGTAAAAAAGAAAACTTAAGGAGACCTTTTTTCAAATAAAAATGAAACACCCGAAAAAAGGTAATTATTTTATCAACTCTTTGAATGTTCTTTTCTTCATCCATTGTCTCTTTTATTATTATTTCCATACCAAAATAATAACTCCAGTACTTTCTACATAATATGATGTTATTATTAATTTGTTAAAACCATATTCATTATTCTACCCATCCTATGAATGATAATCCAACATTGTGTGTGTGCATATGACTTATCGTCTTCACGATGTGGTGTAATTTGTTATTCAACACTATGTTATTTGGATGGATATAATTATGAGTAATATGCTTATAAATAATTAAAATACCATGATAATTTCTTGTTAAATTTTATATTCCATCATAATCCACATCAATAAATCATTAATGAAATGATGTTGTCGCTCGTGTGTATGTGTGGCTTACCGTCTCTACGACGTGATGATAATCATTTCAAAGTTCACCATTCAAAGATGATTATAAAGATTTATGTTGTTAAAAAGTATGTAATATATGACCTTATAATTCCACTGGATATATATATATATGTACTTACACATATCTTATTTACTTACTTCCCTTTAATATGATATTTAAAAAGAAACAACATTTATTCGTACGTACAGAATATCGTCTCCATAAACGGTGTTTTCCATTTGATAAATAAATATAATATAAATAATTATATATTAAATATATATGCTATATATATCATGTTTTATATTCTGGAAATATTTCAATCGTGATCTACGTGATACGATCAAAAATAAAAAGTTAAAACACGTATGACAAAGAAACCGATTACTTCCCAAATTTTTAATTGAACATGGAAATTTATATTCAATGGGTAGTATAAATTTAAAAATGTATATTTTATATTATCAAAAATATTAACATGGTTCTGGTATAATTTAAAAACATACTATGGTCATTATACAGGAGGTTAAACGTACCCTCAACTCATTTAAAGTGCAAGGTAAGGGTTAATTCTTCAATATGATTATTATCTGAGATTGTTTATGTGTTTCTTTTTACTAGGAAATATTAATAATCCATGTTTTTGTTTCCTAAAAAAGTTTTAAAAAGGATTAATTTTAAGTTACTATTATTCAAAACACTATTTTAAAGGTTCTAAATATTTATTCTTCTAAATCATTCTCAATAATAAACATGTTTTCCAAATGGATTTAAGGATTTATTTATATGGAGAAGAACATTTTAAAATGTAAATTCCATTAAAATGTTTCAAATTGGTATGGAACAATTTCATTTAAAAATATATTTCATATTTCATCCTTTATAAATTGTGTGACTTTTAAATGATTTCATGAAAAGTGTTATATCATTCCAAGAGTTTTACTGATCATTTTCAACTATATAATCATCCTTTATAGGATATTATTCTAGAATGAGGTTGATTTATTATAATACAATCTTTCATATTGTATTTAATGAGTTATGATATATGTTACAATGGATTTGATATTTTTATACCATTTTGGGTTATTGACTAATGTATTGACATTTCATATGCTCGTTCTAATACGAATGATTATGCAATGTTTCAAAAATATCATATGAGTAATGTTGTGGAATTAGTGAGTGATGGGGGAATCCGGCTATAGCTCCTCGATGCATCTATAGGTCTCGTTTGACAAAAAAGTGTCTTAGCACATGACATTGACAAAAAAATCGTAGTCTTGGCTTGAGGCATTGACTATGTTGTACTGATGTCTGGCATTAGTCATTCCCTCAATATTAAATTAGTTATTACATGTTATTATTATAATAGTAGAATATCCATGTGCACGTTTATATGGTGATGATTTATTTATTTTTTCAATATTATATTCAATATTTCTATTTAAAATACTTATTTTTTTATTATAAAAATTTCCTTAAAAGTTTATTGCTTCTGCAAAATTATTTACCCTTATTGTGCATTTGAGATCCTCCCTATGTTATGTTTTTTTCTAGGATTTAATGAAGTTTATTATTTTTGATAAGTAGAGTTAAGCTAGGGGAATATTGGCATTCTCAACATACTATTTATGTCATTTTTTATGTTAGAAAGTGTAATGTAACATTCTTGTATGTAATCTATTGTCTTATATGGCTAAACCGATCATTCCTTTGGTACTTGATTCTTTATAACCATGCCAATGTGTTAAATTAATGCACCAACTCATGGTAACTGGGTTCAATGCATTACAATTATTATATTTATTTAATATTTATCTTTATGATATTTTAATATATAATTTTACTTCTTACATTGAATGATGATATCCCCACTGGTATGGGTGTATACTAATGCCTTCCTGATGCGATGGGACTCTCTTTTCATCATCACAAAACATGGATTATATATATATGTGTGTGTGTGTTACTAATTATACCATGATGATTTTATAAAGGTGAAATATTACAAACCATCATTCCATAAAGATATTTGAAAAATGGAAATGTTTCTAATATGTACTTATGGCTTAAATTCTCTGTCATCGTAATATATTTAATTTTAAATAGTAGTTAATCATGGTTGGTTTAAAAATTAAAATATTTCTAATTCTATAATAATTAGTCCATTATTAATTTTATGAAGGTGATATACCTATTTATTTTTCACAAGAACCAAATCATTGATGATGAAACACGCATTAAAAAACTTATCAATTGACACTAGAATCATTGAAAATAATGAAATATTATTAGAAAATGGTTTAATAGTAATTATAAAAATATAATAGATTTATTTATAAATATCATTATGAATATATGAAAATTTAAGGTAATGATCAAAAAAACAATACAAGTGGTCCATTTATTTTCATCCATAATAGTTCTTGAGATAAGGGATTTCATCTCTACATAATTTTTTTATGGAAAATTTTATTGTTATGAATGTAACTTATTTTATATTATGCATATAATAAACCTTTGACATTTAAAATAATTAATAAATTAGTCCTCTGGATATTTTATTACTCATTTTCAATTATTTCATCTATGATAAATTTACATGAATGTTACATTGTGGTGAAGTACATTACAACTCAATTACAATTCATTTGGATATATTACTTCCTTATTTTGATTGATAATCTAGAATTATGTGATCAATAACTTTATATAATCATATGTATTATTTAAAATTGTTTTATATGGAATGATAGTTGAAACACAAAAAATATTCTTTGATTAATTCCAATTCAATGTTTAGACCATTTGTGACTGTTTATTTCATAATCACTTTCTAATTGAAATTGTTTACTCCTATATTTCCAATTGTTGAAATTATTTAATAATTATTTAATAAAACCATTTAGTTTTGTCTTGCTCATGTAATTAATTTTATATTAACGAAATAGTACCTTTTTCAAACTCATTTTTACATAAATTGTTTGATAAAATATTTTTGATAAAATATTACATTATTTATCTATTTAGTCAGAAATCAGTTTTCCTCAGAATCCAGGATTTTTAAATATGATTAAATTTATTTTACCAATTTGAAAAAAATTTATAATCCAAATTTTACAAGTTTTATAGTTTGTATAAAATTTATAGAGGAATCGTGTTTTCAAATTCTGAACAATTAACTTTTCTAACCGATTTACAGTTAAAAATGAATTTTATTTTTAACTTGTACATCATATAAGGGAAAAGATGTCATCATGAATTTCATTTCATGTAATCTCTAATTATATGTTTAAAAGATAATTTTTAAATAAAATATAATTTAACATGTATTTTTAAAATTCATAGTTTTTAATAATAATTTTCAAATAATTGGATTTTCACAATCCTCAATGTTTTAAAAAGTTATTTTAAAAATAAAATTATATATTCATAAAATATGATTTAAATATATTTCAATGGTATTTTTATTCATAAATGGTAGAAACTATATATTTTACATACACTCTACTGGGGATTTGTTTCTTTGGAACCATCATAATTTCACATCTAGTTGGTTTATTATTCTAATGACAATGTTTAGTATTGAAATTCACATCCTTGTTTTATCATTATAGTAATTAAATTACACTTGAAATTTTCAATTTCATTTGATCATTGGACATTGAATCTACTAAAAATATATATATTCTTCATAATAGATATTCATACTGATTAAAATATATTCAATTTCTACAATATTGTTTTACATTTAATGTTATTTGATTGACTATGGAATTATTGAAAATTCTATATCCATTACTCATTACAGATATTTAATGTTATTCCATATTGAATCATGATTTTAATAGATTATTTGATACAAGAGGAATTCATTGGACCTACAATTATGGGTGGTCCTTGATATTAGAAAGCCTCTCGATGCATTGGTGGTCTCATTTAGTGAATAAGTAAGATAACATTAATTAGGATTTTACCTGTAGTTTCAACTGTCTTTTATAATTTCAATATGGTAGAGTTTTCATAATGTTTGATATCATCTTATTAAATAATTATGAATTTCCATCATTAATATTAGAGTTAAAATTATCCATGATTATTTCACAATGATATTACCTCCGGATTCATTTATTTCTAAATTTTTTTTGTTAAATGGAATGTGTTATTAGTTATTTACCATTCCATTTTGGAAATGACTTATCTAGTAATGATAGAAAAGTGGTCAAAAAATGTAATATTTTTTGGATTATTTAACTTTTAATTTTTATTATTATCAATGATATTTCACATTTATATAATCTATGTAAACACTTATTACTTTGTTCATTGATTACCTAGAATTTGTGTTTATTTATTTCCCTCAACATATTTATTGTACTTATTAATTCATTATATCATTTGTAGTAATTATCCCATGTTGAGAAATTGATGTCACCCTTATTATTCCCAAACCTATTAATCCATGAAGTGTTTTATGGTTGAAATGTAATGATATTTTAGAGGAAATAATGTTATTTTAGAAAACAAGTGTGTTATGATTTGTGAATTAATATTTAATGTAAAACAAAAGTATTTATATTGATTTCCATGATTAAAAGCCAATTCAGCACTTCAGAATATAATTCCTTGTATCTTATGAAACTTTAATGAAGAAAACACCATCTCTATGACAATTGGTTCAGGGACTCTATAATATAGTTCCAAAATACATAAATCTAAATATTAAAACATCACAATATGATCCTTAGAAAACATATAGATAATGAATTCATGTTTGGATTTTCCATTATTATTGAATGATATATACCATACATTATAAAGATGTGTGGTAATGGGATTATGATATTTCCATAAATGTAAAATAAACTTTTTGAACATAATCTACCTTGGTAACATGAAGACCATTATAAATTGGCTCTATATAAAATTTTATTCACAGCATATGATGTCCAAAAAAATACTATCTCTAATAATATCAGCCAAATTGATATATCATTCCAAAATTTTACCATTTTTAACATCCAAAACTTAATTATAAACTTGGGAAAGAACCAGAACATCATTATCTTCAGATTCAACACACAGACACCAAATAAAGGAAAACATTTCCATGAGTATATGAAATAATTAGTGTATAAATTACTATAACATAAAAATCATCCTATAGAAACAAATGATAGTAAAATAATTGAAACATGACTAATGAATAAAACAAGATTGAAATCTATAATTATTTTAGCATCCTATCTTGGATTACCACTAAATCAGTAGCTGGACCAGTCACCACATGACCGCATTCTCGTAGCCCCATATAGTAGATGATACCAACATGAAAAGAGGGTCTAATGGTGTAACTATGTGGATACTATACCATCATGTTCAGAGTCACAATATATTATTATAAAGTCCAAAATAATGTACTGAAGAATAATCCCTAGTAATAAATGAAATAGAAATATAAGTGAAATAAAATAACAAAAAAAGTATACGTCCAATTCCAATAAATAAAATGATCCCAATATTTCCATGTGATTCTAAAAGATACAATAATGAGGTTAAATAGAATGTAAAAAGAAATAAATATAAATTATCCAAAAGGATAAGTACCCGATAATCCTTAGTAACATCTCAATATTGTACCCTTTAGATATAAATAACACCACAAAACACTAGAAATAAATCCATAAACCTATAACCATGAAGACATTCATGAGTACCCCATTACGATGGAAACTAGAGATGGGTGTGAAATATAATCCTATTTGGCCACCACTAATAATGTCCAGATCAATACAGTTTGTGGACTATAAAAAATAGTGTTCCCAAACATGTGGATACAATAATGTAACCAAATAAATACATAACACTTAGTTTAGGTTTTCTAAAACGGTAACTAACTGATTTAACCTGCTTTTCCCTAATAAGAATGTCAAAACCATGGGAACATATAGAAGTAATGTAGTAATATACATGTAATATAATATGAAGTAAAAGATATTGTTCAAAATCAATCTTGTTCATTGTCTTAGCAACCTCAACTCTATGAAATTATTCATGAATTATAACTCTATAATCATAACAATAGAAATGATAAGGAACCACAAGTAATCCTTGAATAGTATTAGTCAAATCTATTCATGGAAACTTAATTCAAACCATGGGGATCCAAAACATAATCTCATGGGTTAGTACCAGCACCTCTGATACAACCAATACCTCAGAGTCTATCCAAGACAACCCATATTGGAGTCCCTTGTGTCACCCATCACTTGGTGAACTCTGAGCCCATATCCAGTACCTCACATTGTGGACTAAGTATCCGATAAGCCACTTCATATCCCTCTTTCCAACCATTATGTACAGAGTTTCTCCCCCAGCGAATTAGTTTATCACGTTATTGTTAAATAATATTCCTAGATAACTAGATCAATTCTATCCAATGTATTTCTCCCATTGTGTCAAGTGGTTTTAAGACAAGGAAAAAGATTCTTTTCATGGTTTCTTTATGTATGGAAACATGCTCTCCCACTACTTGAATAAAGGTAAGGCATGATATTATCAACCATATGTCATAAAAAATCAGTCACTTGTTCCACCAGATACGTAGTAAATCCTATGAATATTATTCAAGCCAAAAAAATCATATGAAATCAAGAATAAGAACTATGAAAAGAGAAATGGCGCAGAATTATATGGAATTGGTTACATGTTATAAAGAATAAGCATAATTATGGAGTGATAATTAAATATTATATGTCACATGGCATGCGGTATAAGAGATTAGAGTGAGAAATAAATCATTTGAAATAGATAGTTTTTATAAGACATTAGGACAAACAAAAAAGTATTAGATTAGTGTTTTTCAATCAATTTATTCAATTTTATTTATTCAAAGGGTTGGAACATGGAAGTTTTCATAGGAATTAACCATAAGGGCCTATCAAATAGACAAAAATTCATCATAATTCCATTCATTAATAATTGTATTTTTATAGGATAAAACATTCCCTATGGGGTGCCCAATTATTCAAGAATCAAGGGAATTAGGCCCTAAATGAGTAACCACTCATATTAATGTTTCTAAGGTCAAGGTTTTCCTCCAATTTTGTGATTCTCTCCCCCTCCCCAATGGAAATTTTGTACATGTTAACTAGTTCAATTTAATTTATTTTACAATATAGTGGTGTAATCATATGTTTCCAGTGAAAAGAAAAATGTTTAGCAATATAAAATTTAACAAATCATTAGTAAAGATGATATACCACATACCTTGTACTAGGGATTACCCACACATCCAATATCAAGAATTTATTTGTTCTGGTTTGAGAGAAGTCATATAAATGTATGAACACCCTAAAAATAGGGAGAATTAGGTCCCACAAAAATAGTACATTGTTGGAGGGAAGATATGAATATTGGAAGGGTGGGTAGTTTATAAATTACCTAAAACATTCTAACTCTTTTGATGGATAAGGATTTTGAACTCTAATAAATGAGACACTGATAACCCTACCATAGAGGAGGAGGAGTTCTCCGTGCATGAGGGATGGAATTTTTATATTAGAAAGATGGGAGAGGGAAAGAGGGAGTTAAAACATTTAACACCTTAAGGTAATGTAAGTCATTCCCCCACTCTTTATTGGGATACATGGTTTGGAAACACATTTTTCCAAACCACTAACCAATTTTGTGGTTCACACTGCCTATAAATCACACTACACCTGGTTTTCCAATTCAGTTTGACCAACTGAGCTAAAACCATGCACCCAAAAGTGTTCACACACTACCTTAGTGGAAAAAATATGTGGGTTGGGTTCCCAATTAGGGAAATATTTTTTCATCCCATGTGAACCCTCTACTAAGAAATGAAGACATCCTGGATGACCATAGACCACCTCTGCACATTTATATCATATCATGAGAAACCTCTTCCTCCACTGTACTGGGATGCACTATTTCCTATGAGGTCCTCATGGTTTCAGACAAACTGGCTGCCCTAAATGATTTTCCTTAAAGTAGTATTTTGGGCCCCGTCATGTCTAAAAGATATAAAATACCCATGGTACCCTTGGTCCATTAACCTAGTATACAAACAACACATTAAGGTGTTCCAACTCTCCAATTTCTATTCCAAATAACTTTTGGGAACCGAACAATCCATTAAGTTATGAAATATAAAATCCATAATAATTTATTCATATTCAAGACACATTATATGGATATATCCCCTAAATATATGTTATTTTCCCGAAGACGTAATGTGAAATGAATGAAGAAATTAGTTGAACTACCTAGGTCAAAACGTCATATTCCAAAGACCATATTAAATTTTAGAACGCCCAATTCACAAACGACTATCACCTAAACATACCAAACATAAGATGTATAAATTCAATCAATTATTACCTTTATGATTGAAAACAATTTCATAGAGCCTAATAAAGGGATTATTACTTGAGATATGATCACAAAATCTTCTCTGTTAAAACTATATTCTATAAATTGTCTGGCCAAAACAGAGACATTTTATTCCACCAATCTATGTGTTCCATCAGTTATCCAAACTTTCTAATAGCATGATTCTCATTTTAAATGGTTTTTCGACTCCTAATAAACCTCAAAGTCCTGGTAAAACTATCTTGTCATGGAATGTCTTGGCCGACACTTACTAAAATTCCATCAACACTAAAATGTTCCATTAATTTTTTCATCAATATTTTAATATGAGAGGAGAGAGGTAATACATGATGATCCACATTTGGTAAAAATCTCACCAAAAACATAGCATAGAGGGCCATTGAGTTTTAAAATCTAGCACCGGTGCCTATATATGAAGGCACCAAATAATTCTCTGAGTGAATTCACATAATCCAGTAACCATATAACAAAACACCCATTTATGTTGTTGTGCCTCAACACGGCCATGAAGGTATGATCAATCCAGAAGACTAGGATCGATACCCCTTTAAAATGACTCATATTTTCCCTACATAAATTTGAGGCACTTTTCAAATGAACTAAATTAGTTCAAAGGTCTCATCCAAGGAAAACCATAAATATATTTTTACAAGATAGAAAGAAGTTAAACGGAAAATTTTCCCATACCAAGAACACTGGATGAGTCAAATTCAACTTTCACCCAGAGATAATGTCATATTGAATGTCCTTGGGTCCATGAGTCAATCTATTGCACTACTACTTGGGATCCCATGTACCATATAATACTAAAAAATCATTTAAATAAACTCCTTCTTCTGGATTAGACTATGATATAGATCAACTAAAAATCCAAAAATATTTAAATTTTATCCCAACATAAAAAAGGACACTCTCTCAATGTACCTAGATGATATCAAGATTGGGGATATTACCATAATTTAGCAATGATTACACTATGAAAATTTTAAATGTTCACAAAAGGTCCTGAGAAACTTCCTCTACTGTGATGGATAACTGATTGGTATGGTTTCAACCCATCCATACCCAACCATTCCAAGGATGAATAGTCAAACCACAAATAGTCGACATCCTCTAGAAAAAAGTAGGCTATTTGTGGTGACGCATAAGAAAAAAATACATTATTTCTTCCCCACATGATTCATCCAATGGGAGTTCTATAAAAATAATCAAGGCCCATCCTAGATAAATGGTGTTATATGGATTTCACGTTCATGCAAGCGCAACATAATCATTCCCTCTTTCAAGAAATGACTTAAAACCAAAAACATCCACAGGGAAATTTTTCAAAATCCCAACCATTTCCAAATGGTATTTCAATGGTTTCACTTACTATACATAGTGTAACGGATATCAATCTTCCAACATTATTCTCTCACCTTATGAGTGTTCGAGTCGTTAGATATGATGAAGAAGTAATATCATTTCAAGGACACATACTAAATCGACCACTGATTGTGGGTCCTAGATTTGGTAATCGTTACTTATAATTCATTAAAATGATGTTATAGAAAACCTTCCAGTTATGAGAGCCATATTAGATTCACATTAGATGTATACTTGAATCTCTTCATATTTAGTATCCACTTGAACTATATCATTAGGAATTAAAGAAACGATGAAAACCCAACATATCAAACAACTGAACCTCTTATGACACCATCACAAGATTCAGGATGAGTTTTATTTAGTCAAATGATCTGGTAACTCTACTTTGGAGATGAACCATGAACATAATGAATTATTTCATGTTTACAAGGCTACCACCAAATAATAATTGTTTTATATCCCATTTCTGTAACTCGACGGGGACAACGAATACCATCTCATTCTACACTGAGACAATGCAAGAAAAAAATATATCTTATATATTTCCATAGGCTTATCATCCCAATTAATTTAATAATGTTATGTATCATGTATAAGATCTAACCTATATTTTCAATACATTATAGGACTATAAAACAAGATGATGACCTTCAGAATCATAAAACACTAAAAGGGAAGAAAAAAATGAACACATTATTTACAATGAATCCAACCATGCAACTGACATGTCTATGCCACTTGATTTTAGATTTTAAAAATTCTCACTCATTGAAATTTTCAATAATAGACATGAACACCCCTCAAAATAGTGTTTTATTTTGTAAATTATGTTTCCTACACAAACATAGATTCCATAACTATTCCACACACCTGGAAATATTCATAGTTTTTGCAAGATAATTGGATATCTGAGGTTACTAACTAAATTGCGCCATCCAATTACTGAATCTAAAATCATCAATCCAAATTGAGTTTCTATATATAATGGGTCACATGGATTAATATCAAATCAATTAGGTTCAAATGAAAGGGAAAAGGCTTACATGGAAATTTCACATTATCATTTCAAGGAAATACTCATAGAAACACCCAAAATGGATTTTAACTAACATTACATTAGGGTTTAATCAATAAACACATGTACTGTATAATTTTAAGGAATTAAATAGAAACTCATCTCTTTCTTGAAATAATCCTCTGTCTGTTTTTAAATAAAAACTAACCCAAATCATAAAGAAAAGGATTATGAATAGGGATGCATGAAAAACAACAATTTATTATAAAACTCTATTTTAATAATTATTTATTTATTTACATCATATTATAATTAGTTCATGTTATCACATAACCCCATATATTACACACATCATTTATTTATAAGGCATCACCCCCATTAAATCTCGATTGAAGATAGGGAATGTCTTATTAATTAGTATGGCATATTAAAAAAACGGTTTACACCTATCATTTTCTTTTAAATCCATATATGTGTAAATGATAACATAAAATATCACTTAACTCATATTTAACCACATATTCCATTTGGATAGTAACTAAGAAATAACAAAAGTGAATTCAATCTTCGAGTTTCCCATCAATCCATCTATGGTTCAACTAATAAAATTTAATAAAATTATAAATTAATATTTTTTTAAACAGTCTTAGTAGGATCATTGAATAAGAGAAATTCACCAAATAAGATACATAGGCATGTTGTTCATTTATGAATTTGGCCACACATGTCATTAATTCCAAGAAAAATGGGTGATTGTTTTAATAAGTAGACCAAAATATTTAAGGTCAAAACATAGAAACAATAATATTTACTACATTTTTTTGTGTATAAGGCTCTTATTAGATGGTTTATTTATATGGGTTACCACTCCTCGGTTTATAAGGATCAAATTAACATTACAATTTAACTGTAACCACATTGTTTCAACCCATGGAACTAGTGTTTCAGGTCTCAATAATTTAATAATTTATTAGTGGTGTTTATTTATCAATAACCAATTGAATATTCTATAATTTAACTATGGATTCTGATAATATTAATTTCATACCATTTAACATGGTATGGAAGCAAGAAAATATATAAAGCATGCTAATAAAAACACTAAAAGTGGGGAATCATGGTATAAAACTACATGAAACCATACTTATTTACTACATAAACATGTTATAACCAAGAATTAAATGAAATTCATATGTTGGTAAAATCAATAAATTCTACTAATTGAAATAAGAATGGTATCAAATATGATGGAAAATAAGTAATCATGGCACATCATTAATTTCATATAGATTACTAATGAATCATACATAGTATAGAATGTATAAAACTTGTGAATCTATTAATGACTACAATGATTCATGCAATTCTTCCTACATTCCATACTAAGAAATGGTTAAATAAAAAAAATCTCAAAAATCATTAGAAATGGAAAATAGTCCAATCCCTCTTGTTGATATCATAATCAAATGTAATATCAAACAACATGAAAAATATTCCATTCCCTAGCCACAAATACTATTACCCACACATTGGATGATTACTCATAGGAATAGATATTATCCCAGTGTCTTCACATTCATAGTCTCCTGTCAACATGCCCAAAATAGCATGACTATGCAAAAGAATGGATATAATATAAATTTGATACATCCCAACCTAAATGACCAAAAAACTGGTAACCATACCACTCATCACAAGACAACAATATCACTTTTTCACCAGATGGTGGCTTCGAAATAGCCGTAAGGGTCTAATGGTGGTATTATGGGGAGACTATACCCTCGTTGGAATATACTAATTAAAATATAGTAATGTGTAAATTAATGGAAAATAGAAAAATAATTAATAATAAATGAATAATTAGTAGAAGATAAGTATAATAACCAAATAAAAGTAAATGGACAACACCAACATAATAAATGATTCTTGAATGTCATAGTGATGCTACAGGATAAAAAGAGAAGGTACAACATATAGTACAACGCAATAAAAATAAATGATCCAAAATGTTTACTTCACAATAATCATGTGTAATAGAAGATTCCTATACTCCCATGTTCCCAAGTACATAGCATAACACGAGTTAATAATCCATAGACATACAACTATTACGATCTTATTAGGTACCCAGTGCAATGGTGGCATGATCATTTTATTCAATTCAATAAACATGGCACATGATATTGGGCATAAGAACTTAGTAATGAGACGTGATGAAAAATCCCATTCAATTGGGTACATGGTAGAAGTATTAAACATAAGGCATAATTTTTAAAAATATAGTATTTGGAAAATGGAATAGGTAACAAACATATATTGTGAGAAATGAAGCATGGGAACAAGAAAATATTTAAAAGACATAATCATAATTATTAAATCATTTCATTGCTTTCTTGAATAAAATTTAATCAATTTCATTTTATTCAATGAGTTCGACCATTTCATGGACAATGGAGATTAAGCATAAGGGACTATTACATATCAAATAATTCTTCATAACTCTCTTCATTAATATAATACATTTTTTTGGATGCAACACAACCCAATGGGTGTACAAACATTCAAGTAAAAATAAACATTCCATGAAAGAAGGAACCACACTAACGGATGTGGATAAGGTGAAGGAGATAAGAAAACGTGATGATTCCCCACCCACCAGGTTCATTCTAATCTTGGTAATGCATTCAATATTATTTATTTGAAAAAGGGGTGGAATCTGTAGAAAAGTATATCACACAGAAAAATAACAAACCATATAAAACACAACCAAATATTAATAATGAATCTATACCACTAACCATATATCAAGGAAAACCCACATGTCGAATATAATTTTAGTTTGATCTCGTTCGAGAGAAATTATAGAAACAGATGAATTCCCAAAAAATAACAAGAATTTGGCCTCACTAGAATAATGAAAAATTAAAGGGATTAAATGATGTATTGAAAGATGATGATTGAAGAGCATACCTAATGATATATGACGATTCAAAAAGTGAAGGACTTGGATATCACATAAAGGAGATATCAAAAACCCTACAATGGACTAGGATGGATACTTTATGCATGAGGGGGGGGAGGGGGACTAGTCCAATGGAATGATAAGAGTTGGAAAGATGGAGTTAATAATTTAACTCATTAAGTAAAAAAAGTCATTCGACATCTTTTTATTATAAGAAATTGGCCTTAAAAATTAACATAATCTTGAATTAAAATGAATAATTCACATTGAGGATCTTTTCAGATTTAGAGTTTTATGGAGTTAGGCTATAACATATACATGACGACTTGAATAATACTTGTAGACACTTCTACTCAGTTAACATTTTTTCAAAAAATAAATACTCTTGAAAAAAAGAGTCTTGTCTAGTTCCATGTTTTAGACAGCATGACATTTCCTTAATCCCATACATTACCCTAATCCACATTATGTCCTGTTAAAAAAATTACAAAAACATGGGATGAGCATAAAAAGCTCAATAAGGGAACACAAAGATGGAAAACTGTTAGTTTTTCAAAACAACAAGTAAACTACGAATACATTATCATAAGTAATATATTTCACCATTATGAAGTAGTAAATAATATTCACTTAATAAACGATCATTTCTTACCCTTATTTAACCAAAATATTACCATAAAACCTATATAAATAACACATTACATATAAATGTGTCTAGGGACATCAACATTATGAATTGGAATAACCATACAGTCGACATCCATACATATCACTAAATGGAATACCCATATGGCCAACTTCCATACCCAATGGATTAGAGGTTATAATGTAACCACCAGTCCTGGTTTATCACGACACCACCCATCATTTATTTTACCAGGTAACCACCCATCAAATTTCCAACAACCATTATACAATCATATCATATAAAATATTGCAAATATAAACATTTCACTAATAACATTTAATTTGGAATCACAAGAAATAATTTCCAGATATTGAAATAATCAATCCATTTAAAAAAAACATTTTCAATACCAAAGAACCGAAAAATATAATAAGGGATTTCCTTTTCATTTTAGAAAAAATCATGTCTTATAGAGGTATCCAAATAATGATTACGGCAGCAGAGAGGTCATTGTTTCCCAAAACGGTAAAAAATTATGTTTTTCGTTTAGTAAAATGATTATGAAAAAAATATTACCTTTGAATGAAAGTAAAATCAATAGGTTTTATTATACACCATGTAAAATAAGAAGGTATATATTATAAAATATGCCTCAATGAAAAGATATTAAGACTAAGTCCCTTACCTAGTGTCCGACTTGATTCATTCGTTATTTAATCTCTTCAATAATAAACTAAGGTTAATTTAAATTTTCTTAAGAACCTTTTTAATGTTTATTATTCCTTTTATATCACTTATTACCATATTATAAACTTTATGTAATCATGCAAGTTAATAATGGTTGTTTTGTCGATATTTGGTACTTGAGTCAAAAATGAACACCGTATAATTAAAATTTGTCCATGTCATCAATAGATAATTATCTCCAGAATGATATTCATGATTTTGATATCATATACATCATATATATCCAGTATTTATATCTATTTATAACAGTACACAACATTTTGGAGATAATAAATGAAATGCACTGTTCAAGGAGACGGTAAGTTGTACGTACACATAAACACTACATTCATTTCTATTTCATATTTTAATTAAATTAAAACATAATTATAGATAGGTATATTATAATTATAGTATAATATTAATTATAATATCATTAACACTATCCTTTATATGTCCCACACATGGAATTAATGGGTCATATAACATTGAGGGGGCGGTAGTCTGGACTTCCCCAAATGATATTACCGCATTTACCCATAATAGAAAGCATAAATATATGATAAAAATGAAAACTAAAGAAGAATAATGATAAAATAGACATAATATATAAAATATATAAATATTGTGACATCTTAATGGCCACCATGAGAGGCGGTAGGAGATAATAGAACTATCATCGTTTTGTGAGGCGTTATTTTTCCATCCACCGAAACAGTATGTTCTTCACCCATTTGATGGAGGTGTGTGTAATGGCCCGGACCCCACAGGACCATTCCTTTGTTGAAATCTATATGGTCAACATGACGCGTGTTATAATGATAATTTTTAATACTAATTATAACATAAAAATATGTTAAATAATAATGAGGATGACATAAATTGTGTGATTAATTAATCTAAAAAGAGAATTATCATGATAAAATGATTTAATGGGTGTTAGTATTATTAATGATGTGAAGTGGGAAGGTGTGTGACCCATTAGACATTGATAAATGAAACATGCGGTATATTATTAATTGAGTAATTGTTGAAATTAAAGTTGAATAATAATAATGGGTGTTGTGTTATTAATATTATTCATAATATTAATAATAATGAGAAATTAATTTAATGAGCCATGGTATTTATTGCAAACAAATAAATGAATATGAACAGTGGAAGCATGGTGGTGCATTAATAAAATTAAAGGTGAGTTCGTTATTATTATTATGTTAAATAATAATAATAATGGTGGCATAAAAAATATGTTGGGTTTATTAAATTGAATGGTTTTAATTTAATAAAATTGGTTTCAATTTAATCAGTGTGAAATAAAAAAAATAAAAAAATTAATTAAATTAACGGATGTTATGCGAAATTGACGTGGCATGGTCAGATTTAGATTTCCAACGGGGTGGTTTAATGTGGTCAATGTGATGATCGTAAATATTATCAAAAATAGTAATAATGGTGATGAGTTAATAAAATAATTTGATTAATTGTTATTATTATTGAAAAACAATAAATAACAATGATGGCGTAAAACTATGTACGAGAGGTTAATGAAATTAAATGTATTATAAAGGGGTTGAATATGTAAGTTATATTAATTTTTTGGTCAATTAATTCAATTAAATGAAATGGTTTTGAGTCGCATGGAATGGTTTTAGTTTAATATGAGAATAATTATGGTAATCTAATTTAATGTGATTAAATTATAACATTAATGATGGGTGTTATTGATATTAATTTTATTAATAATGACATTGAAGTGAGATTGGAGAGAGATTACAAAGTGATGGAATAATAAAGAAAATAATAAAAATAAAAATAAAGGAATGAAGGTTGGGGCGTGTTAGGCATGGAATGTGGAATGGGAGGCGCCACATTTGTGGAGTGAGTGAAAATTGTGGAATAATTAATGAGATTGGAGGGAGAAACAGTTAATGGAAATAAAGATATAGAATTTAATGCAATAAAATAAATAAGATTAAAAAAGGAAATCAATCAAGGAGTGGGGCGTGGTTGACATGGATCCCAAGAGGGGACTTTTTTTTGGTGGGGCATGAAATTTGGATATGAGGATTTAAAAAATTAAATTAAATTAAATTAAATTATATAATAATCATGTTATTGTTTTTGTGGATAAAACACTTTTTTGACCGTAACTTATTCGTGCGACCTCGGTTTCATGAACCATCTAAGGCAGTGTGACCCTGACTACGAGACAGAAATTATTAGTCCAATATTGGATGTCTTTTTTGGGTTTTTGGATCGGGTACCTAAAACACTTGTGAATTAATATATTTAAAATTATTATTAAATCTTTGACCCGTCATAACTCCTACGTGCGATGTCTGATTGGATTCTCGTCAGTGGCGATGTGATCCTATAATTAATACGATCAATTCAAGTATAATGTTGGATACAAAATTATGTTTTGTGGCTCAGGTCCACAAAACACCCAATAATAATAATATCATTATTATTACGGGATCTTGTATCCAACGTATATCCCTCATACGGTATCGGATGGACGAACCATCAGCGATAGCGTAACCCTAAAATTATGACTGTCTTTTTAAGAACAATGATGAATACATTTTTATGACTCATGTCTCAGGTCACTAAAACACCTATTATTAATTGAAGTTATTATTCTCATTAAATGCATGGAAACCGCATGGCGTGTCGTGTGTTGACCAGTAAAATTGTGTAACAATTGTACAGTCACGTCGTGTATTCATTAATACACGTTGCGTACCGTATTACCTTTTCGTTGCCTATATAGGAGAGGTTCATTTTTTATTTAAGGACCTCTATTATTCTCTGCACGGCCACGCTCTCGGATGACTTAGAGGCCTTCCTCATAACTTCTTCATCCGGACTCCGATCGTCGATCCGTCATTGATTGCACGATAGTGTCAGCGAGGAGAACATCATACACCCTGTTTCATTCCATCTTTGTTGAACTCTCCTCCATAGTTTCCAACCGAGGAGACTACTGATAAATGACGGGAACGACGGTATTTGACGAACGACTGTAAAAAGTTGTTCTGGAAGAATCCTTGTGAACGTGGTGGTCGTGTATGTAGAAGGAAATCGGAACCTGTTGAGGTAGGGATCTTACATTCGTCTCTCTAGATTGTGCATCATGCGGGGTGGGTGTCCTCTTGTTTACGTGCAACACATTTGAACTAGTTTAATAAAGATAATAACTGGCTTATATAACGGGGATGGGAAGTTTGTGAATGCAGTTACATTATTTATATCCTATGATATTATGTTGTGAATTGAATGAGCTTCTTCCTACTGAAAATCATGGTCGTTGGGGGCCTTTTCTTACGCGATTAAATTATTCCCTCTCCTTCTATATTTCCTTATGGATGATGATTTTATTGAATGTGGAAATTGGTTAATCACATAAGGTTGGCTGATTAAATACCTAGAACCATTGTGTGATCACCCCGGTTGAACAAACTGAAATAAAAATCATGTGGGTGCTGGTTAGGGTATATTTATGTGAAGGGGTGTTTTGTGGTTTGTTGTGATTCAGGTGATCAGCGGGGCTGAGGTTGGCTTGGTTGTAGGTTGGTGTGAATGCTATATTGGTGATGGGCAGCGGGGCTACGATAAATGGTTTCAAAGGGATGATGATGTATGGATTTCGGTGTGATTGTGGTTATGGTGGTTGGCAGTGGGGCTGGAGGGATGAGTTTGAATGTTAATGAACTATGGGTTGCGAATAATAAATAAAATGTGGAAGATTTAATGAATGGTGGGTCTTGGTAATGGAATGGGAATAATAATCAATTGATTTAGTTGATTAATAAGAAGGGACTTCTTTGTGTTGCTTGTGTTTTCCTAACTTGATTTGTGGATGGCAGGGATATGGTTTATGAACTCTTGATCCAATTTGGTTGTTGATAGTTGCCTGATAGGTAAGAAAATGATAACTAAAGCTATTGAAACATGAAAACATTAAATGGGGTTTTGGGATTGTTTGATGTGTGCATACTCAAGAAGTAGTAGTTCCAAGGCACGTGCTCATATTTTTTTTATAGAAGCCTTAGGATGGGCTGAGTGGTTTTTATACTTATATAAATTTGTACGTTTTATGTTTTTTTACGCACCCCACCCATGTTGAGCACTTAGTTCCAAAAACTCCCATTTCATGGGGGAGGGTGTTTTTTCCAACACTTTTATTAGTGGCTGGTTATTATCTCCTTTCGTCTCCCTTTCTCAGGTAGCCCAATTATCTTCGGGAAGGCTGTGATGGGCTGAGGACCATTATTAGCCCAAGAATCTTTGGGCAGGGTAGTGTGGTGGTTGGCCCAGGTGTGTGCAGGCTGGTGGTTTCCCAAGTGTCTTCGGGATGAGGCCCAGGTGTCTTTGGGCGTGGAAAAAAATCTTCTAGCCCATGTGGCTTCGGGCGTGGCGGTGGTTGTTCTAGCCTAGTTGTTTTCAGGCGTGGTTGCAGGTGACAGTTGTGGCTCAGGTGTTTGCAGTCGGGGTTTGGCAGTGGGACTACGTGAGGATGTGGCCCAAGTGTGTGCGGGTGGGATGAATAAGTTTAGCTAATGTTTTTAATAAAATAAATCCTTTAAAAGAAATCATTTTGAAAATTTGAATGTCTTTCCCATTCATAAATAATCTTGTAAACATGTTTGAACCCAATACCACCCATAATAAGTGTAGGGGAAAGGATTAGAAAACGAATAAGAACCAAATTCCATGAATCACCAAAATTACATTGAATATACATTTCATATTGTTGTAAACATGCATCAAAAGAATTAATAAATCATAGAAATTAATGTTAAAATATTGTACATACGATAACCCACCTTGAATCGTTGTTTTCGCAATGATTGAAACTCATAATCACTTCAAAGAAGCCCAATGGACAAAAAGGAACTATGTATAAATAAAAAGATCAAAATCCCCAATTTAAAATCAAGGAAACATAAACCCTACGTCATAAGAACCCATGGAGGAAGAATAATAAGAAGTAAATAGAATAATATGGAATAATGATGAGAAATAAGGGCTTTCCATTGAATATCCACCACAAATCTGGAATAAAGTTCAAGATTTCCCCATGAAGGGGGAGAAGAATCCATGGGAGAGGCTTGAGAGGGGCTCTATAGCTTCTAGTGGTTAGATGGGGAGGATTTTGGAGATTTGGGTTAAAAATGAGGATGTAAAAGTCGTAAAATACTACTTTGAAATTTAACAGACAGACCACATAGTTTTTCCACACTATCTTCCAGACCATGCATCAACCATGTGGTTGCCTCTTCCCAAAAGAATAGGAAGTTGCATAGATTCCTAGAAGAGGTCACACAGTCTGGCAGAAAATTGTGTAGGGTGGATAGTGCTTCTGTCTAAGCCACACTATTGGAAGGGATACGGGACACAGCTGTGTGTCCTAGATAGATCCAATGTATAGGCCACATGGTTTGAAGAGGGGTGGAACATGGTTTCAATTAACTATATTCCAACCATGAACCACCCTCTTCCCCTCTCATAAATAACCATTTCTACAAAAAAATCCTAGGAAAATACAAAGGAAATAAATAGATCAAAAATAAATAAAATACTAGTATTTTAAAGGGTCAGGGTTTTAAAATTTTCCCAACTATTGACACTTTATACTCCCAAAATGTCGGAAAAGGTATGTCCAACCAAAATGCAAGGCAGGGGTGGACTCTATACAAATGAACCTTAATCAACTCAAGGGAATGATCTTGAAGAATTCATCTCCCATCCATATCTTGAACAAGGATCAAGGGAGACACAACTCCATGCACAATATCAAAACATGGAAAACCCCAACCCCTAACTAGGAAATTACCAAAGAAACCCATCATGATCAATTTGTAATTTCCATGATAATCTTTCACATAAACCATTCTCTATGCCATCCAAAATACAAAGGTCATGTTTGGGTAGGATGGGATCAAATATTAACATGGGAAACTAGATTTAGAAATTCCAAAGAATAAATGAATAAGGACTAAAGTTCTATGATCACTGGGGGTGGTCTCCCCACCCTTCTAGAACACTGGATAAATATTAGTTCCTCAAATTGAAACAAGCTCATAAAATAAAAGGAAAAAATCTATGAGAGATGAGGTGACAAACAATAAATGACACTATTACACAACTAAAAGATTTATAATTCCCAATATACATACAGAATCTTCCCCCATCCCCATAAAATACTTCACCCCCATGCTCAACATCCCAAAATAAGAAAACATTTTCATCAAAAGAAACTCTAAATTGTTTCAACATCAGCACCATGCTTCTCCAAATGTGATGTGGGATCCTTAAAAGGGATGGATTTGGATCCTTGTCACCTCCTTGGAACACCCCAAAAAAATAGTTTCAAATGACCCAAGAATCCATAGTTACGGGAGGTCTTTTATGCTTCTAAACTCCACAGATTAGCATGCCCCATCTTTCTAGGCTATTGGAACACCCATAGAATACTCCTAGATGATTTTGGTGATAAGAAAAATTGAAGTCACTTCATATCACTCCCCAATAGGATAGACATATCTCTATTACCTTTCATTTTACTAAAACCACTTACACTGCTCCCAGGGATAGGTGAGAAATCAACCATCTATGGCCTTTCGATAAACCTGCATCGATCATAACAACCTACCTCACTGCTTCTTCATAAGTGTCGAGAAAGGACAATACTTCCTAAAACAGATCTATTTGATGTCAATTTTAAAATAATTGATCCAGTAGGGGTCCATCTTTGGATAGTTCCTAAAATATTCCACCATCTCAAAAAAACTCCTAGCATACTCCAACACCATTAAATTACCTTCCCGGAGGCGGTACAACTCCATATCCTTCGATTACCTCACATATTTGGACAAATAATACTAGATTAATAAGGCCATAATGTGTTACCATGAATTTCACTTCCATTGTTTGGAGTAGTAAACAGACTTTTTGTAATTCCAACCAAGATCTTCCATCCTAAAGGTTATGAACATGAACTTTAGAGATTTAGGGAGCTCAATATGAATGAAAATAACCTCAATTCTTTTCAACCATTACTCAACTTTACCTATCTTTAGTTTCCAAAAGAAATGATGAGGGTTAAAGTCCAAGAACATCCAAAAAAATTATTGGTATTTAGGACCACTGGGTTATAAGGTTGTAATTTACAAAGTAAAACACAAGAGGGTGTGAATTTTGTCTTCTCAAAATTTTCCACAATTCTCACTTTAGACACCCACTATATTTTATGAAAATTAGCAGTGTTTTTATTTTGTTATAAAAATATAA
Source organism: Viscum album (assembly GCA_963277665.1). Lineage (NCBI taxonomy): Eukaryota > Viridiplantae > Streptophyta > Magnoliopsida > Santalales > Viscaceae > Viscum > Viscum album. The sequence continues at coordinate 280,956,320 of OY728152.1, forward strand.
ATAACATAACCATAAAAAAATAACATAGATTTTCATAGTAGTCTTGGGCGCAAATATCCCCTATTACACTCCAATCAATACTCTCTCTGTGAGCTTGGTGAATTTAACAAGTATAGTCCTCTTATCCCAAGACTGAATTTACACAACCAAGTAAAGGACATTGACACCTTTACAATACTAAATAAAAATCCTACATTTTCTTTTATAGGGAACTAGTTATCCACATCTTATATTGAGAATATAATACTATACCAGAACTGAGTACAAGAAGTTGAAACTCAAATAAATAATAAGAGATTGATTTATTGAAATAGGATAAACTTCCCAATTGTTACAACATGCAATTGATAGTATACAGAAATTATTCTTAATAAATAATAATATTCAATAGAGAATGAGTCTGAAGAAATACAATTTTCATATAGATCTTCAATTCAAAAATAACAACAAAACAGATCTGTCACAAACATAAAATAGAACTAGATAGAACATGTGTATCTACAAAATGTAGTCCTTTAATAGATTGGTTTTTTTGTTACTGCACTAAAAAATAATTTCATGAAAGTAGAATTGTATGTAAATCACTTATCACATATATTTGAAGAGATATTATGAATTAATATATATAATATTAAATGCTTCCTTCTATATTCTAGATCCAAAAGAGTAGCCTGATTGATTGTGGGAATTCAGATTTCTGTTAACCAGAAGTGTTGTAACATTCCATTGAAATAAGTGAGATTTTCTCTGATGAACATGGTTCTTTGAAACAATAAAAATTATCCTTAAATAATTCTTTAAATATAACTCAACCATTGACAAAATCTCATATTGAGAACACGTCTTGAATAACTTCTCCATTGAGAACACAAAGTAGTGTTGAACTGTGTAGGGTAGAGTTCCTTTATGTAGCGTAGGGTTCCTTCACAGAGTGTTACATATCCATAAGTACATATTTATGTAATTTATGGAATAAAGTAGTATAAGGATTATAATACATACATTTATCCTTGTCAACGTAAAATACCAAATGTATCATTGATGAACCATACATTCAAATTTTCCAAAAGTATAGTATGAATAGTGAATCCAGGTTCCAATGTAGGGTTGTTGATCCATATTCTTGATGATTTCCACACATAGGGATTTTTTTCCAAATGAAAACTATTTAGTGTATCATAGGCTTGAAGCCAAACACAAACATTATCCTTTTCATCATCACATAATAATGGAAATAGTGTTTCAAAAACCATTTTGTAATGGTAAAAAAATTGAAAAAAAATATAAATTCTTGTAAATATCAATTAACAAAACATCATTAGAAAACAAAAAAGAGTACTTATGATCATCAAAATCATTATAAATCATAGATTATTGTTGAGACAATACATTCCTAGCAATCTCCCCATTTCTATGATCACAAAACCCATAGCATAATCCTTAATAAAATTAAATAAATTATAGGAAATGTAAAACATAAAAGTGAATATAAATATTTTTCAAAAAAATACAATTTCATAGAATTATTTTGATAAATAAAATTTTAAAATAAGTAAAATGTTGTGGTTTGAAAATATTTTCTCCATCTCCCTAGAGATATTATCCATTAACATAAATCAACTACCCCTTTTTGTGATATCAAAAATATGGTATGAAAGAATAAATGTTATAAACCGTAGTTAATATAAAATAGAACTAAAAATGTATATTTCTGAATACGGCCAAAAGAAAAAATTAATTAAATATTGGATGTAATGTACGGAACCGAAATAAAGATAAATAAATATAGATATGAAAAAACTGATGTTAAGTTAAACAGACATTCAAATATTATACTACAATCTGTAATCAACATAAATATTCAAAATAAATGATTTTAGTGTTTAGTTTTAGTAGGAATAAAGGGTTATTTTAGATAAAAAATGGAATAAACATCACTGCTAAGATCAATCAGCTCCAATAGTAGGATATAAATATGGTTGTTGAACACTCTTGTCTAATATTGGATCAACTTCTTGGAACCATTTTCAACATTCAATCTCTCAAAAAATTGATTTTGAAAAATGTACTCACAAATTCTTCATAATGAATAAAAGAGGTCAACTGGTCCTTGACATGAAGAATCCCTAGTCCCAAAAAGGTTTCATTGGAAGTGACCAAACCTATCATATGCTTCTGATTTTAAAAAAAACATTCAAAGGGTTTCTATCACATTGAATAGTGTTTATCCTATCATTAAAATAAGCTAAAACAAAATTAATTTCCTCAAACTTCTTCAGCATCTCTAGTGGTGTATGTTGAGAAGAGGTGGATATTCTATTTCTTTCATTAAGATACTGAAACTCTCTACCAATCATTACCTTAACCTTTTCAAACTCTATATTCTTGATAAAACCATACTTTCATTCAAAAAATTCTCTAGACATATTTTCCATAAACTCATTTTGATCTCAAACTGAAATAAAATTTCCCTTTAATTCTCTCAAATAATTCTTTTGAGCTTCATAATCTAATCTTGGTACTGAAGTTACTATGTACTCTTTAAAAATTTTCTTCTTATAATCCAACTATTCTCATAAAAAAGAAACATGCTTATCAAATAGTTTTATCTTTATAACATGATTATTTGCTTCAGAATAAAATTATTTGGGAGAATTAGATCATTCCTGATCAACATCAACTATATGAAGGCTTAACTCACTAGCTTCATTTGGTTTTTGGACCAAATTGGATACTCCCAAAATTCTAAGATCAGGAAAAATATGATTTCCGAGATTAGGGATCTCTTCCAAATGTAGTTCATGACTTTGAGCCTCCTACTCAATTTTCTTATCCACTTGAACTGCACGACCATCGTTTCATTGATCACCAATTAGAGTGGCATCCACACTTCAAATAGTTTCAACAAAAACTTCTAGGATATTAACTGATACTCGTCTTCCTTTTCTAACAAAAGATGATTCAAGGATATACGTTCCTTTATATTCATTAGTCCTATGGCATACCGAACCTACAGAATGGATAACTGTTTTCTCCCCATGAGCAGCAGCTAAAGTCTTCTATTTCTATTCCACTCCAACCGGAAGAAAACATTTGCAAGAGTTACTCTAGAAAAAAAAATGCTTCATTAATAATACAGCAATCGATGTGTTATTGTGATGATACCTATCTCCCAAAAAAATATTGACTATCCTTTATTTACATTACTGAAAGAAATAAAGAATCTTACCATATGGAAAATATCAACTCTTCACATCTTGGTGGAAGAAGTTATTTAGATATCTTATCATAAATCAAGGAAAATTAAACTTAATATGATTCAGAAATAGAAACATTGTAACGCCCCAACCCAGTTACGCAGAGTCGGTGCATTATTACATAACATTGGCATGATAACAGAGGATCATGTCTCAAAATACTGATTAGTTTAGTAGTCTTGGAAACACTAGATATATTCATAAGCCTTACATTACATCATAAGGTAAAAAAAACTATAATAACATCTTGTCTTCATATCCCCTCATACTATCCCTATAGGTCATTCATAAATTACTTCTTCACATGCTGGGAAAAATAAAACATTGAACGGGGTGACCTTAGATGCTCAGTAAGGGTAACAATATTGCAGAATCATTCATAGATAAGAATAAACACTTAAAGCAATTTATAACTAAAACAAAATCCTTTTAAACTTGAACTTCAACATAATATGGAAAAGATAAAATGAAATAATGTCATTTACTTATTCACATGGATATTCTACTAATCAAGGAATCACATTCAATATCAATAACCACTTTCATAATGATGGAATGCATAATGCCAGACTATCATAACCACATAGCCAAGGCCTCGTGCCAAGACTACAAATAATATTTTGCCACGGCCTTGTGCCAAGACACTGTTTTGTCTCATGAGACCTAACGATGCATCGAGGACCTATAGTGGGATCCACCCATCACTTACTAAGTCCAATGCATTTCTCATATGAAAAGTTTTAAACATAACCTAGACATTCGTATTAAAACTAGCATACGAAATGTCAATACTTTATCCACAAACCATGAATGGTATAAAAATAGCACATCCACAGTCAAACATAACTCATTCAATGCAATATGGAATATTGTATTTTATCATATTAACCTAAATCGAGAATGATGAAGGATATTGACATAGATGAAAAATAATCATCAAAACAATTAGAGTGAAATATCCCCCTTTTTCTTGAAATCATTTAAAAGTCACACTATTTGTCAAGAATCCATTTAAAATAGATTTTAGAATCAAAGTGTCTCATACCACTTTGAAACTTTTAAAAGGAATTTTTATTTTTAAACATTAAGGTCCATATAAATAAATCCTTAAAACCATTTTCAAAACATGGACATTAATGAGAAATATTTAAATAATAAATCTTTAAAACACTTAAAAATGTATTTTAGTTAGAGTTTCTATCCAAAAGAGAGACACTTGAATACAAATAATTGAGGTAATAAAAACTTTATAATATCATGATAATAATGGTATTCATGATATACTATGTCAAAGTACATTATATACACCATATAAAAGTGATTTGGTGTATAATAACAAAAAAGTCTCAATGGAATGTAAATTGAGATGAATTCTCTTATAAAGACCATATCCTTTGGTTAAGGATAAATCAACGACATAATTATGTGTGAAAAATATAAATACACTAAATATGATTTGATATTTAGTGTAAATCAATCAGATGACATTCACACATATTCTTGTAAAAACAACACCAATGAATTGGATATTTAACTCAACAAATGGAGATTGATTTAAAATTACCCTTATCAAGTTCATACCGATGACTTGAAAATTTATCAATGGAGTGATTATGTGTATAAAAATTATATCCACATAAAGGGGAGTGGAAATTATGATATAATCAAATTAATAGTGATTATACACATAATCTTGGAGTAAAGTAATCAAAGAAGTATGCGTAAAGCCGAATGAGTGGAAATTGAAATTTCAAATTCCCTTATCAATTTGGTAACTTATGAAACATGCACCCATGAAAGAAGGATAATACAATTATGATGTAAATATCCATAAATTAAAGTATATTACACAATGAATAGAAACATGGGTAGTACACACACCACATGTAATAAATAATTGTTGAACAATGGAATTCTCACGGAATTAAAAGTGAGATAAGAAACCCCTTACTATGTACTTTTTCCTTGGTAGAGGGTAGGTTAACCTCCTGGATAATGGATAAATAATTTTTATTGAATTATACAAGAATCATATTCATTAATATGATATCATATACGATCTTTTAACATTGATTTGTTAACAATATCTTAGAATTATCGTCGTTCCGGGTGTTAACGGGTTCATTTTCCATTATATTCTTTGTTATTTGAGCCATATTTGTTACTAATGGGATGTATATTATTCATATACAGAATGATGTCAAATATTTAAAAATTATTTTTAATCATTAAATGATAATTATCCTTGAATGGATATGATGCAGAATGAATATCATCGCGTTCGTGGAGACGGTAGTCCGTACGTACGCACGGGCGACAATATCATTATTTTGATATTAAAATAATATTTAATTTGATTTTATATCATATATACAGAATCATTATCATGTTATATTTATTATTTAAATGAATTAAACATCATTATTATAACCATACAAATAATAATTTATTGAATTACAATTACACCACGACATGGAGACGGTAAGTCGTACGTACGCACGTATGGTGACATGCCATTCAAAGGATGGAAAGAATACTGAATATGGTTGTAACATATTTATAATAACATCACAGTATATAGAATATACTGGAGTTATTATTTTTGAATAGAAATAACAATGAAATAAGAAGTTGAAGAAGAAAGGAACTTGAAAGAGGGTGGTGAAAACATTACCTCTTCTTTAGGTTCTTCCTTTTGATTTGATCAATAGGGATCCTTAGGGTGGCTTTCTGATCAAAATAAGTCTTATAGGTTGTAGTGGTGGAAGTTGAGAGAGTATTTGGGCAGGGTTTGGACGAGCCAAAAGGCTTTCAAGGTGTGAATTAATGAGAAGGGGAAGTGCGCTTTTATAGGAGGGGTGAGGGGAACCTTTGGAAAAGATAGAAATATTATTTTATAATAAATTAATATTCGGTTTCTAATGGCTCCAAAGTGGATTATTTAAAATTTAAAGTGGGGATGGGTCTAAAACCACTCAACCAGTAGAATTTAGACAGGTTTTGGTTATTATATTAATCTTATCTTTAAGTATTAACTCTTAGTTAATTAGTTTCACTTTTACAATGTCTCTTTATATTTTTATATTATATGGTTAATAAACATACTATATACATCCAAGAGACCCTCAATTGGTCCATTAATGATACCCCTATCATGATATGAGTCTCATTTCCGAACCATAGATTTTTATGAAATTAATATTAATTAATAATATAATATTTGTTTTAATAACTCTTTTATGTCAATTTTGACACTATTCAATTATTTATTTTTTTAAAAATAATAACAGAATTATTACTTCGAAAAAAATTAATTAATTCTATTATAACATGTCATATTATCCTATAAAATTATTTTTATTTATAAAAAGTCTAAAATTACATTTATTTTGGTATTTATAATATGAATTATTCTAATTTGTCATTAATTAGGTAATTACCGCATCACTATTGTGTCATAAATAAATTAAATAATATAATGTCTAAAAATTATAAATAAAATACCTTTAATTAGGAATTCTTTTTATGTTTCTAATGAATATTTATAGTCGAAAATCCATTATATATAAAACTAAATAAAAATTGTTTTTCTAAAAGATATATGCTTATGTCATTTTTGTATTAATTTTTACTTAATTAAAAGAAAGTGTCCCTATCACCTACAAATGGCTCCATGGGGTCCCCAAATCGACCCAAAGAAGACCATTGTCGGACATGTATCCACAAATAAGGTTATAACATGTTTTAGGGTAATTTAGTATTATTATAATATTATTGTTTAGCCCTTATTTACCGGATTTACCCTTTAACCATGGTAAATAAAATATTTACCGAAGTAATTATTCAAAATGTCTATAAATAAAAGTTACCTATTTACACAATTTGGACATCCTGATTCCAAATATGGAATCCATTTTTCCAAATTTAAAACATAGAAGTGGAATAAATTAATTTAAAATTAATTCCCGCTGTCAAAACAAAAAACGTGTTTTTAAGATATAATAACTATCAAAAGATTGATACTTGTTTATGTCCGGTTTAACTGTGAAATTATGTCCAATGACCAAAATTGTATTAAATGGTAAAACTATATTCTAAATACACTTTAAAACCACTCCAATTCATAATTTATCACTATTAAATGTTTTTATTAAAAAAGTTGTTTTTAATTAAAATTTAGTAATTTTCAATATTCATCAAAATATTAAAGTTATCTAAAAAGTACCACAATTTCACCTTAGGATAAATTCAATACTCCAAATCCAAAAATGAAGTCCATTTTGAGATATAAAATTTCAAAAAATTTAAAAAGTAGGTGTTACTATTCATAATGGCTAGTTTGATTGGTTGTGGTGTTTGTTAGAACTCGATGTTGCATACAACACACGCTATTGCATTATTCAATGAGAAGCATACTATAGAAGCTTGGGGTGTTACATTCTCCCCTCCTTCAATAAATTTCATCCCCGTAATTTTTTTTTTAAATTGGGCTTGAGAATATAATGGAAATTCCCACATCGGAAAAAGAGTCAATAAAACTATCACTTTAAAAGAAAGGAACAGAGGTATAAAGGTCAACCAAGATAACCCATACTAGGATTCCATGTAGGAAAACATGGATATGGGTGATAAACTAAGTGTTATGTTCTGATGGAGATGGATAGAAAACATTATCAGGAGAAAGTTAACAATAAGAAAATCACAAACTTGTGTTGGGACAAACGGTCAGTAGTTTCCCAGTAGGAAAAGTAAACGGACAACATTTTTTTATTTAAAGTTACATTACATAAGGAAGAGGAATTCATTTAATATATTGACTAAGAACATAAAGAGATATACTTATTTTTATGTAGAGTTTCATTCTTTAATAAATTTTTACCACTAAATCATTTTTTTGAACAATGAGTATTCATGAAGACTTGGTCACAATGGAAGAGCTAGAATAAACTTATATAGAAATACATGATCCACGTAGGATAAACTATATATTTACCTTGTATATAGATATTAATCAAAACCAAAATGGTTAATATAATATCTGATGATCCCCCAAATGGACATTCCATTAGAGAAAAAAACACTAATCTTAATTTCTAAAATTAAACCATCAATACCCCAAAGTTAAATAAATACCATTCAATAATCAATTTTCCTTAAAATCCTTCAATATAACTCAAACTAATATTGAAAACCAAAATGTATAAGAATTTAGTCTTCCACGTTAAAGTGTATCTCCAAATGACATTAATTACTCTTAAATTCACATACTTTAAAGTAATTAACCTAATCATTTCCATAAATAACCCAAATCACTATAAATCCACAATAAAAACATAGAAAAAAATACACCATTACTCCTCAAATGAAATCGCATACTATTCTATTTTCCTTGGGCATAAAGTGTTCACATCAAAGAGAACAAATTCCAAAATAACATTTATCACTTAATCACCAAATCATTTTCCTATAGTAAGGGTATTCATTTGATAGGACATAATATCCCAAATCAAATTATTATTGATCAATAAAATCATTTAACTAAAAATAATAGTCACACTAACCAGAGACTTCATGTAGTCCAGTGGTAGGTGATAAATCTCAATCGCACTTTTGTTGTGGTTTCGATTCCCACAGCTTTGTCCGACATGACGGGTTGTCACATGGTCTACGTGTTGTCCTTTTTCAAAAACTATATTTTATAACATTACCAAAATGAGATAAATTACTCAAAATAACCATAACATAATTTAACCACAAATCTTATCTCATACCTTTCATTTTCATCCCAAATTATAATATCTTATAATTTCCTCAAACCCAATGATCATATAAATCCATATGGTTATTTATAACTATATCCACAAGAGAAAAGATAACTCTTCCTCAAATATCATTCTCACATGGAAAACAGCAGGGTTAAAAATACAAGAGAAAATTATTCCAAAGTAAACCCATCAACAAGGAGCACTAATACTTTTTAAACATTCCTCCAACCATTTATTCCCACATAGCTTCTTCTTTGACCAAGAAAATATCCTATAGAATAGGGCATTCACTCGGGTAATGGCCAGGTCCCCTACATTTACGGTAAATGATTGTAAATGGATTCTTGGGAAGATTTTTATTTTCTTCCATAGTACTCTTCATTTTTCTTCGGAAATTCTTCACTTTATGTCCTTCTTTCCCACATGTAAAACATTTATTTGTTCTGTTGAGACACTTTCCTGGGTGTCTCCTTCCACATTTCTGGCATGATGGAAATTGAGGATTCCTTTCTCCATGGTCTCCACTACTGGAGATCTTATCATTCATCACCTTTCTCTTCTTTATTGAGTTCGGGAATTGGTTAATATATATATTGTTAATCATATTCTTGGAAAATTGATTTGGCATGAAGACGATATCTTTTACGCCAATCAACATTCCATTTTATTGCTCATTGTCACTGCCCGTTCCCACCTTGTACATCATTCTCAATGTCACTATGGCTTCCTTGGAATCCAGCCATTGACTAAAACCAGAAAGCATTGTGTGAGTGAAAGTAGACATAAAATCATTTAGAGAACATCATGTCACCGTATTCTCAATTTGAAACACATTAGGATTAACCAAGGTCATTTACTCTCATCTTATATATAATACTTCAAATCGGTTTGTAAAAAAAATTTAAATTATCCTAATAATATCCCCCGGGAGTGTCGTAACCAAGAGTGCAGCAAGGCCCGTTGTCGTGCATCAGTTCTAGTTCGAGTCTAGCTCAAAGCGGTGTTTTTGGGTTTTACCCCTAGGTACATCTGTGCCAGAGCCGCCTCTACCTTCTCGTATCCAGACAGGGATGTATTGCTCCGAAAACTCAGAAAATCTCTACAATACCAAAATTCTAGGAAGTTCTTCTATACTAATCCTCAATGTCCATCTTAGGTCTACGTGCTCTAATCAGAGTTTATCTAAATCTAGCTTCCAAGGATTATACTAAACTTCCTCTGATACCAACTGTAACGCCCTAACCCCAGTTACCCAGAGTCAGTGCATTATTACATAACATTGGCATGATCTCAAAGGATAATGTCTCGAAAGACTGATTAGTTTAGTAGTCTTAGAAACACTAGATATATTCAATAGTCTTACATTACATCATAAGGTAAAAAAACTACAACAAAATCTTGTCTTCATATCCCCTCATACTATCCTTCCAGGTCATTCCTAAATTGCTTCTTCACATCCTGGGAAAAATAAAACATTGAAAGGGGTGAGCTAAGATGCTCAGTAAGGATAACAATATATCAGAATCATTCATAGATAATCATAAACACGTAAAACAATTTATAACTAAAACAAAATCTTTTAAACTTTAACTTCAGCATAATATGGCAAAGATAAAATGAAGTAATGGAATTTACTTATTCACATGGATATTCTACTAATCGAACAATCACATGCAATATCAATAACCACTTACATAATGATGGAATGCATAAGACCATACTATCATAACCACATAGCCAAGGCCTCGTGCCAAGACTACAAATAATATTTTACCAAGGCCTCGTGCCAAGACAATAGTTTGTCTCATGAGACCTACTGATTCATCGAGGATATATAGTGGGCTCCACCCGTCACTTACTAATTCCAATGAATTCCTCATATGAAAAGTTGTAAACATAAGATAAACATTCATATTAAAACTAGCATACGAATGTCAATACTTTATCCAAAAACAATGAATGGTATAAAAATAGCACATCCACAGTCAAACATAACTCATTCGATACAATATGAAAGATTTTATTGTATCATATTAACCTCAATCGAGAATGTTGAAGGATATTGACATAGATGAAAAAAATCATCAAAACAATTAGAGTGATATATCCCCCTTTTTCTTGAAATCATTTAAAAGTCGCACTATTTGTCAAGAATCCATTTAAAATAGATTTTATAATCAAATTGTCCCATACCACTTTAAAACTTTTAAAAGGAATTTTGATTTTAAAACATTAATGACCATATAAATAAATCCTTAAAACCATTTTTAAAACAAGGACATTAATGAGAATGATTTAGAATAATCAATCTTTAAAACACTTAAAAATGTATTTTAGTTAGAGTTTCTAACCAAAAGAGAGACACTTGAATACAAATAATTGAGGTAATAAAAACTTTATAATATCAAGAGAATAAAGGGATTCATGATATACTATGTCAAAGTACATTATATACACCATATAAAAGTGATTTGGTGTAAAACAACAAAGAAGTCTCAATGGAATGTAAATTGAGATGAATTCTCTTATAAAGACCATATCCTTAGGTTAAGGATAAATCAATGACATAATTATGTGTAAAAAATATAAATATACTAAATATGATTGGATATTTAGTGTAAATGAATCAGAAGACATTCAAACATATTCTTGTAAAAACAACACTAATGAATTTTATATTTAACTCAACAAATGGAGATTGAGTTAAAATTACTCTTATCAAGTTCATACTGATTACTTGAGAATTTATCAATGGAGTGATTATGTGTATAAAAATTATATCCACAGAAACGGGAGTGTAAATTATGACATAATCAAATGAATAGTGATTCTACACATAATCTTGGAGTAAAATAATCAATGAAGTATGCGTAAAGCCAAATGTGTGGAAATTGAAATTTCAAATTCCCTTATCAATTTGGTAACTTATGAAACATGCACCCCAGAAATAAGGATAATACAATGATGATTTAAATATCCATAAATTAATGTATATTACAAAATGAATACAATCATGGTCAGTACACACACCACATGTAATAAATAAGTGGTGAACAATGGAATTCTCACGGAATTAAAAGTTAGATAAGAAACCCCTTACATTGTACTTTTTCCATGGTCGAGGGTAGGTTAACCTCATGTATAATGGTGAAATAATTGTTATTTAATTATAAAAGAATCATATGCATTAATATGATATCATATATGATCTATTAACATTGATTTGTTAATAATATCTTAGAATTATCGTCGTTTCGGTTGTTAATCGGTCCATTTTCCTTTATATTCTTTGTTATTTGATCCATATTTGTTACTAATGGAATGTATATTATTCATATCCAGAATTATGTTAAATCTTTAAACATTATTTTTAATCATTAAATGATAATTATCCTTGAATGGATACGATGGAGAATGAATCTCATCGCGTTCGTGGAGACGGTAGTCCGTACGTACGCACGAGCGACTATATCATTATTTTGATATTAAAATAATATTTAATTTGAATTTATATCATATATACAGAATCATTATCGTGATATATTTATTATTTACATTTATTAAACATCATTATTATACCCATACAAATAATAATAGTTGAATGAAAATTACACCACGATGTGGAGACGGTAAGTCGTACGTATGCACGTATGGTGACATGTCATTCAAAGGATGGATAGAATAATGAATATGGTTGTAAAATATTTATAATAAAATCAAATTATATAGAAGAAACTGGATTTATTATTTTAGAATATAAATAACAAATAAATAAGAAGTTGAATAAGAAAGGAACTTGAAAGAGGGTGGTGAAAACATTACCTCTTCTTCGGGTTCTTCCTTTTGATTTGATCAAAAGGGATCCTTAGGTTTGATTTCTGATCAAACTAAGGCCTATTTGTTGTAGTGAGGGAAGTTGAGAGAGTATTGGGGCAGGTTTTGTCCAAGCCAAAAGGCTTTGAAGGTGTGAATTAATGAGAAGGCGAAGTTCCCTTTTATAAGAGGGGTGAGGGGAACCTTTGGAAAAGCTAGAAATATTATTTTATAATGAATTCATATTTGGTTTCTAAAGGCTCCAAAGTATATTATTTAAAGATTAAGAAGGGTATGGGTTGAAAGCGACTCAAAAAATATAATTTATACAGGTTTGGGTCATTATATTAACCTTATCTTTAAGTATTAACTCTTAGTTAATTAGTTTCACTTTTACAATGTCTCTTTGTATTTTTATATTATATGGTTAATAAACTTACTATATACATCCAAGAGACACCCAAGTGGTCCATTAATGATACACCTATCATGATATGAGTCTCTTGGCCGAACCTTAGATTTTTAGAAATTGAATATAAATTAATAATATAATATTTGTTTTAAAAACTCTTTTATGTCAATTTTGACATTATTCAATAATTGATTTTTTTAAAACTCATAACAGAATGATTATTTAAAAAAAAGATAATTAAAACAATTATAACATGTCATATTATCCTATAAAATTATTTTTATTTATAAAAAGTCTAAAATTACTTTTATTTTGGTATTTATAATATCAATTTTTCTAATCTTTCATTAATTAGGTAATTACTGCATCACCATTGTGTCATATATAAAGTAAATTATATAATGTCTAAAAATTATAAATAAAGTAACATTATTTAGGAAATATGTTTATCTTTCTAATGAATATTTATAGTCTAAAATACAACATATATATCCCTAAATAAAAAAAAATTTTCTAAAAGATATATGCTTATGTCATTTTTGTATTTATTTTATCTTAATTAAAATAAAGTGTCCCTGTCACCTAAAAGTGGCTCCATGGGGTCCCAAAATCGCCCCAATGATGCCAATGGTCGGACATGTATCCACCAATAAGGTTATGACACATTATAGGGTAATTTATTATTATTATAATATTATATTTTAACCCTTATTTACCAGATTTACCCTTTAACCATGGTAAATAAAATATTTTCCGAAGTAATTATTCAAAATGTCTAAAAATAAAAGTTACCTATTTACATAATTTGGAAATCCTGATTCCAAATATTGAATCCATTTTTCCAAATTCAAAACATAGAAATGAAAGAAATTAATTTAAAATTAATTCCCGCTGTCAAAACAAAAAGCGTGTTTTTAAGATATAATAACAATCAAAAGATTGATACTTGTTTATGTCCGCTTTAATTGTGAAATTATGTCCAATGACCAACATTGTATTAAATGGTAAAAATATATTCTAAATATACTTTAAAACCACTCAAATTCATAATTTATCACTATTAATTATTTTAATTAAAAAAGTTTTTTTTTATTAAAATTTAGTAATTTTCACTATTCATCAAAATATTAAAGTTATCCAAAAAGTACCAAAATTTCACCTTAGGTTAAATTAGATACTCCGAATCCAAAAATGAAGTCCATTTTGAGAGATAAAATTTAAAAAAATTTAAAAATTAGGTATTACTATTCATAACAGCTAGTTTGATTGGTTGTGGTGTGTGTTAGAACTCGATGTTGCGTACAACACACGCTATTGAATTATTCATAGAGAAGCGTAGCGTAGAAGCTTGGGGTGTTACAAACATGATATAAATGTTTGGATACAGGACCTTCGCAAGCTCTGTGTTCCTAGGTAAAATCCATGATTGAAAAAAGATCATCCTCACACGGCAGTCAGGAGAAAGTTCTTTGGTAAACACTTTATTGACACTTCTTGTCCCAAAAAAATAAAACATGATTTCCTCAAATGCAATTCTTCCATTACCAATGCTTCATAAATTGAACTGAAACACCCCCTCATCGGGAAATATCAACATCTAGGGCATTTCCATATTGGATAATGATAATTATTTATGATCTATCTTATATATAATTTAATATTCTTCAAAAAAGAAAATAAATGAAGCATTATTACAAAATTATTTAACCACTATGTCAGCATATTATCTTCTTGAAAAGCATAAATCAGACCATGATAATGTAAATCTTCCTTAAGAGAACGATTTATAGAATATAGATATACAATATTAATTACCTTTACTTGCAAAAAATTCATTCCTTTCCACAAATCATACATACTATTGTCCAACTCAGTGTCAATAGATCATCATGAGGTTTCCATTTATGAACATTTTTAAACAGAATGAATTGAACTATTAGGGTTTTCCTTTGATGGGTAATGAAAGATAGAGGTAATATATATGTTGAATGGATGTGTAAGAGAGTATAAAGAGGGCAGAATAAGTACAATAGTTTTTCTCATGTAGATTGTGGATGTACTCATTACTATTTTTTAAATTTGATAAGACAAAATAAAATAATATGAATTAATATTATTTTCCAAATATATTAAAATGAAAATTCATATAAAAAATTCAAACAAATAAAACTAAATAGAATAATACATAAGTAAAATATATTAAAATAATATAATATAATATAATAAAACAATAAAAACAGTGACTGGAAATAAGTTAATAGACAATCACTTAAATTAAAATATTCCTAACACACCCTTAATAAAATCAATACTAGCACTGGAAATTGGTTTAGTAAAAATATCTAATAATTTCTATTCATTATTAATAAATTCTAAAGATATATCCTTTTTAAAGACGTAATCTCGTATAAAATTATTCCTCATGTCAATAATATAATTCATAGAATGACATATAGGATTTTTTGAAATATTAATAGCACTAGTAATATCACATAAAATAGGTATACTATTTATGTTTCATAAAAATTGTACTAGATTGTTTTACATCCATAAAACATGTGCACAACAACTGCCAGCAGATACATAATCTACCTTAGCAGTTGATATGGTAATAGAGTGTTGTATCTTACTAGACCATGAAACTAAGGATTTTTCTAAGAAGTGATAGGTTCATGTGGTACTTATTCTATCTAATATATACCCTCCAAAATCATCATGTGAATATAAAATAAAATTAAAATAATAATTTTTGGGATAAAGAAGATATTGAAAAATGGTTCCTTTTAAATATCTAGAAATAATTTTGACACCAATAAGATGGGATTCTTTTGGATTTCATTGAAATCTAGCACAAAGGCATACTAAAAACATGACTTCTAGACTTATAGTATTGAGATCGAAGAATCTACCAATAATACCTCTATATAACTTATTGTAAACCAGTTTCCCAGATCAAGAAAATCAAATTGTATATTAGTACACATGGGAGTTGTATATGTCTTGTTGATTCTAAGCCCTAAATATTCCAACTAATCTATAATTTAATTAATTTAATTTAAAAAATTTCCATAATTTTTTTTGATAAAATTAAAATTCAAAAAATAAATTCAGTTCTCCCATAATAATCATTTCAAATTCCTTTTTCCTTAATTTTGAAATATATTGAAAAAGCTTTCTATTATTTGAACCGAAAATAACATTATCAACATAAATTTGACCTAATAAAATATTAGAACAAACAATTTTCTTAAAAATTGTTGGATCTTACAAACTAATATTAAAACCATTATTCAAAAGAAAATAACTTAATCATTCATACCATGATCTAGGTTCTGGTTTATGGTCATATATAGCATTAGTAAGTTTAAAAACCAAGTTGGGTTTTTGATAATTTTCAAAACCTCGATGTTGTTCAAAAAAAACAACCTCCATCAAATAACCATTTAAAGAGGAAAATTTAACATCCATATGATATAATTTAAAATTCCTATGATATTCATAAGCTAAAAGGATTCTAATTTCTTTTAATCTTTCTACAAGAGTAATGGTCTCATCATAATCAATACCTTCTTCCTAATTATAACCTTTGACTACAAATATATATTTGTTTCAGGTTATAATACCCAGATCATACTGTTTATTTCTAAAAACCTATTTAGATCATATAATTGGATAATTCCTTGGTCTCTCCACATGTTCCCAAACATCATTCGTTTTGAACTGGTTTAGCACTTCTTGCATTTCTAATATACAATCTCATCTTCTAAGGCTTCTCTAATAGTTTTAGGTTATAACTAAGAGTGAGGAAAAAAATTATACTAGATTTCCTATATTTATTCTAGTTATTATTACAATATCTAGATATCTTATAAAAATTTCCAAATGGTGTTTCTTTAGGTTTCTAGACTATCTACGAAAAACACATTCAGGTTTTTCAGTTTCATGTTATTCTGAACTACACTAAATTTTCTTAATATCATCTTCAAAATCATTTTTAAGGGTTTCAAGTATCATGTATTCAAAAGAGTCAGCGACTTCATCTATTTGATCATTTTCTTTAATTAAAGGTTTTGTTTCATTAAACGTAACATGATATGATTCTTCAGTAATTCTTGAATTTGTATTAACCACTCTATAAGATTTTGTGGTAGAAGAATATCCCAAAAATAATCCTTCATTAGCCTTTGGATCTAAGTGACCAATGTTATCTTTAGTATTCAAGATATATTCTGTGATTCATGATATATTCTATTATCTTTAGGTTTTCTATTATTTCGAAGGACATAATGGTTCCTTTTTAAAATATGCTGAATTAAAACTCTATTCATGATATAGCAAGTTGTTCATATAGATTCTACCCAAAAATATGTAAAAAGAATATTTTAATTCACTATAGTCCTATCCATTTCTTGAATTGTTTTATTTACACTTTCAAAAATTCGATTTTGTTGAGGTGTTCTTGGTATAGGAGATGTGTGTTTAATACCCAAATTTTAGAAAAAAGAATTTAATTAATTATTCTCAAATTCAACACCATGATCACTTCTCGATGAACTTATTTTAAAACCTTTTTCAATTTGAACAATTTTAAAAAAGCATTCAAAAATAGCAAAAAAATCACTTTTTGAGTTTTAGAAAATAAACCCAAGTAAATTTAGAATAATTATCAAACAAAATGTACACATATAATTTAATATCCATACATTATACTCTTGGTGGTCAAAAAAATCATATGTATAAGTTCTAATGGTTTAGATATAGTGATTTTTTTAATAGATTGGAAATAATATTTTTGATTCTTTCCATGTTGGCATGCATCACTGAATATGTCATTAGAAAAATTAATACTAGGTAAATCAGAAACTAGTTGTTTCTTAGATAATATATGTAAAGCATAAATATTATATCGTCCAAGCCATATATTCTAAATCCAGGATAAATTTTTCATAGAAATTAAATAATTCACTTTCTGTTTACATAAAAAATTTAAATCCAAAGTATAATCATTATCAGTTATATGTTCTCTAAACTTAAGAAATCTATCTCTAAAAACATATAATTTATGTTTAGAAAAATTAAGATAGAAATCATCATTAAAAATTTTATAAATACTTATCAGATTGTGCTTTAACCTTTGTATATATAGTACCTTGTAGATAGATATGATCTTCAGATCTCCAATAGTTCCAACACGAATTATTTTTCCTTTTGAAATGTCACCAAAAGTGACATGTGTTGAGATGGTATGTGAGTATGATATAATCTATAATACCAAATGTAGGATCGAATATGTAAAAATGATATTCTAAAATACAAGAGGGGGGAGAATTTTATACTTTAAAAATACCTAAGGAAATTTTTGCATGACCAAAATTCATAACACCTCTAAGCTCTAATCAATTGCTTGATTCCAGAAAAGTGATTCCGGAAATGAAACATAATAAAAGTTTACAACAACTAATATTATACCTTAAAGTGTATAGAATCCTATATAAACAGGGAACAAGTCTAAGGAAGTATAATAAGATTACACTTTTCTCAACGACTAAAAGTACAGCGGAAAACCAAATAAAATACTACAAGTAACAAGTAGTAACTCGTTTATCCCAAAGAGAAGGGTATACAACAACCCTAGTTAAAAGGTCCCTTGATTTATACTTTCAAGAGATTTTGTCTTACTGAAACCTAGTTAATCCCTCAATCTGAAGATCAATATCTTTCTTGCTATCCTCGCAAGCCCTCGATTTGTTAGGAAATCGGCACCTATGACTTCACAACCCGAAGTCTCTGATTTCAAGGAAATCGCACCTCTGCACTAAGAAAATATGCACAAAGCAAAGTTTGAACAAGATATTCAAAATTTCTTCATGAAGCCTGAGATTTTATAAGAGCCTCTCTCTCTATAAATCTCTTCAACAATATGTAAGCACAGGTTTCAAAGTTCAATGGCTCAAAAAGTCCTGAGCTCTTTCAAATGAGATCCAATTTATAGGAACAACTCCAACGGTCAGCTCCCTCCTCCAACGGTCATATTTTTCCTTGAATTTTGGAGAGACCTAAACACGTGTCACTCAAACAACAATTAGTTAATTACTAAAAGCATGACATCATTTTATAACAAAACATGTGTAAGTAAAAAATAATGTAACATAACTAAAATCCAATATTTAGAATATAAGTAAATTAAAGTTCAGAGTTTAACCAATATTGAATTCATAGACTTATAATAAAAGGATATTGGGATTCTGTTTTTTAGTAATTTAGAAAATGAATTCTATAGAATTCCGGAGTCTGAATTTCAAGGAAATTTGGAATCTGGATTCACTAGAATTCAGAACTAGAACTTACAAAGTTTGGAGTTAGAGTTCATGAGAATTCGGAGTCAGAACTCATAAGAGTTTAGAGTCTGTATTTTGTGAACTCAGAGTCAGAACATAGAGAAGTTCATAACCATAATTCGTAATCTGAATTCAGAGTCAAAACTCAGAATGTTCGTAACTAGAATTAGTATTCAGAATTCTGAGTCAGAACTCAAAAAGTTCATATCCAAAATTCATAATCAGAATTCGGATTCTGAACTCGGAAGAGTCCGTATCCCGAATTCATAATCAGAATTCAGAACCAGAAATTAGAAGAGTTCGTATCCAGAATTAGTATTCAGAATTTGGAGTTAGAAATCAGAAGAGTTCATATCCAGAATTTGTAATAAAAATTCGAAGTCAGAACTCAGAAGAGTTTGTAATCAGAATTCTGAGAATTCGGATCCTAATACAGAATACTTCATATCTAGGTAATTATAGGATTCTGAGGTATTGGTTTCAAACTGAATTTTACACTTAGAAAAATTATGATATGAACAATGAAAACATGGTAAGGATAAATTTTATTGGGTAAGAAAATTTTTCCTTATAGAAGTAAAACACAGGGTAAAAAGAGTTTTCCCTTGAGATAAGGTGTTTGTGATTTTCAAAACAAGAAGAAATGGTAATGTCACAAGGAAACCTTAATGACTCAAAAATCTGCCCCCTGAATGAATGAATTGAGAAGTCATAAGGAAATCCATATTGACTCAAAAAACTACCCCTTTTTGGAAATCACAAACATCCCTACGAAAAAGAATATAAGGGCTTAGCAAAAAATTTCTAGACTTTGAAAATACAACTTATCTCCCTTTATATATGAACAATGGTGAATATGACTAACTCCCCCTTAGGAATTGGAACTCTATTGATCATATTCTATATTTCTAGAATGATATTTTTCATTTGAATATGGAAATATTTGTAATGAGAACTCCCCCTTAGATAAACTCCCCCTTACGTAGGGATATTTCTTCTTTACATAGAATTATTTTTCCTTTCTCCCCCTTTGTGATTTCCAAAAAGAGTTTGAGGGAATGGAAAAAAATAGTACCTGAAATATTAGTACAAGCATCCAAACAAAAACAAGAAACCACAATTTCATTAAGATGACAATAATTTGTACAAGGAAAAATAGATAAAACAAAAGATCGGATTTGGATTTGTTTTTCTTCTTCTTCCTTGGGTATCAGCTTCTTCATGATGGTTTTCAACTTATTTAGCACTTTTTGATCCTCTTTTGCTTGGTTATATAAGGCTTTCATCCTATAATCTTGAGCCTTCAGGGCCTCTTCCTGAGCCTTCAGCAAGTCATCTTGCTTCGCTAACTTTTCTTGAACCTCGGTCTGGAAATCCCTTTCTGTTTTCCAACTTTGGACAACATAAATCAACATCCCATTCAGATCTTTGACATCCAAAATCCGATTATTTTTTCCAAGATTTAGCTTTTCCTCAGAACTATTTGTATGATCCTTGATTTTTGTGTCTTTAGTATCAAATGCTTCCTTGACATATTCTTGAAATTGATCATGCTCTCTCAAATATTCAACAATCTTCTTCGACTAGCTGGTCATTTTCATACAAGATTTTTTGTGGGAATCATAGTTGATAAGGAAATTATTATGTTCGACCTCAATATTTACACACATATCCATCATCATGGATAAAAAGTCTGATTTATGATTCATGCTATGCTGGACCATCTGGAATTTAGAGTCAATTGTTGGAAAGATTGGAATGGTGTCCACTAGCTTCTTTAGGACTGAATAAAGAAATCATGTCCTAGAGCTGATGACTCCGAGTCTGACACTCTACTAGGTTGTGTTTATTCCTATTGCTCGACAAGATTCCTCTTAGAGGATCCTCTAGAATTTTTCTTCCTTAGAATTGCTTTTGTTTGGGTATCAACAACCACTTGTTTCCCCTTGTTGGTTTTCGGAATAGCATCTTTATATGGAGATTCCTGCTCACTTCCAGAGAACTGAAAAATCCTATCTTCATCAATTTTTTCTTTCTTATCTCATACCTTAATGTCTTTAGGGAGAATGAAATCATGATTATGAATCTCTTCAGATAATTTGTTCACTTCCTCTTCAACCTTTTCATCCATTTCAGTTGTTGCAAGTTTCAAAGATCCTGCTTGAGAAGTTCGGATTGAAAATTTTTAGGAAGCACTTTCCTTCTTATGAAAGTCTTCAACTTGCTTTATCAGATCAGTTGTATCATCAGTGCTTTGAGCTTCTTATACTTCTTCTACAGCTTCTTTTTCTTTGACACCCATCTCTAGTACTTTTTCCAGAGTCATGAACTTCTTCCCTGGTGTCTCAGGTAATGGTTCTACTAATAAAGTTTTCAGTATGGGAATGTTTTCGGAAGAAGCTTCAGTAGCCTTCAAAATATATTGCCCAATATCTATCTCTGACATCTTCTTCTTAAGCTTCTTCTATTTGGATTTCTTCTCAATATCTTCAACAGCTTTATCTTTCAATGCATTGGCCTCTACGGGGTCTAGGAAAAACTGTGGCTCCCCTTCCTTTCAATTCTTTTTATCCTCCCTCTATTTGGCTACTATCTCATCAAGATAGTCTTTTTATTTCTTGGTCTTTGGAGGTGAGGATTCGGTTTCTTTGGCCTTAGGGGTTTTAGCAGTTTCTTCTACTTCCTTTAGTTTTCTATTCTTTCCAGCTTTCTTTTATGGTTCAGCCTCTTCTACATTTTTCGGAATGAATTATGCTTCATCCTCAGGTAGATCATAAAACTCACAAGACTCCTTAGAGAAACCAACTTTCATTCTCTTGAGGGTATCATGGCTAATTATCATTACTTTGCAATTCCTTGGCTTGGAACTACAAGGGATCTTGAAATATTCAAGGCTCTGAACTATCAATTTAGAGAGTAGGGGAGGATACATTATTATCTATGCTCTCAGATTCCAATTTTTGATATTTTCTATCGTAATGAGAATATCCTTAATGAGATTTATTTTCCATAGATTTACCAAAAAATCTAATATATACATATCACTTTTCTTGAGAGTGTCCATGTCACCCTTTTTCGGTACGATAAGGCCCTGAACCCAAAACAATAGGATCCAATTGTTGGTAGACAAGTGAGAAATTATTTTTGTCTAGACATATTTAAGTCCAAGACTTTGCATAGCCTTCACTTTTACAAAACTCCCTTGAACATCTGGCAGCTTGTGGGAACAAAATTCTACCTCTTCTTCATAAGATAACCCTACCAAGATTCCAGCCATGGTGTGTGAAAGTGAATATGTTTTTTCATAACTCTTGAATGAAAATTTTTCTGCGCCATCGTCCTTGAAAAAGAAAATTGATTCATAAAATTCAATGAGGAGATCTAGATACACAATATCCTGAGATCCTTTCTTTGATATGGATACACTTTCCCATCCATTATGCTTGATATTCTTTGAAATAATAGAGTCGTACTTATTGAAGAATTTTGGATGCACTAACCTCTCCCGGTAAATTTTTCACTCCGAAATTGGCTTGACATAAGACATTTCTTGAGAATGAACCTCAGCAGACATTAGGACTTGAGAATGATTTGAAAATCTGGAATGGGATTTTGATGTTGGGCAGAGCTTCAACACACAAAATCGTTGAAAACCGATGTGGGAAAACCATCGGGGGTCACCTTTTTATAGGTGTTGAAGCGACGGTGGAACTTCCCATCTGAATCCAATGGCTGAGAATTCTCCTGATCTGATCTAAAGGTCTAAATGATAGACGCAAGGAAAAATTTGGTTGGTTCCGATCTTTTGATTTTTTTAAAGTAAAATATTCGGATTTAAGGAAACTAGAATCTAAGAAATTTTTAAAAACAAAATAAACTAACAGAAAGTAAAAGGTTATTATGAAAAATCAAAAAAGAATAAAAATTTTTGGATTTTCAGGCAAATTATTAGTATTGAGGAAAATTCTTCTTGAAGGACTTTAGATTCCGAAAAAAAAACATGAGTACAAAAAAAAGAGTATGTAGATCTTAATTACAAAAATCTTCATTACGAAAATCTCAAGTATCATAAACTTCATTAAGAAAATATCAAGTACAAAAAACTCCATTACTAAAGATATGAAAAACTTTATTATGAAAAATATGAAAAACATCATTACGAAAAATATGAAAAACATCATTACGAAAAATATGAAAAACATCATTACGAAAAATATGAAAAACTTCATTATGAAAAATATGTAAAACTTCATTAGGAAAAATATGAAAAATCTTCATTACGAAATATATGAAAAAGATTCATTACAAAAAATATGAAAAGCTTCATTTTTAAAAATATTTAAAAGACTAATTATGGAAAATATGAAAAAATTCATTACGAAAAATATGAAAAACTTCATTACGAAAAATATGAAAAAGATTTATTACGAAAAATATGAAAAGATTCATTACAATAAATATAAAAAATCTTAATTACAAAAAATATCAAAAATCTTCGTTGTGAAAAATATGAATAACTTCATTATGAAAAATATGAAAAAATTTCATTACGAAATATATGAAAATGCTTCATTATGAAAAATATGAAAAACATCACTATGAAAAATTCGAAAAACTATGAAACAAATGTAATCCCCCAATGAAAATGAGTTTATTACTGTAAGGATATTGGTTCAATAGAAATCTAAAGAGGAAGATTACATTACGGTTATCATTCCTAAATTCTATTTAATGTATTCAAATCTATTGGAGGGTAACGATTTTGTGAAAATATCAGCAAGTTGATCTTGCGTTCTGATAAATTGAAGAATTATATCTCCTTTTTGTGAGTGATCCCTTAGAAAGTGATGCCTAATATCTATTTTATTTTCACGAGAGTGATGTGCAAGGTTTTTACTAAGGGAAATGTCACTTGTATTATCACACAAAAAATTTGTTTTGGTAAAACTCATATCATAGTCTGTGATTGTGTGTTGCATCCACAACACTTGAGCACATCAACATCCAGCTGCTACATATTCAGCTTTAGCAGTGGAAAGTGCTACTGAGTGTTGCTTCTTGAAAGACAAAGAAACTAACGAATCTCTTAAGAAATGACAAGTTCTGAATGTACTCTTTCTATCCATTCTACATCCACCAAAGTTAGAATCTGAAAAACATTTTAAAACAAAATCATTTCCAGAAGTATAAAATAGTCCTAAATTCATGGTTCCCTTTAAGTAGTGAAAAATTATTTTCACTTCCTTTAAATTAGATTCCTTGGGATTGGATTGATATCTTGTACATAATCATACTGAAAACATTAAGTCTGGACGACTAGCTGTTATGTAATGTAAACTTCCTATCATACCTCTAAAAGTTTTTTGATCTACTGGTTTCCCAGCATCATCAAGATCAAGTGTGTTTGAGGTACCAATGGGAGTTCTAATAATTTTTGTGCTGTCATATCCATACTTTTTAATAAGATCTTTAATATACATATGTTGGGATATATAAATTCTTTCTGGTTTTTGATAGATTTGAAAACCAAGGAAAAATTTTAACTCACCCATCATACTCATTTAAAACTCATATTTCATTAGATCCGCAAAGGAATCGGTTAAAGATTACTGAGTCGAACCAAATATAATTTCATCGACATATATTTTAACAATCAAAACATTTTTCTTATCTTTATTTATAAAAAGGGTTGGATCATCATTTCCCGTAACATAGTTATTTTGAATCAAAAATTATTTAAGTCTATCATACCAAGCTCGAGGGACTTATTTAAGTCCATACAGAGCTTTGGTATGTCTAAAAACATGATCAAGATATTTTGTCTCTTCAAAGACACGTGGTTGTTCAAAAAAAACTTTTTCCTGAACATAACCATTAAGGAAAGCACATTTAACATCAATTTAAAAATGTTTGAAATTGAAGAATGCTGCAATGTCAAGTAAAATAAGAATATATTCATGTCTAGTTACTGGACTATAGGTTTCTTCATCTTCTATTCCTTCTTTTTGATTATAGCCTTTAGCAACTAATCTAGCTTTATTTCTAACAATGATTCCATTTTCATCACACTTATTTCTGAAGACCCATTTTACTTCAATAACTGAAGTTTCCATAGGTCTTTCAACCAAGGTCCATACTTTATTCCTTTCAAATTCATTTAGTTCATCTTTCTTTGATTTAATTCAATCATCATCACCTAAAGATTCATTAGTGATTTTTGGTTCTAATTGGGAAAGGAATGACATATGTTCTACTTCATTTCTTAAGGAACATCTAGTCCTAACTGGTTGATTGACATCACCATTGATACTATCACTCGTATGATTCTTTAGAAACAACCGATTTGGGTTTAGTAAAACATGTTCAACAAAATAGTGTAGAAAATCTTTTGCGTTAAATGTTTCAGAAGTATCTTCTTGGAAATTTTCCTTATCAGAAGGATCTTCTAACATAGGTTGATAATTAGTTTTTGAAAACACTTATGAAGATGTAGGTTGGGGTTTTTTAAAAACAAAAGGATCAATTTCATCAAATTTAACATGTATTATCTCTTCAATAGTACAAGTGTTTTTATTGAAAACACTATATGCCTTAGAAGTTGTGGAGTAGCCTAAGAAAATTCATTCATCAGATTTTGATGCGAATTTATATAGATTATCTTTAGTATTCAGAATAAATACCTTGAAACCAAAATCCTTAAAGTAGGAAACTCTATGTATTCTACCATTCCATAACTCATAAGGAGTTTTATTAAGAAAAGGACTAATCCAAACTTGATTTATAGTATAGCAAGAAAAACTCACAGCTTCAGCCCAAAAATGATTGGCTACAAAATATTCAGTCAACATGGTTCTTGTTATCTCTTGAAGAATTATATTTCTTCTTTCAACAACACCATTCTGGTGAGGTGTTCTGGGTGCTGAGAATCTATGAGTAATTCTTTTTCTTCTACAAAAAGTTTCAAAATCAGAATTTTGAAATTCTCCTCCATGATCACTATGAATAGTTTTCAATGGAAGTCTTTTCTCATTTTTAAGTTGGGCTCTAAAACTTTTGAAATAAGAGAAGGCTTAAGACTTCATTGCAAGAAAATAGACCCATATAAATCTAGTGTAATAAACAACTAGAAAAAATACATATTACTTGCCTATAATGCTTCCAGTTTGTGTTGGAAAAAAAGATCCATATGCACTAGCTGTAATGAGTCAGTTGTTGAGACTTCACGGACTAATTTAAAACTTGATTTATGTTTCTTTCCATATTGACAAGGGTCACAAACTTTTGAAGAATCAAATCTAAGCTTCGGTAGATCATTAAATAACCATTTAATAGAGAGTTTTCATAAGTTCCTATGGTTACAGTGACCTAAACCTCTATTCCATAACCAAGAATGATCTTCCATTGCACTAAGGAAAGGTAATTCTTGCCTTCTAAGGTCTTCTAAGATTAGTGTGTAAACATTCTCTTGCCTATGGGCAGAAAGAATGAACTCTTCCTTGGAATTGTGTACTAGGTACTTGTCATTCCTAAAATTCACAAGGTACCCTTCATCACATAATTGGATTATGCAAATGAGGTTGTGCTTAATACCCTTAACAAATAAAACATTTGAAATCAATGTTTTTCCAAGAAGAACCATGTTACCTATACCAATAATTTCTCCATGAGAATTATCTCTGAAAGCTACTTTTCCTCCTTTCATCTTGATAATCTTTTCCAAGTAGTTTTTTTACCAATCATATGTCGGGAAAATCCATTATCCATGTACCATGTATTGATGTTGGTACTTTCTCTAAATTCCTAAAAACAAGAGTTAGACTTTTGGAATCCAAACTATCTTGGATCTGGGAATTTCAAAAAGAAAAATTTTAGGCACTGACATATTCTTAGAAAAATTTTCTTTATAAAATCCTAAACACTAGCTTTTGTTTAGAGAAAAATTCTTTTCCCAATTTCCACCACACTGACACGTACTACAGAATGGAGCACTTTGATGGAAATTAATTGTTACTAAAAATTTGTTTAGAACTAGTATAACCAAAACCAGAATTATTCCATAGAGGTCGGATTTGAGAATACATTTTATCAAAATTTTCATTACCTAAGGTAAAGTTTGACAAACAATTCCTCAAGGAAAAAATTTTGGATTTGAGTTTGATAACCAAGTTTTTGTCATAAAAAACATTTGATTTTGAACTCGAGCTAGGCTCGAAAACATTTTTCTTAGAAATTATGTTTTCTAGATCTTTATGAAGTTTATTCTTCTCAGAATTTACTTCATGAAGATTTTTTTAAAACCTTTCAAAATCAAGATTTTTCTTATCTAGATATTTAGAAATATCGGATATTTCCTTAGTAAGAATAGTATTTCTAGAATTTTCATTTTCAAGTTTTTTCAAGAGTTTTGAATTCTCAATCTCAAGATGTTTGGAAAACCTAAAAACTTCTTCGTAAGAAGGTAAAGTATTATCTTCATCAGAAGAAGATTCATCATCCAATGAGTTATAATATTTATCATTACTATATTTTGCATTTAAATAAATATTGGTCAATGATTCAGCATTGTGTACCCTAGACATTAAAAAATGATTGTTAATAGGTAGTCTGACTATTAGACCAAGATTCTTCTGTCCAGAAGATTCATAATCTGAAGATTCATCTGAAGACTCTCCCCCACTAGCACTCCAGGTGTCATTAGCTTTCAATAATTTCTTATCTTTATCCTTATAATACTTCTTTCTATTTCTCTCTGAATGGTTATCCTTTCATTCTTTTCTCTTAAGCATAGGAAAATCAGGTCTTATGTGTGCATCTCTCTTGCATTCATAACTTGTAACTTCTGAATCTTTATTATCTTTCCTTTCCTTTTTCTTAAATATGGATTAAAAGTTCCTCTGTCTATCTATCTTGTTCATCCTTTAAGCAATATTTTCTAATTCATTTTCTAAGGATTCACTTCCACTAGATTCAGATTGGACAAAAACATTCTTAGATTTGGATCTAGTAACTCTCTCAAGATTCTTGGATTTCATATGATTAGAAGTTGTAGTAAAACCAGCACTGACATTTCCATTCTTCTTATTTACATTATCAGCATCTCGCTTCATTCTAGCCTCATGCTGAAGAAGAGTTACAAATAGTTTATCAAAGGAAATCCGAGTAAATTTATGTTCTAATAAATAGTAGTCCTTTTGGATTCTCATTCATTCAGCATGATTTCTATGATCTTATCAACAAGATCCTCATCATATTATCCTTTATCACACATGGATTTTAAACTATTCACAATAGCAATGAATCTTTGTTACACCTTAAATATGGGATCTACATAACAAAATCAAAAACCATGATATTTAGCTCTGAGCATGGATCTTCTAGTTTCAATTACTTTGTATGTTCCATATTGAGTAGCTTCATGTTTCTTCTATATACAATTTGTTGCTTCACAAGATTAAATTTGCATATATATGTTTCTAGTCATGTAATAAATCAAAGTATTGCATACCATATAATTCATTTGATATTCATGATTTTCTTGATTGGTAAAGGTAATAACTTCTTTGTTAGGGATTTTATATCCTCTAGTAAGAATTAAAAAATTCAACACCAATATTTATAATGAATTTATTCATTCGATATATCAAATATTATTAATCATTTCCATCAAAGATAGGTGGTCTAGTTTGATTGAGATTGACTATGGAACCAACATTGATTCCTGCCATCTTAAAAAATATTCTATCCAGAAAAAAACTTGTAAATAGAAAAAGTTTATAAACAAGGACAATATTCCTAAGCAAGGAAAATATAAAACAAGAGTATCTCTAAGAAAAAATGAATCAGAACTATACGAGTCCAAAAAACTGATTCCAGAAAATAAGAAGAAGAAGAATTACCTACTGAATCTAATTGTGAAATTAATTCATAGGTAAACTCCTCTGATACCAATTTTTGAAAAATTATGTGACTATGATATACTCTATAATGCCAAATGTATGATTGAATGTGTAAAAATGAGATGCTCAAATACAAGAGGGGGTGAATTTTATACTTTAAAAATATCTAAAGAAAATTTTGCATAACCAAAATTCACAACACCTCTAAGCTCTAATAACATGCTTGATTCCGGAAAAGTGATTCCGGAAATGAAACTTAACAAAAGCTTACAAAAACTAATATTCTACCTTAAAGCATATAGAATCCTATATAATCAGAGTAAAAGTCTAAGGAACTATAAAAAGATTATACTTTCCTCAACAACTAAAAGTACAGCAGAAAACAAAATAGAAATGCAACAATTTACAAGTAGTAACTCTTTTAACCCAAAGAGAAGGGTATCCAACAACCTTGGATAAAAGTTCCCTTGATTTATACTTTCAAAATATTCTCTCTTACCCAATCCCAGGTAATCTCTCAATCCGAAGATTGGTATCTGTCTTTCTATCCCCGCAAGCCCTCAATTTGTAAGGAAATCAGAACCTCTGACTTCACAACCCGAAGTCTCTGATTCCAAGGAAATCACACCTCTGC
Source organism: Viscum album (assembly GCA_963277665.1). Classification (NCBI taxonomy): domain Eukaryota; kingdom Viridiplantae; phylum Streptophyta; class Magnoliopsida; order Santalales; family Viscaceae; genus Viscum; species Viscum album. Next base: position 280,986,435 of record OY728152.1, read on the forward strand.
ACTAAGAAAATCTGCACAAAGTAAAGTCTGAACAAGTTGTTCAAACTTTCTGCATGAATCCTGAGAGTTAATAAGAGCCTCTCTCTCTCTAGAAATCTCTTCAACATCATGTGAGCATGGTTGTAAAATTTTAGTGACTCAAAAAGTCCTGAGATCTTTCAAATGAACTCCTATTTATAGGCACAACTCCAAAGGTCGGCTCCCTCCTCCAACGGTCAAATTTTTCCTTGAGTGTCCAAAGCACCTGTACACGTGTCACTCAAACAACAGATAGTTAATAACTGAAATCATGACATCGTTTTATAACAAAACAAGTGTAAGTAAAAAAAATGGTTACATAACTAAAATCCAATATTTGAAATGCAAGTAAATGAATGTTCGGATTCTAACCAAAATTTAATTTGGAGTCCTATAATATAAGGATATTCAGATTCTGTATTGTAGGAATTCGGAACCAGAATTCTATAGAATTACAGTGTCTGAGTTTCATGGAAATTCAGAATCTAGAGTCCCAAGAAATTTGACCAGTAACTTACAATATTTGGAGTCAGAGTTCATGAGAATTCAGAGTCAGAACTCATCAGAGTTTAGAGTCTGTATTCTGAGAACTCGGAGTCATAACTCAATGAAATTCATACCCAGAACTCGTAATCAGAATTCAGAGTCAGAACTCAGAAAGTTCAAAATGAAAATTCGTATTCAGAATTTGGAGTCAGAACTCAGAAATTTAGTATCTAGAATTCGTAATCAGAATTCAAAGTCTGAACTCAGAAGAGTTGTTATCCAGAATTTGAAATTAGAATTCGGAGTCATAACTCAGAAGAGTTCGTATCCAGAATTCGTAATCTGAATTCAGAGTCAGAACTGAGAAGAGTTCACATCCAGAATTTGTAATCAGAATTCAGAGTCAGAACATAGAAGATTTTATAATTAGAATCTTGAGAATTCGGATCCCAAAACAGAATGCTTCATATCTAGGTAATTATTGGATTCTGAGGTTTTGGTTTCAAACCGAATTTTACACATATAAAAATTATGATATGAATAATGAAAACATAGTAAGGATAAATTTCCTTGGGAAAGGAAATTTTTCCTTATAGAAGTAAAACACAGGAAAAAAATAATTTTTCCATGATATAAGGTTTTTGTGATTTTCAAAATAAGAAGAAATGGTGAAGTCATAAGGAATCCTTAATGACTCAACAATCTCCCCCTTGAATGAAGGAATGGAAAAGTCATAAGGAAAACCTTATTGACTCAACAACATGACCTCCATCTATTTGAGTTAGTGCGTGGAAATTTGATGGATCTCCACTCGTATGCCTAGAAAAGTCACTATTCATATACCATATAGAATTTTTTATTCTTGTGTGATTTTATAAGCAGAAGTATTTAAACAAATGTTTGTTTCGGTACCCACACTTTTATGGGTCTAGTAGTGTTAGATATAAGATATCTGGGAATCCAGAAAAGCTTTTTTTCTATAGCTTATATCATTAGAATTAAATAATCTCTTTGAAATAAAGGATCTTTTAATACCCGTAATTTGAGGTTGTTGGAATCACCTGTTTTGATAATCCCAAATCATGCTTAAACATTGATTATGATGTATTAAAACCTTGCATTAATCTTATTATTCTATGCTTAAACGTATTTTATTCTAAACAGTTCTTATTCTTACTCTCATAACTTTACTGTAACAGCTTACAGTAGTATTTACATAAGTTTAGTATTGTTAGCTAACAGTCAAAGTTTTCTTTTCAAAGTCACAATTACAGCTAACTGTCACCTTAAGTTACTGTTGCAATAAGTTCACAGTTACAAGGTTACAGTCGAAGACTAATACAAGCTTACAGTCACAAGTCTACCGCTATCTATTGTCAAAGCTCACAGACGAAGGTCACAGTTACAAGACTTCTGTTCAAAGTTTTCTCTGCTCAAGTTCACAGTCGAACAACTCTACAGTTGGAACAAGTTCGCAGTCAAACAAGCCTACAGTCATAAGTCTACAGTCAAGGTTACAGTTAGACAGCTTCTGTCGACTAAGTCTACTGATGATCGAGGTCTACAGTTGACAAAGGTTACAGTTCTACAAATTTGATATTACAAGTCTACAGTTAGAGAGGCTACAGTTACATGGAGTAAAATCTACCATTGCAAGCCTACAGACAGCAAGCCTTTTGCTGAAGTCAGAAGTCAGAAGGAAGTCCACTGTTGGAAGACCACAGTTGAAGTCCACAGTGACATACATTCTCGACCAGTCTATTATTATTATATTTCTACTTTTTTCTTTACCAATTTGATTAATACTAATCTAACGGTCATGTCTAGAAAAATTAATACACCTAACATTATTTATTGATATTTTCAGACATATCAAGAAATAATACAATGTACGAGGAAGATTGCACGTGTAACTCAAGACTATTTATCTTGTCGGCCTCGGGTGAACAAAAAGGGCATATATGGAGGAGTATAAAAAAAAGAGAGAAGCATTCAAGAAAAAATAATGAATGGAATGAAAAGAACAGTGACATGCACGAACAAGAATAGAGGAAGGACACACAGAGTCTAACATCTACAACTGAGAAGGAGATACGCATATACACAAAAAGAATAACTCTCGAGCATTCACTCTGAAGAACAAAAGAGTCTCAAGTGAACCGGCTGAAAGAACCGTCTCCTAAAAGCCATGCTGTGAAGCACTCAAACTCAAAGAAGCTGATCACTTGAACATCTGGAAGTCTGGAAATCACGACACTCTGTTTTAGTGTCAACTTACAGAAAAAGGACCAAAGCTTCAAGTCACTCATTCCTACAAGTCCAGAACTGATCTGCTAACACTATAGAGCACTCTAAACCTACTTCTTTCTATCTCTTGCTCTACTGTGTTTAAGTGTTTTACATTTGTGAGTAGTGTGTTAGTATTTCACACACTGTCTCCTGTACTTAAACTGAGGGATACTGAAAATCCCTATCCCAAACCTTTTTACATTTGTTTTCCCACGTATAACTGTGGAAGAAGCCTGGTGTGGCTTGGTCATTTGTTTTCCCACGTATAACTGTGGAAGAAGCCTGGTGTGGCCTGGTCATTTTTTTTCCCACGTATAACTGTGGAAGAAGCCTGGTGTGGCTTGGTCATTTGTTTTCCCACGTATAACTGTGGCAGAGGTTGTCAAACCTGGACAGTTTGTGAAAACTGTTGTAAAGCCCGATACAGGATGTGTATCAATCCTTTTTTAAAAATTGCTTGGTGGCAGGTGATCACCAAGTGGAAGAGGACTAAGTCTTAGCTTAATACTGAACCTCTTGTTTGAAATAGCTTGTTATTCTTTTCTTTACTTTGCTTTCCTTTTTCCGCTGTGCTCCCTTTTTTAAAAACAAGAAATCTGTTTTTGCATTTACTCTAATAGTCAATTTTGGTTAGTGTGTATAAGAGATTTGTTTAGTAAACTTGTTTCAAAAGTAAAGTTAGTCATCAAACTAACCTTACTGAGGATTAATCAACCTTAGAGAAACATGTTGAACAATAAGTCACCTATATCTCTACTGCCTTAATTGACTGGGCTGTTTCTCAATTTGGGGGATTTAATCTTAAAGTTTTCAACAGAAATTTTTAATTGGAACTCAATTCACCCCCCCCCCCCTCTTGAGTGTCCACTCTGACCAACATTTGGTATCAGAGGAAGTGTTTATCTCTGTTATACTTGCTCAAAGTTTTATTTTAACTCTCTGTTTTTAAACTGTGATTGTAGTTTTATCTAAAAGATCTTAAATTTCTGTTAGTTCTAAATTTTATCTCTTTAAAACATTTTCTAAAATTTCCTTATGGATAATAGAATAGAAGGTGCTGCTACTAACAGTCCACCCTTCTTTAATGGTGTGAATTATGCCCAATGGAAGCTCAAAATGAAAATTCATTTGGAAAGTATGGGTTTTGATATTTGGACTGCTATAGAGTCTCAATACAAGATTCCCGAAACTGAAAGAATAACTTGGGATGAACCTACTAAGGTAGCTTACAATAATAATTGTAAGGCTGTGAATGCTCTCTACTGTGCTCTAGGAGATGAGGAATTCAATAGAATTTCTGCATGTAAAACTGCTTTTGAAATCTGGGACACCTTAGCTGTTTCTCATGAAGGAACAACTAATGTCAAGGAACTGCGGTTAAATACTTATACTATCAAATATGATAACTTTAAGATGAAAGCTGATGAACCTATTTCTGATATGTATCTCAGGTTTAATGAGATAGTCAACACAATGAGCTCACTCGGAAAGATTGTTCCAGCAAAGGAGCAAATCATGAGATTATTGAGATGTCTGCCTGACAGATGGAGAGGCACATCCGTTTCAATTAGAGAATCCTGTGATATTGGAACTTTGCCTGTCAAGGAGTTAATTGGTAAGCTGATGATGTACGAAGAAGAGCTAAAGGTGAATAAAGAGGAAGATGAGGAACCAAAACGAAAATCTGTAGCTTTTAAGTCTACTGCATCAAAGAGCAAAGACAAGGAGAAAGTGCATATACCAACTGAAATCTCATCTAGTGAAGACTTAGATTCTGACAGTGATGCAGAGATGGCACAAATAGCAAGGAGATTCAAGAAGTTCTATAGGAAGAAGAAGTTCTTCAGAAAACCAATCTACAAGGGTAAGTATGATAGACAAGGTAAGTGGAAGAAAGATTGGAAGAAAACTGATAAAGAAGAAGACATAGTTTGCTATGAATGTAAAAGGAAAGGACACATCAAAGCTGACTGTCCTAAGTTAAAATTCAAGAAGAAATATGAGTACAAGGACAAGAATTATAAGAAAGCTATGAAAGCCACCTGGAGTGCTTCAGAAGACAGCACAAGTGAATCAGAATCCAGTGAGTCTGAAATAAATCATGCTAATATATGTTTCATGACAAACACATATGAGGTAACCTTAGACACTCCCACTTTAAACTCTTATTATTCTGAAGGTGAAGCAGAATCTGGTTCTGATTCTGAAAAAATGTCTAAAGATGAATTGATTGAATACTGTAATATGCTGGAAGAAACGTGTAATGAACTAAAGGATAAATATAAGTCTTTAAAGAAACAGCATGCTCTTACTGCAAGTGTCAAGTCTGCACTTGATGTAGAAAAAGAGAAAAATGTTCAATTATTAAAGGAGAATACAGAACTGAAACTATCTAATGAACAACTTAGAAAGGACTTAGAAACATTCACAAATTGAAAAGATACTCTAACCCAACTGCTAGGAAAGAAAGTTGCACCAACGTATGCTACTGGCTTGGGATACCAACCTGGACAAAGACAGTTTACTAAAACCCGATTTATTCCCAAGTCTGGAAAAAATCCTGCTAGTTCCAGTTTTGGAAATTCGTATGCCTCAACTGGTTATTTAAATAGTTGTAGATCAAATAAAGTATATCTCTCTAAATCTGTTGCATCTATTAATTGTATGGGACCCATAAACCAAATCTGGGTACCTAAATCCTTGATTGCTAACATATCTGGACCCAAGAAAATCTGGGTACAAAAGTCATTTCCTGTCTAATCTGTTTTGTAGGAAATCTGTTTGAAAAGCAATTACAAGAAGGTATGGTACTTAGACAGTGGATGTTCAAGACACATGTCTGGGGACTATTCGTGCTTTAAAAGCTTAATAAAGGTTGATGGAGGATATGTCACTTTTGGTGATAACTCAAAAGGAAAAATCATCGGCTTAGGCCAGATTGGTAACACTGACTCAGTATTAATTTCCAAAGTTTTATTTGTTGATGGACTTAAGTACAACCTACATAGCATTTCTCAATTGTGGGATGATGGTTTTAATGTCATGTTTGAAAACAATTCTTGTGATGTTTATAATTCCAAAAATGCTTTAATATTTTCTGCTTTAAGAAATGAAAATGTTTATGCTGTTGACTTAAACACTTTAGCTAAACATAATGTTACTTGCTTAAATGCTTTTCATAAAGAGTCTTGGATGTGGCATAGGAGATTAGGACACTGCAACATTCACTCACTTAGAAAACTCTCTAAGAAACACCTAGTTAGAGACCTACCTAAGCTTGAATTCCCAAATGACAAAGTGTGCAATCCCTGTCAAAAGGGAAAACAACACAAAGTTTCTTTTAAACCAAAGAAAGAAGTTTCAACTTCTCAACCACTTGAACTGGTTCACATGGATTTGTTTGGACCATCAAGAATTTCAAGTCTAAATGGGAAGCACTATGTTTATGTTCTTGTAGATGACTTTTCTAGATATACTTGGGTATACTTTCTAGCTCACAAAAGTGAAGCCTGCTCTTCCTTTGTTAAATACTCTAAGTCTGTACAAAATCTTAGTGGACTTAAGATTAAGACCTTGAGGAGTGATCATGGCCGTGATTTTGAGAATCAAGAATTTGAATCTTACTGCTCACACAATGGCTATGCTCACAATTTTTCTGCTCCTAGGACACCTCAACAGAATGGTGTAGTGGAAAGAAGAAACCGAACCCTGCAAGAAATTGCAAGGACTATGCTTAATGAATATGACCTGCCTGTTTACTTTTGGGCTGAAGCTGTAAATACAGCCTGCTATGTTATTAATAGAGTCTTGATTAGACCGGTTCTTAAGAAAACCCCTTATGAGTTTTGGAATAATAGGAAGCCTAAGGTTAATTACTTTAGAGTTTTTGGTTGCAAAGACTTTATTCTGAATACTAAAGATAATCTTGATAAATTTGCTCCAAAAAGTGATGAAGGAATTTTCCTGGGTTACTCTATGTCTAGTAAAGCCAATAGAGTTTTCAAAAAGAAAACCAAATGTGTGGAAGAATCTGTTCACATCAAGTTTGATGAGACTGATCCACATGAGTCTAAAACTGCTCTTGAAGATGTTGAAGAAGACTTATCTGTTCTGGACCTAAATGACAAATCTAAAGAACCTGTAATAAAAACATCCAGTTCTGGACTTTTTCCAGAATCATCCTCTGTGGAACCCGAACCTATAAATGAACCTGAAATCACTAGTTCAACCTTTACCAAACCAACTAGGATCCTAAAGAATCATCCTCTAGATTCTGTTGTTGGTAATCTTGATAGAGGAACACAAACTAGAGCTTCTCTAAGAAATCAGGTTGAACATCAAGCTTTTCTTTCACAGCTTGAACCCAAAAATGTCAATGATGCCATCAGTGATGAATTCTGGGTAATGGCTATGCAAGAAGAACTAAATCAGTTTTAAAGAAACAAAGTTTGGGAATTAGTGGAAAGACCTAAAGACACTCTTACCATAGGCACTAAATGGGTGTTTAGAAACAAAGTTGATGAGTTTGGTAATACAATCAGAAACAAAGCTAGGCTAGTTGCACAAGGGTATAGTCAGGAAGAAGGAATAGACTATGAGGAAACCTTTGCACCCGTGGCTAGACTAGAGTCCATTAGGATATTACTTGCTTATGTTGCTCATCTGAATTTCAAACTATATCAAATGGATGTTAAAAGTGGTTTTTTAACTGGATATATAATTGAGGATGTATTTGTGGAACAACCTCCTGGTTTTACAAATCCCCATTTTTCTAATCATGTTTTTAAACTATCTAAAGCTTTATATGGTTTAAAGCAAGCTCCAAGAGCTTGGTATGATAGGCTCAGCTCTTTTCTTATTTCGAAAGGATTTACTAAAGGGATAGCTGATCCTACTCTTTTTATTAAATGGATTTCTAAAGATGTCTTAATAGTACAAATTTATGTGGATGATATTATTTTTGGATCTTCTAAAAATTCTTTATGTGTTGATTTTCAAAAATAATGCAAAATGAGTTTGAAATGAGTTTAATGGGAGAACTCAAATTTTTCCTTGGATTTCAGATCTTTCAAAATAAAAATGGTATTATTTTGAACCAAAGTAAATATATTAAAGATCTTCTAAAACGTTTTTCTTTGGATGGCACCAAAGGCAGTGACACACCTATGAGCACCACTTGCAAGTTGGACAGTGATGAAACTGGTGAACCAGTGGATCAAACCAATTACAGAGGTATGATAGGTAGTCTATTTTACCTTACTGCCAGTAGACCTGACATCATGTTCAGTGTATGCATGTGTGCTCGGTTTCAAGCCAATCCAAAAGAGTCTCATTTGACTGCTGTTAAAAGGATTTTCAAATATCTAAAACATACTCCCAATTTGGGATTATTTTATCCAAAAGGACAATCATTTGATTTATTAAGTTATTCTGATGCTGATTTTGCTGGCTGCAAGTTAGATAGAAAGAGCACCTCTGGAACATGTCACATTTTAGGCAAGTCACTGGTATCTTGGTGTAGTAAGAAGCAGAATTCTATTGCATTGTCTACTGTCGAAGCTGAGTATATAGCTGCTGGTAGCTGTTGTGCACAAATCTTGTGGATGAAACACACTTTACTAGACTATGGATATCAATTCAAACATGTCTCTATAAGGTGTGACAATACATGTGCTATTAACATTTCTAAAAATCCAGTATCTCATGCTAGGACAAAACATATTGATGTGAGACATCACTTTCTGAGGGATCATTATCAAAAAGGTGATATCACTCTTGAGTTCGTTGGCACTGAACATCAGTTAGCTGATATTTTTACAAAGCCTTTGAATTCTGAGAGATTAAGTTACATCAAACATGAGTTATGTATGATTAATTATAGAAAAGTTGAAACCTCACAGTTGAAACCTCACAGTTGAAACCTCGCAGTTGAAACCTCGCAGTTGAAACCTCACAGTTGAAACCTCGCAGTTGAAACCTCGCAGTTGAAACCTCACAGTTGAAACCTCACAGTTGAAACCTCATAGTTAGACCTCACCGGTGTACCTCACTGTTACATCTCTCTGTAGGTTGTTTCGCTGTTTAACCTTATTTTATTTTTGCGGGAATTCGAACCGTTTCTTTTCTTTATACTTTTATTTCTAAATCCCTAAATGATAAAATTTAGAACATCGAACATATCTCAATCCACTCATCTCGACCCTTGCCCTCTCATGTCCTAAACCCTAAACCTTCAACCGAACCTCGAAACCTCATTCAGTTCCAATGTCAAGAACAAAGTGACCCCCGACTGTAAATGAAGATGCACCAATGCCAAAGAGGACTCAAGTCGAATCCAGTGGCACCGGGAATGCCTCGATAAGACCTGTTAATCCACATATGACTAAGAGAGAAATAGTTGCTGAGAAGGAGCTAAGTGAAGAGTGGATTTTATCGAGCAGATCATTAGTACTGGCAGTGCTTAATGAGCAAGGATGGACCGAATGCTTCGCAAACAATAATGGACCGTACTACCCGAAGTTGGTGAAGGAATTCTATGAATATCTACAGTTCGAGGAAGAGGATGATCTGCATAGACTGGTATCCAGAGTAAACGGCAATGAAGTCAGTTTTTCATCCGTTGAATGGGCTGCATGTTTAAGAGTTCTTCATGAGGGTATTTACAACTACTATTCTGGAGCGGCTCCTCCAAATAGTGGAATCTTTGATCATGAGACGGCTCTGGAAGAACTGACAGGCGATGGCACAGTAAGAAAGATTATTGCTGCTGAAATGAGTGGAGAGGACAGGCTTCTGTTTAAGTTTATTCAGCATGTGCTGAGTCCTAGAAGAGGAGATTTTGCAACTCTGAAGCACCAGGATATTTACCTGATGTACTTATTAAAACATGGAAGGAAGGTCAACCTTTGTAGGTTGCTGATGGCTCAGATGGAGGACATGATAAAGGCAAGCTCAAAATCAAGTGCCTTGTTTCATGCTAAACTCATTTCGGTAATGTTGAAAGTGAAAGGTGCAGCTGGAAGTCAGGAAGAGTTAATAGTGGCAAAGAACAATGTATGTATCTCGAAAGTAATCTGCAAATTCATGAGGATCAGTTGGAATCCCTGGAAGAAATCATGGGTGAATGATGAGGAGAGAATCTATGAGAAATTTAGCCCTTCTACTCATCCCTCTAGACGGAGAGATAGGAGAGATCCAGGCTTAAAGCCTGATGAGCCTGAACCTGTATACTTAGATGATGAACAGACTGCAGTAGTTGGTGACTCTGCAAGAGAGAACACCCCAATTGATGAAGGGAGTGATCCTGAGACTACTCACAGTCCTGTCAGGACAGTGACGTTTGGAGAAGCAAGCCCTCCAAAAGAACTACCTAGTAGAGAACCTGTTCTAAGAGACAGTGAGACTGAGTCTACAGAATAAGAAGACGAAGAATCTCAATATTTTGTCAAGGACACCTCTGACGAGGATGATACAGTCGAAGCAGAAGAGGCAGGAGCTTCAAATGAAAATCAAGAAACTGTTGCAAAAGATAAAGAGGAGATCCGTGGTGAAGAAACAGAAGAACTTAGTATGAGCCCTCTGATAGGGTACACAGACAAGTCAGTGTCTGACCAGGAAGCAGGAGTGGTCTCTACTACTGTTGTCATGGAAGTGGTTGATGAATCAACAGAGAGGGAGGCTAACCTCACTGCTGAACCTACAGAGGAAGCAAGTATGGAACCTGCTAGAGCAACAGAAGAGAACTAAGAGTTACCCAGAGTTGAGCAGATAGTAGAAAATGTTCAGGAAGGAGCTCCAAGTGAGGGGGAGTGTTTTGGTTCAGTCTCTGTACTGTATGATATAGAAGGATGGACCTCAGATCCAGGATACATGGTGTTAGGACTCAATTATGAGGATTCAGATGAGGAACACCAACCGCCAAGAAATCCAGTTATCCTAACTAACAGCTCTCCAGTGTTAGAAACTGAAAGATTGGCCACCAAGGAAGACCTTGAATCCTTAAAGAATGAAATGAAGGAGACCATCAGACAGTCTGTTGCTGAATTGAAAACCAGCCTTTTTGATGAGCTGAAAAATGTAGAACAATCCTTAGAATTATCTCTAGGATGTGTTTTGGGAAGTCCAATCAAAGAAGTGATGGATGAAATGAAAGTGTGCCACACTCAAATTGAAAGCTGGACTGGAGCAGTAGTGGCCCTCAGACAATCAGTTGCTTCTTTAACTGCCCTGAGCAGTTCTCAGACACAAGTGGCCAGTGAGATTCGATACATCAAAGAAGTGGTCAAGCAGTTTGTGGAAGTATTTGAGGCTTTCAAGAAATCAGTAAAAGAACACTTTAGCAATCAGGATGTTGTCATTCAGAAAGTGATTGGAAATATGACTCAGTCTTTCAAGGAGACAGTGGCATTCTCAGTCAAGTCCCTTCCTTCATCTAGCTATCCTGTAGACCTTGAGCAGTTTAGAAGCCTGCTCAGAGAAGAGCTTACTCAGGCCCGTGAAAATGACACATCAGACCTACAGATCCTTGCTACTACAAGAGAAGTCAGTGGCTTTGTTCGTGAGCACCTGCAGGCTGCTACTGCTTCTCAGGAGGCCATCAAAAGTAAAGTGGATCATTACATTGATCAGATTTTCACCAAGCATTAGTTGAACCATCACTTCAAGCTCATGCTAGAAACTATGAAGCTGCCTCCTGTAACTCAAGCTTTCAAAGAACAAGTTAGCAAGCTACGAGAGTTGACCCCGGCTTTGGATAAATTCTTGGAAAACAAAAATGACTTCTTATCTGCCATGGACAGAGGAGGAAACATCATCATGGATTTCAGGAATCTGCTCCTACCTTTTCTTCATGTGGACTGCACACCTGTTATAGTTCCTCCTGCCCTACCTGTCTCCAACCCCAGTGGTTCTTCAGTAATGTCTCCTGCTGATGCCCTCAGAAGCCTTAGACCACTGATACCTCGGCAAGCTACTCACTACAGGCCTTCAGGAGCATCTGTTGCTGCCCCTCCAGCCATTCCTGTTACAATTCCTAAGCCTGTTGATCTTTCACCTACTGCTCCATCTTCTTCCTCCAAAGGAAAAGATCCCTTACCTACAGATGAAGAGGATTGAGTCTGTTTTTTTTTTTTTGATAGGGATCATGTATTCAAGTTTTGGGTCATGTAATGTACTCATTATTAATACAGTGTTTATTTTCTCTCTCTCTGTCTTTCTTTTTGTTAATCACAAAGGGGGAGAAATAGGGAGACATAGGGAGAAATGAACCTGAAATAGGGAGAAATAAGGAAAACTCGGGGAAGAAATGAACCTATACAAAGAGGGAGAAATCCTTGAGGATTATACCTAATTTTTGTGCTCATATTGCTAATACTGTGTTTTGCACCCTTCTCTCTGATACATCTATATTTCATTCCATACTGACATAATTTGTGATTATCAAAAAGGGGGAGATTGTTGGAATCACCTGTTTTGATAATCCCAAATCATGCTTAAACATTGATTATGATGTATTAAAACCTTGCATTAATCTTATTATTCTATGCTTAAACGTATTTTATTCTAAACAGTTCATATTCTTACTCTCATAACTTTACTGTAACAGCTTACAGTAGTATTTACATAAGTTTAGTATTGTTAGCTAACAGTCAGAGTTTTCTTTTCAAAGTCACAGTTACAGCTAACTGTCACCTTAAGTTACTGTTGCAATAAGTTCACAGTTACAAGGTTACAGTCGAAGACTAATACAAGCTTACAGTCACAAGTCTACCGCTGTCTATTGTCAAAGCTCACAGACGAAGGTCACAGTTACAAGACTTATGTTCAAAGTTTTCTCTGCTCAAGTTCACAGTCGAACAAGTCTACAGTTGGAACAAGTTCGCAGTCAAACAAGCCTACAGTCATAAGTCTACAGTCAAGGTTATAGTTAGACAGCTTCTGTCGACTAAGTCTACTGATGATCGAGGTCTACAGTTGACAAAGGTTACAGTTCTACAAATTTGATATTACAAGTCTACAGTTAGAGAGGTTACAGTTACATATAGTAAAAGCTACCATTGCAAGCCTACAGACAGCAAGCCTTTTGTTGAAGTCAGCAGTCAGAAGGAAGTCCACAGTTGGAAGACCACAGTTGAAGTCCACAGTGACATACATTCTCGACCAGTCTATTATTATTATATTTCTACTTTTTTCTTTACCAATTTGATTAATACTAATCTAACGGTCATGTCTAGACAAATTAATACACCTAACATTATTTATTGATATTTGCAGACATATCAAGAAATAATACAATGTACGAGGAAGATTGCACGTGTAACTCAAGACTATTTATCTTGTCGGCCTCGGGTGAACAAAAAGGGCATATATGGAGGAGTATAAAAAGAAGAGAGAAGCATTCAAGAAAAAATAATGAATGGAACGAAAAGAACAGTGACATTCACGAACAAGAATAGAGGAAGGACACACAGAGTCTAACATCTACAACTGAGAAGGAGATACGCATATACACAAAAAGAAGAACTCTCAAGCATTCACTCTGAAGAACAAAAGAGTCTCAAGTGAACCGGCTGAAAGAACCGTCTCCTAAAATCCATGATGTGAAGCACTCAAACTCAAAGAAGCTGATCACTTGAACATCTGGAAGTCTGGAAATCACGACACTCTGTTTTAGTGTCAACTTATAGAAAAAGGACCAAAGCTTCAAGTCACTCATTCCTACAAGTCCAGAACTGATCGGCCAACACTATAGAGCACTCTAAACCTTCTTCTTTCTATCTCTTGCTCTACTGTGTTTAAGTGTTTTACATTTGTGAGTAGTGTGTTAGTATTTCACACACTGTCTCCTGTGCTTAAACTGAGGGATACTGAAAATCCCTATCCCAAACCTTTTTACATTTGTTTTCCCACGTATAACTGTTGAAGAAGCCTGGTGTGGCTTGGTCATTTGTTTTCCCACGTATAACTGTGGAAGAAGCCTGGTGTGGCTTGGTCATTTGTTTTCCCACGTATAACTGTGGCAGAGGTTGTCAAACCTGGACAGTTTGTGAAAACTATTGTAAAGCCCGATACAGGCTATGTATCAATCCTTTTTTATAAAATTGCTTGGTGGCAGGTGATCACCAAGTGGAAGAGGACTAAGTCTTAGCTTAAGACTGAACCTCTTGTTTGAAATATCTTGTTATTCTTTTCTTTACTTTGCTTTCCTTTTTCCGCTGTGCTCCCTTTTTTAAAAACAAGAAATCTGTTTTTGCATTAAATCTGATAGTCAATTTTGGTTAGTGTGTACAAGAGATTTGTTTAGTAAACTTGTTTCAAAAGTAAAGTTAGTCATCAAACTAACCTTACTGAGGATTAATCAAACTTAGAGAAACCTGTTGAACAATAAGTCACCTATATCTCTACTGCCTTAATTGACTGGGCTATTTCTCAATTTGGGGGATTTAATCTTAAAGTTTTCAACAGAAATTTTTAATTGGAACTCAATTCACCCCCCCCCCCCCCTTGAGTGTCCACTCCGACCAACAGAGGTTTTCTTAAAAAAAATTATTTGTTAAATGTACTTTTATTACCCAAAAATAACAAGTTACATTTTTTGAATTGGGGAAAAATAATTCTTTTACTATTTAGATTTCTCAACCCTACTTCTTGTACAAAATATTCTTTTTTAATAATATTCATTCAAATGATTTCATTAGATATTTTTCCTCTTTTAATCAAGACAATAGAAGCACTCTTATATGATTCTATATCATCCTGTATAGATTTTATCTTCTTTTCATGATCATCATAGTTTGATGTATATGAGTTAAATTTTTAAATAAATTATTGATGTTGTTTCATCCCAGAATTTATCTCACATAAAATAGCATTATGAATTTTCTTTCAGGATTTCTATTTTTTAATAATGAATCATATTTCTCTTCTAACATAGAAAAGTTTGCATCTTTATTTATTTTTTAGCAACTGCAAGAATCATAATTAGTATTTGATGAGTAATAGGTTTCCACCTTTTCCTCTTCAGCCATGAAGCACATATTGGCCTTAAAATTTTGTAGTTCTTTTTCTAAATTAGATTTAGTTGAACTGCTGGAGACTTTATAAATACTCCATTTTGATTTAATTTCTATTCTATCTTTATTCTTATAATCATAATTGTTATGGTATCTATTATTTGGTTTTCCCTTTTCATCTTTTAGCTATGGACAGTCAGGTCTAATATGACCTAATTTCATTCATTCAGAGCATCTAACTTCATTTGACTATTTCTCATCCTTCTTGATGGATTTCTTGAATCCTATTTTATTCATGTAGAACTTGATGAAATTCCTAGATACCTTATTGAGTTCCATTTTTGAATCAAATAAATCTGAATTCTTCTCCTTTCATTCTTCTTGTTTCATTTTTCTGTTTGGATTCTCAAATGATTCCTTTATAGAAGTGTTCTCCTTTTTCAAAATTATTCTATTCTCATCATCATAGGCTTGCATTTATTCTTCACACATCATCAATGTACCAATTAATTATTTCATTGTCATATCTTTTACAGGTGATGATTTTCTAAAATCATCAGATATTCCATTCCATTTAGATGGTAGTTCTCTCAGAACTTTCAAAGCTTACTTGGATTGTTTGATGGGTTCTCCTAAGGCTTTAATATTGTTGATAATTTTTTTATCCTTCCATTCATTTAAATATTTTTTTCACCATAAAAAACCTAAATGTGTTGAATTTTAGATAAGATATGTCGTATCTCATTTTTCTCACTTTATCTGTTCCTTCATAATAAACTGCAACAGTTTTCCACATTTCGTATGTAGTTGGACATTGTGGTACATGATTGAATTCATATATTATTAGACCATATATAATAACATTCATATCTTTTGAAATCATATCATATTTGTCTTTAGTTGTAGAATCCCATGTTTCTGGTCTCTCTGGAATTGCATATATGGAAATAGTCCTTAAGTAAACTCTGAATCCAAGATTGTTTAGACAGATAATCATCCCTCATTTCAAACATCCATAATTTTCACCATTGCAATATGGAGCATGAACCATTGAATTCTTTATCTATGATTCACCATTTCAATCATTTTATATACTTTAAAATTTTTATCTTACTATATATTTTTCAAAATCTCTTCTCTATACCAATTTTTAGGTTGGAATATACCAAGTAACACATAATAGGGGGGTGAATTGTGTCTTCTAAAAATTTTCCACATTTATCACATTAGACACCCACTATATTTTATGTGTATTACAAATTTTTTTCTTCTATTATAAAAATATGTAGTGGATAAACAAAAATAAATAACATGGATTTTTATTGTAGTTTAGGACCCAAAGATCCCCTAGTCCACTCCATCATATACTCTCTCTACAAGCATGGGGAATTTCACTAGTCTGGTCCTCTTTTTACAAGACCGAATTTCCACAAATGAGTGTAGGTAGTTGAAACCTCTACATGACTAAATACAAATCCTTCTGGTTCTATTACATGGAACCGTTTATCCACAGCTTAGATCAATAAGCTGATACTCCACCACAACTAAGTACGAGCAGTTGAAACTCAAATAAATCAAAAGTGATTTATTTGTTGAAACAGGTTAAAGCTAACAATTATTGAAAAATAAAATTCAAAGTAAATAGATATTCTTCTTTAGAAATAATAATATTCCATAGATAATGAGTCTGAAGAGATCCGGTTAGCATATTGATCTTCAATTCAAAAACATTAAAAAAACTAGAGTTATTTAAATCTTACAATACAACAAGATAGAACGTGTATATCTCCAAAATATATTCCTTTAACAGAGTTATCTTTTTGTTGTAGAACTATAAAATAATTTAAACAAATCATAATATTATGTGAATCACTTGTAAAATATATTTGAAGATATATTCTGATGGAATATATAGAACAGAAGATACTATCTTTAGTGTTCCAATTCTAAAATAATAAACTGATTGATCACGAGAATTCTAATTTTAGTTGACCAGGTGAGATAAAACCTTAATTAGAAATATGAGATATTTTCTCAGATGAACACAGTTCTTTGAAACAATTAAAATGATCCTTGAATCAGTCTTTAAATCTAACTCGACTATTTCAGTATTCTCAAATTGAAAATGCAGCATGAAGAACATCGTCATTGAGAATGCAACGTAGGGTTGAACTGTATAGCACAAGGTTCTTTCACATTGTGTGGGATTCCTTCACATATCATTCATTATCCATACACGCATCATTACATAATATAGGGAATAAAAGTAGCATATTGATGATGATCGATACATTTCTTTTTGTCAACATAAAATCCCAAACATATTATAGGTGAACTATATGTTCAACTTTTCTGAACATAGGGAATGAATAGTGAATCCAAACTCCAATGTTGGGTTTCTAATCTATACACATTTATATTTCCACACAAAGGGATGTTGTTTCAAATGAAAACTTTTTAGCGTAGTATAGGGTTGAAACCATATGAAAACATTATCCTTTCCATCACAATGCAGGGATGGAAACAGTGTTTCTAGAATCACTCTCTAATGCAAAAAACATTAAAACAAAATACAAATTCTAATCAATATCACTTAATAAATCTTCATTACAAAACAAATAAGGGTTTTTGTGAGCATCAAAATTTTAATGGTCCAGACAACTCCGATCCATTCCTTTGCTGAAATAAAGTCTATGAGGTGTTCTGTGAGGTCAAGGTGACTTATCCCCAACACTTTTCCAAATTTCTAATTCTTTGAATAGTGTTTCCAATGTTGTGAACTATGCCATCAATGAGTCATTTTGTGAACAGTTCCATTGGTGATTCGTTTCTTGGATAGTGCCATTGGTGATTCATTTTCTGAATAGTGACATCAGTGTGTCATTTTCTGAACAGTGCTATCAGTGATTCATTTGTGAACAGTGCCATCGGTCGGTCATTTTGTGAACAGTGCCATCGGTGAGTCATTTTGTGAATTGTACCATCGGTATCCATGAGTCATTCTATGAACAATGTTTCCAGTATCGGTAGATTTATAGTGTTTCCACCATTAGTTGGTGTACAATATTCCTAGCATCGGTAGGTGTATTGTATTTCCAGCTTCTAACATTTTCACCCATTTCACATTTTCTTTAACATTAAACTTATTAAAGGCCATGTTTTAAGGGATTTACGGCTAATTTAAAACCCATAACTCCTACATTAATTTTCCTGAGGATTTGGATCCCTTTACTTGGTTAAACTGCATGGTTTAACGCAGTCCTATTTTAATAGAAAATCTAGAGTATCTTAAACCACTACTCCATAAATATTATTAAGGGATGGGATATATTCCTCCCTTGTTCTACCTTTTAATTCCATGGTGCGAGATTTATGAACCTTTCTTTCTTCCCATAGGATTGTTGTGATCAAACCTTAATCCTTAGATCTTTTCCCATTGATGTTTTTTCATGCTATATGCACACCCCCTGTTTCGGTACAAGCAGTATGTGTCGATCCGTCATTGATAAAGTTATGATCTACCTCTATTCATGAGTTTTATTCAATCATTTTCCCCATGTTTTCTTCTTTCCATGTTATTTCATGTGATCTTTATGACTCTAATAGAGTTTTCTTGTGTTTTGGTTTGTGTGGTTGTGCCACGAGGTCCTCGGGTGGATGCAGTTGTCACAGGGGAGAAGATCATAATCCATTATGCGGATCGTTCTTGTATAAACAAAATCAATAACCTTTGATGTTGGGTATTCATTGCTTCTCTATTATTTTACGTTCATTCTTTGAGTTAACATGATTTATCAACTGGATCATAATGTAATTGACATAATAAATATTTTAATCGAATAAATAAATTGGCATCGATCGTATGTTATTGCCTCTTGTTTTGCTAGATAGTGTTATATCTATTCCTTCATTGATTAGCATATCGTTCTTATTGTAAATTGGTAAAGAATATAATCTTGGATTAATAGTAATTATTTCTAAATGTAAAAGAGTCATGTTAATGAATCTGGTCATTGTTGTTTTAATTTGATTTTACTAAAATTGATGCAGTAAGCATGTTTAATCAATTTGTGATAGTTATGCTAGAATTTTGTTTAGGATTACCACAGTTGGAAACTACTATTAATGATCCATTTAATTTAATATGGATTAAAGAACTCATTGTTTGATAAAAGATAATTCCTTATAGGGTTCTGATTTACCCTCTGGCTTTTAAGGCCAAGAGCCTTATGATTGGATCTGTGAGAGCTCATTGCGTGTGAAGGAAGAATACCTTGTTTAAGGTCCAATAGCCTAGTTGATATGATGTTTTTTCCCTCTACATTTTTATTGATATGATCCTCGATTGTTTTTTTCATATGTGGGGTTAGGTAGGCCCATTGGTTGAGGTAGTAGTTGACGCCTAGAGTGGTGAGATTTTTTGGTTTATGCATGTGGATGATGGGGAAGACACCGGATATGATGAAACGTGTTGGATGTGAATGTTTTTATTCATACAGATTCGTGTTGGCATTTTATCTACTTAAATTTCCCCACTTCTCTAGGAATCTAGTATTTCTTACCCTCCTTCCAGAAGGGGCGAAGAAACATGGGGTATTCCATGTGCGTTCTATAGTTAGCTTCTTGATGAATGATGGGTCTACACTCTTGCTATAGGTCGAAATGACTTGATAGGTAGTTCAACTACCCACTATGTTGAGCCCCCTTGTGCTTAGTAGCTTTAACTATTTTTCTATAATTACGGGGAATATGGGAAATTAATATTGCTATTAATAAATTATTGATTATGTGATGTTAACCCATGGGATTGGAGTTTGTTGGGATGAAATTATAAGGTTAAAATTTAAAAAGAGTGGTGGTATTTGGGTGTGATTATAATTAAAAATAATGTGCAATTGTTAATGGTTAATTATAGTTTAAATAAATAATTAACATATGGTGAAACTGATAAAAATGGAATGAATTAATGTAATAAATCTCTTTAAATGGTTGTGTGCATATGGGATACATAGTCTTAGAAGTGGTGGCCTGGAGTCTGGGAGATGTTAGCTGTAGTTGGTTCTAAGACTAGGTTATGCCCATAGTGTGGTTGTGAGCTATAGTATATTCTATACATCTATGTTTCTATACGATAATCCACCCCATCAGTTAGAGAAACTAGAACCCCAGGGATTCAGAGCCCTGGGGGTGTTTTCCCCAACATTCATATGGGAGATGGATGGTTGACTACCCCCTTTCTCCCAACTCTCTTCTCATGAATGTTACTTGTGCTGATAGGTACAACAGTTGGTTTTCCCCATATATGTGTGTAGAGGGATGTAATGGCTTGTATTTATTCGTACACATATATTCTAGATATAATTTCAAATGGATTAATATAGGTGTAACGTGTATAGGTTGTGATGTCTAGAGGATCCTTAGTTGGTGTATGGGCTATAATGGCTTGTGGTTTAATACCTCGTGTATGATACACACTATTCGAGATGTGGTGGCTCCTGGAAACTACTTGGTTACATTAGTTACATGGATGTGGTGGTTTTCTTGCATGAGGTTCATGTTATAGTGTTACACCCAGGTGTATGCAGGAAAGCCTTTTTTGAGAGTGATGCTTAGGACGTGTGAGGTTTGGTAAAGTATAAAACCAGTGGGGATGTGGCAGTAGGGTACCCTTGATATTATTTATTATATTATAAAATATTCTATGCGATACTTGCTGAGAGTAGCCATAGTGAGGCTGGGAACTTAGTATACTTATTTATGTGATGAGTTAGTTTCACTTATTGTTCATTGTGCTTTAGTATTCTTTATTTACATTTGTATGAGAGGATCCAAGGAGGATCCTATTGATTATACTTTTATAAGAACCCTGAGAATATATAAAATGTTTTTCAGGTCACATGGAGTAGGTTGGAAATCACACTAGATACTACTAGCTTTGGGTTGCAGGATCTATTTGGGCTTTTTAGTTGCTACTATTTTACTTTCTTTTGGTATTTGTAGTTTTTCATTTCAGTTGGAGTAGTTTTTTCATTACATTAAAAATGTGTAATTGGAATTTCTTTTATTTTGAAGATTGAGTTAGAGTTGGTTGGTGTATGTCTTATCTCTCTATTTCACATGTGTTCTCTTAGAGGTTAATGCCTCCCATTTGTGTGTTTATTATACCCTCGATTAAAGTCGCCAACCCGGGGCCTACTGGAGGTGTGTAGAGACCCGATGCTTGATGTACATGAATATTACATTACTTTTGCGTAATAATTAATACATAAGAAAAACAAACACACAAGGACCGTAATAGTTTAATGTCTTTGGAAACTCGGAATAAAATATTCTAATCGTGGTGAAAGATCTTCAACATCTCCCAATAAAGATCTTCCCTTTCTTCTTACCTAAAACCATTCTTTATATCCTGGGGAAAAGAAAACATAAAAGGGTGAGCTCAAATTATTAGTAAGGGTAAAAAAAATATCAATCACATCATATTCATAAGAACATATCTTTTGGAAATCTTAACCTGCAAAAGAGATCATGTTTTCATAACATGGGATAAATCATAGTAGTGAAATGTAATCCCAATAATCATAACGTAAAACATGAAACACTGTGGCATACACACATAATCATATAGAATCATATCTTATTAGTCAAGACTCATTTCCAAGACTATCATAGTGGACAAAGTCCATTTCTAAACCGAGTCACCCTCGTTTCAGTCCTGTTTCATTGAACTGGTACAACCTACCATTCCAGCCATGTCTATCTCATGAGATATAAAATATTTACCCAATGTATTGGAGGGAGATATAGTTCCCACCCATCTCATAATGATACCATTCTTATGTGTGCCACAAAATCATAAATCATACATCAAAGCATGACCCATGTAATAAAAATGGGAATCTTAAACATCGTGACATCATAAAACAATTCATTTAAGATAAAGGAATTCATGAAAATAATTCCATCACAACATAATAAAATCAATGTGATAATAGGGATAGAAATAGAACCCTTTATTATCTTAGATGGAAAATAATTTTGATAAAACACTTGAACTCCATTCTTGAGGAAAATATCCTTTCAACATCAAAAACACTTTTACTTTCTTAACATGTCATAAAATTTTAAGATAAAAGACGTTGTTTAAAAATAAACTTGAAAACTTGTAAATGAAGATTCTTGGAAATTTTGTTTTAAAAATCCATTCATGGCGTATAAGTTAAAAAAAATTCTTCGTACTTTTGTCGGAAAAGTCAAAAAGTACCTCGTATGAAAAACGACAAAATATTCCATTCATATCCTTTACTAAAAATTCACCGAAGGGTAAAATTGGATTTAAACAATTGTAGTTGGATGGAAATAATATTAAATATTGAGGAAACATGTACGTGGATGATAAAATACAACCCAGTAAATACCAAAGTATAAACAATCTCAGATAAAATGAGATTGTGATATTTTCCCTTACCTTAGGTCCGATATGCATTGTACGTGTCCGAACCTCCTCTATAATGATTTAAATAATGTTATTGAATTATTCCAGAATCATACTTATTTTTATGATATCATATATGGTCATATTCTTAGCTTCATAGTAGTAATATTTCATTGCTACTTGTTATTCGGGTGTTTATAACTTTTTGTTCTTATGCATGTTATGTCGAATAAATTCTTATTCTTCTCATTAGGTAATAGATACCTCATTTCCAGAATGGTATTAGTGTAATATATATCATATTCATTCATTAAATTCATTTATATAATCATTATGAAATGAAGATCATGTAGAACGAGTCGCATCACATCGTGGAGACGGTATTCCGTACGTACGCACGAGTGATGATATCGTTCCTATGATTGTGGAATTGTATTGGAGCATATGTATACTATTTCATAATCAATATCACTTTATAATAGTCATATATAGTCATTATTTACACCATTATACACATCCAAGTAAGGTGGTGGTGTAAAATAGATTACACCACGGCGTGGAGACAGTATTTCGTACGTACGCACGCGTGGTGATTTCTTTTTCTGTAGGATGGATAGATGGTGAGATAGGGTTGTTTCATACTTATAAAAACATATCCGTATATGAGTGATACTGATTTTATTACTTCATAAAGAAACAACTAAAGAAGAAGAAGTGGAAGAAGAAATAAAGATGAAAGAATCGGTAACGGACATTACCTCTTCTTTGAAGTGCTTCTTTGAGACCTCCTTTTAGGGCATTAAAATAGGTCTTTTCAGAAGACCAAAACCTCTAGGATGTTTCTAGGGAAGTGGATAGAAGAAATGTTCAGGGTTTTTCCGAGCTTGAAGGCTCAAAGTGGTGTGAGGAAGAGGGGGGTGCCCTTTTATAAGGGAGGAGAGGGGCACCTTTGGAATAACCAAAAATATTATTTTATTATAAAGTCAAATTCGGTTTTAAATAGCTCCAAATTGAGTTATTTCAAATATAAAGTGGGGATGGGTCTAAATCCTCTCATCCAATAGAATTTAGACAAGTTTAGGTCATTATATTAACCTTATCTTTTAGTTTTAACTCTTAGTTAATTAGATTGACATTTACCATGTCACTTTGTATTTTTATATTATATAGTTAATAAACATACCATATACATATAAGAGACCTCAAAGTTGTGTTTTATTGATATATATAACCTTATCTAAGTCATTTGGCCGAACCTTATATTTTTATGAATAAAATAACAATTAATGATATAATATTTGTTTTAAAATCTATTTTATGTAAATTTTGACACTATTCAATAGTTGATTTTTTTGAAACTTATAACAGAATGATTACTTCGACCAAAGTTAATTAAATCAATCCTAACATGTCATATTAACCTAGAAAATTAGTTTAGTTCATAAAAATTCTCAAATTTTATTTATTTGGGTATTTATAACATCAATTATGTCAATATTTCATTAATAAGATAATTACGGCATCATCGTTGTGTCATAAATAAATTAAATTATTTAATGTCAAAAAATTACAAATAAAATACAATTATGTAGGAATTCTTTTTAACTTTCTAATGAATATTTATAGTCGAATTTAACTTATTTATAACCCCATATTAAAAATGATTTACTTATTAAAATTTGAATTTAACTATTTTAACCCTTCTTTAAATAAATTAATAATAAATGTCCTAATCTAATCCAAGTGGGCCTAAATGGTCATATTTTATTCCTAGGGTTGTTTTTGGTCGAATTACACTTGTCCAATAGAGTTAGGACATGTGTTGGGGTAATAATAATATCATTTTTATCCTTAATTACCCTATTTACTTTTAACCGTGGAAAAAAAAGTACAAAGTTACTATTCACCAAAAATTATTTTCAACTCATTGAACCACATTTTAGTCCTTGATATTAACCGTGTCTCTCGGATTTTTGAAATTCCACTCACAGAAGAGGTAAAATTAAGTTTTATGAAAAATTCAGTTTTTAACTGCCACTTAGTGGTTTCACTATTCATCAAAAAATGAAAGTTTTTCAGAAAAATACAAAAAATTAGATCTAATCTATATTTGATATTATGAATTCAGAAATGATTTCTATTTTATCAAATTCAAAACATATCAGTTTCATTAATTAATTTAAAAATTAATTCACGTCATCAAAACAAATAGCGTGTTCTTAAGAGATAATAACTATCAAAAGATTGACACTTGTTTATGACTGGTTTAAATGTGAAATTACATCCAATGACCGACATTGTATTAAATTGTAAAAATATATTCTAAATATACTTTAAAACCACTCAAATTAAAAAATTATCACTATTAATTATTTAGATTGAAAAAGTTGTTTTTAATTATAATTTAGTAATTTTCACTTTTTATCAGAATATGAAAGTTATCCGAAATGTACCAAAATTTTACCTTAGGCTAAATTCGATATTCCGAATCCAAAAATGAGGTCCATTTTGAGAGATAAAATTTATAAAATTTTAAAAGGTAGTTATTACTATTCATAATGGCTAGTTTTAATAATATTTTACTAGCATATCGTTGTTTAGTAAAACTCGGTATTGCGTACTACACACGCTATCGAGGAAGGTCGTGATTGCGTGTAATGCAAGTCAAGTCAAGGATGCGTGTTTTGCAAGCTACTTTTGGTGTAGCGTACAACAGAAGACATTAATGAAATTAAAAAGAATATTTTTCAAAAAATCTCGGGCTGTTACATTCTACCCCCCTTAAAATTAATTTCGCCCTCGAAATTCGTCGGGGTTATAAATGGTTTAATATACGAATGTTTCTTTAATAGAAACCCACATCGTAAAAAGGAATACCAAAACCAATCTTTAAAAACAAAAGTATGAAACGTAACGGTTACCCAAATAAACTAATCACTGGGTTTCCACATAGGTGAAAATATGGATATGGAAGAGAAATCTAACCATCATGTTCTGATGGAGAGTGGTAGAGAACATGGCTATAGAAAATCCAGAAATCACAAAGCCATAAATTTGTGACGATCTAATCTACCATCTGATTCATCAGATATAAGAGCACTAGGACAACATTTTTTGGTTTTCAAGATCATTTCCCTAAAGTTGATGAAATTGGAATTAGAGGAAATTCTTTCGTGATTTTGGTATAGTCTCACCGTTTGTCGTTCTTTGGAAAATTTCCACTTCATCTCTTAAAGAAATGAAGTTAAATTTGTCATTCGTGATGTGTTAGCAGATCATGTGATAGAATGATGGGTCATTCCATCTGTCTCAAACAAAAGGTAAGAAAAGTTATCAAAAAATACATAAGTCCATCTATAATATGATTAATCATATATAGTTCCTAAAATGGACTTATACTTCATATATCATACTGGTTAATATAATAAAACTAGTTTCTACTAAACAGGGACTTTCTGTAGGCCAGTGGTAGGCGATAAAGGCTAGTCGCACTTCGGTTGTGGGTTCGATTCCCATAGCCTTATCCGACGCGATGGGTTGTCGCCCATCCTGCAGGTTGTCCTTTTTTTCTAAAACTACATTACTATAACATCACATAAATGATATCAAAAAAAGTTCTATCCTTAAACAACACTAACTTATGGTTAACATAATCCATTCCAATCTTTAGGCTTATCTAAAATACTTCGGACCAAGCTCATAGTGTAAAGAAAATGATAACTTGAAATGTCGTCAATCAAGCATGTGAATACCATCCTTTATCCCCCATATATCTTGTTGGTCACATTCCAATCATGTGAATACTTTAATGATGTATTCTCTTGAAAAATGAATACCCATTAAACCTTAGTGAAAACATGAATGCTGACAAAAGTTAACTCTTTCCACATACCAAAATCCAAAAATTCTATATACTCAAACCATGATATAACCTTCTCCTTATATCAGTCATGAGCTCATGAATACTATCAAACATTTAATTTTCTCCTTATCCCTTCATTATGCGCATATCATCTAAATTCCAAAAATATCTGAATAACCTTTCATGGATACTGGTAACATTAATCATACACTTTCAAAACTCAAGGAAAGACAATAGTGTAACAATCCTTAGATGTCTCTTTATTCCATAGTACCATTAGATTACTTATACAACATTACACATGATAAACATGTAATCATTCCACTACATTCTTACACCATTGACCGAGCTTCAACAATTCTTTCATCTCACATATCATTTGTAGTCTCTTCATCATCATCAACATAAATACTACCCATACGACCATACTGATTCTCTTCATGAGACTTTCTCTTAGGGAATTGGTTTGCATAATGCCCGTACATTCCACATTTAAAACATTTAACCATTGTTGATGTCGTAGAAATACCATTATCCTCATCCCTGGTGTTAACTGAACCTTTTCCTTTGCACTTACTGGCTTTATGTCCTTCTTTTCCACACCCAAATCATCTTCCAGTTCCTTTGAAACATTCTCCTTGATGCCTCTTCCCACATGATTTACATACGGGAAATTGAACTTTCTTTCCTCTATGATCATCATCAAACTCCACCTTTCTCTTATTAGCCGAGTCAAGAAACTTACCAAAATTTACATTATTGATCATATTATGAGATTGATGATTCGGCATAATAATGATGTTTAGACTTCCAAATCCCATTTCATTTGGTTTCTCAGGAAGAATATCATTACATTGTCCATCATATCCTCCATTATCGTGAATCTTCTTGTTTCCAGCCATTTTCTAAAACCCAAAAAGAATAGTGTGAGGGGAAAAAATCATTCTAGGGAAAACAACATAGTAAAGGGGGAGTACCCTCAATATCTAATATCTTAGGTTAAATTCTATGATCGTTAGGGAAATTCTAGGACTATAAACTATACTTATACTTAACCTTAGAGACATCCCTAGACATACCTTAGAAATATCTCTAGGGATCTCACTAACGTCTTCGCATCCCAGTTTCCAATGTTTGACTAAACCATTCCTCTAATACCAACTGTAGAGACCCGAAGCTTGACATACATGAATATTACATTACTTTTGCGGAATACTTAATACATAAGAAAAACAAACACACAAGGACTGTAATAGTTTAGTGTCTTTGGAAACTCGGAGTAAAATCTTCTAATCGTGGTGAAAGATCTTCAACATCTCCCAATAAAGATCTTCCCTTTTTTTCTTACCTAAAACCTTTCTTTATATCCTGGGGAAAAGAAAACATAAAAGGGTGAGCTCAAATGCTCAGTAAGGGTAAACAAAAGAAATATCAATCACATCATATTCATAATAACATATCTTTTGGAAATCTTAACCTGCAAAAGAGATCATGTTTTCATAACATGTGATAAATCATAGTAGTGAAATGTAATCCCAATAATCATAACTTAAAACATGAAACTTCTTGGCATACACACATAATCATAGAGAATCATATCTTATTAGTCAAGACTCATTTCCAAGACTATCTTAGTGGACAAAGTCCATTTCTGAACCGAGTCACCCTCGTTTCAGTCATGTTTCACTAAACCAGTATAACATACTGTTCTAGCCATGTATATCTCATGAGATATAAAATCTTTACCCAATGCATTGGAGTGAGATATAGGTCCCACCCATCTCATAATGATACCATTCTTATGTGTGCCACAAAATCATAAACCATACATCATATCATAACGCATGTAATAATAATCGGAATCTTAAACATCGTGACATCATAAAAAAATTCATTTAAGATAAAGGAATTAATAAAAATAATTCCATCACAACATAATAAAATAAATGTGATAATAGGGATAGAAACAGAACCCTTTATTATCTTAGATGGAAAATAATTTTGATAAAACACTTAAACTCCATTGTTGCAGAAAATATCCTTTTAACTTCAAAAACACTTTTCCTTTCTTAACATTTCATAAAATTTTAAGCTAAAAGAAGTTGTTTAAAAATAAACTTGAAAACTTGTAAATGAAGATTCTTGGAAATTTTGTTTTAAAAATCCATTCATGCCGTATAAGTTAAAAAAACATTCTTCGTACTTTTGTCGGAAAAGTCAAAAAGTACCTCGTACAAAAAACGACAAAAGATTCAATTCATATCCTTTATTAAAAACTCACCTAAGGGTAAAATTGGATTTAAACAATTTTAGGTGGATGGAAATAATATTACATTTTGATGAAACATGTATGTGGATGATAAAATACACCCCAGTAAATACCAAAGTATAAACAATCTCGGATAAAATAAGATTGTGATATTTTCCATTACCTTAGGTCTGATATGCTTTGTACGTGTCCAAACCTCCTGTATAATGATTTAAATAATGTTATTTACTTATTCCAGAATCATACTTATTTTTATGATATCATATATGGTAATATTCTTAGCTTTTTAGTATTAATATTTCATTGCTACTTGTTATTCGGGTGTTTATAACTTTTTGTTCTTATGTGTGTTTTGTCGAATAAATTATTCTTCTTCTCTTTAGGTTATAGATACCTCATTTCCAGAATGGTATTAGTGTAATATATATCATATTCATTCATTAAATTCATTTATATAATCATTATGAAATGAAGATCATGTAGAACGATTAGCATCACATCGTGGAGACGGTATTCCATACGTACGCACGAGTGATGATATCGTTCCTATGATCGTGGAATTGTATTGGAGTATATGTTTACTATTTAAGAATAAATATAACTTTATAATAGCCATATATAGTCATTATTTACACCATTATACCCATCCAAGTAAGGTGGTGGTGGAAAATAGATTACACCACAGCGTGGAGACGGTATTCCGTACGTACGCACGCGTGGTGATTTATTTTTCCGTAGCATGGATAGATGGTGAGATAGGGTTGTTTAATACTTATAATAACATATTATTATATGAGTGATACTGATGTTATTACTTCATAACGAAACAACTAAATAAGAAGAAGTGGAAGAAGAAATAAAGATGAAAGAATCGGTAACGGACATTACCTCTTCTTTGAAGTGCTTCTTTGAGACCACCTTTTAGGGCACTAAAATAGGTCTTTGAAGAAGACCAAAACCTCTAGTATTTTTATAGGGAAGTGGAGAGAAGAACTTGGCAGGGTTTGGCCGAGCTGGAAGGCTCAAAGTGGTGTGAGGAAGAGGAGGAGGAGGTGTCCTTTTATAAGGGAGGAGAGGGGCACCTTTGGAATAACAAAAAATATTATTTTATTATAAAGTCATGTTCGGTATTAAATAGCTCCAAATTGAGTTATTTCGAAGATAATGTGGGTATGGTTCGAAATCCTCTCATCCAATAGAATTAAGACAAGTTTAGGTTATTATATTAACCTTATCTTTTAGTTTTAACTCTTAGTTAATTAGATTGACATTTACCATGTCACTTTTATTTTTATATTATATAGTTAATAAACTTACCATATACATCCAAGAGACCCCCAAGTTGTGTTTTATTAATTAATATAACCTTATATAAGTCATTTGGAAAAACCGTAGATTTTTAGGAATAAAATAACAATTAATAATATAATATTTGTTTTAAAAACTATTTTATGTCAATTTTGACACTATTCAATTGTTGATTTTTTTAAACTCATAACAGAATTATTACTTCAACCAAAGTTAATTAAATCAATCCTAACATGTCATATTAACCTAGAAAATTAGTTTAGTTCATAAAAAGTCTCAAATTATATTTATTTGGGTATTTATAACATCAATTATGTCAATATTTCATTAATAAGATAATTACTGCATCATCGTTGTGTCATAAATAAAATAAATTCTTTAATATCTAAAAATTAAAAATAAAATACCATTATGTGGGAAATCTTTTTATATTTCTAATTAATATTTATAGTTGAATTTATCTTATGTATAACCCCATATTAAAAATGACTTACTTATAAAACTTTGATGTTAACTATTTCAACCCTTCTTTAAATAAATTAATAATAAATGTCCTAATCTAATCCAAGTGGGCCTAAACGGTCATATTTTATTCCTAAGGTTGTTTTTGGTCGAATTACACTTGTCCAACAGAATTATGACATGTGTTAGGATAATAATAATATCATTTTTACCCTTAATTACCCTATTTACTTTTAACCGTGGTAAAAAAAAGTAAAAAGGTACTATTCACCAAAAATTATTTTCATCTCATTAAACCAAATTTTAGTCCTTGATATTAATCGTGTCTCTTGGATTTTTGAAATTCCACTCACAAAAGCAGTAAAATTATGTTTTATGAAATATTCAGTTTTTTAACTACCACTTAGTGGTTTCACTACTCATCAAAAAATGAAAGTTTCTAGAAAAATACCAAAAATTAGATCTAATCTATATTTGATATTATGAATTCAAAAATGATTTCTATTTTATAAAATTCAAAATTTATCAGTTTCATTAATTAATTTAAAAATTAATTCCCGTCGTCAAAACAAATAGCGTGTACTTAAGAGATAATAACTACCAAAAGATTGACACTTGTTTATGACTGGTTTAAATGTAAAATTACATCCAATGACCAACATTGTATTAAATTGTAAAAATATATTCTAAATATACTTTAAAACCACCCAAGTTAATAATTTTTCACTATTAATTATTTCTATTAAAAAATATGTTTTTAATTATAATTTAGTAATTTTCACTATTCATCAGAATATGAAAGTTATCCGAAAAATACCAAAATTTCACCTTAGGCTAAATTCGATACTCCGAATCCAAAAATGAAGTCCATTTTGAGAGATAAAATTTCTAAAATTTTAAAAGGTGTTTATTACTATTCATAATGGCTAGTTTTAATAATATTTTAATAGCATATCGTTGTTTAGTGAAACTCGGTATTGCGTACTACACACGCTATCGAGGAAGGTCGTGATTGCGTGTAATGCAAGGCAAGTCAAGGATGCGTGTTGTGCAAGCTACTTTTGGTGTAGCGTATAACAGAAGACATTAATGAAATTAAAAAGAATATTTTTCATAAAATCTCGGGCTGTTACATGGTGGGACTCGGGGAGTCTCTATCTCCCATTTCACAATTCTGCCCCAGGAGGGGTACACCAGGAGGGGAGGGTGTCATGACAGAGTGGTATCAGAGGTCTAGTCGAGGGATAGGTTGTAGTTTGTTGTTAGGAATAGATGAGGTTCCGTGGGTTGGTAGAGAAATAGTATCATTTAAGATTAGAAAGTGATGTAATCACTAGAACCTAGATAAGACATAGGCATTTAGGGCCCCCTTGTGATCTGATGCACAGATCTTTAACTTTAATGTGGCTCCTAAATGAGTTGATACTAGTTTCTGGGTGGAGACCTCAGAAAGAAACATGCATCATTTTTATTTGGGCTTGTTTTTGAATGGATCAACCATGGGATAGTTTAACCTTGACTGAATAAAAGGAAAAAATTAATTAATTAATGTATAGTCTTCCAAATTATATGTTTACGAGCTCTGACTGTTTGTTATTTTTTATGTATATCTTTAGGTTGATGTTCTCATCATGTTTGTATAGAATATTTCTAGTAGGTTGTTCCAGAATATCATATTAGGGTAAAGGTTGTGGATGAAGACACTTGGAGGAGGACACTCTGCGAGTTTCAGTGCCAGAGTCCACAGAAATATGAGGGCTCTGTTTTAGATGCAGTCACAGAAGACTTGTTTTAAGAGTTTGTGATAGCCTTCAGTTTGATCCATGCTCGGATGGAGCATTGGGTGTATTTGGTTTTGATGATGCTTCATGGAGAAATGAGCCAGTGGTGGTTCTTGTTTCTAAGGGATCTCAATTAGTTGGTGATCTTACCATGATTCACTATGTCATTTTCACCCTTACACCATTGTATTAAACATAATTTATATTGTAAATTAAAAAAATAATAACAAAATTCACTTCATGTTTGATTCAATTAATTAATTTTTATCACTTTTAAAATTGTAAATTATACATGTTTTGATATTTTCATTGATGGTGGAGGTGATTTGGAGGCTTGGAGGTCATCTAGAAGAAAAATGGGCCAAACTGCATGGCATTCCATGGACATCTATCCACTATTTTGAACAGTAAGAAACTTACATGCATCCAAATTGGCCAAACCTTTATGGGTCCCTCCAAAACATTTTGGGCTACAACTCTTATTAAGAAACTGAATCCTAATATGTCCATCTGTTGGCCCATCCGAACCATTCAATCCAGGGGACAGAATCAGCCCTAATTCAAAAGTTTGTTTTGGTATTTTGACAATATCTCCCAATCCAATTGTCTAATGGATTCAAAATTCGATAGGGAGATAATAAATAGGTCGGCTAACAACTCTTCTCATTATTTAAAGTCTTTATATGGATTTATACTATTCCAAAACTGAGACACATGTGGTATCTCAAAAACAAGATCCCAAAACCATGTCCCATTTTGGCTATAAAAAGGCACCATGGGCACCCCATTTGTATGTTCGGCCAAAGAGTGAAGTGATGAAAATTTGGAGTTCTAAAGGATTCCTATCCTCATACTAGAATTTTGGTAGGCCCCTATCCTCCTAGGGTTGTCCAGAATGAAAACGGATTTCCTCCTGAGCTTCATCATCCTCCCATGTCGAGCTAAACGGTGAGCGGTCAATTTGAAGGAGCTACACACACTTGGGAGGGAGTTCCAACACTTTTTCTTCTACTTGTTTTGAGAACTTTTTGTGCTAAATATTTCACTTATTTCTTATTTTAACATGATTCTCCCCATATTTCATTTCTATTGATAAAATTAAGTGAAACCCTTTTTATTCCAATACCAATTGGGTTGAGATTTCAAGGGTGAATCTTGGGTTGTTTTGATTGGACAAGTCAAGTTTCCTATTTGTCTCAAACAAACAAAAGATTTCTCTATTATTTGGTATCCTTTCTTCTCTATGCTTGATAACCATTCTCTGAAAACAGGATTGTTGTGTCAAGGGGTGGTTCTTTGAGCATTGTTTAAGAGGCAAGAGGGAAGTTGAGATCTTGACAACCCTCAACCAAAGGATTCCATTAAACCATGTATATTTTTCAGAATGATGAACTCAACAAGATGTGCAGTGAACATGTAATGATCTCCTTATCTCGTTATTCTTAAATTATCACCTTTATCTATCAACTATAAATCTCTTTAAATAATTTTATTTTCTTAAAAAATCAAAATCACCCCCTTGTTAAGTACTTTTTACTAAAAATGCATACTCTAAACCTATCAAATCTTCTTGAGAGATGACCTAGAGTCTTCCCTATACAATAATTCAACCTTAAAACATAACCAATTGGACGTTTAATGAAAACATGGAGAAATGTTAGCATCGTTTCTGAGGAGAGATTTGGTTTTTAGTGCATGTTTTTTATAAGATTTTTGTAGTTTTTGAAAATATTTTTTTTTCTCTTATACCTTTTAAATCTCTATTTGTTCTGATCTATTTGTTTTGTAGGTTTGGTGTGTGATTCTTCCTAATCCAAGATATTTAGCACATTTTGAACCTGAACTAAAGAGGACACTACGTCCACGACACTGAGAAACACAAGTCAACACTTTGAAGGAGGACACGCCACACATTGAAACTATTCCTCGCCCTTCATCTTCCTTTGGAACTGACATAAAAACTGAAATAAACATGTATAAAATTGCTGAAAATAGTAGAACACTAAAATAACTATCCTCACCTGATGTTTATATCCAACCCACATACATTCAAATGCATGGTGAGGCACCCAATTTTGAACTAAAATATGGTTTAATTCATCTATTACCATGATTCCCAGGACATCCTGGCGAGGATCCACACAAGAACATAAAATAATTTCATACTGTTTTTTCAGTATTAAAACCTACTAATGTGGATGAGGAAAAATTAATGCTATGATAATTCCCATTTTCTTTAGAAGACACTGAAAAATATTGGATAGACTATTTTAATTCACCAATAAGAGGTTGGGAAAACATGAAACGCCTTTTTCGTAAAAATTATTTCCCAGCCTCTCGAACTACAAAAATAAGGAAATAAATTTGTGGGATAAGACAATATCAAGGGGAAACACTTAATGAATATTGGGAAAGATTTAAAAGATTATGTTCAAGTTTTCCACACCACCAAATAAGTGATCAACTTTTAATTTTGTGTTTTTATGCAGGTTTAATTGATGTTGATCAAAATATGATTGATGCTGCTATAGGTGGTGTGCTTGTTAGTAAGACCCCAATTGCTACAAGAATCCTGATTGAGAACATGGAACAGAACACTCAACAATTTCATACAAGGTCATGTGTACCCATTTGAGGTGTCCCTAAGGTGAAAAGTACTGAATTTGAGAAGAATTAGGACACAAATTTTGAAGAGGTAAGTGCCCTTATACGACAACTCACTCTCTCCCAATGGAAATATCAATCTCCTCTACCCATTCATTGTGGAATATTTTCTTCTGACACCCAATACTCCGATCAATGCCCCAAATTGAGAGAAACTTATGAGAGATGTGAGGTAATCCTTCCATGCTGCCCCTATAACCAACCCTTTAGGCTATAACCTTACTATCCATCCAACCCGGGGTCGAAATAAAACCAAGCTTATATAAAAGGGGGTATTCAAACTGTCCTGATAAACCATGCAATGAACAATGTCATATTAGTCTTCCACCACTTCCACCTAGAAATCCCCAACAACCCCAAAGGCCTTTCCAACCACACCCTCCAAAACATGAGGCTAGACAAGATGATATGATGAAACAAATGGCTTCTAATAATATCCAATTCCAAAAAACCACCAAATCCACCATACAAGACCTCAAAACCTAATTAGGACAACTTTCTAAGTAGGTGGGGGAAAATTCAATGTCACTGGTCGGGTAAGCTACCTTTTAAACCATTAGTTAACCCAAGGGATAAGGGTAATGTTACTTCCATCACCCTTAGGAGTGGAAAAAAACTTAAAAACCAAATTAATCCTCCATTAGTGTCATCACTTCATGATGAAAGCTCTATCCCAACCATATAAAATATTCCAAATGTTGAAAACCCATCTCTTGAGTGAAGCCCTTCCGAAGGAAAGAGTGTGTATGTCGATGAGTCTCCTATCCCTACCATTCTACTTCCATTTCCCCAAAGGGACACCCAACCTAGGAAACGAAAGGAAAATTAACTATATAAGGAAATATTAGATACTTTCAAAAAATTGAAGGTAAACATCCACTTGATTGATGTTGTGAGAAAAATTCCAAGATATGAAAAGTTTTTGAAGGAGATGTGTACACACCAAAGACGACCTCATGAATAGGAGAAGGTGAGCATGGGGAGGAATGTTTCATCTTTGATAGAGCCATCACTTCCCACCTAGTTCAATGATCTTGGAACATTCTCAATTCTTTTCACCATAGGAGAGTATTATTTTTCTAATGTTATGCATGATTTAAGAGGTTCTATAAATGTGATGCCTAACTCGATTTACTCTACATTGTAGGTTAGGTAACTAAATCCCACAGTAATTTTTGTTCAACTGGCCAACCGGAGTACTGAACACCCTTATGGTGTGTTAGAGGATGTTCTTGTGGTGGTGAAAATTTTAATTTCTCCTGCAGATTTTTATGTACTAAAAATGGAAGATGATAGTTTGAATGGACATGCCACAATTATTTTGAGGAGACCATTCTTGAAAACTTCCAAATCCATAATTAATGTCCATAATGGTTCATTATCTATGGAATTTGGTGGTGTCATAGTCCATTTAAACTTCGTTGATTCCATGAAGAACCCCTCGGAAGAAGATTCATCTCTCTCTGCCAATTCAATTGATGTACTCCCTTCCCCTAAAAAATAACATTTCTTTCCCCTAATCCCCTTTTTGAGTTTTCTTCAATGATTTAAATTCTTGTTAATGAATCAGGAATTTATTATTGTATTGGTATATAAAAGTGTCATGCATGTTTATTAATTGATAATTTCATGAACATTTAGGTTTCAATGACCATCGATGATACTTCTCATCTAAGGATGGTACCATTGAGCAGTTAGATGAGATCATTGACCACTCACATTTACACACACTCCCATAAATCCAAAATCCACCTGAATTGGAACTTAAACAAATGCATAAATATTTAAAATATTCATATCTTGAGAATGGAAACAAGTTTCCCATCATCATTTCTTGTCCACTCCTTCCTAAGCATGAATTGTGGTTGCTTAAAATTTTTAGGGAGTATAAAAAAGCATTGGGATGGGCTCTTGCTGACATTACTGGTTTTAGAGAATCAATTTTCACACATCCTATATTGTTAAATGATGAGGATAAACCGGTGAGGCAGGAACAACGTCGACTGAACCCAAAACTACCAGATGTTTTGAAAAATGAGGTAACAAAATTATTGTCTGGTGGAATCATTTACCCCATCCCTGATAGCAAATGAGTCAGTCCCATTCAAGTAGTTCCTAAAACAATTGTTGTTATAGTAATCAAAAATGAAAACAACGAATTGGTTCCAACTCGTGTGTATAATAGTTGGTGTGTCTGCATATACTATTGTATATTAAACCATTTCTCTAGGAAGGAAAATTTACCTTTTACATTCATTGACCAAATGCTAGAGAGGCTAGCGGGTAAGTCCCACTACTTTTTCCTTGATAGGTATTCTGGGTACATTCATATCCATGTTACCCCGAGGATCAGGAAAAGACAAACTTCACTTTCAAATTTTGGTACATTTTCATATAAGAGGATCCCATCTGGCCCGTGCAATTCTCCAGGTACTTTCTAGAGATGTATGGTTATTATTTTTTCAGATTACCTGGAGTATTTCATGGAAGTTTTCAAGGATTATTTCACTGTTTATGGTCCCTCTTTTGATTAATGTTTGAGTAGTCTTTGTTTAGTCCCACATCATTTTATTGGAAATAATCTTGTATTAAATTATGAGAAATTTTATTTCATGGTGCGACAAGGTATATTTTTGGGGAATGTCATTTTTGGGGATGGTATCCAAGTAGATAAATCAATAGTGGGTGTCATTTCTTCCATACCATTCCCCAAAAATGTAGGGGATGTGTGGTCATTCCTAGTTCAAGCTGGATTTTACCGTCATTTCATTCGTAAATTTTGTAATTTTGCTCTCACACTCTCCCAGTTACTCCAAAAAAATAATATTTTTTGATAAGGAATTTGAGGAAGCTTTTAATATGTTAAAATGGAGTCTCATGTAATGCCCAGTAATCCAACCACCTCAGTGGGATTTACCATTTGATATCATGTGTGATGCCTCTAACAATACAGTTAGGGAAGTCTTGTCACAAAGGTTTGATCGAACTCCACATGTAATTGTTTATTTTTCACCTACATGTAGGTTCCAGGCACAGCGGAAGCGTGTTGGTGGGATTGACCAACTTTAATTTTAGCGTTAACAATGATCTATCTGAGATCTATCACGATATGAAACGCCGGATCTTCAGAATAGAACAAAGAATGAAAAACAAAAGTGGGATTCCTGGAACCATAGACATAGGATCATCATATGTTGGTTATAAATAATTTAATTAATTCACAAGAATTACCTTGGTGGAATTCTTTTTTGTTGATGTGTCCGGTCACGATTTGTTGATCCATCGTTGTGTCGTAGAATCTAAGTGTAGGATTCCTCTAGTAGTGATCCACACGTGTGTCACGTATCTCCAGAGGTCGCCGAAGGGACCTCCGGGTGCTAGTTTGGAAGAACCTTCGCTTGTGATATCCGCCTTCGATCGCATTGATCTCTCGGTATTGAGAGCGTTCTTAGAGGAAAGTCTTCTTTGGGCTTGAAAGAATTATTCAAAATTGTTGTGCACAATGATTCTCTTGTGGAAAGGTGTTGGGGTTGTGAGGATATTTATAATTGGGTTTGAGGTTATAGAGTTATGACAATAAATAAAGGAATTACGTGTTTTATTTATTTCATTAACTCTTATTCAAAAACACGATGTAGAATTATTAATTCCTTGACTTGCACCCATGATGATTATTATAAATATCATTTAAAACAATATTATATCCTCAAAATCACAACTGGAAAAACTACACAGCGTGTAATCATTAATACATGGCATATACTCGTTTTCCATAAAACTACATGATGTGTATATTTAATATTCACGGCGTGTAATTTTATTTTCCTTTATTTTCTCCACCACATTTATTAGACCTTGAGTATTGGCTATTTATTTCTTTAATAAATGTAACTGCATTACTCGCAAATAAACATATTATTTCACCCTCAATATATTCTCTCAAATAACTAGTGTCGAAATAAATGTGATCAGGCATCCTTAAATAATTATTAAACCACAGTCAGGAATAATATTTATTTAACTGGTTAAATTAATATTTAACTGAGATACATGGACACACTTAGTGTGTGACCCTCTAGGCCTCTTTCTCAGTGGCATTAGGTAGAGCCTTCCTAAAGTCCAAGGTTAGAATCTAGCAACACTCCAATGCACCCAAAGAGAAATAAGTTAATTCTGAAATGACGTGTCACCTCATATAAATTCTTACCCTGTAATATAATCCCTTTTTCTCGATATCTCTAATCAAGCAGGTTGCATGCTAGTGCCATTAACCCATGTGCTCGATTATTTTTTCTTTGACTTCCCGGAATTGAAGTTACCCATACCTTACCATGGCCATGGATTTATTTAAGCCATATCAATTCCATCAAAGGGCCTGATATATCTTCTTCTGTTATGGAACATAAGCGAGAAATCCTTTCTCGCATTACCTATTAATGCAGCATTACTCGTGACGCACCCAACGTATCCTACCTCGCTGCGAAAAGTGTTTCGTCATAGTTTTCGTCAATACAACTAAGTGCGCGAGGGGTAATACCCATTAATAATAATCATAAATTCTATGGACCAATACACACGTCTGCATATAGGAACATTGAATGACACTATGAAATGTGGATTTCTTACTGGCGGACCTCGTTCTCATAATATACTCCTGGATATTACCAAGGGTGCACACCATGAGAAGGTGCCTCAAAGTTTTATGATTCCTCACCCCTAATGACCTGTAGTATTTTTTTCCCCTCAAATAATATCATTCGGCCATAGAACATATATTCAAGAACATTGTTATAGAACTTCTGGGTTCTCATCATAGCAGGGATCTGCTATGACCCTTTAATGAAACTACTGTCATTAAGACATTTTCACATGCATTGTCACGTAGAAGAACAATCAAGATGTGATAAGGATTTAATTAATGAATAAAGTAAAAATTAATTAGTTCTAGGCCACCAACTCCAACAGACTCCCACTTGGACTGGAGCCAACTGCTAACAACCATTAACCCGCTAGCTCTCACATGGTCTTCATGCTTCTGCTGAGATAGGCCTTTAGTCATGGGGTCTACCACGTTCTCTTCCATGGACACTCTTCTCACTGCAACTTCACCCCTTTGATAGAAATCCTTTAATAGGTGACACTTTCGGAGTATGTTCTTTGTCCGTTGGTGTGACCTTAGTTCTTTTGCAAGAGCCACCACAGTAGTATTATCACAATACAATGTAATGGGATATTTACTGATAGGCACCACATCAAGATCTTGGACAAAGTTCCAAATCTAGAGGGCTTCCTTGGATGCATAAGAAGCCTCTATATATTCAGAATCTGTTGTAGAATCAACGACAACTAGCTGCTTTGAACTCTTCCATCTCACAACTCCTCCATTGAGACAAAAACATATTCAGATTGTGACTTCAGATCGTTCTGATCTGTCGAAAAACCAACATCAGCATACCCTATGTTGAAAAGCTCCTCGTCTCCTCCATACACCAGGAACATGTCCTTAGTTCTTCTTAGATACTTAAGGATAGTCTTAAAAGCAGTCCAATGATGTTCTCTTGTATTTTCTTGATATCTGCCAACCATGCTCAGTGCATAAGAAACATAAATCCTGGTACATAACATGGCATACATGATGGATCCTATAGCCGAAGCATATGGGATATTACTCATTCTATCATTCTCTTGTTGTGTTTGAGGACAAATTTTCTTAGAAATATATAGGCAATGTGACACTGGAACTAATCCCCTCTTGGATTTCTCCATACTAAATCTCTTTAGTATCTGGTCATTGTATGTACCCTGACTTAGTCCAAGTAGCCTCTTCTATCTATCATGAATGATCTTGATCCCTAGAATGTAGGCTGCTTCTCCTCAGTCCATCATGGAGAAACACTTGTTCAACCAGTCCTTAACTGACCGTAAGACGGGTACATCGTTTCCAATAAGTAATATGTCGTCAACATATACTTCTAGGATAACAATCGCATTCCCATTCAACCGCTTATAAAAACATGGCTCACATTCATTCTTAATAAACCAAATTCTGTTATGGATTCATTAAATCGAATGTTCCATGACCTGGATGCTTGCTTCAATCCATAACTAGTTTTCTGCAACTTGAAAACCCATTTGGCTTCACCTGGTGTCACAAAACCTTCTGGTTGTCATATATAGACATCTTCCTGAAGGTTACCATTAAGGAATACTGTTTTGACATCCATTTGAAAAATCTCATAGTCATGGTAAGATGTTATGGCAAGTATGATTCTTATGGATTTAAACATGGCCGCTGGCGAGAAGGTTTCATCATATTCAATTCCTTGAAATTTTATGAATCCTTTAGCCGCTAGCTTTTCTTTATAGTTGCTAACTTGACCTTCCATGTCCGTTTTTCTCTTGAATACACATTTTCATCCAACAGGCTTTACATCAACTGGATCATCGAACTGAACCCAGACTTGGTTTTGATACATGGAATCCATCTCAAAATTCATAGCTTCTATCCATCTTGCAGCTTCTGAGCTTTCAACTACTTTTTTGTAGGAGAGAGGTTCATCATTGTCCAAAAATAATGATTCACCATCCTTGGTGACTAGGAAACCAAATCTCTCTGGTTCCCTTACCTCTCTTGAGCTCCTATGCAGTACTTGTGTTTTTGGAACCTCTTCCACGGGGACCTGTGGAACTTATTCCTATACCAACTCTTGTGTATCTTGAGCATTAACTTCATCGAATTCAATCTTGCTCCCACTATCCTTTTTGAGGATATTCTCCCTCTCAAGAAATATTTCTTGTCTAGTGACAGTCAATTTATTATCTTGAGGGTTATATAGGTAATATCCTTTCATTTCCTTAAGATATCCTATAAAGATACACTTCGTGACCCGGGGTGCTAATTTGTTGCCTGAGAAGCCCTTAAAAAACCCCCCGCTTCCCCATACACGTGTATTCGACAAAATGGATTTCTTTTCATTCCATAACTCAGAGGGAATTACATTTTCCTCCTTAGTTGGTACGTGGTTTAATGTGTATTCTGCTCTTCGTAATGCATATCCCCCCATGACTCATCATCGACCTCACCATGTCCAACAAGGTGTGGTTCCTCCTTTCACTAACACCATTCCACTATGGTGTATAAGGAGGAGTGAGCTGAGATAGAATCCCAGACTCCCATATAAGATCGATGAACTCTTGGTTCAGATATTCTCCACCTTGATCTGATCGAAGATTCTTTATCTTCTTACAAAGATGATTCTCTACTTCATTATTGAATTTCTTAAGTTTCTCTAAGGACTTTGACTTATACCTCATTAAGTAGACATAGCCATACCGACTCAAATCATCAGTAAAAGTAATGATGTAAGAATATCCACCTCTATCTTTTACTGGAAATGGTCCACACACATCCGTGTGTACTAATCCTAGAAGTTGTGTGGCCCTTTCACCTAGTCCACCAAAAGGTGGCTTGGTCATTTTTCATTGTAAACAAGCATGACATCAATCAAGTGGTTTTAGCTCAGTAGAGTCTAAATATCCATCTTGGTAGATCATTGTCAAGCGCTTCTCATTTACATGACCGAGACGGTGATGCCACAACTGGGTGATGTATGAGTCATTTGAGTTTGTTTCGTTATCGATTTCCAACACTTGGTTTTCGTAATTTAATACATACAAACCATTATTTAAATGTTCCATACTATAACATACGTTGTTTTTATAATAGAGACAACCCTAATTTCCAAACATGAAAATAAATCTATCCATATCCCAACAAGATACAGAAATTATGATTTTGGTAACACTAGGCACATAATAACAGTTATGTAAACCCAAGATCATCCCAGTCGGTAATGAGAGGTGGTAATCTTTAATAGACAATGCATCCAGCCTTGCGCTATTGGCATCTTGAAGATCCACCTCTCCTCTGGTAATCTTTCTAAATCTACTTAGTTC
The DNA here is from genome assembly GCA_963277665.1 of Viscum album. Classification (NCBI taxonomy): domain Eukaryota; kingdom Viridiplantae; phylum Streptophyta; class Magnoliopsida; order Santalales; family Viscaceae; genus Viscum; species Viscum album. The sequence continues at coordinate 281,028,976 of OY728152.1, forward strand.
TTGCGTTTGAATACATATGTGAGCCTCACAAGCTGTATCTAATACCCAATGTGTAGAAATAGAAAGATTACTCTCGATAATGAACCCACCATTAGCATCCAGATGCTTCTGGGTGCGGTTCCTCTTACAGTGGCCCTACTTGCCACATGAAAAACACATTTCCTCTCATTCCTTTCTATGCCTCTAGATCTTCCCCTTCTTGGAGGGATGGTGCTCGGGGGCTTCAGACCGTTTATAAGTCTTTGGCCCCTTTTCCTTGTCCTTCCTTTTCTTATTCATCATAAGGACTGAAGGCTTGCCACTCCTCATGTCCTTATCTAACTGGTGAGTTAAGGGTAGAAGTTCTGATCTAGGCACAACTGGAACAAGCTCTTCCACCACATACAATTTCCTCTCGTGGTGACAGATAACGCGTAAACACCTCTTTCACTCTTGGAAATTCGTGTCGGTGAGAAGGTTTTCCTTCTCGAGTATGGTTCGCAATGATATGTTTGAAGTCATTTTCTTGTCATTTATACCAATTAATATGAGCAATGTTTTAGTACTATATTAAAAAATTGATACAAATGAATAAATTAATACCTATTAGTCTCCCACTACATTATCGAAATCCAATAGCCCTCACCATTGACTTTAGAATATTATATTGTCTGAATATTGTAGTGGAAAGGACCCATATTTCCATTCACATTGCCCCAAATGGGGATGGTCAAGCAACTTGAATGGTTTTTAGGTAGGCATTCCAAATTCCAACTACATTTAACTCGCAGCTCCTTGATCCGCTGAGTGGACTCCCCAATCCTGAAATCCTTTTATTTTGAACTTCCTCAACCTTTTTCTCTTGGCCACAACATTTCCTATTATGGCATTAAACCCCTGATGTGAACCAAGTTAATTCAACCAAAAGCCATGAATTAGAATTCCCTGATAATTGAATGCACCCCAGCTAGGGTTGGTCAAGCACTTTGAACTATGGTTTGATTCTAACCAAGATTATGGAAGGCTATACTAACTTAATATTTCCTTTGAGGGATTTTATCCTTATAAGTAAATTTCCATTTTATTATATTTTATTGCATGCTTTTTAATATTAAGTGGGATATACTTAAGTGATTAACTATGTCTAAGATAATATGTACGCATAAGCCAGTTTTATTTTAGTTCCATCTTGCATGCTTGTTTACTTCATTAATTGTGTGATCATGACAACACACCCACAATAAATAAACCATGAAACTGACAGAAATAAAATAAATGGTATGATCATGAGCTTGTTATATTGGTTATTTTATCTAGTGGTTGATAAACTAACCCAAGACCTAGGGGAGAAACACCTTGAACCTTGTGGGTTCGTGTTTATAGCTTTCCACCTGTCCACCTTTGTATCTCCTTGGATTGGTTTCACCTTGTCTTTGGACATGAGCCACCTCTACTAGCTTGGCATATCCATCCATTACATATGCATTTATCTCACATTCAGGTGAGAGGTAAAAAGGGGTTTTAACATAAAAGAATCCTTGGGCATGTAGGCCCAACATATTAATGAGGAGATGACTCACAGGCCAACAAATTTAATTTAAATAAATAAATTAAAATAAACCATTCACATACAAAGGTCTCGGTCTAGATCATGATCATCCAAACATGCAACGATATTTATGCATAAATAAAATTAGGATTCAATTCATTAATCGTTCTTGTTTAAGATAAATCACTCTCGAATTAATTAATTATCCTTAATTAATCAATCATTTTACCTTAAACCCTTTTTCTGAATTTCCTTGAGATTATCATCCATCATAATTTTTAATAAATAAATTCATTTAAAATTATCCTTGTACGTAACTTGTACCTAGGAGGCAACCCGGTGAATTCTCGTTCATTGTGTAATTTGAATGAGTACACGGCGTGTAGTTCTGACAACACGTTGTGTACTTTTGTTCACCGTCCATCCGAATTACACACCCTGGGACATGGCGTGTTAATGTACTTTGGAAATTTTCGGAGTACACGACGTGTTCAGTGGGACACATGCCGTGTAGTTTCCACATTACACGGTTTCCAGCCGGGCAAGCCGTGTACGGGGTACACGGTCCAACACTATCCCGAAGGGACTACACGCAGTGTTCATTAGACCACACGGTGTGTAATCCAGAAACTGTGTGCCAACAATTCTTGGTCCACACACGATGTCATTAATGACTTTGATAGGATCATATGCGTGGCCTGATTTAGCGGATCAGTCCACTGCATGAATCTAGACTACACGGCGTGTACTTCCAAATACACGTCGTGTATTCTGGTGTTGTACTGCCAGAAACGTTTGGCTCCTCCGAATGAGTTCCTCTATTTTATTTTAATCAAAATTAAAAGAAAAATTTATTTCTATGAGGTGAACGAGAAACGATGGAGGAGGAACAGATCTCGAGATTCATATTTCCTGAACGATTAAGCTTGAATTGAAACAATTAAATTATTAAATGCGTAAAACATCAATGAAAAACTAAATAATTATAATCAACGATATGACCGCTCTGATACAACATGTAGGTTCTGAGCATAGTAGAAACTCATTGGTGGGTTTGCCTAACTTTAATTTTAGCGTTAACAATAATCAATCTGAGATCCATCACGAAATAAAATGTCGGATCTTCGGAATAGAACAAAGAATGAAAAACAAAAGAGGGATTCCCAGAACCATAGAGATAGGATCATCATAAATTGGTAATAATTAATTTAATTAATTCAAAAGAATTAACTTGGTGGAATTCTTTCTTTGTTGATGTGTCTAGTCATGATTTGGTGATCTGTCATTGCGTTGTAGAATACAAGTGTAGGATTTCTCTAGCGGTGATCCACACGTGTGTCACGTATCTCCAGACATCGCCAAAGGGATCTCCGGGTTCTAGCGCGGAAGAACCTTCACTTGCGATGCCCGCCTTCGATCGCCTTGATCTCTCGGTCTTGAGAGCATTCTTAGAGGAATGAGTTCTTTCGAGCTTGAAAAAATTCTTCATAATTGTTGTTCACAATGATTAGCTTGTATAAAGGTGTTGGGGTTTCGAGGATATTTATAATTGGGTTTGAGGTTCTAGAGTTATGACAATAAATAAACGCGTTACACGTTTTATTTATTTCATTAACTCTTATTGAAAACCCCCATGTTGAATTATTAATTCCTTGACATGCGCCCATGCTGATTATAATAAATATCATTTAAAACAATATTATATCCTCAAAATCCCAACTGGAAAAACTACACAGCGTGTAATTGTTAATACCTAGCATATACTCACTTTCCATAAAACTACACGATGTGTATATTTAATATACATGGCGTGTACTTTTATTTTCCATTATTTCCTCCACCACATTTATTATACCTTGAGTAATGGATATTTATTTCATAAATAAATGTAACTTCATTACTCTCTAATAAACATATTATTTCGCCCACAATATATTCTCTCGAATAACTAGTGTCGAAAAAAATGTGATCAGCCATCCTTAAATAATTATTAAACCACAGTCAGGAATAATCTTTATTTAACTTGTAAAATTACTATTTAACTGAGATACATAGACACACTTAGGGTGTTACCCTCTAGGCCTCTTTGTCAGTGGCATTAGACAGAGCCTGCCTAAAGTCCACAGTTAGCATCTAGCAATACACCGAGGCACCCATAGAGTAATAATTTAACGCCACAATGACGTGTCACCTCATACGAATGCTTACCGTGTAATATAATCCCTTTTTCTTGATATCTCTAATTAAGTGGGTTGCATGCCAGGGCCCTCAACCCATGTGCTCGATTATTCTTTCTTTGACTTCCCAAAAATGAACTTGCACATACCTTACAATGTCCATGGATTTATTTAGGCTATATCAATTCCATCAAAGGTCCTAAGATATCTACTTCTGTTATGGAATAGAATCGAAAAATCCTTTCTATGATTATCTATTAATGAAGTATTACTCGTGACGTACCCAACGTATCCTACCTCAATGCGAACAGTCTGTCATCACAATTTTCATCAATACATCTATGTGTGCGAGTTGTAATACCCATTAATAATAATCTTAAAGTCTATGGAATAATACACATGTCTGCATATTGGAACATCCAATGACACTATGAAATGTGGATTTCATACTGGCGGGCCTTGTTCTCATAATATCCTCCTTGGTATTACCAAGGGTGCACACCATGAGAAGGTGCCTCAATGTTTTATGAGTCCTCACCCCTAATGACTTGTATTATTTGTGCCCCTCAAATAATATCATCCGGCCATAGAACATATATTCAAGAACAGTGTTATGGCACTTCTGGGTTCTCATCATAGTAGGGATCCGCTATGACCCTTTAATGAAATAGATGTTCTTAGGACATTATCACATGAATTGTCATGTAGAAGAACAATCAAGATGTGATAAGGCTTTTATTAATGAATAAAGTACAAAGTAGTAGGTTCTAGGCCACCAACTCCAACAATACATTGGACCTTGACCAATAAAACTACACCACAACTGAAAAAGAATTTATTTTCATAGGGTTTGCCTTGGATTAATTTAGTTCATATATTTTAGGGTCTAAATTCATTGTGTTTTTTAGACCATGGAACCCTCTAGTATCTCCTTAGGAAACTGTAATCCAATCCATGTCTCATTCGGTGGATTCCCCTCCTTCTAGAATTCAATTTAGAAATTAGTGGTAAAAAAGGAGCAGAGAATGTGGGGGCTGACCATATCCATAGGATTCGACCATCCTCAAACATTGACTCATCCCCCTTTATTCACATAAATGAAATGTTTCCTGATTAGAACTGTACCGAGTGCAAGAAGCGATTCCTTTCTATGCCAAAATTGTATATTATTTGTTAGCATGTTGCATTCCTACTGATTTCGATAAAAATCAGAGTGACTGTCTAAAACAAGAGTCCAGTTGGTACATTTGGGATAACCCCTAACTTTGGCGCACTTGTAGTGATCATGTCCTTAGTCATTGTGTTCTTGATAGTGATTTTCATTCTATCCATAGATTCTTCAACACTCTTTCTTGTGGGGGACACTTTGGTCCCCAACGAACTACTCGCAAGGTCCTCGATTAGGGTCTCTTTTGGCCAACATTGTTTTGGGATTCTCTTGACTTTTATGAATCTAGTCCTCATTATCAATGAATGGGGAATGTTTTTAAAAGAAATGGGATGCCAAAAAAACAATTTCTCTTCCATGAAATTTTTTATGTTTGGGGCATTGACTTTATGGGATAATTCTGCAATTCATTTTGTAACCTGTACATTCTATTGGTAGTGGATTATGTTTCAAAATGGGTAGAGGCACAAGCTACAAGGACTGGTGATTCTAAAGAAGTGGTGTAATTTTTCGGAACCCAGATTTTCTATCGGTTTGGCTTACCTAGGTTTATCATTAGTGTACAGGGTTCTCATTTCTGCACTTGAATAGTGCAATCTCTTATGCATCAGTATGGGGTCGGTCATAGAGTGTCTACTTCATATCACTCACATAAAAATGGTTAAGATGCGGTGTCAAATAGGGAGGTAAAACAGATTCTTGAAAAAATGGTTCAACCCAATAAAAAACATAGGAGTATTCGACTTGAGGATTCATTATGGTCCTACCGTACAGCTTTCAGAACACCGATTGGCATGTCACCGTATCGTCTTGATTTTGGAAAGAGTCTTCACCTGCCTATTGAGATTGAGCATTGGGCCAACTAGGGAATCAAACAATTAAATTCTAATCTTTCTTGTGCAGGTGCTCAAATGAAATTGCAGATTCAGGAGATGGAGGAAATGAGAAGATATGTATATGAGAACTCTAGGATTTATAAATAGCAAACCAAGGTTACCCATGACTGTCTCGTCCTTCATCATCAGTTCCAAATAGTGAAGAAGGTCCTCCTCTACAATGCAAAGATGAATTTTCATCCAGGTAAGCTTCATTCCCACTAGTTTGGACCGTACATTGTTACTAACATATCTCTATTTGGTGTTGTCTAGGTTCAAAATGAAGAAACCAAACAAACATCTACTGTCAATGGGTAGAAGCTAAAGCACTTCCATGAAGCCCTTCCGAAGTCCCCAATGGAGGAACTCCAAGTTCACTAAGCAGTCTAGGAATAACACCAACCATGTTTTATCCTTCCTTACCGCATTCTATTTTATTACAGTGAGGACACTGCACACTCTAGGTGTGGGGGTCGGTATATTCATGTGTTAGTTGGAAATTTTCATTATCATTATTCCTTTTCCCTTTTTAGCTTATAGAATAGTATTTTTACTTTCCCCCTTTCTCTCCCACTCACCTTTGGGCCGGAATATTACTTTTTATGCCGACTTTATCAAGGAAAATGATTCCCATTTAATCCTGTAAGTTTATGAAAATTCATGTGGAATTTTTGTATTTCATGTTGTTTTAGAATTTTAAAAAAAATCGGATACAATGTGCATTTCAGCAAAAATTCAATATTTTGGTGTGACTTTATTTTTAATTTTATTATTTTTTCGATGATATTAATGGTTGTATCATTTTGAAACCTTTGAGAAGAATGGTTCTCTTTTTTGTGAAAAGTTTAAGGTAAAATATTTTCATGTTATTTCACCATGAAAATTTTCACCCAACCATAATGTATGAAAATTTATACTTATTAAAATATAAGATACATTTATTTTTCTCTACTTTCCAAAATAATTTTTCCATATATTTTTTCCTTATTTGATCTATTTCATTATAGTACCAGATTGACATATGCATGTGTACCTGTTATCTAACTATTTTACACCCAAAAAAACAAAAAAAAAAATTGGTTTGTATATTGGGCATTTCAAAAACCACCCTTCCTCAACCTTTGATCTTGTTATAACTATTACAATTAGTGTCGTGCGGAGATCAAACATGCATTGGGAGAAGAGTGTGAGATTTATTCCAATTCAACCCTTTGAAAAAAATGAGGGGGGTGATGAAATGTGAAACATTTGGGGATATCTAGGTCAGGAGCTATGGTTTGACACATGGGAATGATTAAGTGATTGGGTATTGTAATTTGATTTCAATTTATGTGGGGAAAGTTCAGTGGAAGGGATCTTGAAAGTAGAAAATTATAAAAATAATTTATATTTACTCAATAGAAAGTGGAATGAATAGAATGAAATGGTTTTCACACACACATGTGGAGAATTAGTGACATGATTAACTTTTGAATTATTTTCTTTTATTGGTATATTTCATATCTTGTAATTTCATTTGGATACAATTTTTGAGATGTCTTTTCCAATGATTATTGAAAAAAACTCCTCGGTGTGATTTTTTCTTTGATTGCATTTCTGTCTGGAATTAATTTTCAATGAATGTTAAATATTTATGAAGTTTGAAATTTCTACATGAATAAATTTTGGAAATATGACTTTTCCCAAGAGTGAAAATGTTTAGGTGTGGAGGTGTGATCGTACCATGATTCACTGTGTCATTTTCACCCTTACACCATTGTATTAAACTGAATTTTTATTGTAAATTCCAAATATAATAACAAAATTCACTTCATGTTTGATTCAATGATTTAATTTTTATCACTATTAAAAAGGTCAATTATACATGTTTTGATATTATCATTGAAGGTGGAGGTGATTTGGATGCTCGAAGATCCTTCAGAAGAAAAATGGGCCAAACTACATGGCATCCCATGGACATCTATCCACTGTTTTAAACAGTACAAATCTTTTGTTCATCTAAAAGGGATGAATATTTTTGGTCCTCTTCAAACCATCATGGGATACAAATATTCTTAAAAAATCGAAGCCTAATTTGTCCATCTGTTGGCCCATCCAAACCATTGTTTCCATGGGACAGAATCTGCCCGAATTGAAAAGTTTATTTTGGTATTTTGACTATATCTCCCAATCCAGTTGTCCAATTACCTCCAACTTTGATAGGGATATATACACGAGGCCGACCAATGACTCTTCTCTTTTTTTCAAGTCGTGATATGGCTTTATACTATTCCAAAAATGATACAAAAGTGGTATCTAAAAAAAGGGTTCCCAAAACCATGTCTCATTTTGGCTATAAAAAGGCACCACGAGCACCTCATTTGTATGTTCGGACAAGGAGTGAAGTTCTGAAAATTTGGAGTTAAAAAGGATTCATCTCATCATCCTAGAAGTTATGGAGTCCCCTATACTCATATGGGGGATCAATAATGAAGAAGGAGTTCCACCCATGCTTCATCTTCTTCCTGATGTCGACCTAAATGGTGGATGGTCATTTTGAGGAGCTACAAAGACATGAGAGGGGGTTTTAGCACTTTTTATTCAACTGGTTTTATGTAATTTGTGTGCTTAATATTTCACTTATTTCTTATCATGACATGATTTTCCTCCGATTTCATTTAAATTGTTAAAATTAAGGGGAATACTTTTTATTTCAACACTGATTGGGTTGAGATTTCAACTGGGAATATGGGGTTGTTCCGATTGGACAAGAAAAAGTCCTATTTATCTCACACATACATAAGATTTTAGTATTATTTGGTAGACTTTATTCTATATTCTTGATACCCAAACCTTGACAACATGATTGTTGTGTTAAGGGGTGGTTCTTTGAGCATCGTTTAAGACGCAAGAGGGATGTTAAGATCTGGACAACACTCAACCAATGGATTCCATTAAACCGTGAGTATTTTTCGGAATGAGGAACTCAACAAGATGTCTATTGAACTTTAAATGATATCCTTATTGCATAATTCTTAAATCATAACATTTATCTATCAACTATTAAGATCCTTGAATCATGTTATTTTCTTAAAATTGTTTTCAAAATCACCCCCATGTTTAGTAATTTTCATTAAAAATACATACTCTAAACCTATCAATGCTCCTTAAGAGATGAACTAGGGTATTCCCTTGACTAAAAAACAACTGTAAAAACAAAATCAATTTGACGTGTCATGAAAATGTGGTCATTTGGTGACCCCTTGAGAAGTGTTTCGAGATAAGTTCGTAGTTGAGTTTCTTTCATTGACCGCGAAGGCATCCAGTCATCATGACCATCTCACCCATTGACAGGGAATATCCAGTGTGCGAGAGTTTGGAATCTATTTCATAATCCTTTTAATATATTCTTCTAACATTTTTCTAGATGAGGAAGCCAGGGCAAGGCATTGTGAGGAGGCTTTATGCCCAGAGATCCAGTGCCAGGTCACCTCGTTTATAATAAATACATATCTTGAGGTGTTGGCGAGGGTAGAGGTTGTCAAGAGTAAATTGGGCATAACTATATCATCACTAGAGTGGAATCATCATGATTATTAACAAAGAAGAGTTGTGTTCTGGGGTTCCCAATTTTTAGGGCAGAAGAGTTTTCGTTCGACTGGGGGCAGGTCACAGACCTCAAAATCTCATTTCTCCAGGGGAGGCATCTCTCAGACCTATGCCAAGGGATTAGGCGCTTTTTTCTTATGGAGGAAAACGTCATCAGAAGCAAGAGTTTATAAGATTTCAAAGTATTCATTGTGAATTAGGTGTTACTCTCTAATTTACTCTATTGAGGCTATTCCATATGAGGTAGTTGAAGCAGGTTACACAAACTTTGGATCAGTAGAGAGCAGATGGGGCTGGAAGAGGATATCCCCATGATGCTCCCCATCCTTAGAGAGCAGAGTGAGACCATGGTGGTGGTATTCATCAGGGTCAGAGATTCCCTAGAGGAGGTACTGTTCAGCTTCACGCTTTAGCATTGATAGCACTAGGCAATCCATATGTTGTTTGAGGTACCATTTTCTTGTTTTCTACTTGGGTTCATGCCTTGTTTGATTTATGAGTGAAGCACTCCTTCATATCACCATCCCATATCCATGATTTGGGACTTGACGTAGAGAGGATTCCGGTTCCTTTGGCATTGGCTACTCCAGTTGGAGGTCGAGCAAACTTATTTAATGTATGTAGGTACAGTGAGATAGTCCTAGGGTAGCAACACTCTTGGGGATATTTCTTATGTTTGCATATACAATCAAAAGATTTCATCATCGATGTGGATTGGTTGTATTTGGTGCAGGCTATTGTGGATTTCTTCAAGAGGTTGGTGGTGTTCTTCAATGATGATGAAAAGCTAGTGGTGCTTGTTGGAGAGCGACACCCTCGGATGGGTTAGAGGCATGTTCTTTCCATGTTATCTTTGATGTCTTAGCAGATGATAGGTGCTTTGGAGGTTCATTAGTTGGTGTTTCCCAAGGTCGTAGAAGATTACACTGATGTCTTTCCAAAAGAGGTTGTAGCATTACCCACTCGACGAGAGATCGAGTTTGGTATTGAGATACATAAAAGAGAATATCATATCTCTATGTCTCCATGTAGGATGAAATATTCTATTTTATTATAGCTTTTTATATAGATCAATAGTATTTTACAGTTCAGTTTTGTTCGGATGATTATGTCACCATGGGGGGACCAGTTTTGTTCTTGAATAAGGACGACGGTAGTTTGCGGTTGTGTATTGTTTATCGTCGCTAAAAAAGTGACAGTGAATAATCTCTATCCTATTCCATGGATTGATGATTTATTTGATCAAATGAAGGGTGAAATTTGGTTCTCAAATATGGATTTGCAGTCCTGATATCATCATATGCATGTGAAGGATGAGAATATCCTGAAGAATTCATTCTGTTGTTGTCATGGGAATTACGTGTTCTTTGTAATGTTATTCGGTGCTATAGACGCCGGAAAAGTCCGTTGTTCCCAAACGAAGCTCCGGATGCGGAAAGCGAAGTGATATTTGGAGTCAGAGGCACGTTCCGGAGGGCCCGGAGGACTTGCGCGAAATTTCAGAGGTCCGCGCGCAAAGTTGAATCGCGACGCGCAATCCTCCCGGGATGCGCGCAATGCGCTGGGCCGGCGCGCTATTTTGCACGCCGTGGCCTGCGCGGCTCCTTTGCGCGCCGGGTCCTGATTCCGCGCCCGCGAAGCGAATTGCGCGCCTGAGACCGGATTCCGCGCCCGGGGTTGCCTACAAATATAAGGCGACCCCCGACGTTTTGGAGGTTGCCAGAATCCGAAGCGTCGCTCGTTCGCGCAATCCGACCCCCTCCGCGCGCAATGCCGATCTTCAGGTAACCTCCTTTCTTTCGCGCAATAGAGCCTTGGGGTCCGCCTTCGCGCGCAATCCCCTTGGCTCCTTTCCTTTGAATAAGTTTCAACCCGAAGGCCTTTGCGCGCAAAAGAAGCTTCTTGCGCGCAATTGTCCCCCGGGTGCGCGCAATCCTGCCCGATTGCGCGCACCCCCCATTTTCAAAGTGGCCATTCGTTAGAGAATGAGCCGTTGCCCCCGCGCGCTACCCGAAGCCCGGTGCACGCAATCCCAATCATCCGCGCGCGAAGCGCTGGCCCAATTGCGCGCCAGCCCGCCATTTTGCGCGCCGACCCGCGGTTTTGCGCGCAAAGCTCCTCTTTTGCGCGCAATCCGCCAGGGTCGCCTCCCTTGACCCCCTGAGGGTACCCGCCTGCGTGGCGCCCGATGATCTTCATCCTGGGTGCCCGCACCGTGCGTTGTCTTTCCGTGCGGCCCTCCAGGCTTGCGCGAAGTGACACGGACATATGTCCAGCATGACGTTAAACTGCATATACGTCCCGCATGACGTTAAACTGCGCATTCGTCCCGCACGACGTTAAACTGCCCATATGTCCAGCATGACGTTAAACTGCATATACGTCCCGCATGACGTTAAACTGCGCATCCGTCCCGCACGACGTTAAACTGCCCATAGGTCCAGCATGACGTTAAACTGCACATACGTCCCGCATGACGTTAAACTGCGCATTCGTCCCGCATGACGTTAAACTGCCCATACGTCCAGCATGACGTTAAACTGCACATCCGTCCAAGCTGCACGACGCTAAACTGCCTAGCCCCCATCGTCCGCGCTACAAGACGTTAAACTGCCAAGTGTTTCGTCCTCAACACACGACGTTAAACTGTGCTTCGTCCGGCAAGACGTTAAACCGTCCGCTTCGTCCTCAACACACGACGTTAAACTGTACTTCGTCTGGCAAGACGTTAAACCGTCCGCAACCTGATCCCGTGCTCCACACGCAGGGTCCCCCCCGGTTTGGATGTGGCCCCCACTCGCTTGTCTCTGCAGGGATGTCGGGATTGTCCCGCTTTTGGGACGATTTAATGGGAGTGGCTTTTCCCTACGGGGGTAGGGTATTACAAACCCCTAGTTTCTCGTGGGAGGCTGCACATGTGTATCTCCATTGCGCCTCCCCACCGCCGAAGCCAGTAGAGGGTGTGACTGGGATCGAGGTGTCTCCTACTTTCGGTCCAAGTCCCTTCCAACTGAGTTTTGCCGCATCCGGGCTGCCTCAAGTGCGTAAGTCCTGACAGAATGAACTACGTGGACTTTGATCCATGTCTTCTAAACAGGGTACGTAGGAAGCCTCCCTGAGGTCCAAGCCCACCACCTGGTCGTCCCGGTCGTATTTACATCGGTTCGTCCATCAGTTGACCCCTCCAGGGTTCACGCTTGCGTCGATTCACCTATGAATCCGCCCCTGTGGGAGACTGCCCGTGTGTATCTCCATTGTGCCTCCCCACAGCCCCTTTTTCCATTTCTCCTTTTATCGTCCAGCATGACGTGAAACTGTGATCCACCCGGCCGTTCCATCCCCCTCTGTGCGAGGTGGTTCGGTTCAATCCTCTGCCCGGCGGCCTAGACCTCTTCGTGAGTCGGCTTGCCGACGTACAGCATGATGTTAAACTGTATACCCGAACTACGTTGACTTTGATCCGTGCTAACACGCGGTACGTAGGAAGCCCCTACGGGGTCCAAGCTCTTCACTCTGTCATCCATCCTGATCCTTACCCGGGCCGCCACATCCCGGTGGGGTCATGCCACTTCACTCCACTCCACGTTACTTGGGAAGCCGCCCATGCGCTGGCCCCAGCGTCGGAGGTTCCCCGCAAGAGGTTCTGTCATCTGATCCACTTTTCGTGTTGATCGGTCCGATGCCGTCCCCGCTGGACGTTAAACTCGCGGCATACCCCGTGTTAAACATGGGAAGCTGAGGAAAACCTCAGGGGACACAGTTCCCCGCACCCAGTGCGGGATGCCTCAGGCCATCATGCCTTCGAGAAGCCCTATTAGGGACGGAAGACAGACGTGCAGAGCCGCAGTGTTACGACACGCCCCCAGCACCCAGAGCCACTCGGCCTCCTCACCGCAGGTTGCTGCCCCGACCAGACTCCTTGGAACGTCCGGGCGGAAGCAGCGTAATTAACCGGTGTCCATGAAGATATGGCGCCGGGAACGAGATTCACGAACATTCTTAAGTCTATGAGGGAGACCCGGATTAGGCGACGAGTTCCGAGGAGACGTCCAAGGAAGGAGGAGCCGACATCCCATCATCCCGGTTTCGATCAAGGAGCAAATGCCCCTGAATAAGGGACGGATGCCGCCCGCCCTTGGAAAGCGGGACTGCGGGACCACAAGCCGCGCGCCTATCCCCTCGGTTCGACGGGTGCACGCGCGAACGCGTCCTGGCGGAACAGCGTAACCCGACGCACATCCGCACCGAAACAGAAAAATGGTGAACCCAACGTGAATCTCTTCTCCTCGATACGAAGACCGATGGCTTTCAGAGGTGTTGGAAGACCGGCATGTTGCCCGGCCAAGCATTCAGTCTTACCCGCCAGGGGCTGGGGAAGGGACATCGGGCACTCCGTCTCGCAACGTCGAGGGCCTGGGTTCCCCCCACGGAAGGCGTCGTGGCGCTAATGGTTGGTTGACGATTCCTTTTTCCTGTCAGTGTTAATGGGTTCTTCTCCCTGCTTTCAGAAATCAGGTCGCCCGATCCAGTGCCCGATCGCCACCCGCCCACTGGCGCAGGGATAGGGGAAACACCGACGCGGCTACTCCGCGCGGCCCCGCCCGTTCCACAGCCGTCCCAGCAGCCGCAATTGCGGGACGACCACGCCCTCTCTCCCCCTCAGAGGTCATCCAGAGAAGGGTGATCAACACCCTTGTGCGGAGATATGAGGAAGAGGGAGTCATCCCCACTAGGGAAATGGCTCGCCTAGACCTTGAGGAGGCTGCACCTCGCCACCACCGCCGCCCCCGAGAGCCTCGCAGGGAGGCACCGCTGCCTACCTCAACGTCCAATCGCTTCGGTAGCTTATCCCCGGAGCGCTCTGACAGTTCCCTTCCCTATGCGGATGAGGTGGAAGATGCCCGGGATCACCCTATCCGGGATTCGCTCCAGGGATCTACGGTAAGGACTCCCGCCAGGCCACGGCGACACCGCCGCCAGGCCTCTCCAGTCGAAGAGCGGGCTCTCCACCTGCCCGCGCCGCTCATTCCGACTCGTCTGTCCCGACGCCAACGTCGGGCACGAGCGGAAGAGGATGCCCACCTTGGGGCTCTAGCAACAGCGGCCGCATTGGCCCAAGCCACTGCTGGCTCCAGTCGCTAGGCCTCTGCGCATCCTGAGTAGGGGAACTCCTATGCCCGACCTGGATCGAGGCCCCGACCGCCCCAAAGGCAGGTTGGGTCGACTCTCCCGGTTGCTGGTGCAGGCAGTAGCCGCCGCGGACCACCTCGCGGTAGCGCTATTCACCGGCGGGATCTACTCCGCGTGGCCTATCCAGGAGGCATGGGTCATCCCACCTTCCGATCCCGGCCCGGAGGCCCGCCCGGGATCATCTCTCCCCGCGTCCCCTTTGATATCTGTCCCGGTGCCCCTCGCACCTTGGTTTCCAGTCCTCTTGGCCCCAGCACCAGTGCGGCCGGAGGACGCTAGGGCAGAGATCAGCCCTGCCCCGAAGAACCACCCAGGGGCAGGAAGGCAAGGCGTCGACGCCGAGGGAAGAATGTTACGGAATTCCGGACGGAGATCCGACCGGTTCGCTTCTCTGATTCAGAGGCGGAGCACGATTCGGCGACAGAGCCCTTTCCCCAATCCCGCCAGTCAAGGGTAGGGGTAGGAATGCGGCACGTCAGCCTCGTGCTCCCCGAGAGCGAGATCGATGTGATCCCCGCTTCTCTCCGAAGGTATATCCGGAGTAACGAGGGCCTGGTAGACCCCCAAGGATCAAGCTTGCGGTTGGTACCGGCCCCTCCGGAAGTGCCTTCCGCCTCGATCGGGGAAGCCAGAGACTTTTTCTAGGGACCGACGGTCGAACCACGATCTGGTGCACCCTCGGCGAGCACCGATGCTACGGCAGGATGTTTGCTCGCCGGCCCGTCCTATCGTGATGTGGTAGCCAGGGCACCGCCACCCTCAGAGGGCGGCCCGGGATATGGAGGCCAATCGGCCTGTTCGCCGTATTCACCGCCGGCCAGCCCGTCAGCCCGGCGGCCCGCCTCGGCACCACTGCCGGTTCCCCGTCCGTTCCCAGCCATGGAAGAGGACCAAGGAGATCTGGGTCCTGAGTTTGAGTCGTGGAACTTCTGGACCGTCCTTGCAGAGGGCCACTTCCCTGAGAAGTTTTGGCCAGTCGCAGGACCGGGCTTTGATGCACCCGAATCGCTCACCCCGGATGAGTTCGAATGCTTCCGCCGAACTCTCCGGGAGACTCGCTTCTGTCTTCACTGCCTACAAATGCCATACCCCGGGAGTCAAGCGCACCTGGAGGATATTGGTGAGCAGTGCCGTCAAATTGACTTGGCCATGCTCCCCGCGGCTCGGCACCCCGGGTCATTTGGGCACCACGAGGCCCTCCAACAACGATGCGTCGAGTGTTTTCAAGTACTCCGCAAAGTTATCGAGGAAGCCACTCCCCACGTGTATATCCGTGGATGGGGGCAGTACGCTGCCCTACGCTTCAGTGTGATCCGCCGACAGCCCGATTCGCTGTGTGGCCCTGAGGGTATATCCCCAGGGACAGGAACGGTCAATATGGATGACCTGTCTGGAGAGGGGAACGACTTGGAACTTCTCGACGGGGGCTTCCCCCCCGAAGACAAGCCGTCGTCAGAGCAATCGGTGAGAGTCACTCGTCATTAGAGGAACCTCCTGGGGCTCCCCGCACCCACTAAAGCACTGACGTTGAGCCGAAACGTCAGCAAAGGAAAAGAGCACAGCGAGGCTATAAAGCCCGCCGACCCATCTGCCTCCATGCAGAGGGCAGAGGAGGATCCCGAGAAGGCTACGCTACGTCAGCAGCTCGCCGAATAGAAGAAGCTGGTTGACCAGCTCCTCGCCGAGCGCGCTGCAGAACGGCGGCCTGACTACGGTGATCCCAGGCCAGGACAGCAGGGACCGGAACAACCGCTCCTCGATGAGACTCTCCCGGGCAACCGTGATTACGCCGTGTTCGCCGACAGGAGAGAGGCCATTGCCTACGGCAAGAGGGCGCGGTATGTTTCGCCACACCCTCCCGAGCGGCGTGACTACCTGAGAGACCCCGCTCGGATTCCTCCCACTGCCCCGAGGGCCGCTCCGCCCGCCATCCCACGAGCTGCCGAGTTCGACGATCCGGTCAACGACCCGATTGAAGGGCCATGTAACGCGCTCGTGGTTAGAGATCCTCTCCAGGACTGGAACCCATGTCCGGACGATCCGATGGCGGCACTCATTGCCCACTTGGAAGCCTTGGAGACTCGGCAGGTGGCGATCTCACCGGACGGCAAGCCCCACCCAGCATGGGTGGATGACATGCTGGCGCCTCCGGGATTCAGGAATCCCACTTTTTCCCCCTTCAACGGGACTGGAGATCCACCACAGCATTTAGCCCACTTCAACTCGAGGTGCGGGCCTATGTTGGGGACTCCGGCGCAGCAAGAGGCCGCTAAGCTTCGCTGCTTTGTTCAGACACTGGAAGGGCCAGCATTTGTCCGGTACAGCCAGCTCCTCGTCGGGTCGGTAACCAGCTGGGAGGACCTCCGTAGACAGTTCCTCTACCAGTTCAGTTCCCCGACCCGGAAGACAAGTATCGCAGACCTCTTCAAGTGCAAGCAGAGGCCTGATGAGCGAGTCGCGGACTTCGTCGCCCGATGGAAGGGTCTCACGTATTCCCTTGACATGCCATTGACTCAGGAGCAGTTACTGACAATGTGCGTCGCGAACGTCAAGACCGAGCTGGTCCCTTCCCTGATCACTCAAAATTACCCCGGAGGGTTCAGGGACTTCTCAGACAAAGCTCAACGTCTTGAGGAAGCCCTGCAACAGGCCAGCCAGGCACACCCGCTTCCTCCTATGATTCCTGCAAGGAGAGCCAGCAGGGCTGAGCCCGCTGCTGTGGCCCAGATAGAGGCTCCCAGGCCGTTGGAGCTGCTGCCGGCGAGACCAGCTCCACAGCCTCACAGGAATCCGCCTCCACGGGCTCAGTTCCCGGCCCAGCAGCGGCAGCCTCAGAACCGGCCGGCCCCTCCGCGTAATGTACCGCCACAACCCAGGCGAGATAATCAGGGTCCACCTCCTCGACCGGCCCCTCTAGCCCCTCGTCAAGACCACGCTCCCAGGGGCCCGCGACACCTGACTTACTCATTTCATGAGGATCAGGTCCCCGGTTATTTCCGGAGCACCCTGTAGCAGAGGATTGTGCGACTGCCTGAGTGTTGGAAGCCAGAGGAGGCACATCTTACGAATAACCCCCGCTACTGCCCCTACCATCGGGCCCTGAGGAACACCATATAGCGGTGCTATGTGTTTAAGGATTGGCTCCAAGACCAGATTAACAACAATGTAATCAGGTTGGGCCCAGCTCCAGCACAAGTGGCGGGCGTGTTCGTGGGATCAGATGACGATAGCGACGATGAGGACGAATGGCAGCTGGTCTCCGACCGTGGGTCCCAGAAGTATAAAAACTGGATGGCCCGCAAGACGATCATTCGCGCCCATGGAATCATCCGTGCGCGCTTGAATCAGCCTGAGCCCCCAGAATCTACGGGTGCTGCTTCGGCATCGTCGTCCCAGCCTGCCTCTTCCAAAAGGAGCAAACGGCGGCAGCGCAAGAAGGAAGAGCGCGCCCCGCCAGTTCCGCCACTATCCCACACTCTCGGCGATTTCATGCCCCCGGAGATGGGGATCCCTCCTCGGATCCACCCCGTGGTGAATGATTCGTCTGATGACAGTATTGGGTACGCTTCAGTTAATACCGTCGAGCTGGTAAATCCCTTCTCGGTTCCCGACGTTGAAGAACACCAGGTGGACCTCCCTAGTGTCCCCGGTCGTCGCTACCGTCGGAAGAATCGCAGCAACAGGAGTCGTCGGGGCACAGCCGTTGGTACCTCCAGCCAGGCCGTGCACGCCACTGAGACTAGGCAGCAGGCTCAAGATCGAGCTCGGCGTGCGCAGGCCCCCCATCCGGGGATGACGGATTCGCCTCCGCCACTGTTTGTGGTGTGGGACCAGGCAGAACCGCCTCAGTCGCGTCGCGATCAGCTCCGCCCTGCCACGAGTCCATCCCGGCCTCCTGACCCCAGTACGGTGACCATTTCCCAGACTGCAGCCAGTGAACAGCGAGATGCGCCAAGTACCAGTCGGCCGCCGATCCAACCAGCAAGGCCCGTCATGCTTCCAACCGCAGAGCAACCTCCTGCAACCAGGGGCTCGCGCTTGGCCAAAAAGTATGATGTCCTGAAGCACTTGGATGACATCCCAGCAAGGCTCTCCATCCTTGAGGCTCTGCGCATGTCATCTGAGATGCGCGAGGGACTCGCTGAAGCCCTGAAAAGCCCCCTCCAGTTTGAGACAGAGGTTGCGGCTGCAGAGGCCTTTCACGCCGAAACGATCGAGGACGCCGAATGTCAGGCAGTTATCTTGTTCTCTGGTAAGGATGAAGACCCTCCTATACAGGGACATATCCGTCCGCTGTATGTCACTGGCCAGTTCAATGGCCTTGAAGTCCGGCGCTGTCTTGTCGACACGGGGTCCGGGATTAACCTGATTCCAACTCGGACGCTCCGGAGATTGGGGTGGTCTGAGGATGACTTGATTCCCTCCGACCTCAGGATCTAGGGGTACGACCGCACCGAGAAAACTCCGGTCGGCAAGATACGTTTGAAGACCCAGTTCGGTGACTTGGTTGCCAACACCGAATTCATGGTAGTCTCTCAGGACACTGCGTATAACGCATTGATGGGCAGGCCATGACTCCACCTTCATGCGGCGGTTCCCTCATCATACCACCAATGCCTCAAATACTCCATTAATGGTTGAGTAGGCGTGCTTCAAGGAGATGCCTCTCCTTTTGCCTCGTGTGAAGCCCACTATCTGGATGCGGACTATTACAAGAGCAAGGATAAGCAGATCCTGGCAGGTGAGGTTGAGCCTGTCGTTGTTGCAAGTGATCCCTGGGCAAGTCTGGATGACGCTTACGTCCTCCCGATTCACCGGTTGGACGTCGCCATGGTTTCGACGGCCCGCGAGTCTCCTGATGAGATGGCCGCGACCGCCCGCGCCAGCACCAGTGGCCCAGTAGGACCTGGTAGCCCCAATGCAGTTTCCAATGCAGTCTCTCCCGTGGACGATCCCTCCCCGAGTGGAGAGGATATGGAAGACGCACCCCCAGCCTTTGAGGAGGGCGTCCCCGCCACGGTCGATGAGTTAATACAGGTGAACCTTGGCACCGAGGTCGATCCAAGACCAACATTGGTTAGTGCCGCCATGCCCTCTGAGGAGCGGCAGCAGTACGTGGACTTTCTCAGGCAGCATCGTGATGTGTTCGCTTGGAGCTATGACGAGATGCCGGGGCTAGATCCTCAGGTAGCCGTCCACCGCCTTGGTCTCCCGGCGAACCATCGCGGGTTCAAGCAGCCTCCCAGGAAGATGCACCCGTCCCACGGTGCCATGGTTGAGGCCGAAGTTGACAAGCTTATCAAAGCCAACTTCGTGAGGGAAGTTCAGTACCCCAAATGGCTGGCCAACATTGTGCCGGTCAGGAAGAAGAACGGGCAGATTAGAGTCTGCATCGACTTCCGCGATCTCAACCGCCACTGTCCGAAGGATGATTTTCCCCTTCCAGTGACAGAGCTGTTGAATGATGCCACGGCAGGGTTCCAAGCCCTCTCCTTCATGGATGGATACTCCGGATACAACCAAATTCGGATGGCCCCTGAGGATGAGGAGTTCACTGCCTTCAGGGCCCCCAAGGTACCTTTTGCTACCGGGTCATGCCCTTCGTCCTGAAGAATGCAGGTGCCACCTATCAACGGGCGATTCACCGCATATTCAAGCCAATCCTCGGCACACTGGTGGAATGATATGTCGACGACTTGGTTGTCAAATCGCGCCAGCGTCAGGACCATCTCAAAGATCTTGAGAAAGTGTTCGGCTTCCTCCGGTCTCGCTGCCTGAAGATGAACCCGTTGAAGTGTGCCTTTGGGGTCACCTCCGGAAAGTTCCTTGGATTTGTGGTGCGATACCGGGGTATTGAGATCGACCCAGAGAAAATCAGGGCGATTAGCCAGATGCCTCCCCCAGGTACCGTCCGGGAACTGCAAGGGTTCCAAGGCCACTTAGCCTATATACGCCGATTCATCGCGAATCTGGCCGGCAAGTGTAAGCCCTTTTCTCGGCTCATGAAGAAAGGTGCCACCTATGTATGGGATAAAGAGTGTCAGACTGCTTTCGAGGAAATCAAGCAGTACCTGCTTCAACCTCCGGTCCTGATGCCGCCTGTATCCGGAAAGCCGCTGGTCCTCTATGTGACCGCCCTGGAACGGTCCCTGGGTGCCCTTCTCGCCCAGAAGAACAACGAGGGAACGGAGAATAGCCTCTATTACCTCAGTCGCATGCTCCTCGACGCGGAAGTCAGGTATTCCCCCATCGAGAAGAGCTGTCTGGCGCTCGTATTTGCCGTACAGAAATTACGGCACTACTTGCAGCACCATGAGGTACAGTTGGTTTCTCGGGTAGACCCGTTGAAATATATCCTGAGCCGGCCTATGTTGACTGGCCGTCTAGCGCGGTGGGCTGTGATTCTCCAGCAGTTCGACATCAGGTATGTGTCTCAGAAGGCCATCAAAGGGCAAGCATTGGCAGACTTTCTGGCCGCTCACCCGACCTCCGCGGATCAGCCGCTGGATCTAGGCTTTCCTGATGAGACCATTCTCTCGGTTGATCGAGCCGATCCATGCTGGCAGATGCACTTGGACGGTGCCTCCCGGAGCCCCACCGGTAGAAGGCCCGATAATCCTAAGCTCAACAGAGTGGGCTTGGGCATCGTCTTCATTACCCCGGAGCGAGCCGTGCTGCCATACTCGTTCCTGTTGTCGGAGGGTTGTACCAACAATGAGGCGGAATACCATGCCCTCATCACCGGCCTCGAGTTGGCTCTCGAGATCGACGTTCCCCGTCTGTGTGTGAAAGGGTACTCCGAGCTGGTCATTAAGCAGATCAATGGCGACTACGTTGTCAGGAAGCCGGAACTTGTGCCATTGTTGGAGTGCACCCTCCTTCTGATGGCCCGGTTCCCTTCTCGGCCGGAAATTGTCCATATTCCCCGGTCGCAGAACGGTCGAGCAGATGCTTTGGCCAGCCTTGCTGCGTCACTTGCGGAGCCTGAACAGGACAACCTGATCGTCCGCGTGACGCGCCGCAGGCTCATCGCTCCTGTTATCCCGGAAGAAGATCGCGGCCCGTTGGTAAGTAATCTCACCACGGTTGCCCCTATGCCCGGATCCCCGAGTACCCCAGATATGACAGTCGGATCAGCCCCTGATTGGAGGACGCCTTTGGTTGAGTACCTCCAACATGGCATTCTTCCATCGGATCGGGCCGAGCGCGAGCGAGTTCGACGCCGCGCATCGCAGTTTGTCCTCCAGAGCAGTCCCGGCCTGGAGCAGATCCTCTACAAACGTGGATTTGATGGTGTTCTCCTCTGTTGCCTTCAGGGAGTTGAGATCCCACGAGTCATGCAAGAGGTTCATGCTGGTTCGTGTGGCACCCACCAGACTGGGCCGAAGCTGTCCCACCAGATTCGGAGGTTGGGATACTTCTGGCCCTCCATGATCCATGACTGCATCGAGTATGCCAGGAGGTGCCATGCGTGCCAGGTTCATGCGAACTTTGTGCATCGGCCGCCGGAGCCTCTCCATACCACTAGGTATTCCTGGCCCTTCGTAGTCTGGGGTCTGGACATTGTGGGACCATACCCACCGGCGACAGCTCGCCAGTGCCGGTTCATTCTGACCGCCACGGACTTCTTCTCCAAATGGGCAGAGGCGATTCCGCTCAGAGAGGTCAAATCCTGTTCGATCGCTGACTTCGTGACCTCCAACATCATCTATCGATTTGGAGTGCCTCACGCTATCCTCACGGATAACAGAACCAATTTCCGAGCAGCCGAGTTGAAGAAGTTGTACGCCAAGTATAACATTCGCTCGAACCATACATCTCGCTATCATGCGCAGGCGAATGGACAGATCGAGGCGTTTAACAAAACCCTCTCTAACATTCTGCAAAAGATGGTTGGTCAGAACAAGAAGAGTTGGCCGGACAAGCTCCCCAACGCCCTCTGGGCTTATCGGACGACGACTCACAATTCCACCCAGATGACCCCTTATTCCCTGGTGTATGGAGCTGAGGCTGTCCTGCCCATCGGGATCCAGTTGTCGTCCTTGCGCACTGCGGTCTACGACCAGCAAGCGCCGGACAGAGTTGCTGAAGCCCGTCTAGTCTAGTTGGAAGCACTGGATGAGAATAGACTTCGCGCTTTGCACAACTTGGAGAGGCATCAAAGCAGAATGGCTCGAGCTTTCAATAAGAAGGTTCGCCTCCGCTCCTTCCTGCAGGGTGATCTAGTGCTAGCCCTAAGAGCGCCGATGATCCCCGGCAGAAAGCCGCCCAAGTTGGAGCCCAAGTTGGAGGGACCTTTTGTTGTCCACAAGGTCTATCCCAATGGCGCGTACTCCCTACCGACTATGGATGGTGAGCGTGTCACTCCTCCCACCAACGCTAGGTTCCTCAAGCAGTACTTTGTCTGAGTGTGCCCACGTCCTGCACGACGTTAAACTGCATTCGTCCAGGCTACAAGACGTTAAACTGTTCAGCATTCGTCCGCGCTGCATGATGTTAAACTGCCAAGTGCTTCGTCCTGCATGACGCTAAACTGCACTACGTCCGAGCTACAAGACGTTAAACTGTTCAGCATTCGTCCTGCATGACGTTAAACTGCCCCTCAAGAACTATGTGCGGCTTGATTCCCATCCTTATGGGATACGTAGGACCGCCTGAACATTCATGTTTCAGGCCCAGCCCCATCCTTCGGGAATTTCCATCCCACCTCGGGCCCTTGGCCCAGTTGCCTCTGGGTATGTGGCGTATGGTGTGGACGCAGGGTTGTGCCCTCATTCACGTTGGTTTGCTCGCCACGCTGTACGCCCCCCCACGTTTGGGGATGCCTTCTGCCCCCCCTTTTTTCCTCTCTTTTCGTCCTGCATGACGTTAAACTGCACTTCAAGAACTACGTGCGGCTTGATTCCCATCCTTATGGGATACGTAGGACCGCCTGGACATTCATGTTTCAGGCCCAGCCCCATTTCTCGGGAATCTCTATCCCGCGTTGGGCCTCTGGCCCCAGTTCCCCTCCTTTTTGTGCGAGGCATGTAGCGTGAGCGGGGGATTATGTCCTCATTCGCGTTGGTCTACTGGCCACGCCGTACGCCTCCCCCCGTGTGTGAGACTACCTCGCACCCCTCATCGTCCTGCATGACGTTAAACTGCCTCTCAAGAACTACGTATGGCTTGATTCCCATCCTTATGGGATACGTAGGACCGCCTGGACGCTTGTGTCTCAGGTCCAGCCCTGTCTCTTGGTTGATCACGGGGATCTGCCCTCTTTTGGTTGCTCTCAGGGTGAGTCCTCCGACCCTTTCTGGTGATCTGTTAACATGTTTTGGGTACTTCGGTCTATGACTCGTAGTGTCAGATTCAATCCCAACAAGTCCTGTGTTGCTTGTCAGGCCTCGCGCTCCCTCTTGTTCGAGCCTTCACTCAAAGGGATCCTCGTTAGCGGCTTGGGTACGATGCCTCAGTGCTCTCCCACCGCTCCGGGTCGATTTACTGGCGGGTCTTGGGCCGTAAATCGATATGAATCCTGCGATTGAGCGGTTGATGCTCGTTTGCTTGCCCCGTCTTAGGCTGACGCGATCGGATGTTGTGTTGCGAATGCATCAGCAACATCCTTGATCGCCATGTCGGCTCTTTCAGGCTCTGAACATTGGTTGCGCATTCCTCATCACACTCCGCCTTTGTGCGTTGTAGTGGAATCTCGACACTCTCTTCATACTAACCTTCAGTACACCTCTACACGTTCGGCAGACCAACCAGGGTAATGATGTCGTTCGAGGCTCCCATGATCTGAGCACCAAGGATATATGCGGATATCCTCCCTAAGGGCCATGCGTAGCTGGACCCTCGTCCCCAAAAGGAGGAAGGAGTCGCTCGAACAATCGCGTTCTGGGCCCAGTATATCTGGAGGCTAGCATCTCTGCCCCTCGGGTGATGGACATACGCAGACCCCTATCCCAAGACTCTTCTCCTGGAATCGTGCGTGACCGCAGGGATGGGTATGTTCCCACCTCCGCCGTTTCCGCCGTACCGCGATAAGCGGATTCCTCCATGGTCCGAACCACACGACCTTAAACTGTGTTGTCTGGTCCTACCACACGACCGTAAACTGTGATCGTCTTGGCCGCCCGACGAGAAACGGCACTGCATCGTGATGTTCTCCTCAGGGGACACTCACGTTGGGCGCTGGTTAATAACCACGCCATTCATCAATGCCTTTCACGGCTTGATTATTGCGGCGACGCCAGTGATTCTTTCATCACGGGCATGTCGCTGCACGAAGAAAAAACCATTCATCTTTAAGGACAAACAAGAAATATCAAATGCCGCTCCTTCTGTGTGCGAGGGTCAGACCCGCACTCTTCCTCGCGCTGGTGCCCGATTGTGTTGCGCCGCGCTTCAAGAACTACGTGTGGCTTGATTCCCATCCTTATGGGATACGTAGGAACGCCCGGATGTTTGAAACTTCGGGTCCAGCCCCCCACCTCTTAGAGATTCCCCCTTCTATGGGGAATCTGCCGCCTTCAGGTCACCCTCAAGGCGTGTTCCCCGACCCCTTGTCGTGGTCCACCGGTGTCAAGAGTACTCTGGTTTATTGCCAGGAGTGTCAGGTTCAGCTTGGTCAGGTTCCTTCCACTTTTCAGGCTTCGTGCTCCCTTTCATTCGGACCCATCTTCTACGCCCTGGGTGGAGCCCCCGTGAACGGTTCGGACACAATGCCTCAGTGCTCTCCCACCGACTCGGGCCGGTACCCCCAATGGCCTCGGGCAGCAAATCGATATGAATCCTGCGATTGAGCGGTCGATGCTCGTTTGCTGCCTCATTCCACCAACAGTTAGTGCGATATTGATGCTGCTTTTCCGCCACGGTCGGCAGTACTCCCATATCGTTACTCCGGTGCCCCCAGTCCTTGAGTGAATGGCCGCATGATTCACAGTTTCCACCTCCCATTCTGACCAGGCGAAACCTCGACACTCTTGACGCTATCCCTCAGTGCGTCTTCGCATATCCAGGGGATAGGACCACGATGCGGCGTACTTTGAGGTTCTTATGGTCCGAGCTCTAAGACCTTAAACTAAGATCTCCCCTTATGGTCCGAGCTCTAAGACCTTAAACTAAGATCTCCCCTTATGGTCCGAGCTCTAAGACCTTAAACTAAGATCTCCCCTTATGGTCCGAGCTCTAAGACCTTAAACTAAGATCTCTCCTTATGGTCTGAGCTCTAAGACCTTAAACTAAGATCTCCCCTTATGGTCCGAGCTCTAAGACCTTAAACTAAGATCTCCCCTTATGGTCCGAGCTCTAAGACCTTAAACTAAGATCTCCCCTTATGGTCCGAGCTCTAAGACCTTAAACTAAGATCTCCCCTTATGGTCCGAGCTCTAAGACCTTAAACTAAGATCTCTCCTTATGGTCCGAGCTCTAAGACCTTAAACTAAGATCTCCCCTTATGGTCCGAGCTCTAAGACCTTAAACTAAGATCTCTCCCTATGGTCCGAGCTCTACGACCCTAAACTAAGATCTCCCCAAATGGGGTCCTACGTCCTGCATGACGTTAAACTGCACTCTCAGAACTACGTGTGGCTTGATCTCCAGCCTGATGGAGTACGTAGGAACGCCCGGGCATCTCAACTCGGGTCCAGCCTCAGGGATCGTTATGTCCCGCCCCTCCTCATCGCCGGCCGTCTGGCCTGACTTCGGGTAGAGTGGTGCAGTCGTAATATTCTCCCCGATTCATCTCGGGATGCCCCATCGCAATGATGGGAAGCGACAGTTTCCTCATTAAAGAGGCGCTGTCTGAGAATTGGGGTGACTCACGGCCGGATTAGTGCATCCGCCTAATACGCTTTCCCCACGGTGGCGCAATTTTGAGAGCGTTGGATTCTATCCGAACAAATCGTCACTTCGCCCCACGCTTCGCATGCCCTGTTGATCGGGATTTCCACCCTTGTGTCTGAAGGAACCCCAAAGCGGTATTCATGATGACATGTGGTCCGCCTCCTGCAATATGAATGATGGCCTTTTTCGGTCCGTCTATTGCAGTTGTTATGGTCGATCCACTGTCCTCCTACCGTCTTGGGCATTTCCTGGAAGGCCGACCGTTGTGGATGTCCGGATTCGGGACACGCGATTCACCCTTTCTCATTTCCCTATGTTCGGATAAAATCTCAACGCCCCTAGCGTTGTCCCGCTCGTGTGTTGGAACAAGTTGGGGGGATGATACATTGATTAGGTCTGAGGTCTCCTTTCCTAGGAATGACCTCCCTCTTTTCTCCAGAAATCCAGGCCCAATTATGGATGCCTGATGCTTGGTTAACACTCCCGCAAGACAACGAATTGTGGTTGAGCATGTTAAGCCAAAAGATGCAGATAAATATATTGATTCATACAAATGGATCAAAGTAGCGGAAGCAAATGTTTTGGGAACGGCAAAACAAAGCCCCTAAGGATTAGCGTGCTGGATAAGCCTTTCTAATGCCGCTACCCTTTGGCTGGCGGCCTCCAGAGCTGCTTCTCGCTCTCTGCGTGCCCTCTCCTCGTCGGCGGTCGCAGCACGCAGTTCGTCGATTCTGGCCTGTGCACGCTCCCGCTCGACTTGAATTGTGACCATTTGTTGGCCCGCCTCCGTCAATTGTACCTGGGCGTCAACCAGCTGGGCTGCTAGTTGCTCCACAAGCTCGGTACATGTTGCGACGAAGGCCTCCTTCTCTGCCGCCTGCCCTTCGAGACGCCGGACTTCCTGCTCCGCCGCGAGGAGCGCCCGCGTGCTCTCCGACATGTCACGACTTTGTGCGACGTCGGCACGCTGGCGGCTCTCGCGCATCTTCTCGGCCATGAAATCACGGACCGTCAGATGGAGGCGTTGAGCATCAGCTCCCCCGGCACACAGGAAGCGCAGCCAGGTTTGAAGTGATCCCATGCGCCCCAGCCACTCCGATGGATCTCGCTTGAGGAAGCACTGGATGCACTTCCACCCCCTTCGGCGCGCTATCCGGCTCTCCTCGACCGCCTCCGCGTCCGAGTCATCCATCTCCTCGGGGTCGGCAGGCCGGTAGGCAGGGAAGGCAGCCAGCAGGTCTGTTGCAGGGTCCGCCCCTGGGATGTCCTCACGGGGGATAGGTTCCCCAACATCTGGGCGACCTTCTTCTCTCTCCCCAGCGGCGCTGACACCCTCGTCAGCCCCCGACATCTCTCCGACGGCAGCACCACCGACGTCCGTAGCCCCCTGATCAGCAGTTGGTGGGGCCGGCTCGGTTTGAGAAGTCTGTTCCGGAGCAGGCGGCATGTCCACCACTGGTCCACTCGTAGATGGCCCGGGTTCGGCAACCCGACGAGCCTCCAGTCCTGGGATCACTGCGCATGGCATGCCGTGGTTAGTCACGGATCGTCAATGGTAAGCGCCAGCAGTAAAGTAAGGAGACTTACGGGAGTTCAAAGCGTCATCTTCCGCTGCCCCGGCCGCCGCAGGAACAGTTGCAGCAGGGGACCCCTCAGCGCTTGTCAATTCAATGATGGGTGTCTGGCCCCCGACTTGTCCTGCTGGCGCCTCTCCTACTCTTGCTGAGGACGCTTGGCCAACATCCGTGTGCTCCTGAGAAAGGTGGGGAAACGGGTTAGAAGCTACATAAGAGAATGGATGAAGCATGTTGAGTAGGGATGGAAGCGGACCTCGAGGAGCTCAGTGACGTCAACATTGTCAGAGCCGGCCACCTCGCCGCTCTCCCGTGGGCTCCCCCGATGGGACCTTCCCTCGGAGCCTTCATCCTCCCCCGTCTCCTCCTCCTCCTCGGAGTCGTTACTGTCATCTTCTCCCGGCGGCATCTGTTCTGGAGCGGGCTCGAGACCGAGCATCACCTTCACCAGAAGGGATGGCTCCGCACGCTGACCACGTTGGCGTGCGTACTCGTCCATGGCCGTCATATATGCATACTGCCGGTTGAAGTCCACCCTGTCGGCGATCTAGAGGCGCCCGACCTCTGGCAGATAGATTCCTTCTCTGAGTATCTTTCGCCAGATGACGTCGGTCCCCAGTGACTGCCGCAGGGTCATCCAGGCCGACCACAGCGCCGGGAAGACTGCATCGTGGGAGGGTTCGAGCAGACGCCTTACCTGCTTCCCGGGCCTCTCTTCGACCACCGCACATGCCCCCTCTCTGGGCGCCGAGGTCGTAGCGGCAGCCTGCGATGTACCCGCCGCCGAAGTCTCTGCTCGCGCCGGCTCCGCTGCTTGGCGCGCCTCCGTTCTCCCCCGTGTGGCGGCGCCTCGCCTCCTTCCTTGACGCCCGGTCTCCGCACGGGTGACCTCGAGCCACCGAACTGGCTTCCGTAGAAGCCCCTCGGGGTACGCGATGGCCCAATGTTCGGCGTACTCGGTTGCCAAGCCTGCGTCAACTCCGGTAGGAGGGAGAGTGATGACGTCGCCAGAGCCGAAAGCGGCAAACATCAGCCACATCTGATGAAGGACGCCAGGGTTCGTCTCCTCCCGGACAGCAGTGAATACCCTCTTCGGCATCCGTTGAAGGCACCCGAACTGCTTGGCGAAACGGGTTGGCACGTAAGGCTCGCAGATCACCTTCCCGTCGATCCGAGCCACGAGCACCCCGCCCCGCATGTTCAGGAAGTACTCATGCTGCTCCAGCGGACCCTGCCCGTTGTCGATCATTTGGCCAACGGGAGTGGGGAACGGACTGAAGTTGAAATTGGCATGATTGCCAATCCGAATCCTCACGCCCTCCTCACTTAGGGTCATCGGAGCGACCCCCGCAATGTTCAGCAGGGAGGGTCGCAGGCCGTTGCCCGGAGGAATGATGGCGTTCGGAAACGTGTACCCACCGAGGTGAGCAGCCACCCAGCCATGGAAGAACTGAAAGGGCCCACAGATCCTTCGTGGCGACCCCCCTCGCGAGATGCGTCCCAGGATGGCATACAGCTTCGCCAACACCGGGACCCCGAGGTTGTATCTCTTGTTGGCGGCCATAGCGCCCGCCATCGCCAGAGTCGCCGGGCGAACGCCCATTCTCGCGTCCCGCACTGGCAGGAGCCACCCACTCAGAAAGGCGGCCAGGAACGCCGCGTACCGGACATTTGGGTCCCGGGCCTCGATGACGCGGTACCCCCATGAGCGGTAGTCGCCCGTCTCCAGGACCCGCCAGTACGACCCGTTCCAGCTCCTCTGAGCTGCGGTCGGGCACCGCTTCCCCCTGCCTGGCATCTTGACCGCCGGGTCATGCTCCAAGAACTGGCCGAACCATTCCTTGTAGGCTATGTCCTTCTGGAAGTCTTTGATCCCGAGCCGCTGCGTAGCCAGGTCAAGCAGATGCCAGGTCAGGATGGGAGTCCGTGACCTGTCCTCCCAGGTGTTCTTCGGTGGCAGGAACTCATCGTATTGGTAGCCCTCCAGCGGGATACCTCCGATGCAGTGGATGTCCCAGAGACCGATGCCGACCTCCCCATGGTGAAGATGGAAGGTGTTGGTATCCGGAGACCAGCGGGTGAACAGCTCCGGCCCGAGCTCGGACTGCTGGTAGAAATGGAACTGCGACGTCCACACCGCCTCGAACAGGCCGATGTACCGCAGCTCCTCTGCGAAGTGATCGCAAGTGTGGCGTACCCAGAACGCCCAGGCCCACTCGCTGGTGAAATTGCCCCCAGACCGCAAGTCCCAGTCCTTCAGCCAGCCCTTGGTGTCGTCCGTGACGCTCTGGCGATATATGCTCGAGTAGAGGGCTGGAGAATTCTCCGCAGTAGGCTCACCCCCGTCAATGGTTCGCGTCCTCGGGTTCAGGACATAGACATCCAAGTGTCTGGTCTCCCTGGCAGGATGCCCATTGTTGGTGATGTTATAGCGGAGAAGCTCGTCCTCCCGGGTCACCCAGGTCCGCGGCGCATCAATCTCGAACCCTGGCACCGGAACCTCATCTAGGATGCCGAAGTTCCAGAGCGGCAGGTTGTCCGACAGCGGATATGTCTTCTGGGCCGGCGTCAGCAAGTCGAACAGGTATTGATTGTTGGAAACAATCTCCTTGGATCCGTAAACCTCCTCGTTCGTCGCCATCTCAGCTCTGCGAGTGGCGGCATCCCCCTCATTTCCTCTGTGCGCGACCATCTCAGAAGTTTCGGGAGTCGTGCGGGTAAAGGGATGAAGCGTGCGGGATCGGACGAGGCTGGTAGAGAAGTTTGAAGGTTGGCGCGCAATCCAAGTGGACGGCGCGCAATTGGGAAGAATGTCGCGCAAAGTTCCGGGTTTTCGCGCAAAGACAGGCGAAATCCGGATGGTTTTGTGCGCCGATCGGGCGAATTTCGCGCCGGAAAAGGCAATTTCGCGCACGAGAGCGTTGGAGCTTATCACGCGGAAGGCCTGTGTACGGAACGCGGAACCCTGGACCCCTATTTATAGACGAGGCCGGGGACCGCGCTGCGCGGAAAGCGCTTTGCGCGACCGCCGCGGCGAATTTCGCGCCCGGCGCCCCTTTTTGCGCGCCTAAGTCCCGCGCCGCCCAGGACTTCGGCATTCCGGCGTCTCCCTCGAAACCCGATCGTTGCGACCTCTCGCCGATCATATTCCGAGGGGGGGCTTTTGTAGACGCCGGAAAAGTCCGTTGTTCCCAAACGAAGCTCCGGATGCGGAAAGCGAAGTGATATTTGGAGTCAGAGGCACGTTCCGGAGGGCCCGGAGGACTTGCGCGAAATTTCAGAGGTCCGCGCGCAAAGTTGAATCGCGGCGCGCAATCCTCCCGGGATGCGCGCAATGCGCTGGGCCGGCGCGCTATTTTGCGCGCCGTGGCCTGCGCGGCTCCTTTGCGCGCCGGGTCCTGATTCCGCGCCCGCGAAGCGAATTGCGCGCCCGAGACCGGATTCCGCGCCCGGGGTTGCCTATAAATATAAGGAGACCCCCGATGTTTTGGAGGTTGCCAGAATCCGAAGCGTCGCTCGTTCGCGCAATCCGACCCCCTCCGCGCGCAATGCCGATCTTCAGGTAACCTCCTTTCTTTCGCGCAATAGAGCCTTGGGGTCCGCCTTCGCGCGCAATCCCCTTGGCTACTTTCCTTTGAATAAGTTTCAACCCGAAGGCCTTTGCGCGCAAAAGAAGCTTCTTGCGCGCAATTGTCCCCCGGGTGCGCGCAATCCTGCCCGATTGCACGCACCCCCCATTTTCAAAGTGGCCATTCGTTAGAGAATGAGCCATTGCCCCCGCGCACTACCCGAAGCCCGGTGCGCGCAATCCCAATCATCCGCGCGCGAAGCGCTGGCCCAATTGCGCGCCAGCCCGCCATTTTGCGCGCCGACCCGCGGTTTTGCGCGCAAAGCTCCTCTTTTGCGCGCAATCCGCCAGGGTCGCCTCCCTTGACCCCCTGAGGGTACCCGCCTGCGTGGCGCCCGATGATCTTCCTCCGGTCACGTTGCCTGAAGATGAACCCGTTGAAGTGTGCCTTCGGGGTCACCTCCGGAAAGTTCCTTGGATTTTTGGTAAGATACCAGGGTATTGAGATCGACCCAGAGAAGATCAGGGCGATTAGCCAGATGCCTCCCCCAGGTAACATCCGGGAACTGCAAGGGTTCCAAGGCCACTTAGCCTATATACGCCGATTCATCGCGAATCTGGCCGGCAAGTGTAAGCCCTTTTCTCGGCTCATGAAGAAAGGTGCCACCTATGTATGGGATAAAGAGTGTCAGACTGCTTTCGAGGAAATCAAGCAGTACCTGCTTCAACCTCCGGTCCTGATGCCGCCTATATCCGGAAAGCCGCTGGTCCTCTATGTGACCGCCCTGGAACGGTCCCTGGGTGCCCTTCTCGCCCAGAAGAACAACGAGGGAATGGAGAATAGCCTCTATTACCTCAGTCGCATGCTCCTCGATGCGGAAGTCAGGTATTCCCCCATCGAGAAGAGCTGACGGGCACTCGTATTTGCCGTACAGAAATTACGGCACTACTTGCAGCACCATGAGGTACAGTTGGTTTCTCGGGTAGACCCGTTGAAATATATCCTGAGCCGGCCTATGTTGACTGGCCGTCTAGCGCGGTGGGCTGTGATTCTCCAGCAGTTCGACATCAGGTATGTGTCTCAGAAGGCCATCAAAGGGAAAGCATTGGCAGACTTTCTGGCCGCTCACCCGACCTCCGCGGATCAGCCGCTGGATCTAGGCTTTCCTGATGAGACCATTCTCTCGGTTGATCGAGCCGATCCATGCTGGCAGATGCACTTTGACGGTGCCTCCCGGAGCCCCACCGGTAGAAGACTCGATAATCCTAAGCTCAACAGAGTGGGCTTGGGCATCGTCTTCATTACCCCGGAGCGAGCCGTGCTGCCATACTCGTTCCTGTTGTCGGAGGGTTGTACCAACAATGAGGCGGAATACCATGCCCTCATCACCGGCCTCGAGTTGGCTCTCGAGATCGACGTTCCCCGTCTGTGTGTGAAAGGGGACTCCGAGCTGGTCATTAAGCAGATCAATGGCGACTACGTTGTCAGGAAGCCGGAACTTGTGCCATTGTTGGAGTGCACCCTCCTTCTGATGGCCCGGTTCCCTTCTCGGCCAGAAATTGTCCATATTCCCCGGTCGCAGAACGGTCGAGCAGATGCTTTGGCCAGCCTTGCTGCGTCACTTGCGGAGCCTGAACAGGACAACCTGATCGTCCGCGTGACGCGCCGCAGGCTCATCGCTCCTGTTATCCCGGAAGAAGATCGCGGCCCGTTGGTAAGTAATCTCACCACGGTTGCCCCTATGCCCGGAGCCCCGAGTACCCCAGATATGACAGTCGGATCAGCCCCTGATTGGAGGACGCCTTTGGTTGAGTACCTCCAACATGGCATTCTTCCATCGGATCGGGCCGAGCGCGAGCGAGTTCGACGCCGCGCATCGCAGTTTGTCCTCCAGAGCAGTCTCGGCCTGGAGCAGATCCTCTACAAACGCGGATTTGATGGTGTTCTCCTCCGTTGCCTTCAGGGAGTTGAGATCCCACGAGTCATGCAAGAGGTTCATGCTGGTTCGTGTGGCACCCACCAGACTGGGCCGAAGCTGTCCCACCAGATTCGGAGGTTGGGATACTTCTGGCCCTCCATGATCCATGACTGCATCGAGTATGCCAGGAGGTGCCATGCGTGCCAGGTTCATGCGAACTTTGTGCATCGGCCGCCGGAGCCTCTCCATAACACTAGGTATTCCTGGCCCTTCGCAGTCTGGGGTCTGGACGTTGTGGGACCATACCCACCGGCGACAGCTCGCCAGTGTCGGTTCATTCTGACCGCCACGGACTTCTTCTCCAAATGGGCAGAGGCGATTCCGCTCAGAGAGGTCAAATCCTGTTCGATCGCTGACTTCGTGACCTCCAACATCATCTATCGATTTGGAGTGCCTCACGCTATCCTCACGGATAATGGAACCAATTTCCGAGCAGCCGAGTTGAAGAAGTTGTACGCCAAGTATAACATTCGCTCGAACCATACATCTCGCTATCATGCGCAGGCGAATGGACAGATCGAGGCATTTAACAAAACCCTCTCTAACATTCTGCAAAATATGGTTGGTCAGAACAAGAAGAGTTGGCCGGACAAGCTCCCCAACGCCCTCTGGGCTTATCGGACGACGACTCACAATTCTACCCAGATGACCCCTTATTCCCTGGTGTATGGAGCTGAGGCTGTCCTGCCCATCGAGATCCAGTTGCCGTCCTTGCGCACTGCGGTCTACGACCAGCAAGCGCCAGACAGAGTTTCTGAAGCCCGTCTAGTCGAGTTGGAAGCACTGGATGAGAATAGACTTCGCGCTTTGCACAACTTGGAGAGGCATCAAAGAAGAATGGCTCGAGCTTTCAATAAGAAGGTTCGCCTCCGCTCCTTCCTGCAGGGTGATCTAGTGCTAGCCCTAAGAGCGCCGATGATCCCCGGCAGAAAGCCGCCCAAGTTGGAGCCCAAGTGGGAGGGACCTTTTGTTGTCCACAAGGTCTATCCCAATGGCGCGTACTCCCAAGCGACTATGGATGGTGAGCGTGTCACTCCTCCCACCAACGCTAGGTTCCTCAAGCAGTACATTGTCTGAGTGTGCCCACGTCCTGCACGACGTTAAACTGCATTCGTCCAGGCTACAAGACGTTAAACTGTTCAGCATTCGTCCGCGCTGCATGACGTTAAACTGCCAAGTGCTTCGTCCTGCATGACGCTAAACTGCACTACGTCCGAGCTACAAGACGTTAAACTGTTCAGCATTCGTCCTGCATGACGTTAAACTGCCCCTCAAGAACTACGTGCGGCTTGATTCCCATCCTTATGGGATACGTAGGACCGCCTGAACATTCATGTTTCAGGCCCAGCCCCATCCTTCGGGAATTTCCATCCCACCTCGGGCCCTTGGCCCAGTTGCCTCTGGGTATGTGGCGTATGGTGTGGACGCAGGGCTGTGCCCTCATTCACGTTGGTTTGCTCGCCACGCTGTACGCCCCCCACGTTTGGGGATGCCTTCTGCCCCCCCTTTTTTCCTCTCTTTTCGTCCTGCATGACGTTAAACTGCACTTCAAGAACTACGTGCGGCTTGATTCCCATCCTTATGGGATACGTAGGACCGCCTGGACATTCATGTTTCAGGCCCAGCCCCATTTCTCGGGAATCTCTATCCCGCGTTGGGCCTCTGGCCCCAGTTCCCCTCCTTTTTGTGCGAGGCGTGTAGCGTGAGCGGGGGATTATGTCCTCATTTGCGTTG
This sequence comes from Viscum album, assembly GCA_963277665.1. Classification (NCBI taxonomy): domain Eukaryota; kingdom Viridiplantae; phylum Streptophyta; class Magnoliopsida; order Santalales; family Viscaceae; genus Viscum; species Viscum album. The sequence continues at coordinate 281,064,189 of OY728152.1, forward strand.
GTCTACTGGCCACGCCGTACGCCTCCCCCCGTGTGTGAGACTACCTCGCACCCCTCATCGTCCTGCATGACGTTAAACTGCCTCTCAAGAACTACGTATGTCTTGATTCCCATCCTTATGGGATACGTAGGACCGCCTGGACGCTTGTGTCTCAGGTCCAGCCCTGTCTCTTGGTTGATCACGGGGATCTGCCCTCTTTTGGTTGCTCTCAGGGTGAGTCCTCCGACCCTTTCTGGTGATCTGTTAACATGTTTTGGGTACTTCGGTCTATGACTCGTAGTGTCAGATTCAATCCCAACAAGTCCTGTGTTGCTTGTCAGGCCTCGCGCTCCCTCTTGTTCGAGCCTTCACTCAAAGGGATCCTCGTTAGCGGCTTGGGTACAATGCCTCAGTGCTCTCCCACCGCTCCGGGTCGATTTACCGGCGGGTCTTGGGCCGCAAATCGATATGAATCCTGCGATTGAGCGGTTGATGCTCGTTTGCTTGCCCCGTCTTAGGCTGACGCGATCGGATGTTGTGTTGCGAATGCGTCAGCAACATCCTTGATCGCCATGTCGGCTCTTTCAGGCTCTGAACATTGGTTGTGCATTCCTCATCACACTCCGCCTTTGTGCGTTGTAGTGGAATCTCGACACTCTCTTCATACTAACCTTCAGTACACCTCTACACGTTCGGCAGACCAACCAGGGTAATGATGTCGTTCGAGGCTCCCATGATCTGAGCACCAAGGATATATGCGGATATCCTCCCTAAGGGCCATGCGTAGCTGGACCCTCGTCCCCAAAAGGAGGAAGGAGTCGCTCGAACAATCGCGTTCTGGGCCCAGTATATCTGGAGGCTAGCATCTCTGCCCCTCGGGTGATGGACATACGCAGACCCCTATCCCAAGACTCTTCTCCTGGAATCGTGCGTGACCGCAGGGCTGGGTATGTTCCCACCTCCGCCGTGTCCGCCGTACCGCGATAAGCGGATTCCTCCATGGTCCGAACCACACGACCTTAAACTGTGTTGTCTGGTCCTACCACACGACCGTAAACTGTGATCGTCTTGGCCGCCCGACGAGAAACGGCACTGCATCGTGATGTTCTCCTCAGGGGACACTCACGTTGGGCGCTGGTTAATAACCACGCCATTCATCAATGCCTTTCACGGCTTGATTATTGCGGCGACGCTAGTGATTCTTTCATCACGGGCATGTCGCTGCACGAAGAAAAAACCATTCATCTTTAAGGACAAACAAGAAATATCAAATGCCGCTCCTTCTGTGTGCGAGGGTCAGACCCGCACTCTTCCTCGCGCTGGTGCCCGATTGTGTTGCGCCGCGCTTCAAGAACTACGTGTGGCTTGATTCCCATCCTTATGGGATACGTAGGAACGCCCGGATGTTTGAAACTTCGGGTCCAGCCCCCCACCTCTTAGAGATTCCCCCTTCTATGGGGAATCCGCCGCCTTCAGGTCACCCTCAAGGCGTGTTCCCCGACCCCTTGTCGTGGTCCACCGGTGTCAAGAGTACTCTGGTTTATTGCCAGGAGTGTCAGGTTCAGCTTGGTCAGGTTCCTTCCACTTTTCAGGCTTCGTGCTCCCTTTCATTCGGACCCATCGTCTACGCCCTGGGTGGAGCCCCCGTGAACGGTTCGGACACAATGCCTCAGTGCTCTCCCACCGACTCGGGCCGGTACCCCCAATGGCCTCGGGCAGCAAATCGATATGAATCCTGCGATTGAGCGGTCGATGCTCGTTTGCTGCCTCATTCCACCAACGGTTAGTGCGATATTGATGCTGCTTTTCCGCCACGGTCGGCAGTACTCCCATATCGTTACTCCGGTGCCCCCAGTCCTTGAGTGAATGGCCGCATGATTCACAGTTTCCACCTCCCATTCTGACCAGGCGAAACCTCGACACTCTTGACGCTATCCCTCAGTGCGTCTTCACATATCCAGGGGATAGGACCACGATGCGGCGTACTTTGAGGTTCTTATGGTCCGAGCTCTAAGACCTTAAACTAAGATCTCCCCTTATGGTCCGAGCTCTAAGACCTTAAACTAAGATCTCCCCTTATGGTCCGAGCTCTAAGACCTTAAACTAAGATCTCCCCTTATGGTCTGAGCTCTAAGATCTTAAACTAAGATCTCTCCTTATGGTCTGAGCTCTAAGACCTTAAACTAAGATCTCCCCTTATGGTCCGAGCTCTAAGACCTTAAACTAAGATCTCCCCTTATGGTCCGAGCTCTAAGACCTTAAACTAAGATCTCCCCTTATGGTCCGAGCTCTAAGACCTTAAACTAAGATCTCCCCTTATGGTCCGAGCTCTAAGACCTTAAACTAAGATCTCTCCTTATGGTCCGAGCTCTAAGACCTTAAACTAAGATCTCCCCTTATGGTCCGAGCTCTAAGACCTTAAACTAAGATCTCTCCCTATGGTCCGAGCTCTACGACCATAAACTAAGATCTCCCCAAATGGGGTCCTACGTCCTGCATGACGTTAAACTGCACTCTCAGAACTACGTGTGGCTTGATCTCCAGCCTGATGGAGTACGTAGGAACGCCCGGGCATCTCAACTCGGGTCCAGCCTCAGGGATCGTTAAGTCCCGCCCCTCCTCGTCGCCGGCCGTCTGGCCTGACTTCGGGTAGAGTGGTGCAGTCGTAATATTCTCCCCGATTCATCTCGGGATGCCCCATCGCAATGATGGGAAGCGACATTTTCCTCGTCAAAGAGGCGCTGTCTGAGAATTGGGGTGACTCACGGCCGGATTAGTGCATCCTCCTAATACGCTTTCCCCACGGTGGCGCAATTTTGAGAGCGTTGGATTCTATCCGAACAAATCGTCACTTCGCCCCACGCTTCGCATGCCCTGTTGATCGGGATTTCCACCCTTGTGTCTGAAGGAACCCCAAAGCGGTATTCATGATGACATGTGGTCCGCCTCCTGCAATATGAATGATGGCCTTTTTCGGTCCGTCTATTGCAGTTGTTATGGTCGATCCACTGTCCTCCTACCGTCTTGGGCATTTCCTGGAAGGCCGACCGTTGTGGATGTCCGGATTCGGGACACGCGATTCACCCTTTCTCATTTCCCTATGTTCGGATAAAATCTCAACGCCCCTAGCGTTGTCCCGCTCGTGTGTTGGAACAAGTTGGGGGGATGATACATTGATTAGGTCTGAGGTCTCCTTTCCTAGGAATGACCTCCCTCTTTTCTCCAGAAATCCAGGCCCAATTATGGATGTCTGATGCTTGGTTAACACTCCCGCAAGACAACGAATTGTGGTTGAGCATGTTAAGCCAAAAGATGCAGATAAATATATTGATTCATACAAATGGATCAAAGTAGCGGAAGCAAATGTTTTGGGAACGGCAAAACAAAGCCCCTAAGGATTAGCGTGCTGGATAAGCCTTTCTAATGCCGCTACCCTTTGGCTGGCGGCCTCCAGAGCTGCTTCTCGCTCTCTGCGTGCCCTCTCCTCGTCGGCGGTCGCAGCACGCAGTTCGTCGATTCTGGCCTGTGCACGCTCCCGCTCGACTTGAATTGTGACCATTTGTTGGCCCGCCTCCGTCAATTGTACCTGGGCGTCAACCAGCTGGGCTGCTAGTTGCTCCACAAGCTCGGTACACGTTGCGACGAAGGCCTCCTTCTCTGCCGCCTGCCCTTCGAGACGCCGGACTTCCTGCTCCGCCGCGAGGAGCGCCCGCGTGCTCTCCGACATGTCACGACTTTGTGCGACGTCGGCATGCTGGCGGCTCTCGCGCATCTTCTCGGCCATGAAATCACGGACCGTCAGATGGAGGCGTTGAGCATCAGCTCCCCCGGCACACAGGAAGCGCAGCCAGGTTTGAAGTGATCCCATGCGCCCCAGCCACTCCGATGGATCTCGCTTAAGGAAGCGCTGGATGCACTTCCACCCCCTTCGGCGCGCTATCCGGCTCTCCTCGACCGCCTCCGCGTCCGAGTCATCCATCTCCTCGGGGTCGGCAGGCCGGTAGGCAGGGAAGGCAGCCAGCAGGTCTGTTGCAGGGTCCGCCCCTGGGATGTCCTCACGGGGGATAGGTTCCCCAACATCTGGGCGACCTTCTTCTCTCTCCCCAGCGGCGCTGACACCCTCGTCAGCCCCTGACATCTCTCCGACGGCAGCACCACCGACGTCCGTAGCCCCCTGATCAGCAGTTAGTGGGGCCGGCTCGGTTTGAGAAGTCTGTTCCGGAGCAGGCGGCATGTCCACCACTGTTCCACTCGTACATGGCCCGGGTTCGGCAACCCGACGAGCCTCCAGTCCTGGGATCACTGCGCATGGCATGCCGTGGTTAGTCACGGAAGGTCAATGGTAAGCGCCAGCAGTAAAGTAAGGAGACTTACGGGAGTTCATAGCGTCATCTTCCGCTGCCCCGGCCGCCGCAGGAACAGTTGCAGCAGGGGACCCCTCCGCGCTTGTCAATTCAATGATGGGTGTCTGGCCCCCGACTTGTCCTGCTGGCGCCTCTCCTACTCTTGCTGAGGACGCTTGGCCAACATCCGTGTGCTCCTGAGAAAGGTGGGGAAACGGGTTAGAAGCTACATAAGAGAATGGATGAAGCAGGTTGAGTAGGGATGGAAGCGGACCTCGAGGAGCTCAGTGACGTCAACATTGTCAGAGCCGGCCACCTCGCCGCTCTCCCGTGGGCTCCCCCGATGGGACCTTCCCTCGGAGCCTTCATCCTCCCCCGTCTCCTCCTCCTCCTCGGAGTCATTACTGTCATCTTCTCCCGGCGGCATCTGTTCTGGAGCGGGCTCGAGACCGAGCATCACCTTCACCAGAAGGGATGGCTCCGCACGCTGACCACGTTGGCGTGCGTACTCGTCCATGGCCGTCATATATGCATACTGCCGGTTGAAGTCCACCCTGTCGGCGATCTGGAGGCGCCCGACCTCTGGCAGATAGATTCCTTCTCTGAGTATCTTTCGCCAGATGACGTCGGTCCCCAGTGACTGCCGCAGGGTCATCCAGGCCGACCACAGCGCCGGGAAGACTGCATCGTGGGAGGGTTCGAGCAGACGCCTTACCTGCTTCCCGGGCCTCTCTTCGACCACCGCACGCGCCCCCTCTCTGGGCGCCGAGGTCGTAGCGGCAGCCTGCGATGTACCCGCCGCCGAAGTCCCTGCTCGCGCCGGCTCCGCTGCTTGGCGCGCCTCCGTTCTCCCCCGTGTGGCGGCGCCTCGCCTCCTTCCTTGACGCCCGGTCTCCGCACGGGTGACCTCGAGCCACCGAACTAGCTTCCGTAGAAGCCCCTCGGGGTACGCGATGGCCCAATGTTCGGCGTACTCGGTTGCCAAGCCTGCGTCAACTCCGGTAGGAGGGAGAGTGATGACGTCGCCAGAGCCGAAAGCGGCAAACATCAGCCACATCTGATGAAGGACGCCAGGGTTCGTCTCCTCCCGGACAGCAGTGAATACCCTCTTCGGCATCCGTTGAAGGCACCCGAACTGCCTGGCGAAACGGGTTGGCACGTAAGGCTCGCAGATCACCTTCCCGTCGATTCGAGCCACGAGCACCCCGCCCCGCATGTTCAGGAAGTACTCATGCTGCTCCAGCGGACCCTGCCCGTTGTCGATCATTTGGCCAACGGGAGTGGGGAACGGACTGAAGTTGAAATTGGCATGATTGTCAATCCGAATCCTCACGCCCTCCTCACTTAGGGTCATCGGAGCGACCCCCGCAATGTTCAGCAGGGAGGGTCGCAGGCCGTTGCCCGGAGGAATGATGGCGTTCGGAAACGTGTACCCACCGAGGTGAGCAGCCACCCAGCCATGGAAGAACTGAAAGGGCCCACAGATCCTTCGTGGCGACCCCCCTCGCGAGATGCGTCCCAGGATGGCATACAGCTTCGCCAACACCGGGACCCCGAGGTTGTATCTCTTGTTGGCGGCCATAGCGCCCGCCATCGCCAGAGTCGTCGGGCGAACGCCCATTCTCGCGTCCCGCACTGGCAGGAGCCACCCACTCAGAAAGGCGGCCAGGAACGCCGCGTACCGGACATTTGGGTCCCGGGCCTCGATGACGCGGTACCCCCATGAGCGGTAGTCGCCCGTCTCCAGGACCCGCCAGTACGACCCGTTCCAGCTCCTCTGAGCTGCGGTCGGGCACCGCTTCCCCCTGCCTGGCATCTTGACCGCCGGGTCATGCTCCAAGAACTGGCCGAACCATTCCTTGTAGGCTATGTCCTTCTGGAAGTCTTTGATCCCGAGCCGCTGCGTAGCCAGGTCAAGCAAATGCCAGGTCAGGATGGGAGTCTGTGACCTGTCCTCCCAGGTGTTCTTCGGTGGCAGGAACTCATCGTATTGGTATCCCTCCAGCGGGATACCTCCGATGCAGTGGATGTCCCAGAGACCGATGCCGACCTCCCCATGGTGAAGATGGAAGGTGTTGGTATCCGGAGACCAGCGGGTGAACAGCTCCGTCCCGAGCTCGGACTGCTGGTAGAAATGGAACTGCGACGTCCACACCGCCTCGAACAGGCCGATGTACCGCAGCTCCTCTGCGAAGTGATCGCAAGTGTGGCGTACCCAGAACGCCCAGGCCCACTCGCTGGTGAAATTGCCCCCAGACCGCAAGTCCCAGTCCTTCAGCCAGCCCTTGGTGTCGTCCGTGACGCTCTGGCGATATATGCTCGAGTAGAGGGCTGGAGAATTCTCCGCAGTAGGCTCACCCCCGTCAATGGTTCGCGTCCTCGGGTTCAGGACATAGACATCCAAGTGTCTGGTCTCCCTGGCAGGATGCCCATTGTTGGTGATGTTATAGTGGAGAAGCTCGTCCTCCCGGGTCACCCAGGTCCGCGGCGCATCAATCTCGAACCCTGGCACCGGAACCTCATCTAGGATGCCGAAGTTCCAGAGCGGTAGGTTGTCCGACAGCGGATATGTCTTCTGGGCCGGCGTCAGCAAGTCGAACAGGGATTGATTGTTGGAAACAATCTCCTTGGATCCGTAAACCTCCTCGTTCGTCGCCATCTCAGCTCTGCGAGTGGCGGCATCCCCCTCATTTCCTCTGTGCGCGGCCATCTCAGAAGTTTCGGGAGTCGTGCGGGTAAAGGGATGAAGCGTGCGGGATCAGACGAGGCTAGTAGAGAAGTTTGAAGGTTGGCGCGCAATCCAAGTGGACGGCGCGCAATTGGGAAGAATGTCGCGCAAAGTTCCGGGTTTTCGCGCAAAGACAGGCGAAATCCGGATGGTTTTGCGCGCCGATCGGGCGAATTTCGCGCCGGAAAAGGCAATTTCGCGCACGAGAGCGTTGGAGCTTATCGCGCGGAAGGCCTGTGTACGGAACGCGGAACCCCGGACCCCTATTTATAGACAAGGCCGGGGACCGCGCTGCGCGGAAAGCGCTTTGCGCGACCGCCGCGGCGAATTTCGTGCCCGGCGCCCCTTTTTGCGCGCCTAAGTCCCGCGCCGCCCAGGACTTCGGCATTCCGGCGTCTCCCTCGGAACCCGATCGTTGCGACCTCTCGCCGATCAGATTCCGAGGGGGGGCTTTTGTAGACGCCGGAAAAGTCCGTCGTTCCCAAACGAAGCTCCGGATGCGGAAAGCGAAGTGATATTTGGAGTCAGAGGCACATTCCGGAGGGCCCGGAGGACTTGCGCGAAATTTCAGAGGTCCGCGCGCAAAGTTGAATCGCGGCGCGCAATCCTCCCGGGATGCGCGCAATGCGCTGGGCCGGCGCGCTATTTTGCGCACCGTGGCCTGCGCGGCTCCTTTGCGCGCCGGGTCCTGATTCCGCGCCCGCGAAGCGAATTGCGCGCCCGAGACCGGATTCCGCGCCCGGGGTTGCCTATAAATATAAGGCGACCCCCGATGTTTTGGAGGTTGCCAGAATCCGAAGCGTCGCTCGTTCGCGCAATCCGACCCCCTCTGCGCGCAATGCCGATCTTCAGGTAACCTCCTTTCTTTCGCGCAATAGAGCCTTGGGGTCCGCCTTCGCGCGCAATCCCCTTGGCTCCTTTCCTTTGAATAAGTTTCAACCCGAAGGCCTTTGCGCGCAAAAGAAGCTTCTTGCGCGCAATTGTCCCCCGGGTGCGCGCAATCCTGCCCGATTGCGCGCACCCCCCATTTTCAAAGTGGCCATTCGTTAGAGAATGATCCGTTGCCCCCGCGCACTACCCGAAGCCCGGTGCGCGCAATCCCAATCATCCGCGTGCGAAGCGCTGGCCCAATTGCGCGCCAGCCCGCCATTTTGCGCGCCGACCCGCGGTTTTGCGCGCAAAGCTCCTCTTTTGCGCGCAATCCGCCAGGGTCGCCTCCCTTGACCCCCTGAGGGTACCCGCCTGCGTGGCGCCCGATGATCTTCATCCTGGGTGCCCGCACCGTGCGTTGTCTTTCCGTGCGGCCCTCCAGGCTTGCGCGAAGTGACACGGACATATGTCCAGCATGACGTTAAACTGCATATACGTCCCGCATGACGTTAAACTGCGCATTCGTCCCGCACGACGTTAAACTGCCCATATGTCCAGCATGACGTTAAACTGCATATACGTCCCGCATGACGTTAAACTGCGCATCCGTCCCGCACGACGATAAACTGCCCATATGTCCAGCATGACGTTAAACTGCATATACGTCCCGCATGACGTTAAACTGCGCATTCGTCCCGCATGACGTTAAACTGCCCATACGTCCAGCATGACGTTAAACTGCACATCCGTCCAAGCTGCACGACGCTAAACTGCCTAGCCCCCATCGTCCGCGCTACAAGACGTTAAACTGCCAAGTGTTTCGTCCTCAACACACGACGTTAAACTGTGCTTCGTCCGGCAAGACGTTAAACCGTCCGCTTCGTCCTCAACACACGACGTTAAACTGTACTTCGTCCGGAAAGACGTTAAACCGTCCGCAACCTAATCCCGTGCTCCGCACGCAGGGTCCCCCCGGTTTGGATGTGGCCCCCACCCGCTCGTCTCTGCAGGGATGTCGGGATTGTCCCGCTTTTGGGACAATTTAATGGGAGTGGCTTTTCCCTACGGGGGCAGGGTATTACAAACCCCTAGTTTCTCGTGGGAGGCTGCACATGTGTATCTCCATTGCGCCTCCCCACCGCCGAAGCCAGTAGAGGGTGTGACTGGGATCGAGGTGTCTCCTACTTTCGGTCCAAGTCCCTTCCAACTGAGTTTTGCCGCATCCGGGCTGCCTCAAGTGCGTAAGTCCTGACAGAATGAACTACGTGGACTTTGATCCCTGTCTTCTAAACAGGGTACGTAGGAAGCCTCCCTGAGGTCCAAGCCCACCACCTGGTCGTCCCGGTCGTATTTACGTCGGTTCGTCCATCAGTGGACCCCTCCAGGGTTCACGCTTGCGTCGATTCACCTATGAATCCGCCCTTGTGGGAGACTGCCCGTGTGTATCTCCACTGTGCCTCCCCACAGCCCCTTTTTCCATTTCTCCTTTTATCGTCCAGCATGACGTGAAACTGTGATCCACCCGGCCGTTCCATCCCCCTCTGTGCGAGGTGGTTCGGTTCAATCATCCGCCCGACGGCCTAGACCTCTTCGTGAGTCGGCTTGCCGACGTCCAGCGTGACGTTAAACTGTATACCCGAACTACGTTGACTTTGATCCGTGCTAACGCGCGGTACGTAGGAAGCCCCTACGGGGTCCAAGCTCTTCACTCCGTCATCCATCCTGATCCTTACCCGGGCCACCACATCCCGGTGGGGTCATGCCACTTCACTCCACTCCACGTTACTTGGGAAGCCGCCCATACGCTGGCCCCAGCGTCAGAGGTTCCCCGCAAGGGGTTCTGTCATCTGATCCACTTTTCATGTTGATCGGTCCGATGCCGTCCCCGCTGGACGTTAAACTCGCGGCATACCCCGTGTTAAACATGGGAAGCTGAGGAAAACCTCAGGGGACACAGTTCCCCGCACCCAGTGCGGGATGCCTCAGGCCATCATGCCTTCGAGAAGCCCTATTAGGGACGGAAGACAGACGTGCAGAGCCGCAGTGTTACGACACGCCCCCAGCACCCAGAGCCACTCGGCCTCCTCACCGCAGGTTGCTGCCCTGACCAGACTCCTTGGAACGTCCGGGCGGAAGCAGCGTAATTAACCGGTGTCCATGAAGATATGGCGCCGGGAACGAGATTCACGAACATTCTTAAGTCTATGAGGGAGACCCGGATTAGGCGACGAGTTCCGAGGAGACGTCCAAGGAAGGAGGAGCCGACATCCCATCATCCCGGTTTCGATCAAGGAGCAAACGCCCCTGAATAAGGGATGGATGCCGCCCGCCCTTGGAAAGCGGGACTGCGGGACCACAAGCCGCGCGCCTATCCCCTCGGGTCGACGGGTGCACGCGCGAACGCGTCCTGGCGGAACAGCGTAACCCGACGCACATCCGCACCGAAACAGGTGCGATGAATTCTCCAGTTGTGTTCAAGGGATTGATGAAAGTTGTCTTCCGAGAGTTCCTGGATAAGTTCATGTTGTTTTTCATCGATGAAATCCTTGTGTACTTCATGTCTAATGAGGAAAATAAAGAGTATCTATATGTTGTTTTGGGATTTCTTCATCAACATTAGCAATTTGGGATGTTTTCAAAGTGAGAGTTTTGGGTTTGAGAAGTTCGTTTTTTGGTGCATGTCGTGTCCTAGAAGGGATTAGTTGTCGATCCATCAAAGATAGAAGTATTTGTGTCTTGAGAATCCCCCAATCTATCGGTAGATGTTCGAAGTTTCCTTGGTCTTGTGGGATACTACAACAGGTTCATATCCAATTTTTCTCTAGGGTCGACTCCTTTGGTAGCATTGACCCAGAAGGATCAGTTGTTCATGTGGAATGATCAATCTAAGGCTGCTTTTGAGTATCTCAAGAAGAATTTCGTAAGTGCTCTAGTTCTTTGCCTTCAAGTAGAGGGAGTTCAGTTTGATATTTTATATGATGCTTCACATCTGGGGTTTGGTTGTGTTCTGATACCGCAGATATCAATTGTTTCTTATGGGTCTTGGAAGTTGTGTCCCCCCAAATGTTACTATTCTACCCATGAGCTTGAGTTGGTGTAAGTGGTGTTAGATCTGATGTTTTGGAGACATTAACTTATTGGAAAGCACTTTTTGGTGTTCACTATTCATAAGAGCATCTGGTATGTTTTCTCCCAGCATGACTTGAACTTGCAGTAGCATCATTGGATGGAGTTCATACAAGAATACGAATTTAAGAAATCACATACCCCTAGAAAGGTGAATTTTGAAGATAATAATCAAATCAGGAAGTTGTGTAATGATCATGTTTGTGAATATGGTGATTCTTGGAGAGTGATGAAAGAACTTTTAGCATTACATATCGATATGGGATAAGTTGGGGGAATAGTTTTTCATTTCCAGATGACGTTTAAGTCATCTCCAGTGCAGTTGGTTGAAGAGTCCTAGTTGTGGGATATAGAGGTTGTGGTCTTGATAGACGAGTTTTTTATAGAAAGGCCCCTAATTTTTTTGTCTGAGGATGAAAAACACTAGTTGTTGTATCAGTGATGGTTTTTAGTTCCTTTAGTGATGCATGATATGGTTCTCATAGAGTTCCATAGTTCACCTTTAGCAGATCATCTTGAAAATAAAAAGATGTACTGAGTTTTGAGGAGTCAGTTTTGGTGGCTTGGGATGAAGTGTGCAGTTGTGGAGTTTGTGTCTCGATGTTTGGTCTTCCAAAAGGGTGAAGGGAGAGCACCATGTCCTATGTGGTTTGCTCCAGCTATTAGATATTCCTTAATGGATGTTGTATGACATCTCAATGGGCATTGTTACTAGTTTATGTAACACCTCGAGCTTCCATGATACGCTTCTCATTCAATAATGTAATAGCTTGCATTGTACGCAACATCGAGTTCTAACACACTGCAACTAATCAAAGTAGCCGTTATGAATAGTAATAACCACTTTTAAAATTTATAGAAATTTTATATTTCAAAATGGACTTCATTTTTGTATTCCTAATATTGAAATTAGCCTATGTTGAATTTTTTGTAATTTTCTGAGAACTTCAAAGTTTTTATGAATAGTGAAAAATACTTAAAACAACTTTTTTAATCAAAATAATTTATAGTGATAAGTTATACTATTGAGTGGTTATAAAGTATAATTAGAATATATTTTTACCATTTTATCCAATGGTGGTCATTAAAATTAATTTCACTTTAAAATTGGACATAAACAATTGTCAATCTTTTGATATAAATTGTTTCTTAAAAACACGCTATTTTTTGTGACAGCGGGAATTAATTATAAAATTAATTAATGCAAATTATATGATTGTAATTTCATAAAATAGACATCATTTTTGAATTTGGAATATCAATTATAGCTTAGGGTGAAATTTTGGCCTTATTCTGAAAAACTTCAATTTTTGATTAATAGTGAAACCACTAAGTGGTTGTTAAAAACTGATTTTTCGTTAAAATGAAATATTACCACTTCTGTGATTTGATTTTCAAAAATCCGACATACATGGTTGTCATTAAGAAGTAAAATGTGGTTCAATGAGATTAAAATAATTTTTTGGTGAATAGTAACTTTTAAGTTCTTAATCGCGATTAGAGGTAATTAGTGTAGTTTAAGGTAAAAATAATGTTTTAATAATATGAGATGAGCTTGACACTTGTCCTACTCATATTGGATGAGTCATGGCCGACCAATACAACCCATGGGTCAACTTGGGGACCCCATGGAGCCACTTTAGTTGGAAAATGACATTAATATATATTTATTTAATGTTAAAATTAAATTGACACAAACATGAGTTATTTTACTAAAACAGTTTTTAAGTGGGGTTACACAATTCCAACGTTTGAATATAAATATTCATTATAAAGCTAAAAATATTTCCTACATCATAGTATTTTTTTTATAATTTTTAGACATTAAATATATTAAATTATTTATTACATCATTATGATGCAGCGATGACCTCATTATTTAACGATTTTAATAAAATGAAAAGATAATGCAAATTCCAAGGCTTACACTTGTCCAAATACTATTGTATGGGTAGATTTCGAACCCTTATCACCTTATCCACGAATTATATAAGTGTGGGACCTTTAGAATCCGAAAATCATTGTGTAATAATGTAACATTTCAATCTTTCCAAAAAATCCCCTCCTCTCCACTTATAAAAGGCCCCCGCCTCTCCCACCTTATTCACACCTTCAATCCATTTGGCTCGGCCAACCTCTACCCAAATACTCTCCCAACTTCCCCCTCTTACTCCTAGAAGCCTCAATTTGGGCATAAATCTTCTCAAGGAAGCCTTTGGCTCAAATCAAAAAAAGTTTCCCGATTTTGAGGTAATGTCTTCTCTAATGTTTTTTTTTGTTTTTTTTCTTCTCCAACCCCCTAAACTCTTTTTATTCATTTCTTTTGTAACAACACCAGTATCCTCAATATACTAGGATGTTTTTATAAGAATGATTCGAGCTACACTTACACACACCTACATCTAATGGTTAAAGAACATACGGTTTCTGTGGATGGCGAATTTCTGCCTCACGAAACGATGATTGTTCAACACTCATATAACTCCTTCAAAGGTGGCCATTAAGATGTCACTATATTTATATATGATATATAATGTGTTTATGTTTTACTTATGCTTCTGTATTTCTCATTTATGGCATACTTTATGATTTCCATTATGGGTAAAACACGATAATTTCATTTTAGGAAGTGCGGACTACCGCCCCCTCAAAGTGATTTGAATCGTTAATTCCATATGTGGGATGTATAAAGGATGGATTAAATGGTATTATACACTATATTATACTGTAATTATATTATAAATTTATATCATTATGATTCCGTTCCATTAAATATGAAATAGAAATGAAATTAGCGTTCATGCGTACGTACGGCTTACCGTCTCCATGAACGGTGCATTTCATTTCTTACCTCTAAATGTTTCGTGACATTATGAATGAATGTATATACTGGATATATATCATATATATGATATCTACATCATGAATATAATTCTGGATATAATAGATATTTCACCACATGAACAACTTTAAATTATAGGAAGTTTATTTTTGACTCAAGTACCAAAGATCGACAAAACGACCGTTATTAACTTAAATGATTACATAATGTTCATATCATTGTAATAAGTGATATAAAAAGGATAATGAAATTGAAAATGTTTCTTATTAAGTTATATATTAACTCTAGTTTATTATTCATGAGGTTAAAGAACGGTTGAGTCAAGTCAGACACGAGGTAAGGGAACTTCTTAACCCAATTTCTATTATTTGGGTTAATCTCCTACTTTGAAATTATGTCATGATATTATTATGTCCTATCTTGTAATTGTAATTTATTTATGCGTAATTATAGTGAATACACATAATATATCTACTTTATTTAAAAAAAATGATCTTTGTAAGGGAACTTCTTAACCCAACTTCCATTATTTGGGTTAACCTCCTACTTTCAAATTATGTCATGATATTATTATGTCTTATTTTGTATTCTTTATGTGTACCTATTGTGAATACACATAATATATCTATTTTATTTTAAAAATGATCTTTTTAAGGACTCTGTCTCAATCCCCTTTCATTGAGGCATATTTGGTTTTATACACAACTTTCTTTTATACGGTGTATAAACCCCTTTGACTTTTACGTTTATTCAAAAGGAATCTTTTTTATACGAAGCGTTTTTACTAAACGACAAAAAGGGAATGTTTTTCTTTCTGTACTTATGCGGCGACAATGACTTCTCTGCCGCCGTGACCATTATTTGAGTTTCGGCTTCCTCTACAAGCCATTATTTTTTTAATGAAAAATAAATACAAAGTTTTAACTTTCTTTTATTTTGGTATTGAAAATGGTTTTGAAAGAATTTTTATTATATCAATGTGTTGTATTGATATCTCGTGATTGAAATGTGGAAATGTTATGTTTCCTTTATGCATGTTTTATATGATACGATTATGTTATGGTTTATGATATGTTTAAACCTATTCATATGAGGAATGCATTGGACTTAATAAGTGACGGGTGGAGCCCGCTATAGCTCCTCGATGCATCGGCAGGTCTCATGAGACAAACTAGTGTCTTGGCACGAGGCCTTGACAAAATCTTATATGGGGTCTTGGCACGAGGCCTTGACTACGTAGTTATGATAGTCTGGCATTATGCATTCCATCATTATGAAAGTGGTTATTGATATTGCATGTGATTATTCGACCAGTAGAATATCCATGAGAATAAGTAAATGGAATTATCTCATTTTACTCTTGCTATATTATGTTGAAGTTCAAGTTTAAAAGGCTTTTGTTTTCGTTAGAAATTGCCTAATGTTAATGTTTATTTATGAAAGATTTCGCAATATTGTTATCCTTACTGAGCATCTGAGCTCACCCCTTCCAATGTTTTAATATTTTCCAGGATGTGAAGAAGTACATTATGAATTATCTGCAGGGATTGTGAGAAGAGGATATGAGTGTGGACTATGGAGACTTTGTTATTTTAGTTTTTCACTTTATGATGTAATGTAACGTTTATGAATGTATCTAGTGTTTCCAAGGCTACTAAACTAATCGGTCTTTCGAGACTTGATCTTTTGTGATCATACCAATGTTACGATGTAATGCACCGAATCTGGGTAGCTGGGGTCGGGGCGTTACAGTTGGTATCAGAGGCAGTTTAGTACTAACCTTGGAAGCTAGATTTAGATAAACTCTGATTAGATCACATAGCCCAAAGATAGACTTTGAGGATTAGTATAGAAGAACTTCTTAGAATTTTGTTATTGTAGAGATTTTGTGAGTTTTCCGAGCAATAAATCCCTGTCTGGATACGAGCATGTACAGGCGGCTCTGGCACAGATGTACCTAGGGGTAAAACCCGAAAATACCGCTTTGAGCTAGACTCAAACGGGAACTAGTGCATGACAACGGGCCTTGCTGCACTCTTGGTTACGACACTCCCGGGGGATATGCTTTGGATAATTCTAATTTTATTTATAAACCACTATGAAGGGTTATGAGTATATACTTCCTCAAAGAAAACATTTTTATGGATTATATCCATAAATAGTTCAATTTATATTAAGTATCTTACAAGTATGGAATTATGTATTTTGATTTATAAACTAATATAGTTTATGCCATTTTTTAGAAATGGCGCCTGGTGGAAGGAATGGAAACTGTATCAATGCACGCACTCCGTGTAGGGATTTCCCTCCTGCTCAAGATAATTATTTTGGATCTGGAGATACAACTGGTGCTGATCAACTTATTACCATACTGGGACAACTCACTCAGGTTATGAATAATAACCTTACTCGTATGGATCACCCTGATCCACAACGTGGAGGATCAATATTAGACCGCTTCATGAGGCAACAACCACCAACATTTAATGGGGGTACAAATCCATTAATAGCTGAGCAATGGATAAACTCCTTAGAGAAAATATTCCATGCCTTGGGGAGTATCGAAAGGGAAACGTTTGTCATGACAGTTTACCGCCTCACTGGGGATGCCGATCAGTGGTGGTCGCTGATTCAAAACACAAAGGAAGATGATGACGTATCAAATATGGAATATAGGGAGGTCAAAGAGATTTTCATATAAAAATACTTTCCTCGTGACCATCGAGCAGATGTGGAAAGGCAATTTCTGAGTCTGAGGAATAAGGAGGATGAGAATGTCGCAAAGTATAAGGCTAACTTTACAAGGATAGCGAGGCATGCTGCCGATTATATACGTAACCCAAGGAGTAAGATTGATCATTTCTTTTATGGGTTAAAACCATTTCTTCGTCGAGCTTTAGTATCACAATCCTTCTCATCATACGAAGATATTGTCTCGTGTGCTATCAAGACAGAAAAGGAATTCTCTAAGTCTTATGACAACAAAGTAAAGCAAGAGAAGAAGAGAATGGTGGAACAAGAGACAGATAAAGGGAAAAAGGGAAAGAAGGATTTTCCATTATGTGATAATTGTGGGAAGAATCACCCTGGTACTTGCCTAAAAGGAATGGGAGTTTGTTATAAACGTGGAGAAAAGGGTCACCAGGCTCATGATTGCAAGGGAAAGAAAGAGGCTCTCAAAGTTGAATTCTACAATTGTAGAGAAATGGGTCATTATGAAAATGAATGTCCTAAGCATCAGGGAAACTTACCTCAGAAAAGGCCAAGGGATCAAGGACAATCTTATGCTGTTACTACAGTAGAAGCAAAATAATTAATGTATTGGTGCCTTTGGACTCATGGATTATATTCTGGTTATTAGAATAATGTGATATATATATATATATATAAGGATTGTACTGTAGTACTTGTTGATTTTAGTAAGGTTTTAATATGATGAAGGTAATTATATTTTTAGTATGTGACAATAAGAGAAACTTTACTTTGTTTGGGGAATCTGATAAATTGATTTTGGAATTAAGAGACCTTTTAGAGAAAGTCTGGACAGAGGTATTTTGGATAACTATAAAGGTTAGAGTGGATTAAGTTGATCTTTGGATAGTATTGTTTAAGGTTAAAAAATTTATGAAGATTATTTTTGGAATATTATAATACTATAGTTTAAGGAAAAAGACAACCTGCATGGCGGGGCATAACCCGTCATGTCGGACAAAGCTGTAGAAATCGAACCCACAACCATAGTGCGACAAGCCTTTATTTCCTACCACTAGCCTACAGGAAGTCCCTGGTTATTACAAAATAATTTTACTACTCTAAATGGTATGTGTTAACATTTGGAACCTTATACAATTAGGATAAGTATAATATTTTTGAGTTCTATTATCTTTTTGAGTGAAATATGAGTTGAAGGTTGAAACTCTAATTGTCAAGCATAAATATATATATGCCTATCTCTTATTCAATGAATAAATTAATTCTTAAACTTTAGTAAAGGGATATTAAAACAAAAAATGTGTTATCCTAATACCTTATGTCTTGTTGAACTGATGATATTTTAAATCAACATAGATTGAAGTCTTTGAGGCCCTCAATTTGACAGTTGATTGTGATTCATGACCTCAATCACTCTCTACAAATATTTACGTTTTTCCTCCCATTATATGTCTTTAATTGCCACCAATGTTCTCCTAATCGAGATCATAATTGGGTGGTGACTTTTTCATTTCCCTTTCCCTCTTATTAAGGCTAAATTTTATTAATCTTATTTCCGATGTGGGTTTTCCACAAAGGTATTTTCTCTTTTCAAACTTTTATTTACAAAGAAAATTTTCAAATTGCGAGGACGCAATTTATTGAAGGAGGGGAGAATGTAACACCTCGATCTTCCATGATACGCTTCTCATTCAATAATGTAATAGCTTGCATTGTACGCAACATCGAGTTCTAACACACTGCAACTAATCAAAGTAGCCGTTATGAATAGTAATAACCACTTTTTAAATTTATAGAAATTTTATATTTCAAAATGGACTTCATTTTTGTATTCCTAATATTGAAATTATCCTATGTTGAATTTTTTGTAATTTTCTGAGAACTTCAAAATTTTTATGAATAGTGAAAAATACATAAAACAACTTTTTTAATCAAAATAATTTATAGTGATAAGTTATACTATTTAGTGGTTTTAAAGTATAATTGGAATATATTTTTACCATTTTATCTAATGGTGGTCATTAGAATTAATTTCACATTGAAATTGGACATAAACAATTGTCAATCTTTTGATATAAATTGTTTCTTAAAAACACGCTATTTGTTGTGACAGCGGGAATTAATTATAAAATTAATTAATGCAAATTATATGTTTGTAATTTCATAAAATAGACATCATTTTTGAATTTGGAATATCAATTATAGCGTAGGGTGAAATTTTGGCCTTATTCTGAAAAACTTTAATTTTTGATGAATAGTGAAACCACTAAGTGGTTGTTAAAAACTGATTTTTCATTAAAATGAAATATTACCACTTCTGTGATTTGATTTTCAAAAATCCTACATACATGGTTGTCATTAATAAGTAAAACGTGGTTCAATGAGATTAAAATAATTTTTTGGTGAATAGTAACTTTTAAGTTCTTAATCGCGATTAGAGGTAATTAGTGTAGTTTAAGGTAAAAATAATGTTTTAATAATATGAGATGAGATTGACACTTTTCCTACTCCTATTGGATGAGTCATGGCCGACCAGGACAACCCATGGGTCAACTTGGGGACCCCATGGAGCCACTTTAGTTGGAAAATGACAATAATATATATTTATTTAATGTTAAAATTAAATTGACACAAACATGAGTTATTTTACTAAAACAGTTTTTAAGTGGGGTTACACAAGTCCAAATTTTGACTATAAATATTCATTAGTAAGATAAAAATATTTCCTACATCATAGTAGTTTTTTTATAATTTTTAGACATTAAATAAATTAAATTATTTATGACATCATTATGATGCAGCGATGACCTCATTATTTAACGATTTTAATAAAATGAAAAGATAATGCAAAATCCAAGGCTTTCACTTGTCCAAAGACTATTGGATGGGTATATTTCGAACCCTTATCACCTTAGCCACGAATTATATAAGTGTGGGACCTTTATTATCCGAAAAGCATTTTGTAATACTGTAACATTTCAATCTTTCCAAAAAAGCCCCTCCTCTCCACTTATAAAAGGCCCCCAACTCTCCCACCTTATTCACACCTTCAAGCCATTTGGCTCGGCCAACCTCTGCCCAAATACTCTCCCAACTTACCCCTCTTACTCCTAGAAGCCTCACTTTGTGACGAAATCTTCTCAAGGAATCCTTTGGCTCAAATCAAAAAGAGTTACCCGATTTTGAGGTAATGTCTTCTCTAATGTTGTTTTGTTTTATTTTTCTTCTCCAATCCCCTAAACTCTTTTTATTCATTTATTTTGTAACAACACCAGTATCCTCAATATACTAGGATGTTTTTATAAGAAGGATTCGATCTACACTTACACACACCTACATCTAATGGTTAAAGAACATACGGTTTCTGTGGATGGTGAATTTCTGCCTCACGAAATGATGATTGTTCAACAGTCATATAACACCTTCAAAGGTGTCCATTAAGATGTCACTATATTTATATATGATATATAATGTGTTTATGTTTTACTTATGATTCTGTATTTCTCATTTATGGCATACTTTATGATTTCCATTATGGGTAAAACGCGATAATTTCATTTTAGGAAGTGCGGACTACCGCCCCCTCAAAGTGATTTGAATCATTAATGCCATATGTGGGATGTATAAAGGATGGATTAAATGTTATTATACACTATATTATACTTTAATTATATTATAAATTTATATCATTATGATTCCGTTCCATTAAATACTAAATAGAAATGAAAGTAGCGTTCATGCGTACGTACGGCTTACTGTCTCCATGAACGGTGCATTTCATTTCTTACCTCTAAATGTTACGTGACATTATGAATTAATGTATATACTGGATATATATCATATATATGATATCTACATCATGAATATAATTCTGGATATAATGGATATTTCACCACATGAACAACTTGAAATTATAGGAAGTTTATTTTTGACTCAAGTACCAAAGATCGACAAAACGACCGTTATTAACTTAAATAATTACATAATGTTCATATCATTGTAATAAGTGATATAAAAAGGATAATGAAATTGAAAATGGTTCTTAATAAGTTATATATTAACTCTAGTTTATTATTCAGGAGGTTAAAGAACGGTTGAGTCAAGTCAGACACGAGGTAAGGGAACTTCTTAACCCAATTTCTATTCTTTGGGTTAATCTCCTACTTTGAAATTATGTCATGAAATTATTATGTCCTATCTTGTAATTGTAATTTATTTATGTGTAATTATAGTGAATACACATAATATATCTACTTTATTTAAAAAAAATTATCTCTGTAAGGGAACTTCCTAACCCAACTTCCATTCTTTGGGTTAATCTCCTACTTTCAAATTATGTCATGATATTATTATGTCTTATTTTGTATTCTTTATGTGTACCTTTTGTGAATACACATAATATATCTATTTTATTTTAAAAATGATCTTTCTAAGGACTTCGTCTCAATCCCCTTTGATTGAGGCATATTTGGTTTTATACACAACTTTCTTTTATACGGTGTATAAACCCCTTTGACTTTTACGTTTATTCAAAAGGAATATTTTTTATACGAAGCGTTTTTACTAAACGACAAAAAGGGAATGTTTTTCTTTCTGTACTTATGCGGCGACAACTACTTCTCCGCCGCCGTGACCATTATTTGAGTTTTGGATTCCTCTACAAGCCATCATTTTTTTAATGAAAAATAAATACAAAGTTTTAACTTTCTTTTATTTTGGTATTGAAAATGGTTTTGAAAGCATTTTTATTATATCAATGTGTTGTATTGATATCTTTTGATTGAAATGTGGAAATGTTATGTTTCCTTTATGAATGTTTTATGTGATACGATTATGTTATGGTTTATGATATGTTTAAACGTATTCATATGAGGAATTAATTGGACTTAATAAGTGACGGGTGGAGCCCGCTATAGCTCCTCGATGCATCGGTAGGTCTCATGAGACAAACTAGTGTCTTGGCACGAGGCCTTGACAAAATCTTATTTGTGGTCTTGGCACGAGGCCTTGACTACGTGGTTATGATAGTATGACATTATGCATTCCATCGTTATGAAAGTGGTTATTGATATTGCATGTGATTATTCGACCAGTAGAATATCCATGTGAATAAGTAAATGGAATTATCACATTTTACTCTTGCCATATTATGTTGAAGTTCAAGTTTAAAAGGCTTTTGTTTTAGTTAGAAATTGCCTTAAATGTTAATGTTTATTTATGAAAGCTTCCGCAATATTGTTATCCTTACTGAGCATCTGAGCTCACCCCTTTCAATGTTTTAATATTTTCCAGGATGTGAAGAAGTACTTCATGAATTACCTGCAGGGATTGTGAGAAGAGGATATGAGTGTGGACTATGGAGACTTTGTTATTGTAGTTTTTCACTTTATGATGTAATGTAACGTTTACGAATGTATCTAGTGTTTCCAAGTCTACTAAACTAATCAGTATTTCGAGACTTGATCTTTTGTGATCATTCCAATGTTACGAAGTAATGCACCGACTCTGGGTAGCTGGGGTCGGGGCGTTACAGTTTACCTCGAGATCAGGTAGGACATGATGATATTTGTGTAGTAGTGGATAGTTTAACAAAATCATACCACTTTATAGAGATCAAGGAGTTAAGATTAGTGGATGTTATGTCAAGGATATATTTGGAGGAGGTGGTGAGACTATATAGAGTCCTAGGTAATATCATTTCCAATCGAGATCCTTGTTTCATCACTAAGGTATGGAGTCAGATTGAGCAGGCCATGAAAACTATCGAAGACATGTTTCTCTCTTTTTTCTTGGATTTTGGGGGTTGGTGGTTGAGGAACTTACCCTTGGTGGAGTTTTCTTACAAAAATAGTTTTCACTTCATCATTGGAATGGAGCCGTTTGAAGCCTTGTATGGATGACCTTTCCATTCTCTATTATGGTGGACTGGGGCAAGAGAGTCAGTAATTATGGGACTAAAACTAGTACAGAATATGACAGAGATGGTTCATGTGATTCATGAGAGGATGAAGTTAGCACAGGATCATCAGAAATCATATGCTGACCAAAGGAGGAGATCTTTGCAGTTTGATATGGGGGATCAGGTTTTTTTGAAGGAGACTCCCCATTGTGGGTAATGATAGTTTGGTTGTGGTAGTAAGTTATCTCCTCATTTTGTTGGGCCTTTCGAGATGTTGGTTTCGGTTGGAGTCATGGCATATCAAGTAGCACTTCCCCTATAGATGAGCTGGATACACAATGTTTTCCATGTGTCACAGCTTCGTTGTTATCTTCATGATGACTCCAATGTCATTGATTTGGGCGATATCGATGTTGATGATGATTCGACCTTCGAGGAGCAGCCTATGGATATCTAGGACTGCAAGGAGAAGGTGTTGTGTAGACGTTCTTTCCCCTTGGTTCACATCTTATGGCGACATGGTGGCGTGGAGGAGAGTACCTGGGAATGTGAGTCACATATAGGTTCTCAGTACCCAGAATTGTTTAATGTTTAACTCTTTTCATGTAACGATGTTTGCTTTGTGGTTGTAGACCTATCATTTTTTGAGAGGTCAAGGGGACTTAAACCCAACACTTTTCCAAATTTCCAGTTATGTGAACAATGTTTCCATTGTTGTGAATAGTTCCATCAGTGAGTCATTTTGGGAATAGTTCCATCGATTATTCATTTTTTGAACAGTTCCATCGGTGAGACTATTTGTGAATAGTTCCATCAGTGACACCAATGTGAATAGTTCCATCAGTGAATCATTTTGTGAGTAGTTCCATCGGTAAGACTTTTTTTGAACAGTGACATCGGTGAGTCATTTTGTTAACAGTTCCATCGATGAGACTGATGTGAATAGTGTCATTGGTGAGTCATTTTGTGAACCATTCCATCGGTGATTCATTTTGTGAACAGTGTCATCGGTATCAATGATTCATTTAATGACTAGTGTTTCCAACATCAGTAGGTGTACAGTGTTTTTAGTATCTATAGGTGTATAGTGTTTTGAGAATCATTAGGTGTACAGTGTTTCCATCATCAGTAAGTGTACAGTATTTCCAGCATCGGTAGGTGTACAGTGTTTCTAGCATCGGTAGGTGTACAATGTTTCCAGCTTCCTACAGTTTCACCCCTTTAACATTTTATGTGATGCTAAATAGATTCAAGGCCATGTTTTAAGGGATTTAAGGCCCATTCAAAGCCAATAAATCCTATATTAATTTTCTTAAGGCTCGAGATTCCATTATTTGGTCAAACCACATGGTTTAATGTGATCCCCTTTTAATGGAAAATACAGTGTATCTAAAATAGCTTCTATGTAAATATTCTAAAGGGACGAGATATATTCCTCCCTTGTTATACCTTCTTGTTCCCAGGTGTGAGACTCTCAAACCTTTCCTTCTCCCCATAGGATCATTGGGATCAAACCTTAATCCTTGGATAATTTCTCCATGATGTTTCTTCCTACTGCATGTGCACCCCCTGTTTTGATGGAAGCATCAAGTGTCGATCCATCATCGATAGAAGATATGATCTTCCTTTATTATTGTGTTTTCTTTGATCTTTTCCCCCCATTTTATCCTTCCATGTTATGCCTTGTGATATCTATGCTTCTAATGAAGTTTTTTTGGCTGTCAGTTGGTGTGGTTGTGTCGTGGTGTCCTCAGGTGGATGCAGTTGTCACAGGGGAGGATATTGTAATATGTTATATGGTTCGTTCTTGTATAAAGAAAATCAAGAACCTTTGAGGCAGGGGTTTTGGGGATTCTCAATTATTTTACATGAATTAGTATAGTTAGCATGATTTAGCCACTGGATCACAATCAAATTGACATAATAAATATTTGAATCGGATAAATAAATTGACATCGATTGTATGATATTGCCTCTTGTTTTGCTAGATAGTGTGATATCTATTCTTTCCTTGTTTATCATTTCATTCTTGATGGAAATTATGAAATAATGTAAATTGGTATTAATTTTAATTATTTTTCAATGATAAAGAGGTATGTAAATTAATCTAGTCATTGTTCTAATTTTATGTGAATCAAAATGATGAAAAAAACATATTTAATCAATTTGTGATAGCTATGATAGCATTCTATTTTGTTTTCCCATAGTTAGAACCTACTATTAACGAACCAGTTATTTCCAGACGGATTAAAGAACTGCTTTTCTGATAAAATATAATTTCTAATAGGGTTATGAGTTACCCTCTTTCTTATATAGAACAAGAGACTTAAGATTGGAGTTGTGAGAGATCAATGCATGTGAAGAAGGAATGCCTTGTTTAACGGTTAATAGACCATTTGATATGATGTTGGTTTCTTGCTTCTTTTGTTGTGATGTGAGCCTCGATGGCTGTTGTGATATGTGGGGGAAGGTATGCCCTTTGGTTGGGGTAGGAGTTGATGCCTAGAGTGGTGATATGCATCAGTTTATGAATGTGGGTGTTGAGGAGGACACCAGATATGATGAAATGGGTTGGATGTGAATGTTTGGATTTTTTCTAATTCTTTTTGGTCATTTATCTACTTTACATTATCCACTGACCAATTCAGTTGCTATTGCTTACCATCCTTCCAAAAGGGGTGAAGACGTGCGGGGTTTCAAACGTGCTTTCCGTGTTTAGCTTCTTAAGGGAGGATAGATCTACGCTCTTGCTATAGGTGGAAAAGACTTAAGGGGTAGTTCAACTACCCACCATGTTGAGAGCCCTTATATTTAGTATCTTATAATGTTTTTCTATAATTAATGGGGATATGGTAAGGTAATAGTGATGTTAATAAATGAATCAATAAATGATGTTAACCCATGGGATTGGAGCTTGCTGGGACACAATGCTGAGGATGCAATTTAAAGGAATAGTGATCTTTGGGTGTGATGCTAATGAAATATAATGTAGAATTGTTAATTTTTAATTAATGTCTAACGAATTAATTTACGTAAAGTGAAACTGATCAAAAGGGAACAGAGAAATGTAATAAATCTCTTTAATTATTGTATTCTAATAGGATACATACTATTAGAAGTGGTAGTCTGGAGTTTGAGAGATGTTAGTTGTAGTTGTGTCTAAGACTTGGTTATTCCCATTGTGTGGTTGTGGGAAATAGTATATTCTATACTTTTTGTGTTTCTATAAGCTAATCCACCCCCCATCTATTAGGGAAACTGACACCTTAGGGATTCTGCTCCTAGGGGTGAGTTACCCAACATTCTGGTGGGAGGATGGATGGATGACTACCCCTTTAGCCCCACTCTCTTCTCTGGGTACTTACTTGTGCTTGTAGGCATAGTGGTTATTTTTCCCTATATATGTGTGTAGAAGGCTCTAATGGCATGTGGTTATTTACACACATATATTCTGGTTATACTTTCATGTCACTCCAAGAAAATGGGTTTATACCCACGCATTTATACCCATGGTTTAACAAAACTATGGGTATAGATGATATTTGTTCACCAATACAGACAGTTTTGATAAAAATCGTGGTATAGTAACCCTAATTTCTCTCTTATATCAGATCCCCCTCTCGATTTTCATTTTCAATCCCACGTCTCCCCCGACCAGGCCTCTACACCCTCCCCTCACCACCCCAACCTCGAACTCCCGCCCTCACCTCTGCCTCCTACACCCACCTCTCTCCCTCCGCCTTCTCACCTCTGCATCCACATCTGCGATTTCCACCACCTCTAGCCACCGCCTCCACCTCCTAGCCCTTGCCTCCATCTCTACAGCCACCTCTGCCTCCGCCTCTTCTTGACATCATCCCAGCCTCCGCCTCCGCCACCTCCCGACCACTGTCTCCTCCTGACCTCCACATCCCGGCCCCAAAAGGTGTTAGTATTAAATTGTGTGATCTATTGATTTAGGGATTATGTTTTCCATATATCTCACATTTTTTAACTCTATACTTTTGTTAACCATTTCTTCTATGTGCTCTATGGATTTCTGAGAATCTTCTAATGGAATCACGGGGCTCGTAGAAGATCAAATGGGGACCTATGATTTGATTCATTGGAAATATTTTTAGTTTTCTTCTCCCTTGGAGGAGCTTACTGATTTGTATAATTACCTAAAAGTCATGTCCCTGACTGGAGATTTCATATCCCATGTTCTCTAGTATGTGGTATTCCAAGGAAGATAAATTTGTCCCCCCCAATCCCAATAGTGTCGTGACACCATCAAAGAAAAATAATATGAATTAAATAAGGTATGAAATATATTAAATTGACATCAACATAGCCATGAATAACATTTTTTATTCTATCAAGATGGCTAAATCTTTGAAGACTGATTTTTTTGGGAACTCAATCTGGGATTTCACTGTTTATGACAGATTGGGCATTCAAGATTAGTTTATGAATTATAATTGAATCATCTTTTATGCTCGGAAACAACCCTATATAGGATGGATCAAGGTTAACATGAATGTTTATTCCGAGGGAAATGCAAAACTATATGTATAATTAAATAGAAACATTTGATTGAAAAAGTGGTATGATTACAATTCCGTATACATACACTTCAACGATGCACTTTGTTTAAACATACGTGCATATTATTTTGGTCCATACAATGTTTAAACATACATTACACTCCAGTATACAAATGTTAGAAATATATAATGTTCCATAAACATCAATAGTATACTGTACTATATATATTACACTCATGTATACAAATACATACATTACATTGCACTCCTATTTTATATAATCATTTCCTTAAACAGATTTGGAAAATAATTCTCCTTTTCATATCATCCTTAATTTTTTAGAATGTAATGAATGGGATTTGATTTTATGGTAGTGAAACATTATTTCATGTGTTTTATTCTTGCATAAAGCTGTTCATGTAGTTGTAGGTGACTAATATTTGTAGAGCATAGCGACCTATCTATTTGATTTGTAGTATATTAATGTCCTACAAGCTGCTTCGATCAACTACTAGAATGCGACATGACCGAATACTGGAATGCGACCACATCATCCACCATCACTGGACGTCCAAGGTATTTTTAAAATACCGATCCTAGGTACGTGAACTATCATTGCAAAGTATGTTTTCTCAAAATAAAAATCAAAGGAATATTGGAATACACATTTTCATTCCAAACAGAGATCACAATTTTTCACAAATTTACAGCATGATCATTTTTATTCCAGTAATAAATTTCATTTATGTGTTATTCCACACATTTTCGATCAAGTTGATTTTTTGATCATTACCCCAATTTTCATTCCGAATGGATATCAACTTAAACTAATTGTTGTAATGACAAAGTTCCCATAGATCATCTCCCCAATGGAAATCTTCATTGAACAATTAGTTTTCTTCTCCCAATTTTCTATCAATCTCATTTTCTTCCTGCATTTAATTTTGGATTATTGGTATATATTTTTTATTTCCCATTTTTTCAGGATTTAAATCTGATTTTTTAATGAATATTTCAGAATATTTGGATGATATCACCAGCCAATCCAATAATATCACCTCTCCTCTGCCACTCTCATGTGTTTCTTCGATCTGAAATGTAAAACATTCTCAAGTAATAATCTATTCATATTTGTATCCCTCTCAATTTGTATTGAGAACATAAGGATTTGGTCAATGTTTTCCCCAATCTTGAAGTGTTTTCATCCAAGTTTTATAGGTGAAGGTTTAATTTGTCTTTGATGGTCATTTTACATTTTCCAAATTAGTCCTCACATACATGACTCGGGTGGGTGGTTTTACCTTTCTCTATATTTTTATGATTATAGGGACTTCTAGTGATTTTTTGGAGCTTGGAATGTGTTTCCTGGGATTATATATTTTTTTGAGAAATGAATAAATGTCTTTAATGCCATAAATTGAAATTTTGTGCATAAGGGATTTGTTAGTTTTTTTTGGGGTTCATGTTGAAGCTTAGGAAAATGATAGGAGTATAGATAAGTTTTGAAATCCTTTGGAAATAAGGAAACTAGGAGTTGCATGCCAATTGCTTGATGAAATTTCAATCTTGACTTATTAAGATTTATTTAAGAAAGTGGGATATTAAATTACAAGGGGATAAGGGGGAAACCCTTAGTTTTTCTATGAAAAAGTGGGTTACGATTGACTTGAGTTATGGTGGATTCACTCCAATGTGTTTTGAGGGGGGAATATTCACTTAGATGGGGAATGATTTTTCGAAGGATATTGGTTTGTGTTAGATATAGAGATTGTGATGTGTGAAACCATGGGATTGGAATTTGATCAAACTTTAGCAGGATAAAATGTCTCAATAATAATGCAATAGTTGATCCAATGTACTTGAAAGTGATGGATTTCCTGGGAGCATGTATATATCAACAACACTTTCTTAAGGAAATAGAAACAGATATGAAATGGACTGACTTCCTTATAATGGGATTATTATTAGAAGAAAGTCCTAGGGAATATCTTGGTTTCAAGAGATGAATTGGTAGGTGTTTTTTGTTCTATTTGTTTCATTTCTCCTCTTGAACTAATTGCTTTCATTTATTATCTATTGGATATTGAGGCTTCGAAGGCCATTTCTGCCACTTTTTGGATGTGGTAGTGCCTCCACTGCATCAGTTCTTTATTTCCAGCAATGTAGTCCCATAAATTCAGGTACTCATAACCAAATAAGTGATTTTTCTATAGTGTTAACATTTGGGTTGTGTTTGGAAATACTACTTATCTCTTATGTAACTGTTGGGCTTTTTTGACACTAGTAACAAAACACTATTGGTAAAACATATCAATTGCTTTTGTATAAGGTTGCATTTCATAGTAGTTTCTAAAAACAAATTATTTCACTTATCACTTATGTAAGTGTTATATAACAATTGTGATAAGTGTTTCGTATATTTAGTATTGAACGTTTGATTTTATGCCACTTATTTAAATGGTTTCCTTTAATAATTTAACTGTGAATATTTTTTCAAAGATAGAACAAATCAGTAGTTAATTTTTCAAATTATTTATCTTCAATAAGTGTTATTAAACACAACCTAATTGATTTCATATTTCTTATTGAGCTAGTGTTTCTTGGACACTTTTTAAGTAGTTTTCTTCTATAATTTAAGTATAAGTGTTTTTTCAGAAATAGAGAAAATGTTAATTGTTTCTTATTTAAACATCCTATCACCAGTTATTTTTTTAATATAAATAATACATGGTAAAACTTTTTTGAATTTGGTAATATTTATATATTGTACAATGCATATATTAATTCTTTGTTTTTTATTAATTTTTTATAGTTAAATGGTACATTTTTTCTGCTTCGTATTATATCAGGTACATTCTATACGGCTATTTTCTCCGGACCTAATACATTTGGAATTGTTAAAAATATTATTGTTTGAATGTTTCTCTTTGTTCCCTATTTCAGGATTTTTATTTTTCAATTCCCAATTAGCTTTCTATAGTAAAATGGTATATTTTTTCTGCTTCAAATTATGTTAGGTACATTATACACCACTACATTCTTACGACCTGATATATTTCTAGTTGTTAAAAATCTAAAGTTTTGAATGTTTCTCTTTTTTCACTATTTAATGATTTCGATTTCTAAATTACGAATTAGATTTTTATTAATTCTGACCTATATTGTAGTTATATGTTCTATGACTTTTAGGTTGTCAGGATATTGCAAATCCACTTTATTTCTCACATATGTTTCTGGATTCACTTCTTTTATGCTCACGCTCCCTATTGTACCCTCTCATTGATTCCTCCCCCCGCCGACCCCATCTTCTCCCCAAATCTACCTCATCCCCATACCTCTCACCTCCTTCCCCCAGTTCCATCCTAGTTCATGCCCCCTTCTCTGCCTCACCGTCTCCACCTCCACCTTCATCTCGATGCCTCACTACTATACATCCTCATATTCATTACATTAATTCAATACCAAAAACCTATACATCCTAACAAACTTTTTTAAATTTATTTTTGTTTTATACATTTTAATCAAGGTATTAATTAGTTCTTGAGTTGTTTTCTTCACTTGAATATTGAAAGGAGAATTCCTCCCCAATGTCCCCATCACCATTCTGAGTACCCTATGATCTAGCCATTCCCATTATGATCTCCCTACATTCTCTAGATAAATTCTATATAATTAAATACCTAGTTCATTTTGGATGTAATAATCAACCATCTACATCATCCATAAGTCATAGTGATTTTATTCAAACTCATTATCCCTAATATTTAAATAAATCACTTGTGGACATATGAAACACTTATAGGTGGGGTGAATCAGGACATCTTAAAAAAATTAATCTTTTATATCCCCTCTCTTTTTTATACTATTATAGTTAAATAAAATGGATCTCTCATTCTCCTATATATCCTTTG
The DNA here is from genome assembly GCA_963277665.1 of Viscum album. Taxonomy (NCBI): domain Eukaryota; kingdom Viridiplantae; phylum Streptophyta; class Magnoliopsida; order Santalales; family Viscaceae; genus Viscum; species Viscum album. The sequence continues at coordinate 281,095,125 of OY728152.1, forward strand.
GTTATACATAAAACACATCTTAATACGCACACACATAAAGAGGTCTATGATTTACATGGATCACTACTCAATAATAGTTTATAATCCTTACTGTGAGTGGGCGAAACCTAGAAACACATGACCTAATATTAGTACACCTATAAGATAAAGCAAGCATGGATTACCCATGGACATTCATTGCATTATAGTCTCCATAATATGCCTTAGTATGCATGAAATGTATCTGTTATTATCCCTTATCACCTTCAGTGTACTTCTTGACACTTATTTATCCTCTATTACTTAAACAACATCATAAAAGTAACACCCTCTTCCCATTTAGTATGAAAAAATATACACAAACTTCTTCAAAGGAGAAATCATGAGTGTTTCACCATCTTCTTATTCCTAATTTTGAGAAAATTAGACTATATATAATACTACATCTTCTTTAACTTCATTTCAACATGAAAAAAAATTCATTCTATCGTTATATCATCAAAAAAGTTACTAGTTTTCTTCCTCATTATCTTTGACTAATTGAAACATTCAATGCGAAACTAAGTCATATCCTCTTCCCTTCGAAAAAAATATTTTCTTCTTTTAAAATTACAAAATCGATCACCACACATTACTCTCCTTTGATCGCTCGTGGTATTTCTCTCTCCCCTCAATTCATCACTTTTATCAGGCCATTTACTAACCAATAGTTTGGTTCTTTGTTTCCTTTTATTATTTATGAAATGGAGCAAAATTCTGAAAATATTAGTTTTAGAATTTCTTTTGAGAATTTCGTTTTAAATTTACACTTTACCTTTGAAGAAAGTTGGTAAATATAATTTATTTTTGTGCACTTCTTGGCTTCTAATTATTCAATCTGAAGGGGTATCCTAACTATACTGAATACCTAAATTTTTCTATTTTCTCATATTTTATTGGAATCTAAACAGATTAATGATAATTACATGATTTCCATTTATACTACAAGTAGAATCATTGAATGGTACGCATCCTAGGTTTGTATTGTTATGTAATTGATTCTGAAGCATGATGATTAGTTTAGTAGATATATCTTTGTTTCATTTGTGGTTTAGGTGTTTAGTGCTAAGGTTGATTCTAGGTGATAGAGTAGTGATAGGTGGGAGATATTCCACAAAGGCTCTGTATCCCTGACACTTTTTATGGTTCTATTTTATGTTATATAAACGCATTATCTTCTATTTCAAATCAATTATTTTATACTAATAAAATATTATATTCTAAGACAATGATAAAAACAATTGACAGAAAACCAATGAAATCTACCCCCCCCCACACACAGATAACATGTTTTTATAATTTTTTGGAATTTAATATATTAAAGCTCCATTGAATTTTATTATTGATTGTTTTTTTTCTTGTACTTTGAAATATTCATAGTTGTGATTCAAATTTTTTAAAAAAATTTGTGTTATCATGATGATATAAAATTCAGATGGCTGGATAGCTTGTTTGGCCCCATCAGCAATGAAGCATGTCTGTGATGTTTTCTTTGTAGATGGGATTTCTATCAAGGTTGTTTGAGTTGCAGGTCCTTTTATTCAAACTATTGTGAATAACAAACTTGATTAAAATCACATCCATTCAAATGATAAGATGTATTATTCAAGTATTATCTTCAATATAATCAATTTTATAGAAATACTTACCTTTTACAATAAAAAAGATTCATATACTCTGGTTAGACCTAATCCAGGTTTGATGAATTTATTATTGTTGAACCACAAATTCATATTTTTACATTATCTAAAATTTACTAAAAACTACTTTTATTTGAAAAATCGTGTTTTTTTGTTAGCTTAAATGCATATATAAGTCATCATTTCACATAATTGACATTAGAATAGTAGGTAATCATCTATGATGATTATAATCACCCATCTTTTTCCCTTTCATGAAACATTACCATGTTTTATCAAACTAATAATCATCATTATGTATGTGTCATATTACTTGTACTTTTCCATCTTGAAAATTATAGGGTTATATTTATGGCTAAATAATATGTTATTTCACGCAATTCAGTAGATTTCATCACTCCATTAGACACACTTTCAGATTTACATCAACTGAATGAAGAATCCTTACTAACTTCCAGTATTCTAAATCAACCTCTTGGATTTCTACCTTAGATTTTGGAATTTCCTTCAAATACATGATGCTATAAGTGAATCCTTAGAATTTATCGATTTAATTTTTATATTCACATTCCAAAATCCTTCCCCTCATTTTTTTGGTTCATGTTTTAGTCTCAAGACATTTAGAAACTTCTGCATCAATCATAGAAAAATCCATCTTCCATACTCATCATCAATCATGAATTATTTTCCAGTAGTAATTATTATTGTTACATTAAATGATCAGTATATAATTGTCTTAAGTAACTTCTAGAATATCATTCAATAAACCTAAAATTATTACAAATAGATAAACCTAATGTATCACTTTGACTGCAACACATATATATTTTCTTCTTAGATATTACATAAGAAATTGTTAATCTTATGTATCACTATGAGAATTCATTCCACATTATTAAGATATTTAATCTTCCAGTAAAGTTTTATGAAATTTTTCAAGATTGTCTCATTTATCTTCCATTGATGCTTCTACATCTATTGATCTATGTGTTATCTTTTGGATAAACAATAGCATTTGTCGACGAATCATTTTTTGAAAATGTATCTGCATTCTTTCTTCACATCAACATATCTTTCAAATTTGTACCTTCCTTTATCTATAAAAATTTAGATTCACTTCAAATTAGCATCAATAACTCATCTTGTAACTTTGGGATAATAAATTCTATAATATTTCATCCTCTCTATAACTCTAAGTGTACATGAATAATTCATGAGTTTTTTACCCTTGAAATATCTTTCCCATGGTCAATATCCACTGAGTGGTGTCTAAATCAAGGAGTCTGAACTAGACCTTAGGCATGTATTCCCATAAACTAGAGGATATCGATTAACAATGATGTTCTAGAGTCGTACCATTTTATGACTATACCCTATATTAGAGTGCACAATATTATATAAAAATAAACTAACCAACATCCATGATATAAACATTAGAGAACACATGATAATACATAACTAATTTAAAATTAAATACATAAAAACTAACACACACAGGTCTCCCACTATATTTACCCAATATATATAAAAAAGGAATATAAAAGGAAAATAAGACACCAATCCATCCTCAAGTCTAACATCATCTCAATCACTAAACCATCTGGACTACTCCATTATTATCATGTAATAATGATCCTTTTCCCAATTGGATCCTATATGAAAGTAATAATTCTTTTAGGGGACCAAAGTGGCATGGCCTACCAAGCATGATGAGAGTACAACATAATATGGAACCACTAATATAGTTTGATACTTAACTAGGAAATGTGTGTCAATATATGTGATATTCTTAGATAAATAAATTTATAAATATTTAATATAAATAAATAAATCACTATTGATCCTCAGGCTCTGATGTGACACTTGTTATTGACCACACCTACCTTGTCTAGTGTTGAAGTGATCTGATCATGTCGTGAAACCATTCCAGTTATTATATAATTTAAAACCAATTATCATCCTCTTGGGGAAATCCAATATAAAATAAGTATGTTCAAGCATTATTTCCTAGGGTAATGGCCCTAGTAAATCTAATTGCAGCAAGCCCCAACCAATTCCCAGGAATCCTAAGTAATCAAATACTATTTGGCACAATGGTAAATTCCTAGATGTCATGGGAAGTCAAAATCATATAGTCTCATCCAATTCCCATGCTCCTTGGGAAATAGAGTTTCAATGTCCATAGAGTTGATTCGAATAAATCTTGGTAATTCCCCCATCTGTAGTCACATCATCAAATCCAAGTGGATTACAAAAGGAATTACATATAAGTGAAGTTTTAATCCCAATATTCTATGAATTCCACACTCATAATGAACATGGTTGAATCCATGTATCATAATAATTCCACACTCATCAGGATCATGATTGAATCCCTGCATCTTAATAATTCCACACTCATCTAGTGATTGTAGTTTTTGTGTTTTATTGTAGGTTACAATGAGTTTCTATGTGTTTTTAGTGAGTTTATGTGTGATTGCAGGTGATTGCGGTGAGTTTTTTTTGTGTTTTCAGTGAGTTTTCTGTGTGTTTGGTGTGATTTTTCTATTTGTTTTCAATGTGCGTTTTTAGTGAATTTTTGTTTGTTTTCTGTGTGATTGAAGGTTTTAGGTTTGTAGTGTGTTTTTCTTGCAATGTGTTTTTGTGTGATCCCAGGTTTCATGTCGTAGTGTGATTTCTGTGTTTTATTGTAGTGTATTTGATAGAAGGTTATATGCATAAAATTGAGTGGGGGTCTATGAATATTTTTTTAAAATTGTTGGTATACCTCAGTATAATTCTTGCTAATAGTTCATTTTAGATCGTTAGTTTAGGAATCGGCCTACGGTTCATAACCGTTGGTAGAAATTTTTCTCAACGGATCAAACTGTTGCTGTATAATTATAACAACATTTGAAATCTATAGGTATAACTCCATTCCAACAGTTCAAGATGATACTTTGGAACAAAATAATTCCATCACCTACAACAACTATTAGAAGAGAGATATTCTAACAGTTTAAACCATTAGTATAGATATGTCACAATGGTTTGAAATGGTTGGCATAACTTTATCCCAATGGTTTATAATGAACCATGGGAAAATTTAAATCTGAACCCCCCCCATACCAATGGTTCAATGTGAACCATTGGTATCGGGTTACCCTAATGGCCTACATGACAACGGTTATTAAAACTGTTGGGATTGGCTATCCCAATGGTTTCAGGGCTAATCCCAATGGTTTCAAACCATTGGGATAAGTTAGATTTACAGTGGTGTATGGACTACTGTAGGTGTAACGTGTATAAGCTGTGATGGATAGAGGATCCTTACTTAGTGTGTGGGATATAATTGATTTAGGTTTAATACTCAATGTACGATTCACATATACAAAATGTGGGGGATCCTAGAATATACCGGGTCTCATTGGTTGCATGGATGTAGTGGTTTTGTTGTATGAGGTTCATGTAGTCGTGCTACGCCTAGGTGTCTGCGGGCAAGCCTTTTTTCAGAGAGATTATTAGGACCTGCGACGTTGGGGAAAAGTGAGCAACCAGTGGGGAAGTGGTAGTGGGGAACCCTTTGTATTCTTTATTATATTATATACTCTAGTATGAAATACATGTGAGAGTATCCATGGTGAGGCTGAGAACATAGTATACCTATTCAGGTGATGAGTCAATTTCACTTGTTAATCACTATGATTTAGTTTGAATTCTTAACTTTTTCATGAGAGGATCCAGGGAGGATTATACTGAGTATACTATTATACTCACCCTATGTAGATAAATAATATTTTTTAGGTCAATTGGAGAAGTTTCGAGATCAAGATGGTTACTACGATCTTGGGGTTGTAGGTGTTGTTCAGGATTTGTGGTTGCTGATGTTTTTACATTCTTTTGGTACTTGCAGTTTTCCATTTCAGTTATAGTAGTTTGTTCATGACATAAAATTTTTGTACTTGGGATATCTTTTATATTTTAGTTTATGTTGGACTTGGTTGGTGTCTATATTTTATCTATCTTTGGAATGTGTTCTCTTAGAGGGTAATGCCTCCCATTTGTGTGTTTACTATACCCTCAGTGAAATTCTCAAACCTGATGCCTACTGCAGGTGGGACCTAGGGGTCAGTATCTCCCTTCTCACATTTTTAGCCCAGGAGGGGTACACCTTGTGGGGAGGGGGTCATGAAAAAAATAGTCATAAATCATAGATTATTGTTGTGAAAATACATGTCCAACACGGGATCCACATCAAGAACAAATAGTATGACTGTGCAAGACTTTAGTATCCAAGGACACACGGTGGTAGTGCCACTTGTAAATGTTTCTTAGATTCTCTTATGACTCAGTTGGGGGGAATACCCTGAAAAAAATGAATCTTAACCAGATCAAAAAATGATAAAAACCCAAAAATACACATATGAATCAAAATCTATAATCCAAAATCAGACACCACTTAAAAATCACATCCAATATAACAAAATGAATGACTCAAAAAGAAAACAACAAAACACAAAAATAAAGATTCACTTCACACCCATTTTTTAAAATATTATATCCCCCCTTTTGAAAATAATTTTCAAAAACCATAAAAATCCTTACATACCAAACTCCCACCATTAATATTCCATGATGTCATATATATATACATATATATATATACATATCCCTACCATCTCTAGTACATATCTACACAAACCACCATCTATCCACTTTCCACATTCATACATCTACATTTTTTATCATTCATAGTTATATAAAGGGTCAATCCAAAACATTTGTTGTCCCCATAATAAAGCATTCAACTCAAATTCAAGTTTTTGAACAATTTGAAGCCACCCCTTATCATTCAAAAACAAAGAATTTACAAAATATCAATAAATTTTCCTTCTCCATTTTTTATTCTCTTTTTGTAAAATCTTTCAAATATATGAAAACAATTCCCAAAAATCCTTACATTAAAAAAATCATTTTCATAAACATTAGGTTTTCATTGTGAAAATCCAATTTCAATAAACCAATTAAAAATTTAAAATCCAAGGGAATCCCCCAAAATTCAACTAAAACATATACCAACAACAAACAAGATCAACCCATTTAAACAATGAATAAAAATAAAACAACCACAAAATAAAAACTACTTCACACATCTTAAATGCATAGTTTGGAATGTTTTTTACTAATTAGGTGACCACCTTGGAGTTAATTAGAATTATTTTTAGGGTCTTCACATGTTTTTTAGACCATTCACATCAACCATGAACCCCCATTAAATTAATTCAAAAATAACTCTAAGCCTTTGATTTTCTTAAAATAACCCCAAAATTATCAAAACCAAAAACAACACTCCATTAAAAACCAAAAACCTAAAAACATATCTGGGATCCAAGATCTAATTTTGAGGCATAACCATCCTAGAATACCCTGGAAAATCAAGTGTCCTTATAAATAGGCGGTGACCAATCACCAACCCATGATTGACCACATTAATTCTGACTATCCAAGCTCCAAACTACCCAAAATCTGAAAATAACATAGGTTATTTCTTGTGATTCCATTTTATCACAAACCAACCTTGGTCAATGCTGAACCATCCACCTGATCATTCCTGAAATAAGGACCAAGAGGCATTCTCAATCCTCCTAGGCTGGAAAATAGTGTTGGGCATTGAGAATACCCATTTGGAAATGATTAAGCCCATGTAGAAGAGATAAATAAATAAATACAACAAAATAACAACTACTAAAGGAAAATGAAAAAATAAATAGTGGAACCTACCACCTTATGACCACAAGGTTTTCCTCCAATCAAAGAGTCATGTTATCTCCATTAGCAATCTATAATTGAGAGAACCAGATACTAGAAAAAGATAAAGAAAGTAGGTGTGAAAACTGAAATGATTAGTAGTGATGTAAGGGATAAACAATTCTTTATTCAGTACCATTAAAGTGAAATCCATGTCATACTCGATTTCAATACATATATTTTATGTAAAAATCCCATTCCCTTTTCTAGATAGGTAACTAGTTTTTTATCTGAAGAAGAATCACTTTCCATTTACATTTTAAAAATAATTTCCAAACCATGAAGAGAGATTTCAAAAAATTCCTTGAATTGATTATTAGTACTAAGACAAGTGTTTTAATATCTGAATTAAAGTGATTGTTTGAATTAATAAAAATCTTGAAAATATATTAATGTAGTGTATGTGTTAAATAAAGGTCATGGGATCTCAAGTGCTAGTCAAGATAACCTGGGAAAATTATATAAATATTAAGTCATGATAAACTCTTCCAGTAACAGTTATCCAAAATCACTACCCAAACAAATGGAGACACCCTCCCTAGATTGCATGAGGGGAAAATCCCAAAAGTAGTCATGTTATAACCTCAAGGCCACTGACTAGTGAATTATCTCAACTAATGTAGAATTTATTCCTATGATCCCACCTAATAATAAGGCCCCAGCTTTAAACATTACATAATCTTATGTTAAGTTAATAATTTCACTATTAATTCACAATAACGATTTTTTGCAGGTTTAGAGATTCAAAGAAATAGGTAATATCTTATACATAACAACTTTAATATTAAAAGTAGAACCTTCTACTCGCTTCTGATTTTTTTATAAAATACAAATTCTATAAAAAGAAACATGACATCATTTTATGTTTTAACTACATAACATTCCCTTGATACCATCCTTGAATATATTCTTCTTTATGTCATGTGAAAAATATTTCCAAACATGGGATGGGAAAAAAACTCTCATTAATGGATTCATAATGAAAGAAAAATGTTAGTCTTGGGATAACATGAAAACTATGAATAATTTTTCAAAAATTAATAATTTTCACCTTTACGAAGTGGTAAATATACTTCACTAAATATAGGATCATTGCTTACCCTTGTTGTAACCAAAATATTACCATAAATCCCATAAAAAGAAACATATAGCATATAAAAGAATTTTGGGACATAAACATACTTAAATTGAATAACCATGCGGTCGACTTCCTCACAAATCACTAAATTGAATAGCCGTATGAATTAATTTCATAACAATGTGTAATTCCATGCCCCAAGTTACCCAGATTCAGTGCATTATTACCTAAAATTGGCATGATAAAAAGAATCATGTCCCGAAAGACCGATCAGTTTAGTATCCTTGTATGTGCTAGATACATTCATAAGTTTTACATTACATCATGAAATAAAAATATCAACAATATTTGGTCCCATTTTGAAAACACTTATATCATTATCCTATCCCTGCAGGTCAACCATAAAATACTTCTTCACATCTTGGAAAAAATAAAACATAGAAATGGTGAGCTCATATGCTCATTAAGGAAAACAATATTGTGGAAACATTCATAAATAAGCATAAACATTTAAGGGAATGTAGTAGACTAAAAAAAATCCTTTTGAACATAAACTTCAACATAATATGTCTAAGATAAAATCAAATAATTCCATTTACTTATTTGCATGGATATTCTACTTGTAGAATAATCACATGTAATATCAATATCCACTTTCATAATGATGAAATGCATAATTCTAGGCTTCATAACCATATAGTCATGGCCTTGTTCCAAGACTGCAAATAATATTTCGTCAAGGCCTTATGCCAATACGTTAGTTTGTCTCATGAGACCTACTGATGCATCGAGGAGTTATATCTAGCTCCACCCATCACTTACTAAGTCTATTTCATTCCTCATATGAAAAGGTTTAAACATAACATAAACATTAGTATTAAAACTAGCATACGAAATGTCAATACTTTATCCATAAACCATGAATGGTATAACAATAACACATCCACAGTCAAGCATTCCACAACACCTCTAATAAAATATGAATGATTTGTATCATAATGAGTCAATTTCAAACAAGTCTAAAATCCATCAAAGGATGTTGACATAGATGAAATCCAAACTATTTGAGAGAAATATATCTTTCTTTTTTCTTGAAATCAATTGAAAGTAACATTATTATAAAAGAAAACATTTATTATGAAAATATAATTATAATATTGTAAGGGAAGATTAAAATTTGTTATAACAACGGAGAATAACTGCACCCGCCGTATAAGTTAAAAAACATTTTTACTTTAATTTGTCGAAAAGGTCATAAAGTACCTTGTTGGGAAAACAACGGAATGATTCCATTCAAACCATTTTATAAAAATTAAAACAAGGGTATAAATGAATTTAAACCATAGTCTATTAAATACGAAAAATGTTTTGAAACACATTTTTAAGAAACACGGATGTGGATGATAAAGAGGACCCAATAGATACTTACGTAAAAACAACCTTGGAAAATAAAGAGATTTTGAAATTAACTTTTACCGTGTACTTTTACTTAGTCGATCGTATGTTAAACACCGATATAATAGTTAAAATATTATTATTAAATTATAAAAGAAGTATATACATAAATATGATATCATATATGATCTTATAATATAGATTTTTTAAATATATTTTAGTAGTATCATCATTTTGGGTGTTAACTGATTCGTTTTCCTTTATATGATTGGTTACATAAGACATGTTTTTCAAGGATAGGATGTATTTGATTCATATATAGAATGATATTATATTCAAATAAATTATTTTTAATCATAAAATGGAAATTATTCTCGAATGATTATGATGGATATTGAATCTCATCGCGTTTGTTGAGACGGTAATCTGTACCCACGCACGAGCAACAATATCATCATATTGATGGTGAAATAGTATTTAATTGGATGATATATCATACATAAAGAATCATTAACATTTTAAATTTATTATTTACATCTGTTATATTCATTATTATACCCATCAAAATAATGAAGTGTTTGAATAATAAACTATACCATGACGTGGAGACAGTAATATGTGCGTACGCACATACGGTGACATTGTCATTTATAGGATGGATTGAATAATTAATATGGTTTTACCATTTTTATAACAACATAAAAGTATATAGAAGATACTGGAGATATTATTTTATAGTGGAAACAACAACAAAAGTGGAATTGGAAGAAGAAAATAACTTGAAAGAGGTGATGCAATATTTACCAAACCGTAAATTTTTAGTAATATTATATCAATTAATAATATAATATTTTTTTTAAAACTCAATTATGTCAATTTTGACACTATTTAGTATTTGATTGTTTTGAAATCCATAAAAACATTATATGTAGAGACCCGAAGCTTGACGTACATGAATATTACATTACTTTTTTGGAATACTTAATACATAATAAAAACAAACACACAAGGACCGTAATAGTTTAGTGTCTTTGGAAACTCAGAATAAAATCTTCTAATCATGGTGAAAGATCTTCAATATCTCCCAATAAAGATCTTCCATTTTTTTATTACCTAAAACCTTTCTTTATATCATGGGGAAAATAAAACATAAAAGGGTGAGCTCAAATGCTCAGTAAGGGTAAACAAAAGAAATATCAATCACATCATATTCATAAGAACATATCTTTTGGAAATCTTAACCTGCAAAAGAGATCATGTTTTCATAACATGAGATAAATCAAAGTAGTGAAATGTAATCCCAATAATCATAACATCAAACATGAAACTTTGTGTCATACACACATAATCATAGAGAATCATATCTTATAAGTCAAGACTCATTTCCAATACTATCTTAGTGGACAAAGTCCATTTCTGAACCGAGTCACCCTCGTTTCAGTCCTGTTTCACTGAACTGGTATAACCTATCATTTCAGCCATGTCTATCTCATGAGATATAAAATCATTACCCAATTCATTGGAGGGAGATATAGGTCCCACCCATCTCATAATGATATCATTCTTATGTGTGCCAAAAAATCATAAACCATACATCATATCATAACCCATGTAATAAAAATGGGATTTCTTAAACATTGTGACATCATAAAAAAAATCATATAAGATAAAGGAATTCATAAAAATAATTCCATCACAACATAATCAAATCAATGTAATAATAGGTATAAAAACAGAACCATTTATTATCTTAGATGGAAAATAATTTTGATAAAACACTTGAACTCCATTCTTGAGGAAAATATCTTTTCAACTTCAAAAACACTTTTCATTTCTTAACATTTCATAAAATTATAACTAAAATAAGTTGATTAAAAATAAACTTGAAAACTTTTAAAGAAATATTCTTGGAAATAATGTTTTAAAAATCCATTTATGCTGTATATGTTTAAAAAAACATTCTTCTCGTACTTTTGTCGGAAAAGTCAAAAAGTACCTCGTACGAAAAACGACAAAAGATTCATTTCATATCTTTTACTAAAAACTCAACGAAGGGTAAAATTGGATTTAAAAAAATATAGGTGGATGGAAATAATATTACATATTGAGGAAACATGGATGTGGATGATAAAATACACCCCAGTAAAATCCGAAGTATAAACAATCTCGGATAAAAATGAGATTGTGATATTTTCCCTTACCTTAGGTCCGATATGCTTTATACGTGTCCGAACCTCCTGTATAATGACTTAAATAATGTTATTGACTTATTCCAAAATCATACTTATTTTTATGATATCATATATGGTCATATTCTTAGCTTCTTAGTAGTAATATTTCATTGCTACTTGTTATTCGAGTGTTTATAACTTTTTGTTCTTATGTGTGTTTTGTCGAATAAATTCTTATTCTTCTCTATAGGTTATAGATACCTCATTTCCAGAATGGTATTAGTGTAATATATATCATATTCATTCATTCAATTCATTTATATAATCATTATGAAATGAAGATCGTGTAGAACGAGTCGTATCACATCGTGGAGACGGTATTCCGTACGTACGCACGAGTGATGATATCGTTCCTATGATCGTGGAATTGTATTGGAGTGTATGTATACTATTTCAGAATCAATATCACTTTATAATAGTCATATATAGTCATTATTTACACCATTATACCCATCCATGTAAGGTGGTGGTGGAAAATAGATTACACCACGGCGTGGAGACGGTATTCCGTACGTACGCACGCGCGGTGATTTATTTTTCCGTAGGATAGATAGATGGTGAGATAGGGTTGTTCCATACTTATAATAACATATCAGTATATGAGTGATACTAATGTTATTACTTCGTAATGAAACAACTAAAGAAGAAAAAGTGGAATAAGAAATAAAGATGAAAGAATCGGTAACGGACATTACCTCTGTTGGATCTGAATCTACGGATTATACACAAGAGGGGGGTGAATTGTGTCTTTTTCAAATTATTACAATCTCTTCAATTTAGACAAATTCTGTTCACTATGCTTTTGCACGATTAAATATGCAGTGGAAAAAGTAAAAGCATGAACACACGGATGTATAGTGGTTCGGGGAACAGAAGGCCCCTAGTCCACTCCACCAACGCTAAAATCCACGAGCTTGGCGATTTTCACTATCTGGTCCTCGTTTCCACAGACCCGTCCACAACTGAGTACAGGCAGTTGACACCTTTACAAGATTCAGGCAAACACAGCCTTCCTGGTTCAAACACGAACCCACACAGCTTAGAACGAGAAGCTGATCACTCAAAAAAAAGGGTTTCGATAAAGAAACACTTCTCCAGTTGTTCTTCACAATTGCAACAGAATGCAATTGACAGTAGATAGATCGTCGTCTTCAGAAAATAAAGATCCGTAATCAAAACAGTTCTGAGTCGATCCAGTTGCAATAGATATTACCAGAAACTTCACAACTTCAGCAGCAGTAGATTCACAACAGGTAGTCGATGTAGAACACGTGAATCTGCTATCAAGATCTTCCTTCAGTAATAAAGGTCTTACACTTCTTCTCGATCACCAGAAAAGAACGCTTTTACACAGTCTCTGTTTTCTTGCTCGTCAAAAAGATCAAATCATTCTATATTTCACACACATTCCCGTGCATATATATATCCGAAGTTTCCAAGATAGAACATATATATTCAAATATGAGAAAGTCTTCCCCATAAATAGATCCATGAAAATCTCCTTTAGATTCGCGATATTAAATGAAATAACAGAGCCGTTGTAACTCCCCTGAAGAATCGGCATAAAAAGCTCCGTTTAAATCAAACATTAATCCGTTGTAAACCGTCTTTGATTCAGTCAAAGTCGTATTTAAGAATCAGCTCGAAATCCGCCTAATAATCCGCTTGATTGACTAATTCAAAAGGAAATATCGTCTGTCAAAAATATCCCGACGCCAAACGTAGGGTTGATGACGTGGCTCCAAACGTAGGGTTCACAAACGTAAGGTTCAGAACGTAAGGTTGAACATACATACTTTCTCTTCAGTATTCAAACGTAGGGTTGATCATCCATACTTTGTCTTGCTTCAACTCTCCAAAGAACGTACGGTTGATTATAAAAGTAAGGTTGATGATCCATACTTTTGAGAAACAAACTCAACACTGAAAACTAACGTACGGTTTCTCTTCCATACTTTTCAACAATGAAAACGTAAGGTTCCTTCCAAACGTAATGTTCTTCTTCCATACTTTTCAACATAACATAAAAAGTAAACTTTTCATCCATACGTTACGTTCATCAACGTAGGGTATGAACAGTGATTCCAGTACGTGCTAAAATTGATCTCGCGCTACAGTGTTTCCAGAATACGCTAAAATTGATCTCGCGCTACAGTGTTTCCAGAACACGCTAAAATTGATCTCGGAATAAATGAAGTATAAAATCTCGTTATATAAAATAAATTCCTGCAAAATACTCAACGAAATAATTAGTAAATAATTAAGGGTATTTGTGAGCATCAAAATCATCATAAAGAGACAGAGTATTATTTAAAATAATCTCCCCCTTTAAAAAACATTATTTTGATTTGTTTAAAAACAATACATTGCTCAACAATCTCCCCCTTTTTGATGATCACAAAACCCATAAAATAATAGAACTAATTTAATTGCAACCTTGGTTGAAAAAAAAGGTTTTATAAAATTTTAGAATTTTGAAAGGATTAAAACAATATTTAACTATAAAATTTCTCCCCCATAACTCTCACATAAAAATAAATTTTCAAATAGATAAAAGATAAATGTCGTATATATCCAAATGCTCCTATATATCCAAATTTCTTCATAGGAAACGAATGAATTTAAATGTTGTGTTTATCCAAATTCTCCCCCTTTTTGTGATATCAAAAAGAATGAAAAATTACGGATTTGAACACATTCAATATTGCACTGAACTATAAGTAAATGCTATAATTAACTGGGTATGAATAAGTGAATTTTGTATACTGGCTAACTTAATCATAAATCAATAAATAACGAAAAAAAAAAAAAAAAAGATAAGAAAAGAATTTTCATTCACAAGCTATTATATAAAAACGACAGTGATATACAGAGGAATCAAGGTGTAGGGATAAGACAGGGAAAAAGGTGTCTATCTCCTTTGAATTGTGGTCTTGATCTCTGTAAACTGTTCTCGAAGCCTCTTCATCATCCCATCTCCTAACTTGATGATAAGATCCCTATTCTCCTGAGTCATATGAATATCTTCAATCAAATTAACTCTGAAAAACTCATGCATTCTTTCTTCTTTTTCAACAAAAAGAGCCAGCTTTTCTGATAACTGATTCAAAAGAATCCTAATCGGTTGCTCTCCAGATGTCAACTGATCTACCAAAAATTTCTGATTATCCAGCAAAACTGACAAAGGGGCACTATTACACTGAAGATCGTGTAATCTGTCACTCATATTGCTCAGTGCTCCAGTAATTGCTTGAAATCTTCGAATCAAATCAGGTGAAGAACCTGATCCACTCACAGCATTGTTTGCAACAGATTCAAATTTATTCTCCATGTAAATCTTCATCTCAGACAAATCATCTTTCGTTACCATCTCTGATTTCAACTGATCAACAGCATGCAACATATCAGTTTTAAACAAATCTACTTCCTGTCTTGAAACAGTAGATTCTTTCAGCTTCTGAAACTTTAACTGCTCCAAGTTCAGAGAACTTCTGAGACTAACATTCTCAGATTCTAACTGAGAAATACGCTTGTATAACTCAACAACTTCTTCTTTTCTCGAATCAGGGGCACCCTGTGCTTGATTCTCATGTCCAGAATCAGATT
Organism: Viscum album; assembly: GCA_963277665.1. Lineage (NCBI taxonomy): Eukaryota > Viridiplantae > Streptophyta > Magnoliopsida > Santalales > Viscaceae > Viscum > Viscum album. Next base: position 281,110,880 of record OY728152.1, read on the forward strand.
GACGAAGTAGGACAAGGGGTAAAGAATCTGCATCTGATTGTTCTTTGTCCTGAAAAGGTTGATCCACTGAACTATTCTTTGAAGCTTGAAACTCTTCCACTGAAAAATCTTCCTGAAGTACTTCTGTATTAACTTCAGAAGTGTGTTCATCACGAACAGTAGTCCCTCTGACTTCTACTGAATGATCAAGAACAATATTTTCATGAACTTCTTGAGGTCGGGCCACTTCTTCACCAGGCACTGCCTCCATAAGTTGTTCTTGTGGAATTGCTTCTTCAACAGCCACAGCAGCAGTTTGAGGTTCTAGCTGAATTTCCGGTTGAGCTACTGGTTCCTCTATCGGTGCAGTCCTCTCCACAACAGCTTCTCTCACAAATGAATAAGAAATTACAGGTTCAGAAGATTTCAAGACAGGAGAGATAATTTCTTCATCAATTGACCTCTTCCTTCTAGATTGAAGTCCTTCCTGACTTCTCTCTTCCTCAACTTCCTCCATCTCAAAGCGAATTCTCCTTGCCACTGTACTAACCCTTGATTCTGCTTGTCCCTCCTTGGACTTAGCAGGTTGAGCCTGAGCACTCTCCGAGTCTTCCTCAGCTCCAACAGGTAAGAGTTTTCCTTTAATAGTGCTCCAGAAATATCCGACTTTCCTCAAAGTCCCAGCATTAAAAACATTACTGTGGTGACATTTCACCCCAGCACTTACCAATCTGATCATTCCTCTTTTAAACAACAACAAAGAAATGAACCTTCCATATGGGAAAAAGGTCATTCTTGCTTCACTCTGACAGCAGTATCTCAGATATCTTATCATAAATCGAGGAAAATTAAACTTAATATCACTCATCAAAAGATACATTATATACATGTCAGGGTACAGAATTTTCTCCATCTCAGCCATCCTTGGTGCTAAACCAGTCTGAACAAACTTTACCAAGATTTTCTGATCAGGCTCCAAATCTTTAATAAACATCTTCTTTATCACTTTGGTTCCAAACAGAAAAGACATAATGTCTTCAGACTTATGTACAGAATCTCCAATATTCCGTAAATCAAAATGAAAAACTCCTTCATGAGGGCAGTTAAGAATTTGACTTATCTCTACAGATGATATGGAAAAGTCCTTATCCTCTATTTGAGCCAATAAACTATCCTCCGTATCTCCAAGGCTAAACTGAACAGTTCTAAAGAAAAGTCTCATTTCTGCCTCATAAAGAAACTCAGAGTTTTCACTATTAAAAGCTTGCTCAAGGCCTTGAAACGATAGCGCTTGCTTCAACAACAAATTAGTTTCAAACAGCCATTCTAAATCGATGACTTTACCTTGCAGTATCTTCCGACCAACTACTTTAGATTTCTTTGCAGCACTGCTCTCGGCTTCATCTGGACGCTTAGTCTTTGCCATTTCAACAACGATTTCTGAAGGTTCGTAAGTTTAGGGTTTGAAGATTCAGAAAAGGGTTTTGGAGCAGATGTGCGGTTTTAGGTTTTCGAAAGGGTTTCCGAAAAAGGTGAAAACAGGTTAGAAGGTGAAACGGTTCTGACAGCCTTGATTCCCGTGTAATCACTAATCATTACTTTTATTTAAAACAAAATAAAATTACTTATAGCGGGAAACAAAAAAAAATAAGTAGAATTTGAAAACAGAATAAGATTAAAAAGAAACTATTTAAAATTAAATAAACCTAACTCCCCCTTAATAAATTCAAACCTTGCCGTGGGAAGTGGTTTAGTAAAAATATCTGCTAATTGATTTTCTGTATTTACAAATTCTAAAAATATATCCTTTTTTAACACATGATCTCTTAAAAAGTGATGTCTTATATCAATGTGCTTAGTTCTAGAATGACTAATAGGATTTTTTGAAATATTAATTGCACTAGTATTATCACATAAAATAGGCGTATTATTGAAATTTAATCCAAAGTCCATAAGAGTGTTTTTCATCCACAACACCTGTGCACAGCAACTACCTGCAGACACATATTCTGCCTCGGCTGTTGACAGGGCAACTGAGTGTTGTTTATTACTAGACCATGATACTAAAGACTTTCCTAAAAAGTGACATGTTCCTGAAGTACTCTTCCTATCTAATCTACAGCTTCCAAAGTCTGCATCTGAATATGAAATTAAATTAAAATCAGAGGTTTTTGGATAAAGCAGAGATTGATAAATAGTACCTTTTAAATATCTAAAAATTCGTTTAACAGCAGTTAAATGAGATTCTTTGGGATTTGATTGAAATCGAGCACAAAGACATACTGAATACATTATATCTGGTCTACTAGCAGTAAGATATAACAAACTACCAATCATACCTCTATATAACTTGTTGTCCACTGATTTTCCAGTTTCATCCAAATCAAGTTTTATATTAGTACACATAGGAGTTGTAAATGTCTTGCTGTTTTCAAGCCCAAATTTCTTAAGTAAATCAGTAATGTATTTGCATTGATTTAAAACATTTCCAAAATCTTTTTGAAATATTTGAAGACCCAAAAAGAAATTTAATTCTCCCATCATACTCATTTCAAATTCTTTTTGCATTAATTCTGAAAATTCATGACAAAGAATTTTATTGGTCGATCCAAAAATTACATCATCAACATAAATTTGAACCAACAAAACATTATTTTTCACAGTTTTCTTAAAGAGTGTTGGATCTGCTAGTCCAACAGTAAAATCATTTTTCAAAAGAAAAGAACTTAGTCTTTCATACCAAGCTCTTGGTGCTTGTTTAAGGCCATAAAGAGCTTTAGTAAGTTTGAAAACAGAATCTGGTTTTTGAGAACTTTCAAAACCAGGAGGTTGCTCAACATAAACTTCCTCCATTAAATAACCATTTAAAAAGGCAGATTTAACATCCATCTGAAATTATTTAAAATTCATATAAGATGCATAGGCTAAAAGGATTCTAATGGCTTCTAACCTGGCTACAGGTGCAAAGGTCTCATCATAATCTATTCCTTCTTCTTGATTATATCCTTTAGCTACTAATCTTGCTTTATTTCTAGTTATTATCCCTTGATCATCCTGTTTATTCCTAAAGACCCATTTAGTTCCTATTACTGGATAATCATGTGGTCTTTCAACTAATTCCCAAACCTTATTTCTCTTAAACTGGTTCAATTCATCTTGCATTGCTATTACCCAGCTCTCATCATCTAAGGCTTCTTCTATGGTTTTAGGTTCTTGTTGGGATAGGAAAGCAGAGAATTCAACTATGTTTCCAAAGTTTCTTCTAGTTTGAATACCAGTCTCTAAGTCACCTATCACAGATTCTAAAGGGTGATTCTTTGAGGTTCTAGACTGTCTAGGCATTACATTCAAAGGCTCTTCAGTATCATGTTCTTCTGAACTGGACTGAATTTCTTTTATATCATTTTCAAAATCATTCTTTAAATTCTCAGGTCTCATGTTTTCATTAGAATCAGGTTCATCTATTTGTTCTATCCTTTTCTCAAAAGGATCAGATTCATCAAATTTCACATGAACTGATTCTTCAACAATCCTTGACTTTTTATTATAGACTCTATAAGCTTTGGAGGTTGCAGAATATCCTAAGAAAATACCTTTATCAGATTTTGGATCAAATTTACCAAGATTATCTTTGGTATTCAGGATGTAAACCTTGCATCCAAAAACTTTAAAGTAATTTACTTTAGGTTTTCTGTTATTCCATAGTTCATAGGGTGTCTTTTTCAAAATAGGTCTTATTAAAATTCTATTCATTATATAACAAGCTGTATTAACAGCTTCTGCCCAGAAATATATAGGTAGGCTATATTCATTTAACATAGTTCTAGCCATTTCTTGAATAGTTCTATTTCTTCTTTCTACAATCCCATTTTGTTGAGGTGTTCTTGGAGCAGAGAAGGTGTGTTTAATACCCATGTTTGAGCAAAAGGAATTAAATTCCTGGTTCTCAAATTCTCCACCATGATCACTTCTCAATGAGATTATATTAAAACCTTTTTCATTTTGAATAGATTTACAAAAACCTTCAAATAAACTAAAAGCTTCACTTTTAAATTTCAAAAAGAAAATCCAAGTAAATCTAGAATAATCATCAACTAATACATAAACATATAATTTACCAGCTAAACTTGCTACTCTTGAAGGTCCAAACAAATCCATATGGATAAGTTCTAGAGGTTTAGTTGTAGCAACTTTATTAACAGATTTGAATGATGATTTGTGTTGCTTGCCAAGCTGACATGCATCACAGAATCTGTCATTTTCAAATTTGAGACTAGGCAAATCAGAAACTAAATGTTTCTTAGATAATTTATGTAAAGCATATATATTGCAATGACCAAGTCTTCTATGCCAGATCCAGGATTCACTTATATTAGCAGTTAAGCAATTTACTTGTTGTTTACACAAGGAATACAAATCCAAAGTATAAACATTATCAGTTCTGGGTGCTCTAAACTTAAACAGTTTATCTTTAGAAACAGTACAACTATTGTTAGTAAAATCAACAGTGTATCCATCATCACAGAGTTGAGAGATACTTATCAGATTGTGTTTTAACCCTTGTACATAAAGTACTTTGTTGATTGAGACTGTCTCTGGATCTCCAACTGTTCCAATACCAATAATCTTTCCTTTGGCATTGTCACCAAAGGTGACAAGTCCTCCTTCCTTTCGAGTAAGAGAAGAGAAATTAGCTGAAGTTCCACTCATGTGTCTTGAGCAGCCACTGTCCATATACCATATTTCTTTCTTTCTTTGGTGACCTGCTACCTGCAAAGACATTTAAACAAATTGTTTTGGTACCCATATTTTGTTGGGTCCAGGAGTGTTAGCAAGCAGTGATCTGGGTATCCAGATTTGCTTTGTTTTCTTAAAATTGATTGAATCATATAGATCGTTGGAAATATAAGCTTTCTTAATTCCACATATCTGAGGTTGTCTTAGAAAACAGTTTTTAGCTATATGACCTCCTGTTCCACAGAAGTTACAAATAACCTGTTTAGTGCTAGGAACAAAATAATTTTTGTATAACTTAGGTTTTTCTCCTTTACTTCCAATTCCAAACCTTTCCTTTTTAATTACAGTTTTTCCAAGTATCTCATTTAAGGTGTTTTCTCCTTTTGTAAAAATTAATGCAGCTGTTTTATAAGATTCTACTTCATCCTGTAGAGTTTTTATTTTTGATTCAAAATTAACTTTATTTGATTCAGCAGAATTGTATTTGTCAATTAATTCCTTATGTTGTTTTAGCAAAGTATTTCTCTCATCTGAAATAGCTTTGTACAAGTTCTTTATAGATTTATATTTATTAAATAATGAGTCATACCTTTCTTCAAGCATATTGCAGTAAGCTGCAAGTTTTTTATTTGAGAGGCTTGTTTCAGAGTTTGATTCATTATTTGAGTCAGAGGAATAGTATGAGTGTACCTCATCAGTTTCAGCCATGAAACACATATTTGCTTTTAAATTGGCTTCCTCCTTCTCTGAGCATGATTCAGAAGAATTACTTGAGTCTTCAGAAACACTCCAAGTAGCTTTCATAGCTTTCTTGTCTTTCTGCTCATAATCATCTCTTTTGAAGAATTTCTTCTTCTTTGCATCTTTCAATTTTGGGCAATCTGGTCTGATATGTCCCATCTTTTTGCATTCATAACATCTCACTTCCTTGCTATCCTTTTTAAAGGATTTCTTGAAGTCTTTCTTCTTACTATAGAACTTTCTGAATTTTCTGGCTAGCTGTGCCAGTTCTTCATCCGAATTTGAAGAATCAGAGCTTTCTGATTTAGCACTCACTTCTTTGTTCTTCATCTTTCTATCCTTTTGTTGAGAAGTCACTTTCAAAGCAGTATTTTCCCTTTTTATGTAAACTTTATGCTCATTTACCTCATCTTGCATTTCAGCTTCGTACATCATCAGTGTACCAATCAGTTCTCTCATAGTTAGATCTTTAACAGAAGTTGATTGTCTGATTGCTACAGAGATTCCATTCCATCGAGTAGGAAGTACTTTCAGTACCTTCAACGCTTGATCAGCCTGCTTGATTGGTTCTCCTAGAGCTGTTATATTATTGACAATTTCTGTCAATCTTCCATTCATCTGAGTGATGCTCTCTCCTTCAATCATTCTGAAAGTATCGAATTTTAACTTAGCAGTTGCATACCTCATCTGTCTTACATTATCTGTTCCTTCATAAGCAACAGCTATTGTTTGCCACATTTCATATGCAGTCGGGCATTGAGATACTCTGTTAAATTCGTCTGGTCCTAGACCACAGATGATTGCATTCATAGCTTTTGAATTTATGTCATACTCAGCCTCTGTAGCAGCACTCCATGTATCGGGATTTTCAGGAATTTCATAGGGAGTCAGAATCTTTGAATAGACTCTGTAACCAAGATTTTTCAGATAAATAATCATACGTGATTTCCAGCAGCCATAATTATCTCCATTAAAGTAAGGTGCTCTGACCATTGACATTCCCTCTCTCATATCAGCCATGATACACTATGTATAATCTTTAAATACTTCTAGCTTGATAGGACTTTAGAAATAAGAAGCTCCTCCTCTGATACCAATTGTTGGATCTGAATCTACGGATTATACACAAGAGGGGGGTGAATTGTGTCTTTTTCAAATTATTACAATCTCTTCAATTTAGACAAATTCTGTTCACTATGCTTTTGCACGATTAAATATGCAGCGGAAAAAGTAAAAGCATGAACACACGGATGTATAGTGGTTCGGGGAACAGAAGGCCCCTAGTCCACTCCACCAACGCTCAAATCCACGAGCTTGGCGATTTTCACTATCTGGTCCTCGTTTCCACAGACCCGTCCACAACTGAGTACAGGCAGTTGACACCTTTACAAGATTCAGGCAAACACAGCCTTCCTGGTTCAAACACGAACCCACACAGCTTAGAACGAGAAGCTGATCACTCAAAAAAAAAGGGTTTCGATAAAGAAACACTTCTCCAGTTGTTCTTCACAATTGCAACAGAATGCAATTGACAGTAGATAGATCGTCGTCTTCAGAAAATAAAGATCCGTAATCAAAACAGTTCTGAGTCGATCCAGTTGCAATAGATATTACCAGAAACTTCACAACTTCAGCAGCAGTAGATTCACAACAGGTAGTCGATGTAGAACACGTGAATCTGCTATCAAGATCTTCCTTCAGTAATAAAGGTCTTACGCTTCTTCTCGATCACCAGAAAAGAACGCTTTTACACAGTCTCTGTTTTCTTGCTCGTCAAAAAGATCAAATCATTCTATATTTCACATACTTTCCCGTGCATATATATATCCGAAGTTTCCAAGATAGAACATATATATTCAAATATGAGAAAGTCTTCCGCATAAATAGATCCATGAAAATCTCCTTTAGATTCGCGATATTAAATGAAATAACAGAGCCGTTGTAACTCCCCTGAAGAATCGGCATAAAAAGCTCCGTTTAAATCAAACATTAATCCGTTGTAAACCGTCTTTGATTCAGTCAAAGTCGTATTTAAGAATCAGCTCGAAATCCGCCTAATAATCCGCTTGATTGACTAATTCAAAAGGAAATATCGTCTGTCAAAAATATCCCGACGCCAAACGTAGGGTTGATGACGTGGCTCCAAACGTAGGGTTCACAAACGTAAGGTTCAGAACGTAAGGTTGAACATACATACTTTCTCTTCAGTATTCAAACGTAGGGTTGATCATCCATACTTTGTCTTGCTTCAACTCTCCAAAGAACGTACGGTTGATTATAAAAGTAAGGTTGATGATCCATACTTTTGAGAAACAAACTCAACACTGAAAACTAACGTACGGTTTCTCTTCCATACTTTTCAACAATGAAAACGTAAGGTTCCTTCCAAACGTAATGTTCTTCTTCCATACTTTTCAACATAACATAAAAAGTAAACTTTTCATCCATACGTTACGTTCATCAACGTAGGGTATGAACAGTGATTCCAGTACGTGCTAAAATTGATCTCGCGCTACAGTGTTTCCAGAATACGCTAAAATTGATCTCGCGCTACAGTGTTTCCAGAACACGCTAAAATTGATCTCGGAATAAATGAAGTATAAAATCTCGTTATATAAAATAAATTCCTGCAAAATACTCAACGAAATAATTAGTAAATAATTAAGGGTATTTGTGAGCATCAAAATCATCATAAAGAGACAGAGTATTATTTAAAATAATCTCCCCCTTTAAAAAACATTATTTTGATTTGTTTAAAAACAATACATTGCTCAACAACCTCTTCTTTGAAGTGCTTCTCTGAGACCTCCTTTTAGGGCACTAAAATAGGTCTTTGAAGAACAAAAAACCTATAGGATGTTTCTAGGGAAGTGGAGAGAATAAATTGGCTGGGTTTTTCCTAGCTTGAAGGCTCAAAGTGGTGTGAGGAAGAGGGGGGGAGGTGCCCTTTTATAAGGGAGGAGAGGGGCACCTTTGGAATAACTAAAAATATTATTTCATTATAAAGTCAAGTTCGGTTTTAAATAGCTCCAAATTGAGTTATTTAGAAGCTAAGGTGGGGATGGGTCTAAATCCTCTCATCCAATAGAATTTAGAAAAGTTTAGGTCATTATATTAACCTTATCTTTTAGTTTTAACTCTTAGTTAATTAGATTGACATTTACCATGTCACTTTGTATTTTTATATTATATAGTTAATAAACATACCATATACATCCAAGAGACCCCCAAGTTGTGTTTTATTAATATATATAACCTTATCTAAGTCATTTGTCCAAACCTTAGATTTTTACGAATTAAATAACAATTAATAATATAATATTTGTTTTAAAAACTATTTTATGTCAATTTTGACACTATTCAATAGTTGATTTTTTTGAAACTCATAACAGAATGATTAATTCGATAGAAGTTAATTAAATCAATCCTAACATGTCATATTAACCTATAAAATTATTTTAGTTCATAAAAAGTCTCAATTTTTTTTATTTGGGTATTTATAACATTAATTATGTCAATATTTCATTAATAAGATAATTACTGCATCATCGTTGTGTCATAAATAAATTATATTATTTAATGTCTAAAAATTACAAATAAAATACCATTATATAGGAAATCTTTTTAGATTTCTAATTAATATTTATAGTCGAATTTATCTTATGTATAACCCCATATTAAAAATGACTTACTTATTAATCATTGATTTTAACTATTTTAACCCTTCTTTAAATAAATTAATAATAAATGCCCTAATCTAATACAAGTGGGCCTAAATGGTCATATTTTATTCCTAATATTGTTTTTGTTCGAATTACACTTGTCCAATAGAATTATGACATGTGTTAGGGTAATAATAATATCATTTTTACCCTTAATTACCCTATTTACATTTAACCGTGGTAAATAAAAGTAAAAAGATACTATTCACCAAAAATTATTTTCATCTCATTGAACAAAATTTTAGTCCTTGATATTAACCGTGTCTCTCGGATTTTCGAAATTCCTCTCACAGAAGCAGTAAAATTACGTTTTATGAAAAATTCAGTTTTTAACTACCACTTAGTGGTTTCACTATTCATCAAAAAATGAAAGTTTCCAGAAAAATACCATTAATTAGATCTAAGCTATATTGGATATTATGAATTCAAAAATGATGCCTATTTTATGAAATTCAAAACATATCAGTTGCATTAATTAATTTAAAAATTAATTCACGCCGTCAAAACAAATAGCGTGTTCTTAAGAGATAATAACTATCAAAAGATTGACACTTGTTTATGACTGGTTTAAATGTGAATTTACATCCAATGACCAACATTGTATTAAATTATAAAAATATATTCTAAATATACTTTAAAACCACTCAAATTAATAATTTATCACTATTAATTATTTCGATTAAAAAAGTTGTTTTTAATTATAATTTAGTAATTTTCACTATTCATCAGAATATGAAAGTTATCCGAAAAGTTCCAAAATTTCACCTTAGGCTAAATTCGATACTCCAAATCCAAAAATGAAGTCCATTTTGAGAGATAAAATTTCTAAAATTTTAAAAGGTGGTTATTACTATTCATAACGGCTAGTTTTAATAATATTTTAATAGCATATCGTTGTTTAGTGAAGCTCGTTATTGCGTATTACACACACTATCGAGGAAGGTCGCAATTGCGTGTAATGCAAGGCAAGTCAAGGATGCGTGTTGTGCAAACTCCTTTTCGTCTATCGTACAACACAAGACATTAATGAAATTAAAAAGAATATTTTTCATAAAATCTCGGGCTGTTACATTCTACCCCCCATAAAATGAATTTCACCCTCAAAATTCGTCGGGGTTATAAATGGTTTACTATACGAAAGTTTCTTTAATAGAAACCCACATCGTAAAAAGGAATACCAAAACCAATCTTTAAAAACAAAAGTATGAAACGTAACGGTTACCCAAATAAACTAATCACTAGGTTTCCACATAGGTGAAAATATAGATATGGAAGAGAAATCTAACCATCATGTTCACATGGAGAGTGGTAGAGAACATGGCTATAGAAAATCCAGCAATCACAAAGCCATAAATTTGTGATGATCTAAGGTACCATCTGATTCATCAGATATAAGATCACTAGGACAACATTTTTGGTTTTCAAGATCATTTCCCTAAAGTTGATGAAATTGGAATTAGAAGAAATACTTTCGTGATTTTGGTATAGTCTCACCATTTGTCATTCTTTGGAAAATTTTCACTTCATCTCTTAAAGAAATGAAGTTTAATTTGTCATTCGTGATGTGTTGGAAGATCATGTGATAGAATGATGCGTCATTCCATCTGTCTCAAACAAAAGTTTAGAAAAGTTATCAAAAAAATACATAAGTCAATCTATAGTGCGATTAATCATATATAGTTCCTAAAATGGACTTATACTTCATATATCATACTGCTTAATATAATAAAACTAGTTTCTACTAAACAGGGACTTCCAGTTGGCCAGTGGTAGGTGATAAAGGCCAGTCGCACTTCGGTTGTGGGTTCGATTCCCACAGCCTTGTCCGACGCGATGGGCTGTCGCCCGTTCTGTAGGTTGTCCTTTTTTTTCTAAAACTACATTACTATAACATCACATAAATAATAACAAAAAAAAGGTCTATCCTTAAACAACACTAACTTATGGTTAACATAATCCATTCCAATCTTTAGGCTTATCTAAAATACTTCGGTCCAAGCTCATAGTATAAAGAAAACGATAACTTGAAATGTCATCAATGAAGCATGTGAATACCATCATTTATCCCCCATATATCTTGTTGGTCACATTCCAATCATGTGAATACTTTAATTATGTATTCTCTTGAAAAATGAATACCCATTAAACCTTAGTGAAAACATGAATGCTGTCAAAAGTTAACTCTTTCCACATACCAAAATCCAAAAATTCTATATACTCAAACCATGATATAACCTTCTCCTTATATCAGTCATGAGCTCATGAATACTGTCAAACATTTAATTTTCTCCTTATCCCTTCATTATGCGCATATCATCTACATTTCAAAAATATCTGAATAACCTTTCATGGATACTGGTAACATTAATCATACAATTTCAAAACTCAAGGAAAGACAATAGTGTAACAATCCTTAGATGTCTATTTATTCCATAGTACCATGAGATTACTTATATATCATTACACATGATAAAAATGTAATAATTACACTACATTGTTAAACCATTGACCGAGCTTCATCAATTCTTTCATCTCACATATCATTTGTAGTCTCTTCATCATCATCAACATAAATACTACACATATGACCATACTGATTCTCTTCATGAGACTTTCCCTTAGGGCATTGGTTTGCATAATGCCCGTACATTCCACATTTAAAACATTTAACCATTGTTGATGTCGTAGCAATACCATTATCCTCATCCTTAGTGTTAACTGAACCTTTTCCTTTGCACTTACTGGCTATGTATCCTTCTTTTCCACAACCAAAGCATCTTCCAGTTCCTTTGAAACATTCTCCTTGATGCCTCTTCCCACATGATTTACATAGGGGAAATTGAACTTTCTTTCCTCTATGATCATCATGAAACTCCATCTTTCTCTTATTAGCTAAGTCAGGAAACTTACCAAAGTTTACTTTATTGATCATATTATGAGATTTCTGATTCGGCATAATAATGATGTTTGGACTTCCAAATCCCATTTCATTTGGTTGCTCATGAATAATATCATTCCATTGTCCATCATATCCTCCATTATCGTGAATCTTCCTGTTTCCATCCATTTTCTAAAACCCAAAAAAAATAGTGTGAGGGGGAAAAATCATGCTAGGGAAAACAACATAGTAAAGGGGGAGTACCCTTAATATATAATATCTTAGGTTAAATTCTATGAACGTTAGCACAATTATAGGACTATAACCTATACGTATAATTAACCTTTGAGACATCCCTAGACATACCGTAGAAATATCTCTAGGTATCTCACTAACGTTTTCGCATCCAAGTTTCCAAAGGTAGACTAAACCTTTTCTCTGATACCAAATGTAGAGACCCGAAGCTTGACATACATTAATATTACATTGATTTTGCGGAATACTTAATACATAAGAAAAACAAACACACAAGGACCGTAATAGTTTAGTGTCTTTGGAAACTCAGAATAAAATCTTCTAATCGTGGTGAAAGATCTTCAACATCTCCTAATAAAGATCTTCCCTTTTTTTCTTACCTAAAACCTTTCATTATATCCTGGGGAAAAGAAAACATAAAAGGGTGAGCTCAAATGCTCAGTAAGGGTAAACAAAATAAATATCAATCGCATCATACTCATAAGAACATATCTTTTGGAAATCTTAACCTGCAAAAGAGAGCATGTTTTCATAACATGGGATAAATCATAGTAGTGAAATGTAATCCCAATAATCATAACTTAAAACATGAATCTTTATGTAATACACACATAATCATAGAGAATCATATCTTATTAGTCAAGACTCATTTCCAAGACTATCTTAGTGGATAAAGTCCATTTCTGAACCGAGTCACCCTCGTTTCAGTCCTGTTTCACTGAACCGGTATAACCGACCGTTCCAGCCATGTCTATCTCATGAGATATAAAATCCTTACCCAATGCATTGGAGGGAGATATAGGTCCCACCCATCTCATAATGATACCATTCTTATGTGTGCCACAAAATCATAAACCATACATCATATCATAACCCATGTAATAAAAATGGGATTTCTTAAACATTGTGACATAATAAAACAATTCATATAAGATAAAGGAATTCATAAAAATAATTCCATCACAACATAATCAAATCAATTTAATAATAGGGATAAAAACAGAACCCTTTATTATCTCATATGGAAAATAATTTTGATAAAACACTTGAACTCCATTCTTGAGGAAAATATCTTTTCTACTTCAAAAACACTTTTCATTTCTTAACATTTAAAAAAATTATAACTAAAAGAAGTTGATTAAAAATGAACTTTTAAACTTTTAAAGGAATATTCTTGGAAATAATGTTTTAAAAATCCATTTATGTTGTATAAGTTAAAAAAACATTCTTCTCGTACTTTTTTCAAAAAAGTCAAAAAGTACTTTATACGAAAAACGACAAAAGATTCCTTTCATATATTTTACTAAAAACTCACCGAAGGGTAAAATTGGATTTAAACAATTCTAGGTGGATGGAAATAATATTAAATATTGAGGAAACATGGATTTGGATGATAAAATACACCCCAGTAAAATCTGATGTATAAACAATCTCGGATAAAAATGAGATTGTGATATTTTCCCTTACCTTAGGTCCGATATACTTTGTACGTGTCCGAACCTCCTGTATAATGATTTAAATAATGTTATTGGCTTATTCCAGAATCATAATTATTTTTATGATATCATATATGGTCATATTCTTAGCTTCTTAGTAGTAATATTTCATTGCTACTTGTTATTCGGGTGTTTATAACTTTTTGTTCTTATGCGTGTTTTGTCAAATAAATTCTTATTATTCTCTTTAGGTTATAGATACCTCATTTCCAGAATGGTATTAGTGTAATATATATCATATTCATTCATTAAATTCATTTATATAATAATTATGAAATGAAGATCATGTAGAACGAGTCCCATCACATAGTGGAGACGGTATTCCGTACGTACGCACGAGTGATGATATCGTTCCTATGATCGTGGAATTGAATTGGAGAGTATGTATACTATTTCATAATCAGTATCACTTTATAATAGTCATATATAGTCATTATTTACACCATTATACCCATAAAAGTAAGGTGGTGGTGGAAAATAGATTACACCATTGTGTGGAGATGGTATTCCGTACGTACGCACGCACGATGATTTCTTTTTCTGTAGGATGGATAGATGGTGAGATAGGGTTGTTTCACACTTATAATAAAATATCAGTATATTAGTGATACTGATGTTATTACTTCATAATGAAACAACTAAATAAGAATAAGTGTAAGAAGAAATAACGATGAAAGAATCGGTAACGGACATTACCTCTTCATTGAAGTGCTTCTTTGAGACCTCCTTTTAGGGCACTAAAATAGGTCTTTGAAGAAGACCAAAACCTCTAGGATGTTTCTAGGGAAGTGGAGGGAAAAAAATTTCAGGGTTTGGCCGAGCTTGAAGGCTCAAAGTGGTGTGAGGAAGAGGGGGAGGAGGTGTCCTTTTATAAGGGAGGAGAGGGGCACCTTTGGAATAACAAAAAATATTATTTTATTATAAAGTAATGTTCGGTTTTAAATATCTCCAAATTGAGTTATTTCAAAGATAAGGTTGGGATGGGTCTAAATCCTCTCATCCAATATAATTTAGACAAGTTTAGATCATTATATTAACCTTATATTTTAGTTTTTACACTTAGTTAATTAGATTGACAGTTACCATGTCACATTTTATTTTTATATTATATAGTTAATAAACTTACCATATATATCCAAGAGACCCCAAGTTGTGTTTTATTAATATATATAACCATATCTAAGTCATTTGGCCGAACCATATATTTTTAGGAATAAAATAACAATTAATAATATATTATTTGTTTTAAAAAGTATTTTATGTCAATTTTGACAATATTCAATTGTTGATTTTTTTGAAACTCATAACAGAATTATTACTTAGACCAAAGTTAATTAAATAAATCCTAACATGTCATGTTAACCTAGAAAATTAGTTTAGTTCATAAAAAGTCTAAAATTATATTTATTTGGGTATTTATAACATCAATTATGTCAATATTTCATTAATAAGATAATTACTTCATCATCGTTGTGTCATAAATAATTTAAATTATTTAATGTCTAAAAATTACAAATAAAATACCATTATGTAGGAAATCTTTTTATATTTCTAATTAATATTTTTAGTCGAATTTAACTTATGTATAACCCCATATTAAAAATGATTTACCTATTAAACATTGATTTTAACTATTTTAACCCTTCTTTAAATAAATTAATAATAAATGTCCTAATCTAATCCAAGTGGGCCTAAATGGTAATATTTTATTCCTAAGGTTGTTTTTGGTCGAATTAAACTTTTCCAATAGAATTAGGACATGTGTTAGGGTAATAATAATATCATTTTTACCCTTAATTACCCTATTTACTTTTAACCGTGGTAAAAAAAGTAAAAAGTTATTATTCACAAAAAAATATTTTCATCTCATTGAACCACATTTTAGTCCTTGATATTAACCGTGTCTCTCGGATTTTCGAAATTCCACTCACAGAAGTGGTAAAATTAAGTTTTATGAAAAATTCAATTTTTTTACTACCACTTAGTGGTTTCACTATTCATCAAAAAATGAAAGTTTCCAGAAAAATACCAAAAATTAGATCTAAGATATATTTGATATTATGAATTCAAAAATGATGTCTCTTTTATCAAATTAAAAACATATCAGTTTCATTAATTAATTTAAAAATTAATTCCCGTCTTCAAAACAAATAGCGTGTTCTTTAGAGATAATAACTATCAAAAGATTGAAACTTGTTTATGACTGGTTTAAATGTGAAATTACATCCAATGACCAACATTTAATTAAATTTTAAAAATATATTCTAAATATACTTTAAAACCACTCAAATTAATAATTTATCACTATTAATTATTTCAATTAAAAAAGTTGTTTTTAATTAAAATTTAGTAATTTTCACTATTCATCAGAATATGAAAGTTATCCGAAAAGTACCAAAATTTAACCTTAGGCTAAATTCGATACTCCGAATCCAAAAATGAAGTCCATTTTGAGAGATAAAATTTATAAAATTTTAAAAGGTGGTTATTACTATTCATAACGGCTAGTTTTAATAATATTTTAATAGCATATCGTTGTTTAGTGAAACTCGGTATTGCATACTACACACGCTATCGAGGAAGGTCATGATTGTGTGTAATGCAAGGAAAGTCAAGGATGCATGTTGTGCAAGCTCCTTTTGGTGTAGCGTACAACACAAGACATTAATGAAATTAAAAAGAATATTTTTCATAAAATCTCAGGCTGTTACATTATCATTTAGTATAAAATTTATGTAACCAACCCTAACATGTCATATTAACCTATTAATTATTTTAATTCATCATAATTCTAAATTTACATTTATTTGGATATTTATAATATCAATTATTTTAATATTTCATTAACATGGTAATTACTGCATCATCTTTTTGTCAAAAATAAATTAAATTATATAATGTCTAAAAATTATAAATAAAAATCCATTATGTATTAAATATTTTTATCTTTGTAATTAATATTTATAGTCCAATTTATATTATGTTTAACCCTATATTAAAAATGGTTTATTTATTAAACTTTTAATTTAACTCTTTTAACTCTTATTTAAATAAAATAATAATAAATGTCCTAATCTTATCCTAGTGGACCAAAGAGGATCATATTTTATTTATAAGGTTGTTTTTGGTCGAATTATACTCTTCCAATAGAATTATGACTTGTCTTAGGGTAATTATGATATTATTTTTTCCCTAAATTACCATATTTACTTTTAACAGTGGTAAATAAAAGTCAACTATTACTATTCACCAAAAATTATTCTCATCTTATTGAAACACAGTTTACATACTGATATTAATTGTGTCTCTCGGATTTTTGAAATTCAACTCATAAAAGTTCTAAAATTATGTTTTATATAAATTTACCAATGCTCCTAGGAGGTGGGTAAAAGACGGTAAAAAGATCGATAAAATATAATATATCTAATCTTATTATAAAATTTCTCAAATGAATTACATTGAACGTATAAAGGTATTATGTATCTATTTTGACCTAAAATAAATTTAAATTAAATAAATAATTATATAAATAAAAAGTCAATTTTAACCAATAACGCAGTGTTTTTCAGTATTCATCAAAAATTGAAAGTTTTCAGAAAAATAACAAAAATTCAACCTAAACTAATCTCGGTATTCCAAATTCAAAAATTAAATTAATTTTAAAAAATAAAATTTAGACAATTTCAAAGATTGTGTCGTACTATTCATAACGGCTAGTTTGATTGGTCGCGATGTGTTAGAATCTCGAAGTTGTGTACAATGCAAGCTATTGCATTATTCAAAGGGAAACGTACCATGGAAGCTTGTGGTGTTACATTCTTCCCTCCTTCAAATATTTTCATCCTCAAAATTTCTATAATACTACCTCACAAAATGATTTAGGTGGTTCTTCATCATAAGTTCCTCTAGTTCCCAAGTTGCCTCTTCCATCTTATGGTTTCTCCATATAACTTTTACTAAGAGATTCATCTGGTTTCTCAGCACTTGTTCTCTTGTATCAAGAATTTTGATAGGCTCTTCACAATAAGACAGATCATGTTTCAGTTCAATTTCCTCATAGGTGAGTACATGCATTGGGTCCGGCTTATATTTTCTCAACAGTGATACGTGGAACACATCGTGAACTTTAGAGAGACTTGGTGGAATTTCCAAACGATAAGCTACAACTCCAATTAATTCTAGAATTTCGAAAGGCCTGATGTACCTATGACTCTATTTTCCCTTCTTACTAAAACGTATTAAACCCTTCCATGGAGATACCTTCAAGAAAACATGATCTCCTACCTAAAATTCCAAATCCTTTCTTTGGTTATCGGTATACGTATTTTACCTACTTTGAGCAGATTTGATGTGGGTTTGGAAAACCTTCACCTCTTCCATTGTTTCCTCAACAAGTTCTGGGCCTACGAGTTTTCTTTCCCCAACATCATCCCAACAAGTTGGTGTGTGACATCTCTTTCCATATAATTTTTCATATGGTGCCATCTGAATACTTGAATGAAAGATAATGTTATAATAAAATTCTACCATAGGTAAATATTGATCCTACTTACCTTGAAAGTCAAGTGAGAAATATCTCAACATGTCTTCTAAGGTTTGAATAGTCTGTTCCGATTGTCCATCAGTTTGAGGGTGGTAGGTAGTGGTCAAACAATGTTCAATATCCAGGGACTTCGGAAGACTTTTCCAGAATGATGATGTAAAACGGGGATCACGATCAGAAACAATCGATAGGGGTACTCCATGAAGTCTTACAAATTCATTAATATATATTCTATCCAAAGGTTCAAGTGGTAAATCTTCTCTTATAGAAAGAAAATGTGTTGACTTGGTAAGACGATCAACAATGACCCACATTGCATCATTCCTTCTAGAAGCCTTTGCTAGATCCATGAAAAATTACATCATAATATTATCCCATTAACACTCAGGTAAGTGAAGAGGCTGCATGACTCCTCCAGGTTTTTTCCATCTAACTTTCACTTGTTGAAAAACCATACATCTCGACACAAAATCAGAAATCTCTCTCTTCATGTTTTCCCACAAAAAACGTTCTTTCAAATATTTATACATCTTAGTTCTACTAGGGCGTCTAGATAAATTGTAGCTATGGGAATCATCCAATAATTCCATTTTTAGATCATATATATCGAGAACAAAAAGTATCTTCCCAAATTTCAAAATTCCATCTTTATATACGAAGTCGATCAATCTCTCATCATTCACAGCTTTAATTTTATTTTGAAATTACTCATCATCAGTCTGAGAAATTTTTACCCTTTCTAGTAAAGAGGGTCTAGCAATGATTTGAAAAATAATTGATGGTTCATATACCATGGTTATTCCCATATCCATATTTACTAGATCCATGAAAATAGGATCCTTTTCAACTCTCATATTGTTCAAAACTCCATGATCATTTTTTATCAAAGCATCTACCAACATGTTTTACTTCTTCAGTTGGTACTTTATAGTGCAATCATAATCCTTGAGTAGTTGAATCCATCTCATTTTCCCCATGTTGAGTTCTTTTGGTGATAAAATATACTTCAAACTCTTCTGATCAGTATAAATATCACATTTTTCACCATAGAGATAGTGTCCCAATATCTTCAAAGCAAAGATTACATCTGCTAACTCAAGATCATGAGTGGGATAGTTTTTCTTACGAATTTTTAGCTATCATGATGCATAGGCAATAAAACTATCATTCTGCATAATGACACAACTAAGTCCTTTCATTGAAGCAACACTATAAATAAAAAACCCATCGTTCCTCGATGATAGAGTCAAGATATGAGAGTTAAGTAATCTTCTTTTCAATTCTTCAAAACATTCCTCACACTCTTTTGTCCAAACAAATTTAACCCCTTTACGTGTGACCTTGGTTAATTTTTTATCCAATCAGGTGAAATTTTGGACCAAACACCAAAAATAACCTGCTAAACCAATAAAACTCTGTACCTCAGTTATACGTGTTGGTGCTGCCCATTCTTGCATTGACTTTGTCTTAGAAGGATCAATAGAGATTTCATCCTTAGAGACAACATGGTCGAGAAGAGAAATATCCTAAATCCATAATTCAAACATTCTAAACTTCCCATATAATTAATTTCTTCTAAGAGTATTTAAGATAATGCGCAGGTGATTTTTGTGATCATTGTAACTTTTTAGGTATACCAAGACATCATCAATAAATAGCACTAAAAAGTCATCAATATATTCCTTGAAAATTCTATTCATTAGATCCATTAAAATAGAGGGTGCATTAGTCAGCCCAATAGGAATTACTGTAAACTCATAATGCTCATACCTGGTTCGACATGTTGTTTTAGGAATGTATTCCTTCTTCACACAAAATTGATGATATCCAGATCAAAGTTCAATATTAGAAAAATATTGAGATCCATGAAGTTGGTCGAATAAATCGTCAATGAAAGGTAGGGGATACTTGTTCTTTATTATTATAGCATTGATCTCCATGTAGTCAATGCACAACCTCATAGATCTGTCTTTCTTTTTAACTAAAAGTTCATGGGCTCCACATGGAGAAACACTAGGGTGAATAAATCCATTATTACTCAGTTCCTATAGTTGTTTCTTTAGTTCTACTTATTCTATAGTGTCCATTCTATAATGGGTCTTCGATATAGGCCTTGAACCAGGAATTAAATCAGTGGAAAACTCAAATTCTCATTCTGGTGGATGTCCATGTAAATCCTCTGGAAACACATCTATATGTTATTGCACAATAGGTACATATTCTATTTGAACTTTTCATCCCTCACCCATAGTTATTTCATTCCCTTCCACCCTAATAATTGAATTTAGTTGAGCTACTAGGGGTGGATCTATATAACAAGTAGGTGGTGACGTTTCTGCTCTAAAGATAAGGTACTCCAGGTCATCATTGAAAATTGTAACCTCGTTCTTCTTACAAAAAATTTTCTCACCATGGTCCGAAAACCAATCCATTCCGAGGATTATATCAAATTAAATCAAGGGTATGATGATGATATCAGTAGATAAAGAACATTTAAATTCCCCAATGGTAATTGATTCACAAAACATTGTTGTGATGATACTTCCCATAGGTGTTTAGAATGAAAACTCCCTTGTTAATTCAAATTGAAAATGTCTAATTTTCTTAGAAAACTATGAAGATATGAAACAATGTGATGATCAAGAGTCAAATAAAGCATTGACTAAACTTGAGGAAACCATTAAATTACATGCCACCACGTCTTTCAGAGCTTCAACATCAGCAGTAGTGATCACATAAGCTTGGAATTGCTCCCATGGAATTTTCGGAGGTAATTTCCCTTGGCGCTTAGGATATTCATTTGTATAATTACCCATTTATATACAATTTTAGCTTTCAATAGCCTCTTTTATCCACTTGCAATCACGAGCTTGGTGGCCTTTTTCACCACACATGTAACATACTCCCATTCCCATCAAGAATGTACCGGGGTGTTTCTTCCCACATTTATTGTGTGATGGATATTCAAATTTTCTCTTATTCCCCTTATTTCCATTTCTAGTGTGTTCAGCAGATCTCTTCCTCTCCTACTTTTCTTTAATTTTGTAAGACTTAGAGAATTATTTTTCTATCTTGATAGCACATTATACAATATCTTCATATGATAAGAAATATTGTGAGACTAGTGCTGTAGGAGAAATGGTTTTATCCCACCAAAGAATCAATAAATCTTACTCCTTAGGTTACGTATATAATCTATAGCATTCCTTGCTAAACATGTAAATTGTTCCTCATATTTTTCGACAATCTCATCATATTTTTGCCTCAGACTCAGAAATTACCTTTCCATATCTACTCAATGGTCATGAGGAAAGTATTTTTCTAATAAAATCTCTTCAAACTCCCCCCCTTCTATATTTCATACTTCATCATCTTATTTGTGTTTTTAATCAATGACCACCATTGATCTGCATCCCCCGTGAGGCGATAAACTGCCATGAAAAAGTTTTCCCTTTCGCTACTCCCAAAATAGTGAAATGTTTTCTCTAAAGAATTTATCCATTAATCTGCTACTCATGGATTTTTACTCCCATTGAATGTTGGTGTTTTTTACCTCATGAAGAGGTCTAACATTGATTTTCCGCGTTGTGGATCAGGGTGCTCCATACGGTAAGGTTATTATTCCTAATCTGAGTGAGTTGTCCCAGTATGGTGATAAGATGATCAGAACCAGTTGCATCACCGGCTCCACTATTATTATTCGGGGTAGGAGGGAAATCCCTACAAGGATTACATGCATTGATTCAGTTTTCATTCTTTCCACTATGCACCATTTCTAAACAATGGTGTACATTAGATTATTTTATGAATCAAAATAAATAATTCCAAACTTATAAAACACTTAACATAAATTGAATAGTTTATCGATATAATCCATATTAATAAAAAAATTCATTGATGAATTATATAATAATAAACCCTTCATAATGGTTTGTAATGAAAATGAGAATTATACTAATCATTTCCCCTGGGAGTGTCGTAACCAAGAGTTCAGCGAGGCCCGTTGTCGTGCACTAGTTCCCGTTCGAGTCTAGATCAAAGTGGTGTTTTCAGGTTTTACCCCTAGCTATATCTCTGCCAGAGCTACCTCTACCTGCTCATATCCAAACAGGGATGTATTTCTTGGAAAACTCAAAAAATCTCTTCAGTACTGAAATTCTCGTAAGTTCTTCTATACTAAACCTCAATGTGTATCTTTGGGTAGTTTTCTGTAATCAGAGTTTTTCTAAATCTATTTTCCAAGGATTGTACTAAACTTCCTCTGATACCAACTGTAATGCCCAGAACTCATTTAATCATAGTCGGTGCATTATTACAAAACATTGGCAGGATATAAAGAATCATGTCCCAAAAGACTGATCAGTTTAGTAGCCTTGGAAGTACAAGATACATTTATAAGTTTTACATTACATCACGAAATAAAAACATCAACAAAATTTTTTCCCCTTTTGAACACATTTATATCCTTATCCTATCCCAACAGGTCAACCATAAAATACTTCTTCACATATTGGGAAAAATAAAACACAGAAAGGGGTGATGTCATATGCTCAGTAAGGATAACAATATAGCAGAAGCCTTCCTAAATAAGCATAAACATTTAAGGAAATTTATTAGACTAAAACAAAAGCCTTTTGAACATAAAATACAGCATAATATGGAAAAGATAAAATCAAATAAATTTATTTACTTATTCACATGGATATTCTACTAGTATAATAATCACATGCAATATCAATAGCCACTTTCATAATGATGGAATGCATAATGCCAAACTTCAGAACCACATAGTCAAGGCCCTGTGCCAAAACTACAAGTAAGATTTTATGATGGCCTTGTTCCAAGACACTAGTTTGTCTCATGAGTCCTATTGATGCATTTAGAAGCTATATAGGGCTCCACCCGTCATTTACTAACTCCAATACATTCCTTATATGAAAAGGTTTAAACATAAGATAAATATTCGTATTAAAACTAAAATATGAAATGTTAATACTTTATCAATAAACCATGAATGGTATAGAATTAACACATCCATAGTCAAACATATCACAAAACCTTCAATAAAATATGGAATATTTTTATCAAAATGAATCAATTTCAAACAAGTGTAAAATCCTTCAATGGATGTTGACATAGATGAAATCAAAACTATTTGAGAGAAATATCCCTTTTTTTCTTCTAGAAATCATTTGAAAGTCGCATAATTATAAATGAAAAAAATTATTTTGAAAATATTATTATAAGCTTGTAAGGGAAGATTCAAAGTTGTTATAATGGTGGAGAATAACCTCACTCACCGTATAATTTAAAAAAACATTCTTACATTAATTTGTCAAAAAGGTCATAAAGTACCTTGTTTGGAAAACGGCGGAAAGATTCCTTTCAAACCATTTTATAAAAATTCAAACACGATTATAAAGGAATTTAACCCATAGTCTAGTAAATAGTAAAAAAAATTAAAATACATTTTTAAGAAACACGGATGTGGATGATAAAGAGGTCCCAGTATATACTTACATAAAAATGACCTCAGATAATAAAGAGATTGTTAAATTAACCCTTAACTAGTACATTTCCTTAGTTTTTGGTATTTTAACCTCATTTATAATAGTTAAAAAATTTATTAAATTATACAAGAACTATGTACATAAATATGATATCATGTATAATCTTATAATATTGACTTTTTAAAATAATTTTAGTAGTATCATTGTTTTGGGTGTTAATTGATTCATTTTCCTTTATATTCTTGGTTATGTAAGCCATTTTTGTCATGGATATGATGTATTTGATTCATATAAAAATTATATTATGTTCATAAACATTATTTTTAATCATAAAATGAAAATTATTCTTGAATGATTACGATGGGGAATGAATCTCATCGCATTTGTGGAGACGGTAATATGTACGCAAGCACGAGCAACAATATGATTATATTGATGGATTAATTGTATGTAATTAGATGGTATATAATATATAAATAATAATTAACATGTTAAATTTATTATTTACATTAGTTATACTCATTATTATACCCATCCAAATAATAAGGTGTTTGAATAATAAATTACACCACAATGTGGAGACAGTAATCTGTGCGAACACACATATGGTGACTTTTTCATTTATAGGATGGCAAGAATAATGAATATGGTTGTACAATTTTTATAATAACATCACAGTACATAGAATATACTGGAGTTATATTTTATAATTGAAACAACAGAGAAAGAGTAAGTGGAAGAAGAAAAGAACTGGAAAGATGTGATGAAATATTTACCTCTTCTTTGTGTTCTTCCTTTTGATTTGATCAAAAGGACTCCATAGGTTGGATTTATAACCAAAGGAAGGCCTCTAGGATGAGTTGAGGAAATGTGGGTAGATATTTTGACTTGGTTTGGCCAAGACAAAAGGCTTTGGATGTGTGAAATTAAGAGAAGGGGAAGTTCCCTTTTATAAGAGTGGTGAAGGTCACTTTAGGAAAAGCTTGAAATATTATTTTATAATAAAATAATATTATGTTTATAATGGCTCCAAAAATAATTATTTAATGTAAAAGGTGGGTATGGGTCGAAAACCGCTCAACCAATAGATTTTTGACAGGTTTAGGGCATCATATTAACCTCATCTTTTAGATTTAAATCTTAGTTAAATAGTTTGACATTTACCATGTCTCTTTGTATTTTTATATTATATATTTAATAAACGTAATATAACAAGCCAATAAAACCCCATGTGGTTCATTATTAATATATATAACCTTATCTAAGTCCTTTGACCGAACCGTTGATTTTTATAAATATTATATCAATTAATAATATAATATTTGTTTTAAAAACTCAATTATGTAAATTTTGAAACTATTTAGTATTTGATTTTTTTGAAAGCCATATAAAACTTATAACATCGAATTAAATTTATTAAACCAACCCTAACATGCCATATTAACCATTAAAATTAGTGGAATTCATCAGAAGTCTCAATTTAAATTTATTTGGATATTTATAATATCAAGTGTTTTAATATTTCATTAATAAGGTAATTATTGCATCATCATTGTGTCATAAATAAATTAGATTATATATTGTCTAAAAATTATTAAAAAAATACCATTATGTAGGAAATCATTTTATATTTCCAACTAATATTTATAGTTTAATTTGTTTTGTGTTTAACCCTATATTAAAAATGGTTTTGTTATTAAACTTTGAATTTAAATCTTTTAACTCTTCTATAAATAAAATAATAATTAATGTCCTAATATTATCCAAGTGGACCAAAGAGGGTCATATTTTATTCCTAAGGTTGTTTTTGGTCTAACTATACTTATGATACAGAATTATTACATGTGTTAGTGTAATTATGATATCATTTTTACCCTTAATTACCCTCTTTACTTTTAACCGCGGTAAATAAAAGTCAAAAGTTATTATTCACAAAAAATTATTTTATTCTTATTGAACCACATTTTACTTACTGATATTAACCGTGTCTTTTGGATTTTTTAAATTCAACTCATGTAAGTGGTAATGCTATGTTTTATACAAATTTTCAAATGCTCATTGGTGGTGGGTAAAAGACAGTAAATAGTTTGATAAAATTTTATATATCTAAACTTATTATATAATGACTCCAATGAATTACATTACGCTTATATAGTTATTATGTATATATTTGGACCTAAAATAAATTTAAATAAAATAAATAATTATTTAAATAAAAAGTTGGTTTTCACCAATAACGTAGTGTTTTTAACTATTCATCAAAAATTGAATGTTTTCAAAAAAAAAAAAATTCACCCTATGCTAATTTCGATATTCCAAATTCCAAAATGAAGTCCATTTTGAAAAATAAAATTTATAAAATTTCAAAAAGTGGGAACTACTATTCATAACGGCTAGTATGATTGGTCATGGTTTGTTAGAATCTTGAAGTTACGTACAATGAAAGTTATTTCATTATTCAAAGGGAAACATACTACGGAAGCTTGGGGTGTTACACAATGCATTGGAGGTTATAATGTAACCACCCATCTTTGGTTTATCATGGAACCACTAGTCATTTGGTTTATCACGTAACCACCCTTCATTGGTTTATCATGTAACCACCCATCAAATGTCCAAGTACCATTATATAATCATAACACATAAAATATTGAAAATATCAACATTTCACTAATAACATTTCATTTGAAATAACAATAAATAATTTCAACATATTTAAAAAAACAATCCATTTCAAACCCCATTTTCAAAAATAAATCACCCAAAAATAGAATAAGTTATTTCTTTTCCATTTAAAACATTAAGGCTTATTGAGAAATCCAAATATCAAATAATGATTACAGCGTTGTAGAGGTTGTTGTCACCACATATGTTAAAAAAATTCCTTTTGCTATTTGGTAAAAAAATTTGTAGAAAATATATTCCATTTGACTAAAATTAAAATTCAAAGGTTTTTATTATACACCGTATAAAATTATGAGGTGTATATTGTCAAACAATGGCTCAATGAAAAGAGATTGAGATGAAGTCCCTTACCTTGAGTCTAACTCATCACATATGATCCTTGTTAGTCCAAAATAATTAGCATAAGTTAATTTCAAATTACTTCAGAACATTTTTCAAGTTTATTATTCATTTTATATCACTTATTTCCTTGTTAAAAAAATTACAAAATTATTTAAGTTAATATCGTTCTTTTTGTCGATATTCTGTACTTCATTCGAAAATGAACTTGTTTTGATATAAATTGTTTATGTAGTCCAAATTAGATAATATCCAGAATGATGTTAATGACTTAAATATCATATATATCTAGTATATATTTATTTACAATAGTCCATAACATTTGGAGATAAGAAATGAATTGAACAGTTCATGGAGACGGTAGGGCTTATGTACGTATGAACACTTATTTCTTTTATTTTTCATATTAAAAGAATAATAATAAACGGATATAAATTTATATTATAGTACCAGTATTATATTAATTTCATGTATGTCTCATAGTTTTATTAAAACTATCCTTTATATGTTCCACGTATAGCCTGAACGAGTCATATCACTTTGAGGGGGCGGTAGTCCACACTTTCTCAACTTAAATTATCTTATTTATCCATCTTGGAAAAAATAAAGTTATTTTTTAAATAAAAATTATAGAATCTTAGAGACAATATAAATATAATATATATCATATATAAATATAGTGCCATCATGAGAGGTTGTAGGGGAAAATTGATAATCATCATTTCGTGAGACAGTTGTTCGTCATACACAGAAACTTTATGTTCATATCCATTAGATGGAGGTGTCTGTAAGTGTAGTGTGAATCCATCTCATCAAAACATACTAGAATCTTTATGATATAGTTTTTTTATCTAATCAAATAATAACAAGATCATAGGTAGTGGATAAAGAAAATAAAAGAAAATAACTTGAGAGAAGACATTACATCTAAATCAGGTAACATCTTTTGATTTGATCCAAAAGGCTTTCTTGAATTGCCTTTTTCCCAATGTAAGGATTATAGAAGGAAGTTAGGAATGTTGGGAGCTTATTTGGGAAGATATTTGATGATACAAGGGTATTGAGATGTGTTAGTAAGTGGGGATAGGTGGTGTCCTTTTATAAGAGGGAGGAGGGGCACTTTTGGAAGGTCTAGAAATATTATTTTTTTATAAATTCAGTTTCAAGTAAAAAAGGTCCAAAAATCATTTAATTAAAATATTAGCTAATTAGAGTTCGAATACAAATCATTAAAAAATATTTAGACAAGTTTTGAATATTTTATATCATTATCGTTTTTGTTTAACCAAAATTTGACCTTTTTTAATCTTATTATGATAACAAGTCATTTACACGTTGTGAGTTAATGTAATTATCATATCATGTCAAACGACCCACAAAAAAGTTATTTATGACATATTTGGACTTATCCTAACCATTAGTCCGAATCTTAGATTTTTTATTATTTAATATCATTTAATAAACTAATTTATGTTTTAAGTTATGAATTATGTCAATTTTGGAAACAATTCATACATGACTTGTTTACAACTTCATTAGAAAATATTCCTTCAAAGAAAAGGAATTAACTCAAAGATAATATGACAATATCATCCATAAAATTTGTGGATGACATCAAAATAACCAAATTAAATTTATTTTAACATTTATAATATTATTTATTTGAATCCTTTATTAATGAAGAAATCATTTCATTCTCAATGTGTCTTAAATAAATTTATTTATTTAATATCTTAAAACTTTAAATAAAATATCATGATATAGGAAATATTTTTATATTTATAATTATTATCTAATGTAAAATTTATCAATTATATAACCCTATATAAATTGTTTTTTATTAAAATTTACATTTTTTGTTATATTTCTCTTTATATTAAATTAATTCTTATAACATGTCATTATCACTCCCGAGTGACTCCATGGGGTACCAAAATTTACCCAAAGATATCCATGGTTGGACATATCTGATCCAATAAGATTAGTACATGTGTTACGTAAGTTTAATATTGTTATAATATTATTTCATTACCCTTATTTACCAAATTTACCCATTAACCATGGTAAATAAAATAATTACTGAAGTCTCTATTCATAATGACTAAAAATAAAAGGTACCTATTTACAAAATTTGGACTTCATGATTCCAAATATGGAATCTAGTTTCCAAAATTAAAAACACATAATTAGATGAAATTAATTTAAAATTTATTCCTGTTGTCAAAACCAGAAAACGGGTTTTTAAGAAGTAATTAAAATCAAAATATTGACGTGTGTTTATCTCTAATTACAATGGGAAATTACTTCCAATGGCCAAAATTGGATTAAATTATAAAAATTTAATACAATTACACTTTAAAAACAATTAAAGGTACAATATAATTATATAAATAAATTCTATGAAAATACAGTTTTGAATTAAGATGCAGTATTTTTCACTATTCATAAAAACATGAATTTTATCCAGAAAATACAAAAATTTCATCCAAATTAAATTTTGATGTTTTGATTCTATGTAAGAAATTTATTTTGTCAAATTTAACATATTGAAGTGGAAAAAATCAATATTTAAAAAGGATTCTCCAACAAAAGATGGTAAATTAGCCTTTCAAAAATATTAAAGTATTTTTTCTTAAAATTGGTTTCATTCTCATTTTAAGCCTCTAAAATTTATTAGTTAAATGTAAAAACATTTAACAGAAATGTATAATTATATTTAGTTAGTTATGTTCATCCATGTCAAAAAAATGGTGAGGCGTTATCTACCATTTCAAATAATAATATTATTATTATTGTACTATATTTCTATATAACTCAATGTTGTATGAAATGTAATATTTCAGAGAAACTAGTTATTTCGTGTCGAGTATGCTACCAGAAAATGATTCCCTTTAATGTAAAATTAATATATTTATTTATAAGTATTAAAAATTATTAAAAATTATGATTCTATTGATAGCTAGGATGCTACGTCATTCAACCCTTTTGGAAATTGCGTCCCTGCAATTTTATTTACATATCATATAAGTGGGGGTATTTATCTCTCATATCATTTCCAGAATCTGAAATTGCTTCATAAACCATATGGTTATTCCACAAAACCTTTAACTAATTAATCACCTTGTTCCTAAAAAATTTCTCTCTGCGGTCAAGAATTTATACTATCTGTTCCTCATAAGAAAGATTCTCTTCCAACTGAACAACTTATAAAATCAAAACATGAGATGGATTTGGAATATACTTTCTCAATATTTATAAATGAAAAACATTGTGTACCTAGGATAAAATTGTTGGTAAATCCACCCTGTAGGCAACTCATCTAACTTTATATAGGATTTCATAGGGTCCGATGAACTATGGACTCATCTTTCCTTTCATTCCAAAATGCATCACACTTTTCCATAGAGAAACATTGAGAAAGACATGATCACCTACCTCAAAATAAAGATCCTTCCTTCAGTTATCTTCATAACTTTTCTTCCTACTCCATGTTTTCCTCATGTGATTCTCAATAAACTGAACTTTTTCAACAATCTCTTCTACCAATTCTGGTCCTATCAACTTCATTTCGCCTACTTCATCCCAAAAAGATAGATTTCGACACCACTTTCCATATAATGCTTCAAATGATGCCATTTGTATACAAGAATGAAAACTGTTATTATTAGAAAAATCAACCAAAGAAATTTTTTGATCCCAAATTCCATAGTAATCTAGTGAACAAGCACGTAACAAATCCTCCATGATCTAAATTTTTCATTCTGACTGCCCTTCTGATTGAGGATAAAAATATCAACTGAGATTTAATTCAGTTTCTAATGACTTCTGAAGGCATTTCAAAATGTAAGATGTGAACTTGGGATCACGATCAGATACAATGGATGGGGGAACTTAATATAAACTGACTATCTATTTAATATAAAATCAAGAAAGTTGATCTAGAGACAAAGTATCTGAAATAGTATTAAAATGGTCAAATTTTTTCAATCGATCAACAATAACCCAAATTGCATTATTACCTTGAGATGTTTTTGGTAATCCCAATTTGAAATCCATGGAAACATTTTCTTGTTTCCACTCTAGAATCGGAAAAGATTGAATCATCCCTTTTGGTAACTATTTATCTACTTTAGTATATTGAAAAATAAAATAATACACAGTAATTTCAACAATATCACTTTTCATTACATCCCACTAGAAATACTCCAAATGATCATTGTAAATTTTAGTACTTCCAGGATGAATTGAAAACTAAGAACTATGAGATTCACATAAGAACTCTTTCTTCAACTGTGAATCAAAAGGCAAGCATAATCTCTTTCCAAACCTCTAAATACAGTCTTTATCAATATTAAATTCAGGTAACTTACCCTTATTAAACCAATTATACCTTTTTCTACAACTCACTTCCATCTTTATGTGCTTGGTTAATTATGTATTATAGAGATGATTTCACTGCCACCAAAAAAAAGAGTAATTCCCAGCAACAACAAAAATTATTTAAAATGAAACAAGACATCGTTTCATGTTTTAACAACCAAACATTTCCTTGATCCCATCCTTGATTTTACTCTTCAATATTTCCTTTGAAAAAAATTGAAAAACATGGGATGAGCATAAAAATCTCATTAAGGTATTCATAATTAAAGAAAACTGTTAGTCTCTAGATAACATGAAAACCATGAATACTTTATCATAAAGTAATACTTTTCACCATTAAGAAGTGGTAAATATACTTCACTAAATATAGGTTCATTTCTTACCATTTTTGTAACCAAAATATTACCATAAATACCATATAAAGAAACATATAGCATATAAGGGTAACTTAGTACATAAAAAAACTTAAATGGGACAACTATACAGTCGACTCCCACACATGTCATTAAATGGAATAACTATATAGTCGACTTCCATACCAAATGCATTGGATTTTATAATGTAACCGCTCATCCTTGGTTTATAATGGGACCACCCATCATTTGGTAAATCACATAACCACCTATCATTGGTTTATCACGTAACCACCCATCAAATGTCCAAGTTCCATTATATAATTATAACACATAAAATATTGAAAATATAAACATTTCCATAATAACATTTCATTTGAAATGACCAGAAATCATGTCAAGATATTGAAGTACTCAACTCATTTCAAAAACCATTTTCACTATGAAAACACCCAAAAAGGCAATAACGGATTTTTTTTCCTTTTACAAAAATTATGGCTTATAGAGGAATCCAAATATCAAATAATGATTACAGCGGCGGAAAGGTCATTGTCGATACAACATTAAAAAAAATTCCTATTCTTGTTTAGTTAAATGATTCATAGAAAATTGATACCCTTTGAGTGAAATTAAAATTCAATGTGTTTTCTTATACACTTTATAAAAAAGGAGGTGTATATTATCAAAATATGTCTCAACGAAAGAATATTGACATGAAGACCCTTACATTGAGTCCAACACATCACGTTTGTTCCTTGTTCTTGTTAAATAGTAAAATTAATTTAATTTATACTTTCTTCAAAACCTTTTTCGTGTTTATTATTTCTTTTATATCTCTTATTAACATGATATAAAAATTCCATAGTTATTTATGTTAATATTGGTCATTTTGTTGATATTCGGTACTTGAGTCCAAAATGAACTTACATTGATATAAATTGTTCATATAGTCAAAATTATATCATCTCCAGAATTATATTGATGATATAAATATCATATATATCTAGTATATATGTATTTATAATAGTTCATAACATTTGATGATAATAAATGAAATGCATCATTCATGGACACGGTAGGTCATACATACACATGAAAACTACATTCATTTATTTGTAATATTAAAAGAATGATAATAAAATGATATAAATGTATATAATTTCACTAGTATTATATTTATTTCATTTATGTATTATAGGTCTAATAAAACCATCCTTTATATGTTCCATGTATAGCATCAACAAGTCATATCACTTTGGGGGGCGGTAGAACACTCTTCCTCAAACGAAATTATCATATTTACATATCATGGAAAGCAAAAAGGTATTTTGTAAATAAAAACAATAGAATAATAGAGACAATAAAAATATATTATATATAATATA
The DNA here is from genome assembly GCA_963277665.1 of Viscum album. NCBI lineage: Eukaryota > Viridiplantae > Streptophyta > Magnoliopsida > Santalales > Viscaceae > Viscum > Viscum album. The sequence continues at coordinate 281,143,883 of OY728152.1, forward strand.
TAAATATATTTCCATCATAATGGCCATCATGAGAGGTGGTAGGGGAAAATTCAACAATCATAATTTTGTGACACAGTTGTTCGCCGTATACAGAAACAATATGTTTGTATCCATTAGATGAAGGTGTGTATAAGTTCAGTTAGAATCATTTTCCTAAAAACATCCTTGTATATGGAGGATACTGGTTTTGTTATTAAATAAAAGAATAATAAGAGCATATTCAGTGGAAAAGGAAAATAAAAGAAAATAACTTGAGGGAAGATGTTACCTCTAAGTCGGGTAACTTCATTTGATTTGAGCCAAAAGGCTTCATTTATTTGCCTTATACCCAAGGTAAGGATTCCAGGAGGAAGCGAGTGATGTTGGGAGATTATTTAGGTAGAATTTATATGAGCCAAGAGGCGTTCAAGGTGTTTGTAATTGGGTAGTGGTGGTGGCCTTTTATAAGAGGAATGGGCACTTTAGGAAAGTCTAGAAATATTATTTTATTATAAATTCAATTTCATTTTAAAAAGGTCTAAAACTAATTTAATTAAAATAAAATAAGATTTTGGTTCGATTATACATAATAAAATATTTTATAGAAAATTGTTTAATATTTTTTTAACCATATTTTTTGGTTTAACCCTTATTTTACCTTTTTTAATCATACCATGATAACATGATATTTTCACATTGTGGGTTAATTTATTTACCATATCTTGTCAAAAGACCCAAATAAAGTTATTTATGAAATATTTGGACTTATATGAACCACTTGGAAGAATATTATATTTTTAGAAATTTAATATCATTTAATGAACTACTTTATGTTTTATGTTATCAATTATGTCAATTTTGGACACTGTTCATACTTAACTTTTTTACAAATGCATAAAAACATGATTCCTTATAACCCAAGGCATTAACACAAATAAAATATAAAAATATCATTTATAAAATTCTTGGATTACATCAAAATAACCAAATTAAATTTATTTTAACATTTATAATATCATTTATTTGAATCCTTTATTAATTAAGCAATCACTACATCATCATTATGTCTTAAATAAATTTGTTTATTTAATCCCTAAAAATTAAAAATAAAATATCATGATATATGAAATTGTTTTAGATTTATAATTAAAATTTATAGTTTAGTATTTCAATTATATGACCCATATAAAAATTGTTTTAGTAAAAGATACATGTTCATGTTATATTTCTCTTTACTTTAAATTAATTCTAATATCCTATCATTATCACACCCAAGTGGCTTTAAGGGGTCCCAAAATCAACCCAAGGAAGCCCATGGTCGGATATATATCATTAAAAATGATTATTACATGTGCTAGGGCTTTTTAATGTTATTATAATATTATTTATTTACCTTTATTTACCAGATTTACCCTTTAACCATGGTAAATAAAATAATTAATCAACTTACTGTTCATAATTTATAAAATTAAAGGTGCCTATTTACACAATTTAGAAATCAAGATTCTGAATATCGAATCCATATTTCAAAATTAAAAACATAGAATTGGCACAAATTAATTTAAATTAATTCCCATTGTCAAAACCAGAAAGCGGTTTTTTAAGAAGTAGTAACTACCAAAATATTGACATGTCTTCATGTCCAATTTCAATGGGAAATTATTTTAATTTAACAACATTGGAATAAATGATAAAAATATAATACAGTTACACTTTAAAACAAATTAAAAGGACAATATAATTATATAAATAAATTAGATGAAATGATAGTTTTGAATTAAAAGGCAGTATTTTTCACTATTCATAAAAATATGAATTTTATCAGGAAAATACCAAAATTTCATCCAAATAAATTTTGATGTTCCTATTCTAAGGAAGAAATTTATTTTTTAAAATTGAACATATAAAAGTGAAAAAGATTAATATTTAAAAAGGATTCTCCATCAAAAGATGGTAAATCGAACTTTTAAAAATATTAGAGTGTTTTTTTCATAAAATTGATTTTATTCTCATTTTAGGCATATGAAAGTTTTTAAATAACTTTAAGAAAACATTTAAACAATGTATAATCATATTTTAGTTAGTTCTGTTCATTCCTTCCAATACAACGGCTAGGTGTTAACTTCCATTTAAGATAATAATAATATTATTGTATTGTCTTTATGTATAACTCATTGTTGTGCAAAATGTAAGATTTCAGAGAAACCCGTTATTGTGTGTCGAGTACACTATAAAACAATGGTTCCCAATACGGTAAAATTAATATCTTTATTGATAAATATTAATAGATATAAAAAATTATGATTCTATAAATACCTGGGATGCTACATCATTCCCCCATTTTTGAAATTGTGTCACTGCAATTTTATTTACATATCAAATAATTGGCGGAATTTATCTCTTATATAATTTTCATATTCCCACGTTTCCTCTTCAACCATATAGTTTTTTCACAAATCCATTACCTGATGAATCACCTTATTCCTCAAAACTTTCTCTTTAAGGTTAAGAATCTATACTAGCTATTCCTCATAAGAAATATTTTCTTCTTACTAAACTACCTCTAGACTCAAAACATGAGATCGATCTGGCATATACTTTCTCAACATTTAAACATGAAAAACATTTTTTACCTGGGATAAACTTGGTGGTAAAGCCACCCTGTAGACAAGTGATCCAAATTTCTTTAGGATTTCATAGGGTCCAATGAACTGTGGACCCAACTTTCCTTTCTTACCAAAACGCATCACACATTTCCATGGAGAAACATTGAGAAAGACATGATCACTAACACAGAAATAAAGATCCTTCCTTCAGTTATCCACATAACTTTTCTGTTTGCTCTGTGTTTTCCTCCTGTTCTTCTGAATCAGATAAACTTCTCCTAGTATTTCTTCTACCAATCTTGGTCCCATAAACATCATTTCACCTACTTCATCCCAAAAATCTGGAATTCGAAACCAATTTCCATATAATTCTTCAAATGGTGTCATTGGTATATTGGAATTAAAACTGTTATTATAAGAAAAATAAAACAAAGAATGTTGTTGATCCCAACTTCCCTGGTAATCTAGTGAAAACGCACGCAGCATATCCTCCATGTTTTGAATTGTTCACTCTGGATGCCCATCTAATTGAGGATGAAAAGTTGTACAGAAACTTATTTTAGTTTCTAATGACTTCTGAAGGCCTTTACAAAATTTAGATGTGAACGTGGGATCACTATTAGATACAATGGATAGGGGAACTCCAAGTAAACTGACTATATCATTGATATATAATCAAGAAAGATGATCTAGAGACAAAGTATATCGAACGGGAAGAAAATGATCGTATTTAGTCGATCGATCAATAATTACATAGATTGCATTGTTACCTTGATAAATTTTTTTAACCCCACTAAAAAATCCATAAAAACATTTTCCTATTTCCACTCGGGCATTGGAAAAGGCTGAAGAATCTATTTTGGTAACTACCACTCTTCTTTAACCTATTGAAAAATAAAACACTATATAGTAAAGTTAGCAATACCTCTATTCATTCCATCCCACTATAAATACTCCCAAATATTTTTGTACAACTTAGTACTTCCAGGATGAACTGAAAACAGAGAACTATGAGCTTCACATAATAACTCTTTCTTCAACTATAAATCACAAGGCATGCATAATCTCTTTCTAAACCTCAAAACACAATCTTTATCAATGTTAAATTCATGTAACTTACCCTTCTAAACCAATTCTACCTTTTTTCAACTCAGTGCCATATTTATGTGCTTTCTTAATTCTGTTTGATAGAGATGATTTCACTGTCACCTAAAACAAAACAGAGGAATTCCCTACACGAACAACTTCAATTTCAAAAGATTTCAAATCATAAACCAAAGGATCTCGTTCAAAAATTAGCATTGTTAATATAGCATTACTCTTTCGACTCAAATTGTCAGACACATTATTTTTCATTCTCAGATGGTATTGGATCATCTAATCATAATCCTTTATTAATTCTATCCATCTCCTTTGTCTCAAGTTTAATTATTTCTAAGTGAATATATACTTCCATCATTTGTGATCAGTATTTATTTCACACTTTACACCATAAAAATGATTCCTCCAAATTTTTAATGCAAAAAACAACAGTAGCTAATTTAAATCATGTTTTGTTTAATTTATCTCATGAGATTTAAAATGATGTGAATCATAAATAATTATCTGATCATTCTTCATTAGGATACAACTTAGTCCTTTAAATGATGCATCATTGTAGATAAAAAATTCCCCATTATAGGAAGGAAAGGCCAAAACAAGATCATTTACCAGTCTTCTTTTCAGTTCCAGAAAATGATCATCACATTCTTTTATCTATATGAACTTAACTACCATATGTGTTATCTTATTTAGTGGGATAGATAACTGAAAAAAATCAACAATCCTTCGGTAATAACCTGCTAATCCAAGAAAACTGTGAATCTCTATTGTATGGGTAGGTCTTGGACCCTCTTCAATGACTTTTTTTAGAAGGGTCTATAGTTATGCCATATTTAGAAACAATATGACCTAGGAAAGAAATTTTTTGCAACCAAAATTCACTCTTACTAAACTTTTCATATACTTTCTTTTCTTTTAAGGTTTTTAAAAATAGTCCTTAAGTGACTTTCATGTTCCTCATAGACTTTAGAGTATAAAAAAATATCATCTATAAGCACAACCATTATTTATCACCTGATTCAAATGATCCATCACTATAAAAAACTATTCAATTCTGATTCTGATAGTATTATGATGCTTCTTTGGAAGGTTATTTCTCTCTTTATGCCCTCCCAGCACAGTTGTCATGTTTCCTCTATGGAAAACCATTCTAAACAAATGAACCAATGTGGTAATCTTCAAATTCTATATCATTTCAATTCAACCATAAACTAAATTCCTTTTAGGGATATTCTATTAATAATATTCTAACTCATAAATTTATCTAAACCGACCTATAATAACAACTATAAGGCTCAATCCTTAAACATTACAAAATCCTGAGTCATGTCAACAATTTGTCTTTTAATTCACATCAAGGATGTTTTCAGTTATAGAGCATTAGAGAATCAGGTCATAACTTATACATAACAACTTGAATATTACAAGTAGATTCTTCTACTCACTATCTATTCCTTCCTAAAATAAAACTCTTTAAAAATAAACATGAAATGTTTTCATGTTTTAACAACATAACTATTACTTGATCCCATTCAGGAATTTATTCTTCTTCATGTCCTATGAAAAAAATTATAAAACTTGGGATGACCATAAGAATATCATTAAGGGATTCATAATGAAAGAAAATTGTTAGTCTTGGGATAACATTAAAATAATGAATACATTATCATAAAGTAATAATTTTCACCATTAAGATGTAGAAAATATACTTCACTTAATATAGGCTCATTAATTAATTTTTTGTAACTAAAATATTACCATAAATGCCATAGAAAGAAACATATTGAATTCAAAGGTAACTTGGGACATAAACATACTTAATGTAATAATCATACAGTCAAATTCCACACATATCACTAAATGGAATAACCATATGACTAACTTCCATACCCAATAAATTGGAGGTTATAATGTAACCACACATCCTTGGTTTATCACGAGACCACCTGTCATTTGATTTATCACATAACCACCCATCATTGGTTTATCAGGTAACCACCCATCAAGTGTCCAAGTTCCATTATATAATAATAACACATAAAATATTGAAAATATCAAAATTCCAATAATAAAATTTCATTTCCAATCACAAGAAATCATTTCAAGATATTGAAATACTCAATACATTTCAAAAAAAAAATCAAAATGAAAACTCCCAAAAAAGGAATAAGGGATTTATTTTACTTTTAAAAACATTAATTCTTATAGGGGAAGCCAAATATCAAATAACGATTACAGCAATGGAGAGATCGTTGTTGCCGCATAAGTTAAAAACATTACTTTTTTCATTTAGTAAAAATCATAAAAGAAAATATATTCCCTATGAGTGAAATTAAAAGTCAAAGGGTATTATTATACACTATTTCAAAAAAGAGGTTTATATTATAAAAATATGCCTCAATGAAAGGAGATTGAGATGAAGTCTCTTACCTTGAGTCTGGCTCATCAGGTTTGTTCCTTATTCTTATTAAGTAGTAAAATTAAGTTAATTTATACTTTCTTAAGAACCATTTTCAATTTTATTATTACTTTTATATCACTTATTACAACTTTATAAAAATTACATAGTTATTTAAGTTAATATAGTTCATTTTGTCGATATTCGGTATTTGAGTTGAAAATGAACTTTTTTCGACATAAATTGATTATGTAGTCAAAAGTACATCATATCCCAAATGATATTCTGGATTTAAATATCATATATATATATATATATCCATTATATATGTATTTATAATACCCCATAACATTTGGAGATAAGAAATGAAATGCACCATTCATATAGACGGTAGGTCGTACGTACGCCTAAAAACTACATTCCTTTCTTCGTTATATTAAAATAACAACAATCAAAAGATATAAATGTATATTATAATAATAGTATTATATTTCTGTAATGTATATCTCATAGGTTTAATAAAACCATATTTTATACATTCCATGTATAGCATGAACAAGTCATATCACTTTGAGGGGCGGTAGTCCGCGCTTCCTCAAATGAAATTATCGTATTTACACATCATGGAAAGTATAAATGATAGTTGTAAATAAAAATTAGAGAATCTTAGAAACAATATAAATATAACATATATCATATATAATTATATTTTAATCATAATGGCCACCATGAAAGGTGGTAAGGGAAAATCAAACAATCATCATTTTTTAAGGCAGTAGTTCACTGTACATTGAAACAATATGTTTATATCCATTAGATGGAGGTGTGTGTAAATGAATTTTCAATAATTCTCATAAAAACATAATAGTATATTGAGGATAATGGTGTTGTTATGTAATAAATGAATAAGAAGATCATTGGGAGTGGAGAAAGAAAATAAAAGAAAAGAACTTGAGAGAAGATGTTGCCTCTAAAAAGGGTAACTTCTTTTGATTTGAGCAAAAAGGCTTTCTTGAATTTTCTTCATCCCAAGGTAGGCATCTAGGAGGATTATAGGGAAGTTTGGAGATTATTTGGGTTGAATTTGAATGAGACAAGGTGCCTGAGATGTGTGAGTAAGTAGGTATAGGTGGTGGCCTTTTATAAAGGGGTCACTTTAGGAAAGTCTTGAAATATTATTTTATTATAAATTAAATTTCAATTAAAAAAGGTAAAAAACTCATATCATTAAAAGATAAGATGATTTTGGTTTGAATACCCATATTATATTAATTTTTAGACACGTTTCGAATATTTTTATATCCTTATTTTTGGTATAACCCTTATTTTAACATTTTTAATCTTACTGTGATATCCTGTTATTTACACATTCTAGGTTAATGTAATTACCATATCATCTCAAAAGACCCAAAAAAAATTATGATATATGTAGAATTATACTAATAATTTTACCAAATACTGTATTTTTAATAATTTAATATCATTTAATAAACTACTTTATGTTTTATGTTTTGAATTTTGTCAATTTTGGACACTATTCATACTTAACTTTATTAAAAATTTATAAAACATGATTTCATCAAACCAAAGGCATTAAAAAAAATATAATATGTAAATATCATCCAAAAAATTCGTGTATGACATCAAAATAACCAAATTAAATTTATTTTAATTTTTATAATATCATTTATTTGAATCCGTTATTAATGAAGTAATAATTGCATCATCATTGTGTCTTTATCAAATTTGTATATTTAATCTCTAAAATTTATAAATAAAATATCATGATATAGGAAATAATTTTAGATTTATGATTAATATTTATTGTGGAAGAGATCAATTATATAACACCACATAAAAATTATTTCAGTAAAATATGCATGTTTATGTTATATTTTTCTTTACTTTAAATTAACTCTTATAACTTGTCATTATCACACCCAAGTGGCTCCACGGGGTCCGAAAATAAACCTAAGAATTCCCATGGTTGGATATACCTCATAAAATAGGATCAAGACACATTTTAGGGTAGTTTAATATTATTATAATATTATTTCATTACCCCTATTTATGAGATTTACCCTTTAACCATGGTAAATAAAATAATTACAGAAGTTACTATTCATAATGCCTAAAAATAAAAAGTACATATTTAAAATATTTGGACCTCCTGATTCCAAATATAGAATCCATTTTTTCAAATCTAAAACCCATAATTGTAGGGAATTAATTTAAAATTAATTCTCGTTGTCAAAACCAGAAAGCATGTTTTTTAGAAGTAATAACTATCGAAAGATTGACATGTGTTTATGTCGAATTTCAATGGGAATTTACTAAAAATGAACAAAATTAGATTAAATGATAAAAAATTAATAAAATTACACTATAAAACCAATTCAAAGTACAATATAATTATATAAATAAATTAGATTAATAGATAGTTTTGAATTAAAATGTAGGGTTTTCACTATTCATAAAAATATGAATTTTGTCAGAAAAATGCCTGAATTTCATCCAAAGATAATTCTGATGTTCCAATTTTAAATAAGAAATTTATTTTTTAAAATTAAACATATAAATGTGACCAAAACTATATTAAAAAAGGCATCTCTATCAAAATGTGGTAAACTGACCCTTTAAAAATATTAGAGTATGTATGCTTAAAATTGGTTTCATTCTCATCTTAAGACTCAAAAATTTAATAGATAAATGTAAAATCATTAAAAAAATGTATAATCATGTTGTAGTTAGTTATTTTCATTTCTTCCAATACAATGGCTAGGCGTTAACTACCATGTAAAATAATAATGTTATTATTGTAATTTTTTGGAATAACTCAATGTTGTGTGAAACGTAAGGTTTTGTAGAAACGTGTTGTTGCGCATCCAGTATGAAATAAAACAAAGATTACCTTTAACATAAATTTAATATCGTTATACATAAATACTAATAGATATGAAAAAGAATAATTCTATAAGTACTTGGGATGCGACACTAACTCCCCATGGATTCTCATGACCATAAAATAGAAGTCATATTTTTGTAAATCTATAGCATAAAAACCCATCACACATTTTTCACCAAACATGAAACAAAATCCCACCTATATTCTCCCTCCATAATCACATCCACATATGATTCACACATTTAACACGCACTTCACATTTCCAAAAGTAGGGGAATGCATTAAGATGTTTTTTTCATTTATATTAAAATGATTCTAAGTTCCAAATGAGCCTCATTGTCTCATGAAAACAAATTTCATTTAGATACATGGTTAAAATCACATTTATAATATGAAGAATCCATAAAAAATCTTAGGTAAACTTGAAAAAAAATAAAACTTTTAAAATAAATAATTTTAATGATCATGATGGCTTTCCCATTCATAAATAAGAATTAAAACTCGTTTGAAACCAATAAACACCATAATAAGGATCATGTAAAAGTTTATAAAATGAATAAGAACCCAATTCCAGGTATCCCCACAATTACATAACAAATACATTTCGTATAGCAGAAAAACACACTAAAAACACCATGAAATATTTTAAATTCAAGTTAAAAGCTTGGACATAGGGAAACATACCTTAAATCATGGTTCTCACAATGATGGAAACTAAAAATAACGTCTAATAAGCCTAATGGATCAAAAGTATCTAATGAGGACACTGAAATATCACAACCCCCATTTTTAAATCATAGAAACATGTACCCGTGGTCGTAGGAACCCAAGGAGGAAGAATAACATGTAGAAAACAGAAAAAGAAGGAAAATGGAGTATCAAGAAGGTATAACCTTTGAATATCCACCTCAAATATTGAATGAATTCCAAGACTTTTCAATAGAGGACAAGTGGAATACAAGGTAGAGGTGTTGTAGGGGCACCATGGTTTTTGGGGGTTGAATGGGGTAAGAATATGGGTGATTTTGGATAAAAATTGAGGAAAAGAGGTAAAATACAACTTTTTAACTGGCCTATCAGACCATAAATCTTAACTTCACTGTCTTCCAAACCATTAGATTAACCATGTGGGGTGTATAGTGATACTTTCTAGTCCACACGGTTATAAGGAAGATGGTGCATGACTGTAAACCTAGTCATGCGGCCTTGAGAGACCCATTGTGTGGGCCATAGTGTTTGAAGAGGGATAGCGCATGGTTTCTACTAACTATGTGTCAACCCCGCACCACCCTCTTCCCATCCTGGAAATCATTATTTCTCCAAAAATTCATAAGAAACGTGAAATCAATATAAATAGGTCAAAAATAAATTAAATAATAGGGTTTCTCCTGGTTTTGGTGTGACATTGAACAACCCTGTTCATCTAGGGAGGAAATTTTAATGTTTGGTGACATCATTAGATTAGAATAATCTTTTGAAACACCTAACCCACATGATAAATCTATTTTTGAAAATGAAATTAATCTTGAGATAGTCTTGAGTGTTGAATATTTTTAAGAATGTAACGACTGGGAAATTTCCTGGAAAATGTTTTCTTAAATTCTTTGGAATTTTATGAGTATGCTGTTTCTGACGGCACGTGATTCTGAGGACCGGTGTGCCCAGAATAATTTTCTGAAGTTTAGCTCAGGTACGTTCAGTGAACGAACGAGCGGGTTTTTCTATCTTTTGAAGTTGTGCTCGGAATTGAGGGCACCGATTAAACCGCACCGCCGGTAATTGCATAAGGGGACCTTTACCACACTTGCATTTTATGCGGGTTGTAAGTTAAAAATTGGGGTTAGATTAAGAAGTTAAATAAAATTGTTAGAACAATTTTATTTATAACTATGGAAGTTAATTTATCCCATGGGATGTTATTGGTGGGGCCCACACCCACCCAACATCCCATGTGTGGATATTTGAGAGGTGGGGCCCACATGAGCCCCAACCCTTCATCTCCCCATAACCTCCCTTAAACCCCAACTAAACTCCCTTGTTTAATACATGACAACCCCCTTAAATATGATTACTCTACCTCTCCCTATCTACCTCTTTAATGTTTGCCAACATACATTAATTAATTAATTAAACCTCTTCAATTAATTAATTAATTGATTTGAATTTTGAATTTTAAATTCCATGTGTTAATAAAATAATATCATTAGCCTATTTTGGGGGGGGGCGGCATTCATTGTGTTAAGGAGAGTTGGTAGAGAGCTCTTGAGAAAGAGGGAAAAGTATTCCTCTCCTCAATGAATAATGGTTTTCTTTTCCGATGAAAAACACAAACCTTCAATAAATAATGACTCAGCGAAGAACGCTCCACAGTTCTCCAATACTCTTCTCCCTCTGCGTCAGGGGAGGGGACACCAACGTGGGGAATTCTCCAATGTCGACGATTATTTCTCCAACATTGACGGAGCGACATCGCTTTCCGCATCTTTGAAGAACAAACCATATTCAAGGTAGGGGTTTCTTCATTTTTTGAAGTGTTTACCTCATACCCTGTTATTTGTTGAAAAGCATTGTTTATTTTCGGCCAAATTCTACCACCTAATATGGAGGGCGCGAGACGAACGAACATGGACCAACGACCCTTCGTAGTCTCTTTTGATTGTGATGGAAAGCATGACAAGAAGGTGGCGATGAACGGGAGTGGCGGCCATGCGCCGGTCACGTGTGGAAGAACCGCGGCCCGGAACTGCAGGCCACTCGACCGGGAACAAACCGGTCGGCCATAGCCGGTCAGGACGAAGGGAGGAACCGTGGGGCCCCACAACGTCGTGCTGCGAAAGACCACGGCCCGCCCGAGTGGGCCGCTTCGGCAGAAGAACCGGCTAGCCAGTTGGTCGGCTGGGCGAAGGAAAGTCGTGGTGCTAGGAGGGCACCGTGATGGATGAACCGCGGCCCACCCAAGCAGGTCGCTTGTGCCAAGAAGGCCATCCGGTTAGGTAGGGCGGCGCTGCTTGGCACCACCGATTCCAGCAGCCCCCCCCCCCCCCCCCCGCGGACCGCTCGGCCTACGGGCCGAGCCGCTGCCGGCCAGGCTATGCCCCGTCGAGCCAGGCTGCACCCCCTTCGGGTGGGGACGCGCCCCTATGGGCTGGACCACACATTTCACCGGGTCGGTCCGAAACCAGCCGGGTAGGTCCGACACTAGCCGGGTCGGACCCGCCAAGATCGGGATGACCTGACCCGCCAGCCCATTGGGCTTAACGGGCCGGGCCCATTTTCACTTAAATGTGAATAACTCAAAGACCGCACGTCTGATCGACGCACCGTCTATGGAACTAGGACCCTCGAAATGAGTCAGCCCTTTTGTGATACTCTTAGTTAGTTTTGGATGACTTTGGATAATTACCAGGTTAGAAACGAGCGTATTTCTAAATGGGCCCCTGGAACGAAAAAGCCAATATCTCTCAGACCGGGCATCTGATTGACGCGTCGTCTGTCGCGTTGAGTTTATTTTGATGAGACGGAACTTTGGGTTACATCAACTCTGGACTTCATGACAGTTGATGTATCGACCCCCTTTACTCGACAAGCGGACCCTCCCGGAATCGAGTACGCTGTGTGCGGGAACCCTAGGGCTGGATGCGACTGCGACGACTACCATGCTCATATCCTCCCTCGGTTAGTCGACATTGACAACTGTACTTGGATCCTTCATGGGTTTGGCAGTGAGGATGACTAGACTTGGATCCTCATTGGGTTTGGTAGCGATGACGACTATACTTGGATCCTACGTGGGTTCGGCAGTGATGGTTAGAATACTTGGATCCTCCGTGGGTTCGGCAGCGACGAATTATATACTTGGATCCTATGTGGGTTTGGCAGAGGAGATGATTCAGAGGTTACATCTAATCATCTCCACCCCTCTTCATAAGTAGTATACCTGTGTGATCTGAGTATTGACTATTCAATCATTACCATTAGTATGATTGACTTGTTTCCTCTGTGGAATGTGATGAGCATGGGTTCGATAGTTGGAGACGAACTAGAATTGATGAATAAGGTATATATATGGGCATATACCTAAGTAGAGTCGGTTGATATTTCTTGATTGTATATTTCCTTTGTGGTTTATCCTTTTTGGATTCTAGGAGACCTTCAGGAGTCTCAGAGTTTCTACTGAGTATCGTATACCCAACCCTCCATGGTCTATGCCCATACTACATTGTGTTGGATACAGACGACAGACAAAACTAATCGAGGTGGAGGCTTGTGGAGCTGGACGGTAGCCGGAGATGGACCACTAGACGGGACGCACACGGAGTGGACGGCCAGACCCGAGGAGCATAGGAGACCATCTGTACCCACCCTTCAGGTGGGATATCCAGAGGACGACTCAGTGGTTATTACTTTACTTTACTGCTATTTTACATTATATTCAGTTGTACTATACTTTCCGATGGGTTTGTATACTGGCCCATTTACTTTTCAGCACTTACTTTTGTACTTAGTTTACTTAGTGATTACTTCAGTTGTGTACTCTTTTGTGTTTGTTTACTTTTATAAAGGCAATGCCTTCCCTTTTATTGGTATTTACTCCTTTGGTGCTATTTGCCAGCCCCTGGCCTATGGAAGAAGGGCTTGGTGTAGTCACGGCATAGGCCCCGAGGATGGGTCCTGACAAATTGGTATTAGAGGATTCGGTTCTACCATAGAACTCAGGACTCTAATCATTCTCTACTATGAAGCAATAGTGTTAAGAGTAATGGGTATGGTTTTTAGTCCAGGGAGTCCAGTGTTGGTGCAGCGACAGACGTATCCATACACCAGGACCCTGACTTCTGATTTCTGACTCAGTTCACGAAAACACTGATTGCATGTGTGTTTTAAAAGTTTTCTTTGTGATTACTTTGTGTCAGCTCACCAGGTATACTGTTTGACAATGGCCCACCAGTTTCTTTTCAGGATGGCCCCATGAAGGTATCCAGTTAGGGTTCCAAGTTATGTGCGAGATGGAAGCCCACCGAGCGATGAGGCCTTGGTGCAAGGAACCATTACAGTGGAGGAACCAGCAGTACCACTGCCCGGTGGGCTACCGATACCACTAGCCCCAGTACTAGAGAGTGCATGCTGCCTGATTGCATTGCATGAGTTTCAGCGATAGAGGTCGCGCAGGTTCCACAGAGAGATGGACCCTCATGCAATAGGGGATTGGCTGGAGGATATCCTCAGAGTCTTCATATTGGTAGGGACACCATCCAACCTTATGGTGATCCCTTCCACGAGTCTCCTACACGCAGCAGCAGGTAGATGGTGGACCCAGATGCTCCAGGTGCACGATGAGGCATCTCTACTTTGGTCGGACTTTGAGATCCTCTTCTTCTCAGAGTTTGCTCTAGCCACCCTTCGTGCGGTGCGTATCTAGGAGTTACTTCATCTGTGGAAGGGAAGTATGGCAGTAGCTCAGTACTCGGCGAGATTTACCGACCTCTCTCGCTACTCCACGGACATGTTATGAGACTCATTCTTCCATGCCCGGACCTTTGAGCAGGGACTGAGGCACGAGATCAGGGATTTGATGATGTCCCTCAACATTCTGATGCAGACAGGAGTGCTGGAGCAAGCCCTTCTTGTGGAGATATTTCTTGCTGAGCCGACACCAGCAGCGAGACCCACCGCAGGGTGACATGTAGCGGAGTCTTCTGCGGCTGGTAGTAGACAGATGTCACAGAGGTCTAAGTAGACCAGGCCATCAGGTGGGCGACCTTAGGATAATAGTTCGGATGTGTGGGGAACACGAAGTAGAGCCAGCCATACGAGGGGCATGCAGTGCTATGCATGCGGTAGGCAGGGCCACATGGCTCGCGACTGCCCGCCCCGCCATGCAGACGAGCAGCAGACAATAGAGGGACCTCCCAGGAAGAGCCAGAGGATTGATCGTGGTGGTCCGCAGGGAGCAGGCAGATGACGTAGAGCAGCTGGCCAAGCAGCGAGTTGTGGACAACGCTTCGAGGCTCTACCACCACCACCACCAGGAGGACCACCCTGACCACAGGGAGTAGGAAGGTAAGGGCAGGCTCAGCTCCAGGCAGTCAAGGCCTATGACCATGGCACACCTGAGATGATTCTAGGTACTTTCTATGTCTACTCCACCCTTGCTATAGTTCTTATAGACACAGGAGCGATTCATTCCTTTATTGTCGTAGCCCTTGTTCGGAGCTCAGATATTCCGACAGAGTCATTGGCTCGATCCATACGGCTAGAGACTCCTACGGGAGCAGACTCGACGATTACGCACTGGTGTCGGTAGTGTGAACTTACTCTATCAGGTGAGATCTTCAGCTGGGATCTTCTTGTAGCAGCGTCGAGGCCTTACGACGTCATCATGGGTATGGACTGGTTTTCTACAGTCCATGCCCAGATCGATTGTATTAGGCGCAAAGTGTGGTGTGTCCGCACATATGGGAGCAGGTTCACCTTCACCGGTGATAACGGAGCCTTTTCAGTGCAGGATGGACTTACGCAAAGGAGAGGGCGGCCGATCACACACTAGTTGGCTAGTATCATCATCAGAACGGTTGATGTGTGGAGTCCGAGTTTTCTTGTTGTGGTGGATCAGTATGCGGATGTTTTTCCTGACGATGTTCCAGGACAAACTCATCGCAGAGAGGTAGACTTCTACATAGACCTGTACCCTGGGACAACACTGATATCTACTCCAAAATATCGGATGGCTCCCGCTGAGCTTCTTGAGCTATGGTGTAGGACCTGAAGCTTGACATACAAAGATATTACATTACTTTTGTGGAATGAATAATACATAACAAAAACAGACACACAAGGACCGTAATAGTTTAGTGTCTTTGGAAACATGGAAGGTAATCTTCTAATCGTGGTGAAAGATCTTCAACATCTCCCATAAAGATCTTCCACTTTTTGTTTCCTTACCTAAAACATTTCTTTTAATCCTGGGGGAAATATAACATAAAAAGTGTGAGCACAAATGCTCAATAAGGGTAAGCATGGATAAAATAAAACATACCATACACATTTGAACCTAAAAACATGAACATAGGGTTTAAACATCAAAATCTTGAGCAACGACTTAAAACATGGAAGTATATAAGGCATAGTTCATAATGGAACATAAATAATGATAACATAGAATGGGAATAAAACATGTAATTGTGGCATCCATTAAGCACATGTAACGATTTCCATAGTAGCCAAGGAATTGTTGCCAAGACCATCTTAGTGGACAAAGTCTCATTCTGAATCGAGTTCACTCCTCGTTTCAGTCGTGTAACACTGAATCGGATTAACTTACTGTTCCATCCATGTCTATCTCATGAGATGTAAATCTTTACCCAATGCATTGGAGGGAGATATAGGTCCCACCCATCTCATAATGAAATCATTCTTACTTGTGCCACAACATAAACATAAATCATTCATCATAACCCAAAGCATAAAATGGGTATCATAAACATCATCCCATCATAACATAATCCATATAAAAAATGGATATCATTTCATCATAAGAATAGTGAAACCATGTAAATCATAGAGACATTATACTTGAAACATACACATATAAAATAATGTCATCTTAGATGGAAAATGATTTTGATAAAGCACTTGCAATGAATTATTTAGGAAAATATCGTTTCTTCTTCAAAATCAATTTCATTTCACAAAACATTATGAAATTTTCAAAGAAAAGGATTTTGTTGAAAATAGTCATGAAAACTTTTGGAGGAAGCTTCATGAAAATAAGGCTTTATAAAACTGTAAAAATTCATTTATGCCGTATAAGTTAAAAAACATTTTTCAAGTACTTTTTCCAGAAAAGTCAAAAAAGTACCTCGTAACGTAAACAAAAGAAAGATTCCTTACATACCATGTAGTAAAAGTCAAAAATGGGTAAAAAGGAATTTAAACATACATGAAAACTATTTTATAAAACATGGACATGGATGATATAAATAACCCCAGTAAATACTTACGAATAAGAAATCTCGGATAAAAATGAGATTTGCAAAATTATCCCTTACCTTAGGTCTGATATGCTTCGTACGTATCTGAAACACCTTTATAATGATTTAAATAATTTCATTGACTTATTATATAATCATATTCATTGTTATTATATCATACATGGTTCCCTTATGACTTTATATTACCCGTTCTTTTGTAAATTCCATGTTAAAGAGCGTTTTTGGTAAAATCGTTTAATTTGTCATTCGTGTTTTGACTTGTAATTATTCTTATGATTACATAGATCATGATTACTTAATTCCGGAATTTAAAAAATTATTTATATATAATATATATTCAGAATATACATATATATAATATATCGATAAATGGAATGAAATACACCGTTCATGGAGACGGTAGGTCGTACGTACGCATGAACGTTGTTTTCGTTTCCTCATTGAATAGAATGGAATTAATTGGATGAAATACATATATATATATACATAAATCCAGTATCATTATTATGTCATATATTTCATGATTACTTATTATATATACTTTATAATCATTTATGAATGGTTAATCATTGAGAATGAATCTCATCGCATCGTGGAGATGGTATTCCGTACGTACGCACGAGCGATGATATCGTTCCCATGATCGTGGAATTTTATTGGAGTGTATGTATACTATTAAAGAATCAATATCACTTTACAATAATCATATATAGTTATTATTTACACCATTATACCCATCCAAGTAAGGTGGTGGTGGAAAACAGATTACACCATGGCGTGGAGACGGTATTCCGTACGTACGCACGCGCGGTGATTTCGTTTTCCGTAGGATGGATAGATGGTGAAATAGGGTTGTTTCATACTTATAATAACATATCAGTGTATTATTGATAATGATGTTATTACTTCATAATAAAACAACCTAAGAAGAGTAAGTGGAAGAAGAAATAAAGGTGAAAGAATCGGTAGCAGACATTGCCTCTTCTTTGAAGCGCCTCTTTGAGACCTCCTATTAGGGCACTAAAATTGGTCTTTGAAGAAGACTAGGACCACTAGTATGTTTCTAGGGAAGTGGATAAAATAATTTGGCAGGGGTTGGCCGATGTTGAAGGCTCAAAGTGGTGTGAGGAAGAGAGGGAGGAGGTGCCCTTTTATAAGGGAGGAGAGGGGCACCTTTGGAATAACAAAAAATATTATTTTATTATAAAGTCATATTCAGTTTTTAATAGCTCAAAATTGATTTATTTCAAAGATAAGGTGGGTATAGGTATAAATATTCTCATAAAATATAATTTAGACAATTTTAGGTAATTATATTAACCCTAACATTTAGTTTTAACTCTTAGTTAATTAGATTGACATTTACCATGTCACTTTGTATTTTTATATTATATAGTTAATAAACTTACCATATATATCCAAGAGACCCCCAAGTGGTCCATTAATGATACACCTATCATGATATAGGTATATTGGCCGAACCTTATATTTTTAGGAATATAATAACAATTTTTAATATAATATTTTTTTAAAAACTATTTTATGTCAATTTTGACACTATTTGGTAATAGATTTTTGTGAAAATCATAACAGAATTATTAGTTCGAAAAAAGTTAATTAAATCAATAATAACATGTCATATTAACATAGAAAAGTTTTGTAATTCATAAAAAGTCTCAAATTTCATTTATTTGGATATTTATAACATCAATTATGTCAATATTTCATTAATAAGATAATTACTGCATTATAATTGTTTCATAAATAAATTCAATTATTTTAAGTCTGAAAATTATAAATAAAATACCATTATGTAGAAAATATTTTTATATTTCTAATGAATATTTATAGTATAATTTATATTATGTATAAACCTATATTAAAAATGATTTAGTTATTAAACTTTGATTTTAACTATTTTAACCCTTCTTTAAATAAATTAATAATAAATGTCCTAATCTAATCCAAGTGGGCCTAAATGGTCATATTTTATTTCTAAGGTTGTTTTTGGCCGAATTACACTTATCCAATAGAATGAGTACATGTGTTATGGTAATAATAATATCATTTTTACTCTTAATTACCCTATTTACTTTTAATCGTGGTAAAAAAAAGTAAAAAGTTACTATTCACCAAAAATTATTTTCATCTCATTGAACCACATTTTAGTCTTTGATATTACCCATGTCTCTCAGATTTTCAAAATTCGACTCACAAAAGCGGTAAAATTATGTTTTATGAAAAATTCAGTTTTTTTAACTACCACTTTGTGGTTTCACTATTAATCAAAAAATGAAAGTTTCTAGAAAAATACCAAAAATTAGGCCTAAGGTATATTTGATATTATGAATTCAAAAATGATGTTTATTTTACCAAATTCAAAACATATCAGTTGCATTAATTAATTTAAAAATTAGTTCATGTCGTCAAAACAAATAGCGTGTTCTTAAGAGATAATAACTATTAAAAGAATGACACTTGTTTATATCTGGTTTAAATGTGAAATTACATACAATGACCAAAATTATATTAAATTGTAAAAATATATTCTAAATATACTTTAAAACCACTCAAATTAATAATTTATCACTATTAATTATTTTGATTAAAAAATTTGTTTTTAATTAAAATTTAGTAATTTCCACTATTCATCAGAATATGAAAGTTATCTGAAAAGTACCAAAATTTCACCCTAAGATAATTTTGATATTCCGAATCCAAAAATTAAGTCCATTTTGAAAGCTAAAATTTATAAAATTTCAAAAAGTAGGTATTACTATTCATAACGGCTAGTTCATAAAAATATTATAATAATATCTCGTTTAGTGAAACTCGGTATTGCGTACTAGACACTCTATCGAGGAAGGTCGTGATTGCATGTAATGCAGCCAAGTTAGGGTTGCGTGTTGTGAAAGACTCCTTTGTTGTAACGTACAACACAAGACATCAATAAAATTAAAAAGAATATTTCTCATAAAATCTCAGGGTGTTACATTTTGGTACATCTGGAGGACTTGCAGGGAAAGGGATTCATCTGACCCAGTGTTTCACCCTGGGATTCTCTGATGCTATTCGCCAAGAAGGCGTATGGAAGCTCATGACTATGTGTTGACTGTTGTCACCTGAATCAGGTGACCATAAAGAACAAGTACACACTTTTGATGACTGAAGACCTCTTTGATCAGCTCAAGGGGGCATGATGGTTCTCGAAGATAGACCTCAGATTAGGCTATCACTAGCTCAGACTTCGAGATGACGATGTGCTGAAGATGGCCTTCAGGTGTTGGTATGGTCACTATGCGTTCATGGTTATGCCCTTTGGCGTAACCAACGCTCCAGGGGTGTTCATGAGTCTCATGAACAGGATCTTTCAGCCTTACCTCAATCGTTTTGTCGTAGTATTCATTGACGACATACTGATTTACTTGACTACTGAGGAGGAGCATGCCTACCACTTGTGGGTTATACTGCATACACTCTGAGAGCACCATCTTTATGGTATGTTCTCTAAGTGCTAGTTCTGTATTCGAGAGGTTCATTTCTTGGGACATGTCATTTCATATGTTGGGGTTTCAGTGGACCCAGTGAAGATCGAGGCGTTACTTTCTTGGGATCCACCCAGGATCATGATGGAGGTGTGGAGTTTTCTAGGTCTGGCTGGGTACTATTAGAGATTTTTACCAAACTTCTTCATAGTTGCAGCACCGCTTTCATCATTGACGAAGAAGGGGAAACCCTTCATGTGGTCAGATAGATTCCAGCAGAGCTTTCATAAGCTGAGACAGAGATTGACCAGTGCGCCCATCATGAGGCTACCGGAAGAGGCCGTTGGGTACGTGGTTTACTGTGACGCATCAGGGACTAGACTTGGGTGTGTCCTGATGTAGGAGCAGGAAGTGATCGCCTTTGGTTCAAGGAAGTTGAGTCAGCACGAGCAGAACTACACCACTCATGACCTGGAGTTAGCAGCAGTGGTCTTCGCCCTGAAGATGTGGCGGCACTATTTGATTGGTGAGGGCTTTACATTCTACTCTGACTACCAGAGTCTCAGGTACATTTTCTTGTAGAAGGACCTGAACCTGAGACAGTGGCGATGGCTCGAGTTTCTCCAGGAATATGACTTTGATATAGTCTATACTCCTGGGAAGGGGAACGTAGTAGCTGATACTCTCAGCAGTAGATCGGGTAT
Organism: Viscum album; assembly: GCA_963277665.1. NCBI lineage: Eukaryota > Viridiplantae > Streptophyta > Magnoliopsida > Santalales > Viscaceae > Viscum > Viscum album. Next base: position 281,165,052 of record OY728152.1, read on the forward strand.
ACAGCTGCTAGGGGAGGCAACGGAGCAGCTAGCCGCGTTTCAGATATCCTTTGTGGATAGAGATGGGGCAACCTTTCTACAATCTCTCACAGTCACTCCTCCACTACTTCAGCTGGTTAGAGAGGTACATCATGAAGACGTTGACTGTGAGATGCGACATGCTCAGATTTCCACAGGGCAGGCTCCTGATGGATTTTCTGAAGGAGGAGAGAACGACATCCTCTTCGGGGGACGTACCATGGTACCAGTTGCATGGAAAAAGGAAGTTCTGAGGGAGTTTCACACTTCCCCTCTAGCGGTACATCTAGGAGTGGCGAAGATGTACTAGGACCTCAGACCACAACACTAGTGTCCGGGTATGAAGAAGGCTATAGCAGAGTTTGTTTTATGATGCCTCACTAGCCAGCAAGTGAAGGCGTTGCACCAGGTACCAGCAGGCTTGGTACAACCCTTAGTGGTTCTGGAGTGCAAGTGGGACGAGATATCTATGGATTTTATGACGGGGCTTCCACATACTTCCAGAGGACACGACTCTATCTAGGTGATCGTAGACCAACTCACCAAGTCATCCCACTTCCTACCGATCAAATTGCAGGGCTCAGTAGAGATCATGGAACGCCTCAACGTTCAGGAGATCGTACGGATTCATGGTGTGCCATTGTCTATTGTCTCCAATCAAGACGCTCTCTTTACTTCCTAGCTTTGGAAGGGGTAGCAGGAGGCATTTGGGATGCAGCCACGCATGAGCACTGCCTTTCATCCTCAGTCGGATGGCTAGACGGAGAAGACCATTCAAACTCTCTAGGACATGCTCCATGCATGTGTCCTTGACTTTGGTCATAGCTGGGTGGATAACCTACCCTTGTTGGATTTTGTGTACAACAAAAACTATCACTCCATCATCGGGATGGCACCATACAAGGCATCGTACGACCGACCTTGCAGATCACCTCTGTGTTGGACTAACCCTGGGGAGTCAGCACTTGTAGGACCAGAGATAGTTCAGGCTACGATGGAGAAGGTTCAGATCATCCATGAGCGGATGAGGGCTACACAGAGCAGACATAATTCCTATGCAGATAGGAGATGGAGACCACTAGATTTCGAGGATGGTGACCACGTTTTCTTAAGGGTCTCACCTCGATGTGGATTACTGAGATTTGGTCGGGGCGGCAAGTTATCTATGTGCTTCATCGGACCATTCCAGGTCCTCAACAGGGTAGGTGAGGTGGATTACTACCTGGCCCTTCCACCTCAGTTGTACTGGGTGCATGAAGTCTTCCACGTATCTCAGTTGAGGAGATATGTGCACGACCCATCACACATCATCGATCACGGGGATCTGGACATCGATGACGGGGTGACATTCACGGAGGTCCAGGTGGAGACCAAGGATCAAAAGGAGTGGGTCCTATGTGAATGTTCTATTCCTCTAGTGTGTATTTGTTTGCAGCATGGGAACCTCCAGGAGAGCACATGGGAGCGGGAGCCTCAGATGCGTGCTCAGTACCCTCATTTGTTCCCCTAGTCTATGTTGTAGCTTTACGGGGACGTAAATCCCTGAGGTGGGGGTAATGTAAAGACCCGGAAATTTCAAAGAATTTTTTTCATAAATTCTTTAAAATTTTTTGAGTACGCAGTTTCTGATGGTACCTAATTCCGAGGCCCGGTCTGCCCAGAATAATTTTCTAAAGTTTAGCTTAGGTACATTCAGTGAATGAAGGAGCAGGTTTTTCTATCTTTTGAATCGGTGCTCGGAATTGAAATCTGAGGGCACCGATGAAACCGCACCACCGGTAATTTCTTCAGGGGACCATTACCGCAGTTGCGTTATATGCGGGGTGTAAGTTAAAAAATGGGGTTAAATTATGAAGTTAAATAAAATTGTCAGGACAATTTTATTTATATCTATGGATGTCAATTTCTCCCATGGGAAGTTATTGGTGGGTCCCACACCCACCCAACTTCCCATGTGTGGATATTTGAGAGGTGAGGCCCACACGATCCCCAACCCTTCATCTCCCTATAACCGCCCTTAAACCCCAATTAAACTCCCTTGTTTAATTCATGAAAACCCCGTTAATTATGAGGACTCTACCTCTCCCTCTCTCCCTCTTTAATGTTTGCCAACATACCTTAATTAATTAAATTAACCTCTTCAATTAATTAATTAATTGATTTTTATTTTGAATTTTAAATTTCATGTGTTAATAAAATAATAGCTTTAGCCTATTATTTTATTTTGGGGGGGCATTTGTTTTGTTAAGGAGAGTTGGGAGAGAGCTCTTGAGAAAGAGAGAAAAGTATTCCTCTCCTCAACGAAGAACAGTTTTCTTCTCCGACGAAGAACAACAACCTTCAATGAAGAACAACTCAGAGAAGAACGCTCCATGATTCTCTAATCCTATTCTTCCTCCGCATCAGGGGAGGGGACACCAACGTGGGGAACTCACCAACATTGACGATTCTTTCTCCGATGTTGACAGAGATACATCGCTTTCCATGTCTACGACGAACAAACCATATCCGAGGTAAGGGTTGTTCATTTTTTGAAGTGTTTATCTCATACCCCATTCTTTGTAGGAAATCATTGTTAAGTTTCAGCCAACTTCTACCACCTAACACGGAGGGCGTGGGCTGAACACACATAGTCCGACGACCCTCCATAGTCCCTTTTGATTGCGATGGAAACCATGACAAGAATGTGGCGATGAATGGGAGTGGCGGCCGTGCGCCGGCCACATGCGGAAGAACAGGTTGGCCATAGCCAGTCGGGCCTAAGGGAAGAACTGCAGCACCGCACTGCAGAAGACTGCGTCCTGCCTCAGTGGGCCGGTTTTGTGGAAGAACCAGTCTGCCCGTCGGCCTGCCGGGTGGAGGAAATCCATGGAGCCAGGATGGCGCCGCACAGGACGAACTGTGGCCCGCCCGAGCGGGTAGTTCGCACTAAGAAGGCCGGTCGGCTTTGGTAGTCTGGTTAGGGAGGGCGATTCCACTTGGCGCCCCCAGTTCGGCCAGCCCCCCCCCCTCAGCCCGCGCGGCCAGTCGGTCGAGCTGCGGCCGGCCGGACCACGCAGGGCCGGGCCACGCCCTGCTGGTCGGGCCGCACCGGGCCAAGCCGCGCATTTCACTGAGACGGTCCGACACCATCAGGGTCGAACCCGCTAAGACCAGGTTGAACCGACCCTCTAGTCGACTGGGCTTAACGGGTCGGGCCCATTTTCACTTAAATGTGAATAACTCGAAGACTGCACGTCCGATCGACGTTCCGTCTACAGCACTATGACCCTCGCGATGAGGAGACCATTTTGCGATCCTCATAGTGAGTTTTGGATGACTTTGTATTATGTCCGGGTTATAAATGAGCATATTTCTAACCGGGACCCTAAAATGAATAAGCCAATATCTCTCAGACCGGGCGTCCGATTGAAGCGCCATCAGTCGCGTTGAGTTCCTTTTGACGAGAAGGAACATTGGGATACATCGTATCCGGACTTCATGATAGTTGATGTATCGAACCCCTTTACTTGAGGAGTGGACCCTCTTTGAATCGAGAATGCTGTGTGTGGGAACCCTAGGGCTGGCTGCAACTACGACGACTACCGTGCTGGGATCCTCCGTGGGTTCAACGACAATGACGACTGTACTTGGATCTTTTCTGGGTTCGGTAGTGAGGACGACTGTACTTGGATATTCTGTGGTTTCATCAGCGATGATGAGTGTAATTGGATCCTACGTGGGTTCAGCAGCGGTGGTTACTGTACTTGGATCCTCCGTGGGTTCAGCAACGACGACTTTTGTACTGGGATCCTATGTGGGTTCGGGAGAGGAGATGATTCAGAGGCTACATCTAATCATCTCCACCCCTATTCATAAGTTTTATACTCGTGTGATTTGAGTCTTGACTATTCAATCATTACCATTGGTATGATTGAATTCTTTCATGTGTGGATTGTGATGTTCATGGGCTCAAGAGTTGGAGCCAAACTAGAATTGATTACTCAGGTATATGTATGGGCATATACCTAAGTAGAGTCGGTCGATACTTCGTGATTGTATCTTTCCTTTGCAGTTTATCCTTTTAGGATTCTAGGAGACCTTCGGGGGTCTCGGGGTCCCTATTGAGTATCGTATACTCACCCTAGCAAGGGCTATTCCCGCACAATGTTGTGTTGGATGCAGACGATGGACAACACTGATCGAGGTGGAGGATTTTGGAGCTTGATGGTACTCGGAGATGGACCACTAGACGGGACATACACAGAGCAGATGGCCGAACCTGAGGAGCTGAAGGGACCATCTATACCCACCCTTCAAGTGGGATATTCAGAGGACGAATTGGTGGTTGCTGCTTTACTTTTCTACTATTTTACTTTCTATTTAGTTGTACTGTACTTTCAGTTGGGTTTGTATACTGGCCCATTTACTATTCAGCACTTACTTTTGTACTTAGTTTACTTAGTTCTTACTTCAGTTGTGTAATCTGTTGTGTTTGTTTACTTTTATAAAGGAAATGCCTTCCCTTTTATTAGGATTTACACCTTTCGTGCTAGTCTCCAGCCCCTGGCCTATGGAAGGCGGGCTTGGGGTAGTCACGGCACGGGCCCCAAGGACGGTTCGTGACAAATATATTGATGAGAGTTATTTTTGATGAGTTACTCAAATTGGTTACTAATTTTTCTTCCATGCGCATGTAGGTTTCTAGCATAGAGAACATTTTTCTTGAATCATATTTAGAAAACCTTGTGTGTTAGAATTAAAACTACTACCATAAAACATAAAATATTCCTTTTTAAAAAAAATTAGAAACTTCTAGTTATAATCTCAAATGATTTAGAGCCGATTAAATAACACCAACTGTTAAAAATTGTAAAAAGTAATTCTAGGGCTATAGGTTAGACATTAGGGGACATCCTAGGGATTATCCCTACCACCTTCATATATATGATTTGGTTGGAAGATGAATGCAAACCGTTGAGAAATCCCCAAAGGAGGCACAACCTGACACTTCTATAATTAGTAAAAAATGTCTTAAAAAGTCTTTTAGGGCCTGGAATAATCCACCCCATCTCGAACTATGAATTGGTGAGTCACATCCATATTTACCCAAAGAAACTGGTCACACAATTTTGCAAAATGAGAACAATGAGTTAGTTCCCACAAGAATACAAAATAGATGGATAGTTTTTATATATTATAGGATATTAAACCATTTTGAAATAAAAGACCACTTCCTCCTACCCTTTGTTGACCAAATGTTAGAGAGACTATCTGGGAAGGTCTATTATTGCTTCCATGATGAATTTTTTAGGTATTTTCATGATCTAATATCTCCTTGTAATAAATAAAAGTCCACCTTAACCTGTCCATTTGGTACATTTTCTTACTAAAGTAAACTTTTCAGTATTTTCAATGCCCCAAGTACCGTTCAGTATTGCATGGTATGTATTGTCTCATACCTGATTGAAAAAGGTGTGTAGGTATTCTTTATTGACTTTAATGTGTATGGAACTTGATTTCAAAGTCTTCTACAGAGTCCAGAAAATGTTTCAAAAATATGTACTAGAAAAAACATGGTTTTAAATTTTACAAATTATCATTTTAATGTATAAAAAGGAAATGTTCTGGACCATTTAATTTCTAAATATGGGAATAAATTTTAAAAATACAAAGTTTATATTGTTTCCACACTTTCTTACCCCACTAAAATGAGTCACATTATATCATTTCTAGTACTTGTTGGATTTCATATATAGTTCATCAGAGACTTTAGAAAAATATCTTTTCCCTAAGTTAACCTAATCAAGAAGGAAAAAAATTCTATTTTTAATGATTCAGTAAGGAAAACCTTTGGTAAATTGAAAACCAATATTGACCACTTCCCCCATTATCTGTACACCAAACTAAAATCACACCTTTAAGATTCTAGGTGTGCTTCTTAACAAGCTGTAAGAGATGTGCTTTCCTAGAAGAATGATAAAATTCCAAAAGTGATATCCAACAATTCAAAGACCGTGGATACTTCCCATATTAACTAAAATATAGAGAATATGATTTAATTTATTTTTGTAGATTTCAAAAAATTATCAATCTTATATTTTAGGGAGTAAATTAACTATTTATTCTGATCCTGCATCTTTGAGATTTTCGATTAAGAAAATGGATGCAAAGACCAAACATATGAGATGGATGTTTCTATTATAATATTTTTACCCGGTGATTAAAGAAATGAAGGGAATTGAAAATAAAATGGTTGAAAACATGAGAAGGTTTCCTCACACTTTCGAGGAAGAACTAATACCCAATACTAATCTAGATGAATCATTCCCTGGTGAGAAATTGTAACACCTCACCCAAGTTCCCCAGTATGATTACATAATGAATTTAATATTCACAACAAAGGTACTCGCCTTTTCTAAACATAATTCTCCAAAACTAAAATCTAAATCTAAATATTAGGTTTGGGAGTATCCATATTTATAGAAAATTTCAAATAACCATGTCATTAAAAGGTGCATCCCTAAGAGGGAAATGAATTCTATGCATTCATTATGTCAAAAAATTGCATGTGGAGGCCCCTTTGTAACCCAAATAACTGCTATAAGAAATTATAAGTTGGATTTTTTTGTCCCTTGATTTATAAAAAGATGCATTATATTTGTAAAAAGGTCTAAAATGCCTGTTTTTTTGTATAATTTTCAACCAAAAAACATTGTTGTTTTATGAGATATTCAATGTATGGTATATTGAATTCATGTGCTCATTTTCTATTTCATTTGGATTTTCCAATATTCTATTAGTAGTACACTTAGTTTCTAAGTGGATTTAAATGAAAACTAATTGAACTGATGATTCAAAAAATGTGATTGTGTTTCTGAAATTAATCATTTTTTGATAGTTAAGAATACCTAAAGCTATAATAAATTATCAAGGAACTCACTTCTACAACAACAACATGGAGGCCCTCATGAAGAAATATGGAGTGCACCAAAACAAATCCACTTCCTACCATCCAGAGATAAATGGACTAAATAAGATTTCCAATAGATAGCTCAAAGGAATTATTGAGAAGACATTGCATTCCAACTACACAGACTAGAGTAAGAAATTAGAAAATGCAATGTGTTCATATAGAAATCCCTTGAAAACTCTCAAAGTAAAGTCACCCTATAAGATGTTTATGGAAAAAACATCCAATTTCATATTAATATTCTAGAAAAATTCCATTAGGCTGTAAAAATAGTGAACATGGAGTTCAATATAGCTGGAGAATAGAGGAATCTACCGATGTTAGATCTTAATGAGCTTACAAGGTAATCATACATCCACTCACTCTTTTACAAGTAGAAAACAAAATATTCTCCTAAAGTTTTGATCTAGAAAAGATAATTTCTATTTGGATACAATGGGTTTTTGTCGTCTTAAAGGATGTAGCTCTTACATGGTAAGATTTGTTCCAAATGGATAGGGCCATAAATAGATTCTAATAACATTCTTTTCGGTCTAGTTGAAATTGAAGGAGAAGGTTCAAAACATCAATTCAAGGTAAATGACCAACAATAGAAGAAGTAACAGGATTATTTTTGGAAATAACATATAGATGATTCCAAACTCCTCAATATTATGGATAAATAATTCACTATTAGGTTTTCTCTTTCCATTTTATTTTCCTAGCTAGTCATTTTATTTTGAACGATCTTTCTTTAATAAATGCATGATAGAATTCAATTGGAAGTATGTTTGAACCATGTGTGGGGGAGATGGAAGAGGCAGTTTCATGATGTTAATATCATTGTTTATACTTTATAATAAATAATAAACCTAAAAGAATAGAACAAAACTTAAATTCTGTTTTAAGAACCTGTACATAGTCATGTAGGATTTTGTTTTAGATTTTATAAATACAAGAGTGTAAAAAATAAATAACTAAAAAAATAAAAGAGAAGATGTAAAAAACACACATATATATATATATCTGTGTGTGTGTGTGTGTTTTTCTATTTGTGAATATTTTAAATAAAATTTTTGTACAGTTTCTATTTTCATTTGTCAACAATTCCTAAACTTCATGTTGTCTTACCAAGTGTGAAAATATTATGCTAGAATTAAAGTAATTCATTGGTTCCAAAACTCTAAGACTTAATTGACTATTGAGTGAAATCGGCCATTTACTTCATATAATTTGGGTCTCATAACTAGGAAAAGGAGTGTGAGTGAAAATATTTTTGTGGTACAAAATTTATAACCCAAGGACACTAGAAATTTTGAACTTAATATGTGGTAACTTGACCTCTCTGAGAAATAACACATTAGGGAACCAAATAAAATAAAAAGGACACAAATCCTTTTTAAAATGGATTAATATAGGAAATTGAGAACCCATAGTGGGTCTCTGAGATAATCAAACCATGTGTGTGAGTATCCCTTTGTAAATTTGAATAAGTTCTATTTCATAGGGCCTTACACATGACTGAAAAAAAAAATGAATAAGCGCCTATGTCAAAAATGATTTTATTTATGTGAGGTGAATATTTAACCCATAAAGGGGGAAATTTACTTATAACAAATTCATATGATTTGTATCAATAAGGTGGAAATTTGAAAATTGATTTAAGAAACATATAAATGAGGAAAAGTGGAAGTGCCACTTGTTAAAACATTGATTCAAAATAAATCTCATTTGATCCACTCCTGAACTAGAACATTGATTAATTGAAGTAAAAAAATGAATTGATTCACATATGAGTCATGATAGTTCAAACATTGGAGGAATTTTTTATTAATTTCAATTATATCTATTAAATTTGAATCTAGATATAATAAATATTTCCTTTTTTCTTGAATTAAATGATATAATTATCCAAGAGTTCAATAGTTAAAGTGTGGGGGAGTGATGTGAGATGAAAATTTGAAAAAAATGCTGAATTTCTTTGAAATAAAACAACAAATTAAACAAATACAAGGTAAAAAAGTAGTTTTTTGGTTTTTTTGAAATTATGGATTTATTTATTTAATGTACCAAATAATAATTTTTAATGGTTTAATAATTTTTTGATATAAATTATGAAACCATACATTTTTTTAAATGTTAAATTATAATTATTGATCTGAAATAAAAATTCTGAAAAGGATTAATTTTTATGAAGTTTTAATTTTTCCAATAATTTTGTGAATTTAATGAAAATATATAAATTAAAATCATTTTTGAGAAAAAAAATTGATTTTTAGGTTCAATCATAAAATGAATGTGAATTCTAAATTTGGGAAAGTTTGTTTTTCATAATTTATATTATTTATGAATTTTGAATAAGGTATTTTACCCCTTCATATCCATACACAACCATAGTCGAGTTCAATCATGCATATCCGCACATAGATCTAACCATGAACATCAATCCACTGGCAGTACAGTGACAGCACACACCACTGCCTCCTCTTCTACCACCACCGTCAACATTTGATCTACTACTACTGTCTTAACCAACTGCTTCAAGTGGTGCCTTTCCTCTTCCCATGTGCTACTACCACCACGGTAGTACCGTCCCACATCCACTATCATAAGTATCCACTGGTTCTATTGCCCCACCACGAAACCCTCACTGAAGAAGAAATATGGCGCTGTTGTGTTTCTTAGATATGGTTGTGATGATTCTCTTTGATGAAGACTGAATAGAGCCATATCCGATCTAGTTTGGAACAAAGATTCCACCCACCTTTCCAAATCTCACCATTTCATCACCTCCCCACTATGAACTGAATCCAAAATGGCTACTCACATGATGAAAGAACACACATCCACCACTGATGGCATGAAGAAGAGCCTCCACTCTAAACCTTGCATCATCGAATGAGTCAGATCTCGCCATAGAACACTGCAAACAACCATTTATTGGAACTCCTCTATCATGTTTAATCCATCCCCCTATTAAATGAGACTAAATCAAAGCTTTAAAATGCTAGATATTTTTTTCATCAACCTCTATGGAGAAGAGATCTGATGTTGCACCATCCAAGTTGGTGTCTTCTTGAAAAATAACCCTTAAGAGTTGCACCACTGAGCCTCCTTAAAGATTCCCCATGTTCCTGCCAAATGAAAAAGAATAAAAAATTCCTAAGAGTAATAAAAGAAAAAATATAAGAAAAGTATTCATAATCATAATAATAAAATTACTAATAAAAATAAAAATAGATAATATATATAATTAAAAATAAAGGGGAAAAAAATAAATAATAAATATTATTACTATTATTAAGTATATATATATTATATATAATAAGAATAATTTATTCATTTTTCTATTTTTCATTTTTCATATTATGATTATAATGCACACAAACCAATTTGAAAAGCACAATTTTAGCGACATCCCATGCGCAAATCCTCATCATTTCTTTTTCAATCCACTAGAATTAGAATCCCAGTTATAATCATCATATTCTTCCTCAAGGCAGAGGTTAACATCAACCCCTAACACAATGCACCAACACATAGGCTCAGAGAATATTCTCAAAGAAGTACAAGCTCGATCATGAGAATATATTCCATGCTAGAAGAATTAGTGATGACACATGTAACCAAATTCACCTCACAAACTAAAAACATTCCTAAATAATTTGTGTATGATCATGCTACTAATGTTGAAAATTGTCAAAGCACCCAAAGACACTTGAGTGCTCTTCTATAAATAAATCCTTATTCATAGTGTAGGAGAGGATTCTCACTCGTACTCTCTCACTCTCAAAGGCTGGCTTCTATTGTCAATCACTGCTCACCGACTGTTTTTTCCATTTTCCTTTAATTTTTCATTGTAATAACTTAAATGATGGAATGCTTCATCATTTTTTATATCACCAAAGATAATTCCCTTATTTCCCTAGTTGATGAATTCAAATCACTAAATTCTCATTCCACGATATATCTTAATTATTTTAATCAATTATATATTTCTTCTGGTTTTAGCTTTTATTATCTTTTACTCATTATCAGAATTTCACACACAATACACTCAAATATAAATCATCGCATGTGATAGTAAGTAGAAGAATAATTCTAGGGTGATCATAGATATCCAATCACTAGGATAAGAATGTTTAAGGGATATAATGATCATTATATTTGTCTAACTAAAAATTATAATAAAATAAAAGTAATAAATGAGAATTCGATGGATTAGTGAAAGAATATAGAAAACTGAATAATAATTTAATAGTATAAGGGGGTAATTATATAAGGTGATACCACCTCTCTTTAAGTTGATATTAAAACCAAGATATTTCACCTGTTGTCTACAACAAATTCGAACCCGCTGAAAAAATATTTAAACACACTCACAACACTATCTTCTCTAAACACAACCCAAGTACAGCCCTACTACATTTATCTCGAGTTTATAAATTCATTTTATTGATAACCACATTATAGTCACACATAAATATCTTTATTAGTGTTTTATAAAAATTATTAATAATTACAAATAGTATTTATAAAAAATTATTTTCCATTAAAAAAAAGTTTCTAATTGTATTTTTATATTTTATTTAAATACTCAAATAAAAAATTATAGAAATTTAATTTGAAAAAATAAAATTATTTTTAAATTTTTAATATGAAAATTATCTTAGAATACATTTTTGTTTTTTTATAAAATAAATTATTTCTAGAAATATAGTGAACCGTACCGATTTTTTCAAATACATTCAATTTTATGACATTATGAATAGAATGTTTTTGAAAAAAATTAATATAAATATAAATATATATTATAATTGGAATTTAGGTATTTGAAAATAATATTGTGGATTCATAAAATCAAAGTTCAACATTTTATAAAATTGTGTAAAGTTTTATGAAAAATATTTGTCATTCATTTCTTTAATTAAGTTTGAAAATGATGAAAATTTGGTTATGAATTTATTTCACTAATAAATAAATTTTATTTGATAAATAATAATATTATTAATATAATTATAGTCATTAAAATTGAAAAAAAAATCAATATGTAAAAATTATGGTTAAAAATAGGGTTTTCTAAAATAAATGGGTTTATACCCATTACATACATTACCGTTAAAATTAATCTCCCCAAACATATAAAGTTAATATAAGAAAATTATTTTTATATTTGATTTAATAATTATAATATGTTTTAATATAGACAGTTTTATTTTTAGGTATAAAAAATAAATTATTATGATTAATGTTAATTACAACGATAATGGTGAAATGATTATTTTAAAATCATTGGTTTTTTATATCAGGGATTTGTACTGAATCAATTAAAATAATAAATTTATTTTATAAACATTAAATTATATATAAAAAATAAATATATATTTTAAAAACCATTTAATTTGTTCCAAAATTATAATATTAATATTCCATAATGCTCAAAATGAAATTTCTCTACTAAAACAGCTTTTAAAAAAATTAGCTATTTTAATTGAATTTTCAAAATTATAATATTTATAAATTGAAATGGGTTAAATAGAGGTGGAATTTAGTTCCATAATAGTGAAATTTGGTTTTATGGGTTGGGTTATATTTTTTGAAAAACATAAATCAACTTAACTAAAAACTAGTCACCTTGTTTAAAAGTAAAAGAGTAAAATGTAAAGCCTTAATGGTAAGAACCACAATAACATGTTTAAAACTAGTTTGGAAATCCCTTTTTGAGCCCTTAAAAACCCAAATACAACTCAAACTATATTATTTTGAAACTTTTGATCCATTTACCTTGGAATAGTTTCATGAAATCACTACTGGAAATTAGATCTTTCCCAACGCTTCTATACCAACGGTTTGAAAAAACTGTTGGTATAGGTCCCCTTTCCCAACGGTTTGGCCAAACTGTTGGGAAAGGCCCCCAAATTGGCCACTTTTCCCAACGGTTTGGCCAAACCATTGGGAAAGGCCCCCAAATTGGCCACTTTTCCCAACGGTTTGGCCAAACCGTTGGGAAAGGCCCGCAAATATACCACTATTCCCAACGGTTTGGCCAAACCATTGGGAAAGGTCCCCAAATATGCCACTTTTCCCAACGGTTTGGCCAAACCGTTGGGATAGGTCTAACTTTCCCAATGGTTTTTCCAAACCGTTGGGAAAAGTGGGCCAAAATTCAACATCCTACGCAGGATGAAAATCAAAACCAATGACCTATACCAACGGTTGTTAAAACCATTGGTATAGGTACTTTTATTTTTTATCGGACCTTCATACCGAGAACATTATATAAATCAAAAATTAAAATATTTATGAGAATACATATATATATTTATGTAATTATGATCAGAAAAGTCATGTTAGGTTAGTGGTTGAGTCGTTCAATGATAAACAAGGGGTCCTGGGATCAAATCCGAGCGGATGTTTTATTTTTTGAATTTATATACCAACGGTTCCATTACCGTTGGTATAGATTTCATATTACCTATACCAACGGTTTCCAAAACCGTTGGTATAGGTCTATACCAACGGTTTTTGGAAAGCCGTTGGTATAGACCTATCCCAACGGCTTACTTGGCTACGGTTCTCCAAACCGTTGGTATAGGCTATACCAACGGTTTGGAGGCCTATACCAACGGTTCCAAACCGTTGGTAAAGGTTAGTTTTCCAGTAGTGAATTATTAAAATATAAATGGTGTTTCCAAAAGTGTTATTTTCCTCTCTTATAAAATTGGGTAACCTACACCCATTAAAATATTCACATACTATTTTAAATGTCCTTTAAACACTTTTAGGATATCCTCTCCAGAATTAACTCAGAGTTTCTTAAAAAGGAATCAAATGAATTTAGGCTAATCCCTAAAATCGCAAGGATTTTTCCAAGGAAATGTCAAGTCTCAAACAGAAGTATTATTTTGTTCTTATGTTTTTCTCCTTAATATTACTCTTAAAAATATATTATATACATAAAAATATATTATATTAGTATCATTATTGTAATTATATTTTGTTATAATAATTTAATAACTGTTATTTATTCCTCTTCATCCACTAAGAAAAACAAAAGTAACGTTAGTGCGTTGTGCAAGCTACTGCCTCTATTAAGTGGTGACTTAAATTTCTTTATCAACTCCATGAATGGATAATAAAAAGGGTGTTATGGATGAATAATTTTTTATATTTAAAATATAACTATGATTATGAATTTTAAAATTATCATTTAACTTTTTCACTCTCATTTGTAGAGAAATTGAAATATTAATCATGAGTACGTGCAGACTTTCACCTCCATGGCCAATGAGTTTCATTTGTCATCATCACCGATAATGGTTGGATTTAAAAATATATTGAATATATAAATATTATTTCCATTAAACTATTAATATCATATAGATTATGAAACTATTTTACAATGCTTTCAACTATAGTCAATATACATTCGGAGTTACGTGAAAATTGACTGAAAAACCTTAAGTAACCGATGTGTGTAAGAAAGCTATATCCTAAATAAATAACATATCATAGTTAAAGGACTATATAATATTAAATATAGAAGAATAAGTTTCTTTGGTATATATATAATTGATTTAATTTAAATTTCCAAGAATTTAAGGGAAGAAAACCTTTAGGCATGAAGAACTGATTTTCATCTCTATTTACCTTTATTGAGACGTGCTTTAATATTGTATCCAATTTATTATTTATATGGTTTATAGACTATGAAAGAATCTGTTTTGATATAAAATATGAGTTAATTCATTGTATTTAAGGATACATATGATTTTCAATCTTCTAATGACTTTCGAATAAAAAATTACTAAAGTTGTAAGGGTTTCATCTCCAAATTTCCTTCCATAAAACACATTTTCTTTTTCACACCAAATTTCATTTAAATGAGGTGTATATTATCCATTAGATTTATAATATAATGATTTATCTTTATTCATGGTATTATATATAAAAATTAATTCTTTATCTCTCTTAATTTATATTTATTTTAATGTTTCTTAAGTCTTAAGGGTTCGGGCTTAATCACCCTTTATTATGGCACACTTGATATTATTAACCAATCATAATTTATGATGTATGTAATTACCAAATGATTTATACTATAATAAATGTTTTTTAACATATAAAATTCACTTCCATTCATTCACTCTCTTATTTTGGTCTATTATTGAGGTGTTCTCAAAAATATAAGTGTCTTTCATAACTCAACTTGATTTGTTGAGTTACAAAGTTTTTCCTTGAATTCCATCAATAATTTAATATGGTATGTTCAATATCTATCATAGGATATCACTTATTGATTAAATTATTCCTTATTAGTATTTCCTAGTCATTTTTAAAAATGTAACTATGTTATGTATAATTCTCATCCATATAAATGACAGTTTCCTTGCCTAGTCCATAATTTCCCATCCAACCAATATTATCCTTTTTTCCTTGAAACCTAATTACTTTTTATATTACTTGAACATAAAATTTACCTACATATATTTTGAAAAGAATGTTTTATTTTCTTATTTTACAATGTTTTGTTTCAACAAATTTATTTTAAAATATAAATAGGGATCTTTCATACCTCCTTCGTGACTTATCAATTATGAATTCAATTTATTTTTCTCCCTTTTTATGAAATATTTCATCATGTAACTCTTATATATATTTTATTTATGTCCCTAAAATATAGACATAGTTTAATATACTCTTAATCTATAGGGTTAGACAAGTTTTTAGTTCCCATTTAAATTCCCACTTTTAAGTAAACCCGATATAATGTAAACATCATATTTCTGATCTCATGTCAAGAAGCATCCCCATAAAATGAATTTAAAACATTAATAAATTATAAAAAATCATCATTATACTATAAATAACCCTCTTTTTTCAATTATTGTTTTATAGAAAATGATATTTTCTTTCCTACTTTAAAATAGCCTTTACTTATTCTATAAAGCTTCACTCAAATACTTCTCTTTCAACCTTTATTCACTAAGATTTCTAATTATTTCTCTATATTGGAACTCTATGTTCAAGACCTAAGTTCCATTTTCAATTATTAATTTTCAAAATGATTTAATTATAACCTATATAATAAAAAATTATGATGTAGCCTTATTTTATACAATGAAATCAAACGTTTTAAACTCACTTCTATCTCATAGGTTTTACCATGATTATGATTTATCTACAGTTTCTTTTCCACATATGGAATGAATCTATATGGTTTTAATTGTGTGATGGGTGGGACTTGAATTATACATCCCTATAATACATTGAAGATTATTTTTATCTCATGAGACATCATATATGGTGCGTTAGAGGTATATTACAGGACATACAGACCCTAAATTATATACCCCTATAAAGCATTGGGTGAAGATTTATATCTCATGAGATATTATTTAAGGGATTATGGAGTGAGTTTAAACCACCATGGTATATTTTTCACCATTTTTATGGGAATGGGGAGTAGACAAAATAAACCATGGGACTCTTCTTACTTTATTATGACGGCCTTGGGAGTGACCCTTGACTTATTTTTATGATGTCATGTATTATATTTTTGTCACATATTTCATGATTCCCTGGTCTTATTCATACATTTGTTTCTTGTTTACATGATTATAAACATTCAGTATATTATATCATGTTTTCATCTTAAATCTAATTTTATTCATTATTACCTTGTTTATTCCCTTACTAGGATTTCTAGATCACCATTTTCCTTATGTTTTTTAACCAGGATATCCTATACAGTTTTAGATGATTTGGGAGTAATGGGATCTATATGGAATTTTAAATAAAGATGATTTTTTTTAATATAGTGTATTTTTTATGTCTAATATTCCAAATACACTATCCCTCTTGATCATTAACATTTAGTTTTGGGAAAATATGTATTAAATCATGAAATAAAGCAAGATTAAGGATTGGGTCACTATAGTAAGTATTAGATAAGGGTATAGTTATTTTTTTATATTAGGATGACATAAAATTAGTGAAAACCCTAGGGATAATTATAAGGGATATGTCAAATTATATGATAACTTCATGGAATTTGGTAAAGTATAGTGTGAATGGTTTTCCTAGAAATGAATTTATGTCTAGATACTATAAGTGGATGCAGGCTCTAGCACAAATATAACTAAAGGTAATAACCCCAAAAAGGATGTTTTTGGTATTAACTAAATAGTCACCTTATGAATAAAAAATCGGCTTCGCTACACACTTGATTTCAAAATCCAGGGGGATATTCGTAGATTGTTCATATATGCTTTAAAAACTATTATAAAGGATTGATTTTTTTGTTACTTTGAGTGACTTGGTTGAGAAGTATAATACAACCCAATATAAGGTGAATAATTTTTAATCTAGAGTTACATAGCTTGGACCAATAATTTAATAATTTGATATAATAATGATATAGGTTAAAATGTGAATGATATAGGATAATTAAAGACTAATACAGATAGAACAAAATTAATGATAGGCTAACATGATGGTATTATAAAGTAAAAAATCATCGGGTTAAATTTACCTTTGGTTATCTAGGATACTTATCTTATAATGATAATAGTTCATCACTAAAATTAAACCCTTTTGGATTTAGTGATGGATAGAACCAAAACTAACTGAGTTAACCATCAGTGAGATAAAAAATTTAACATTATCTCGACAAACAATCCATCGTAATAGGAGCTATAATGAGAAACCATATGAATATTCCAAAACAATTGTCATAAAATATGATTAACTGGGTGACCATAGTTGAAATCATAAACCCACCAAAGAACATATGGATGGAGACCCATAGAAATTCGAATAATGAAGATAATGAAAGAAGGAATATTCAACCACAATTATGTCAAAAATTGTGGGAAGAAGCACCAAGTAAATTAACTAATAGGGTTAGTTAAATTTTTTATATGTGTTATACTTATCAATCATTCTCACTAATGTTAAAAAGATACAAAAAAAAGAAAAAATATGTAATAAAGTTTCTAATAATTATCCACTCATTATTCATTGTTTCAAATATAAGGAGTTTGGGAATTATACAAATTAAAATCCTAAACCTGGACCTCTGAGCAAAATAGGAATCAATGACCTATTTAAGAATATGAAAAACACTCATACTAATAGTATGTCATGAAATATGTGGGAAAACGGTACCCCCACCCATTAGGGATTTTAGGTATTGGAATCTGCTATATATAATCTAGTAAGCCTATAATGTTTTCTAAGAATATAAAATGAACACCCCAATGAATTTATTATCAAACAAAACTTTTAGTTATACTATTATATTTTCCCGAGTCAATTTTATTAAAATTTTCTCTATGAAAATATTATTATTTTTCCTTTCAATATGTTTATTATGATTTTGGAAATGGATTGGTTCTCTACACATGGAGGAATAATTATTTGGAATAACAAGATCACATTTCATGTCAACCTATGATAGTATATGTAAGGATAATATTAAATACTTTCTAAAAACAAACTATATAATTTGGGTCTGTATACCGAATAATGATACAGTCTTGGCTCAAATGGTTGGACAAAAACACAAAATTAGGGTTATGCCGATTTTGAGAATAAAGATATGTTTCCAAATTTGTAAGGTGGATATATAAATAAATTATACTTTAATTAATATATATCTTATATATAACCATAAAAAAAATTTAGTAATTTTTAACACCCCATGATTTCATAGTACGTTATCTTATTAAAATAATTCAATAGCTTGCGCTACAAGCAACACTGAGTTCGAGCGCAGCACAACTTACCAAACTGGCCATTCAAAAAGAGGTTATTAATAGTATTAATTACATTTTGAATCTTATATACTCTATATAATTTTAACATCCATATTTTTTGTTTCTTAGACGTAATATAAGAACAAATTCATTTTTTTCAGATAAAAGAAATATTTTTCAAAAAATGAAATTTTACCGCATTTTAATGGTGAACCATTTTTAAATCAAATATTTGACACTTTTATATATTCTATTTAATGAAATTAAATTATTCTATATAATTGGGACATAAAAATTTAGTTTGGATAAATTTTTGGTACTTTTATGATAATTTTCATATTTTGATGAATAGTGAAAAATACAATGTTTTAATTGAAAATAACTTTTTAATCAAAATAATTTATAGTGTTAAAGTATGAATTTTAATGGTTTTGAAGTATAATTAGATTATATTTTTATCATTTAATACAAACTAGGTCATTATAAGTAATTCCACATTTAAATTTGACATAAAAACATGTCAATATTTTGATATCTATTACTTTTTTAAAAAATCCCCCTTTTGGTTTTGACAACGGGAATTAATTTTAAATTAAAAAAATTAAAATACTATGTTTTGAAGTTGTTAAAATAGACTTCATTTTTGAATTCAGAATATCAAAATTATCTTAGGGTGATTTTTTGGTATTTTTCTGAAAATATTAAATTTTTGATGAATAGTGAAAAACATTGTGTTGCTATTTAAAACCAAATTTTTATTTAAATAATCATTTATTTTATTTAAATTTATTTTAAGTTAAAATAGATATATAATACCAATATAATTTCAATTTAATTCATTGTTGTCTTTTTATTATTAACTTGTATGAATAAAATTTTATTTAACTTTTTAATATTTTTTACCCACCTTCTAGGAGCATTTGAAAACTTGCATAAAACATAATTATACTGCTTCTATGAGTTGGATTTAAAAAATCTTAAAGACATGGTCAATATCAGTAAGTAAAATGTGGTTCAATAAAATGAAAATAATTTTTGTGTGAATAGTAACTTTTGACTTTTATTTACCACTGTTAAAATTAAACAGGGCAATTAAATATAAAAATGATTTTATAATCACCCTAACACATGTTGTAATTATTTGGGATATGTGTAATTATACCAAAAAAAATATTGGGAATAAAATATGATCCTTTAGGTCCATTTGGATTAGATTAGGACATTTATTATTATTTTATTTAAAGAAGAGTTAAAAGTGTTAAATTCAAAGTTTATTAACTAAACCATTTTTAATATAGGGTTATACATAAGATATATTGGACTATAAATATTAATTATAAAGATACAATGATTTCCTACATAATGTTATTTTATTTATAATTTTTAGATGTCAAGTAATTAAATGTATTTATGACATAATGATGATGTTGTAATTACCTTCTTAATGAAATATTAAAATAATTGATATTCTAAATACCCAAATAAATATAATTTGAGACTTTTTATAAATTACACTAATTTTTAAGTTAATTTGGCATTTTGGGGTTTATTAGATAAATGTTTTTCGAAGTTATAAGGTTTTTAGGACTTTCCTAAAAACAAAATACCAAATAGTGTCAAAATTAAAATAAATTATTTTTTAAAAACAATTACTATATTATTGGTTGATATAATATTATTAAAAAATCTATGGTTCGGAAAATGGGGTTAAATAATATTATATATATAATTAATGAACCACTTTAGGTTATCTTGGATGTTTATATTATGTTTATTAAGCATATAGTGTTAGAATAGAAGAAGACACCGTAAAAGTGAAACTATTTAACTATGAATTAAATCTAAAATATAAGGTTAAAATGGTAACTAAAAATTCTCTAAAACCAATTGGTTGATAGTAATTATACCCATAACAAACTAAGTCTATAAATAAATTCATTTTTATCCATTATAAACCTAATATTATTGTATAACAAATTAATATTTTAATCTATTCCTAAAGTGACCCTCACCCCTCTTATAAAAGCGAAATTCCCCTTCTCTCAATATCACATTTCCAAAGCCATTTGTCTCATCCAAAACCAGAAAAAATATCCTCCAAAAATTACTCACATAAATATAGAGACCTTAATTTGATCACAAATGCATCTTAAGAAGCCCTTTTGATCAACTCAAAAGGAAACACCTGAAGAAGAGGTAATAATATCACCAGCCTCTTTCAAGTTTTTTTCTTCATCCACTTCCTCTTTATTTGTTGTTTCCATACCAAAATAATAACTCATGTACCTCCTACATACTGTGATGTTATTATAGATATGGTACAATCATATACATTATTCTATCCATCCTATAAATGACAAAGTAACCATACCTGCGTTTGTATGGCTTGCCGTCTCTTCGTCGTGGTGTCGTTTGTTATTCAAACACTTCATTATTTGGATTGGTATAATAATGAGTATAACTGATGTAAATAAAAAATATGACATGTTAATGATTCTTTATATATATGATATGTCATTCAATTAAATATTATTTCACCATTAGTATTATGATATTGTCGCACGTGCATACGTACGGATTACAGCCTCCAAAAACGCGATGAGATTCATTCGCCATCATAATCATTCAAGAATAATTTTCATTTTATGATTAAAAATAATATTTGAAAACATTAGATAATTCTGTATATGAATGAAATACATTCTTTCCATAACAAACATGGCCTACATAACCAATCATATAAAGGAAAATGAATCAATTAACACCTCAAACGATGATACTACTGAAATATTATTAACAAAAGCAATATTATAGGATCATATATGATATCATATTTATGAATATAGTTCTTTTATAATTTAATAACAATATTTTAACTATTATAGAGAAGGTTAAAATTCCATCGACAAAGGAAAATCACAGGGTAAGGGTTAATTTCACAATCTCTTTATTATCTGAGGTTGTTTATACGTGAGTATCTACTGGGACTTCTTTATCATCCAAATCTGTGTTTCTTAAAAATATTTTTTAGAAGATCTTTACTATTTACTAGACTATGGGTTAAATTAATTTATACTTGGGTTTGACTTTTTATAAAAATTTTATAATGGAATCTTTCCGTCGTTTTCCAAACAAGGTCATTTATGACCTTTTCAAAAAAATTAAGGAAAGAATGTTTTTTAAACTTATATGGAGGGTGCAGCTATTTTCCACCATTATAACACCTTTGAAGCTTAATTTACAATATTTTAAGAATATTTTTAAAATAAATTTTTTCTTTTATAATTACATGACTTCTAAATGATTTCAAAATAGGAAGAGATATTTATCTCAAAAAGTTTTCATTTCATATATGTCAACAACCTTTGATGGATTTTAAACTTGTATGAAGTTGATTTATTATGATACAAATCTATCAAATTGTATTGAAGTATTTGTGATATATTTCAATCTGGATGTGTTATTTTTATACCATTCATGGTTTATGGATATATTATTTACATTTTGTATGCTAGTTTTAATATGAATGTTTATGTTATGTTTAAGCCTTTTCATATGAGGAATGAATTGGACTTAATAAGTGACGGGTGGATCCCACTATATCTCCTCAATGCATCGGTAGGTCTCATGAGACAAACTAGTGTCTCGTCATAAGGCCTTGACAAAAACTTATTTGTTGTCTTGACACGAAGCCTTGACTCTGTGGTTATGAAGTCTGGCATTATGTATTCCATCATTATGAAGTTGGATATTGATATTACATGTGATTATTCAACTAGTAGAATATCCATGTGAATAATAAAATGACATTATTTTATTTATCTTTGCCATATTATGATGAATTTTATGTTTAAAAGGCTTGTGTTTTTGTCATATACATTTCGTTAAATGTTTATTCTTATTTATGAATGTTTCTACTATATTGTTATCCTTACAAAGCATCTGAGATCACCCCTTTATTATGTTTTATTTTCTCAGGATTCCAAGAAATGTATTATGATTGATAAGTAGGGTTAAGGTATTGGATTAATGTCTTTATAAAATTATCATTATTTTCTAATATGTAATGTAATGGTTAGGTATGAAATCTATTTTCCAAGGCTGCTAAAATGATTTTCCCTTCAGAACATGATTCCTTATATCATGCCAATATATTAAAATAAGGCACCGACTCTAGGTAACTGGGGTCGGGGCGTTATAGTTGGTATAAAAGAAAGTTTAGTACATAACATGGAAACTAGATTTAGAAAAACTCTGATCAGATAACATTACACTAAGATAGAATTTTAGGATTAGTGTAGAATAACTTTCTAAAATTTTGGAAATTTAGAGATTTTGTTTATTTTACAAGCAATACATCCATGTCTGGATACAGGAAGGTGGAGACGGCTCTGGCACAAATGTACCTATTAGTGAAAACTCCGAAATGGAGTTTCGGGCTTGACCTGGAGTATCTCAGTACACAAAAATGGGCCTTACTGCACTCTTACTTACGACACTCTTGGGGGATATGCTTAGGATAATTCAAATTTTAACTACAAGCAATTATGAAGGATTTTGGAGTAAATACGTCCTCAATGAAAACATTTTATGATTATATATTATATGTATAATCTATTAAATTTATTTTAGGTATTTTACAAGTTTGGAATTATGAATTGTGATTCATAAACTAACATGGAGTATGCCATAGTTTAGAAATGATGCCTAGTAGAAGGATTGAGAATTACATCAATAGGCATGTTCGAAAGATTACGAAGGATCATATCTTTCATGGTATGAAGCCAACATTTAAAAGTAAAATAGTCAACCACGTATTCTCATCATAAGAATAAATAGTATCATGTGTTAATAAGATAAGTAAATAATTATCGGTGTCTTATGGCTGTGAATGAAAGCATGAAAAGAAATAGATAGAAGAGAGAAAGATGGATAAAGCGAAGAGGGGAAAGAAGGATTTCCCCATATGTGATAACTGTGGAAGGAATCAACATGGTAAATGCTTGAAGGAATGGGAGTTTGTTATAAGTGTGGAGAAAAAGGACGCCAAGTACATGATTTAAATTTTATGAAAAAGGTTTCAAATGTTCAATGTTTCATCTTCATAGAGTTGGTCCACTACGCGAATCAATGTCCAAATCATCAGAGTATAACCGAAATGATACTACTGGATAATAATCAAGTTATGATACAACTGAATATGAAGAGGAATTATTAGAGTTCTCATGTTGTTATTAAATTATTATGTCATTTGATTATTTTGTTAATGATGTACATATTATGAGAATTATAGTGTATATAAGGATTGTACGACAGTACTATTTCATTAAGGACTAGAGATTATGTGGAACCAAGAAATGTGACTGAATAGTTGGTTAACGTTTTTGGAAAATATATGGTTGAGAGAAAGATAAGCCATAATATGGTTCTGATACTGAGGTAGTGATTTTGGAATAATATATGATTGATTTAGATAAATTATATTAGATTTTATAGACTACCTTGAAACTGATTAATGATTTTAATATTCAATCATTGTTGGAGTTTACAACATTTTTTGATAGAAGGAGTATATCCAGTATCCTATAAGGAATAAGGGATGATGAATATAGTCAATATGGTGTTATGGAAATTCAGGGTGTTATAGTGTTTTAAAAGAATACATGATGAAGGTATTCACATGTTATTATGTAGAAAAAATGATATGCATTGTGTTTACCTTCCTTATATATTTTGGACTGTGAGTTTGTATAGAAGTATTTTCGATATTTCTAAAGGTTGGAATCGATTAAGTATGACATTGGATACTATTTTTAAGGTTAAATCATTTCTTGAGATTATTTTTGGATTGTTATAAAAAGGATAACCCAGAGGTCGGGCAACAACTCGTCGTAATTGGAAAGGCCGCGAGACTTGAACCCGCAACTGAAGGGCAACAGGGGTGAATCACCTACCACTGGCCTACATTATTTCTTGGTTTGAATAAAGTAGTTTTTTTATAATGGTCTGACAGATAAATTATAAATTTATTTTTTTGGAACCCTATACGATTAGGATAAATATAATAGTTTTGAATTATATTACCTTTTGGAGTGAAAGATTAGTTTGTGGTAGTAATTAGTTGAAGGATGAAACTCAACCTGTCGAGTATATATATATTTATTTCCTCTTATTATATGAATAAATTAATTAATAATCTTTTGGTAAGGGATATTAAAACCAAAAATGTGTTATCCTAATACCATATGTTTTTTTGAACCAATGATATTTTACATCATCTTAGATTGATGGCTTTGAGGCCCTTAATTTTACAACTGTTTGTGATGGATAACCTCAATCACTCCCAATAAATATTTACGTTTTCCTCTAATTATGTGTCTATAATTTCCACCAATGTTCTCTTAATCAAGATCATACTTTGGTGGTGACTTTTTCTTTTCCCTTTCCCTCTTATTAAGACTAAATTTTATTAAACCAATTTCCGATGTGGGTTTTCCACAAAGTTATTTTTTTCTACTTTTAACCTTTTATTTTTGAAGAACAATTCCAAATTGCGAGGAAAATTTTTTTTGAAGGATGGTAGAATGTAACACCCCAATATTTCATAGTATGTTATCTCATTAAAGTAATTCAATAGCTTAACCTACACACAACACCGAGTTTGAGCGCACCACAACATAACAAACTAGCCAATCAAAAAGTTGTTACCAATAGTATTGACTACATTTTGAATATTATATACTCTATATAATTTTAACATCCATATCATGTGTTTTCTTGACATAATATAAGAAAAAATTCATTTTTTCAGATAAAAGACGTATTTTTAAAAAATGTAATTTTAACGCCTTTTAATGGAGAACGCTTTTTAAACGAATATTTGAAACTTTTATATATTCAATTTAATAAAATTAAATTTTTCTTTAGATGTGGAATATAAAAATTTATTATGGATAAAGTTTTGGTACTTTTCTGATAACATTCATATTTTAACGAAAAGTGAAAAATACTAGGTTTTAATTGAAAAGAACATTTTTATTCGAAATAATTTATAGTGTTAAATTATGAATTTAAATGGTTTTGAAGTATAATTAAATTATATTTTTATCATTTAATATAATTTAGGCCATTATATGTAATTTCACATTTAAATTTGACATAAACACATTTCAATCATTTGATAGTTTTTTTCTTTTTTAAAAAAACTCTTTTTGGTTTTGACAATGGGAATTAGTTTTAAATTAATAAATGTGACTTCTATGTTTTGATTTTAGTAAAATAGACTTCATTTTTTAATTCATAATTTCAAAATTATCTTAGGGTTAATTTTTATTATTTTTCTAAAATCTTTCAATTTTTGATGAATTGTGAAAAATACTACTTTTCTATTTAAAACCAACTTTTTATTTAAATAATCATTTATTTTATTTAAATTTATTTTAAGTTAAAATAGATATATAATAGCAATATAAGTTCAATTTAATTCATTGGTGACTATTTATTATAAAAATAGATGTATAAAATTTTATTTAACTTTTTAACATTTTTTACCCACCTTCTAGGAGCATTTGATAATTTTTATAAAACATACTTTTACCACTTCTGTGAGTTGAATTTCAAAAATTTGAGAGACACGGTCAATATCAGTAAGTAAAATTTGGTTCAATAAAATGAAAATAATTTTTTGGAATAGTAACTTTTGACTTTTATTTACCACATTTAAAAGTAAACAGTGCAATTAAGGGTAAAAATGATTTTATAATTACCCAAAAAATTGTATTAATTATATTGGATATGTGTAATTAGAATATAATAATCCTTAGGAATGAAATATGATCCTTTAGGTCCACTCTGATTAGATTAGGGCATTTATTAATGTTTTATTTAAAGAAGAGTTAAAAGTGTTAAATTCAAAGTTTACTAACTAAACCATTTTTAATAGAGGGTTATAAAAAAATAAGTTCGACTATAAATATTCATTATAAAAATAAAAATATTTCCTACATTATGGTATTTTATTTATAATTTATAGATATGAAATAAATAAATTTATTAATGATATAATGATGATGCAGTAATTACCTTCTTTAATGAAATATTAAAATAATTTGTATTATAAATATCCAAATAAATAAAAATTGAAACTTTTTATGACTTACACTAATTTTATAGGTTAATATTACATTTCAAGGTTTATTAGATAAATTTATTTTTATGTGATAAGTTTTTTATTACTTTCATAAAAACAAAATACCAAATAGTGTCAAAATTGACATAAATTAGTTTTTAAAAACAAATACTTTGTTATTGGTTTATATAATATTCCAAAAAATCTAGGGTTCAGAATAATGGGTTACATAATATTATATATGTCATTAATGTACCACTTTATGTTATATTGGATTTTTAGAGTAAGTTTATTAACCATATAGTGTAAGAAAACAAGAACACACTGTAAAAGTTAAACTATTTAACTAAGAATTAAATATAAACGATAAGGTTACAATGGTAACCTAAACATGTATAAAACCTATTGGTTTATTGGATTTAGACCCATAACCTCATAAGTATTTAAATAAATTCATTTGTAGCCATTATAAACTGAATATTATTGTAAAATAAATTAATACCTTAGTCTTTTCCTAAAGTGACCCTCACCGCTCTTAATAAAGGGCACTTCCCCTTCTCTAGAAAGCACACCTCCAAAGCCATTTGGATCGGCCTAACCCTGCCCAAATATCCTCAAAACTACCCTCAAATAAACCTAGAGTCCTTAGTTTGATATGAAATCCAACTTAAGGATCCCTTTTGATCAACTCAAAAGGAAACACACGAAGAAGTCGTAATAATTTCACCACCCTCTTTCAAGTTCTTTTCTTCTTCCACTTCCTCTTTCTTTGTTTTTTCCAAACCAAAATAATAACTACAGTACCTCATACATACTTTTATGTTATTATAAACATGGTACAACTATATTTTTTATTATACCCATCCTATAAATGACTAAGTCACCATATGTGCGTACGTACAGCTTACCATCTCCACGTCGTGATGTAGTTTGTTATTCAAACACTTCATTATATGGTTGGGTATAATAATGAGCATAACTGATGCAAATTAGAAATATAACATGATAATTATTCTTTATATATTATATATCATCCAATTACATATGATTTCACCATTAATATAATGATATTTTCTCTCATGCATACGTACGTATTATCATCTCCACGAACGCGATGAGAATCATTCCCAATCATAATCATTCAAGAATATTTTTCATTAAATGATTAAAAATAATGTTTAAGAACATAATATAATTCTGTATATGAATCAATTACATCCTATCCATAACAAACATGGCTTACATAACCAAGCATATAATGGAAAATGAATTAGTTGACACCCAAAACGATGATACAACATAAATATTATTAACAAAATAAATATTAGATAATCATATATGATATAAAATTTATGTATATAGTTATTGTATAATTTAATAACAATTTTTTAACTACTATATAGGATGTTAACATACCATCGACAAAGGAAAATTAAAAGTTAGGGGTTAATTTCACAATCTCTTTATTATCTAAGGCTGTTTAAATGTGAGTATCTATGGGGACATCTTTATCATCCACATATGTGTTTCATAATAATGTATTTCAAAACATTTTTACTGTTTCATATACTATGTGTTAAATTCATTTATAACCCTGTTTTACTTTTTATAAAAAATTTATAAATTAATCTTTCGGTCATTTTCCAAATAAGATCCTTTACAACCTTTTCAACAAAATTGACGAAATAATGTTTTTTTACTTATAGGGTGGGTGCGACTATTTGCCTCCATTATAACACCTTTGGATCTTCCTTTACAATATTATATGAATATTTTCAAAATAAATTTTTTATTTTATAATTACATGACTTCAATATGATTTTAAAATATAAAGAGATATTTCTCTCAAAAAGTTTTGGTTTCATCTATGTCAATATCCTTTGATGTATTTTAAACATGTATGAAGTTGATTTATTATAATACAAATCTTACATATTGTATTGAAGGTTTTTTTATATATTTTACTATGGATGTGTTATTTTTATACAATTCATGGTTTTTGGATAATTTATTGACATTTGATATGCTAGTTTTAATATGAATATTTATGTTGTGTTTAAACCTTTTCATATAAGGAATGCATTGGACTTAGTAAGTTACAAGTGGAGCTTGCTATAGCTCCTCGATGCATCGGTAGGTCTCATGAGACAAACTAGTGTCTTTCCACAAGGCCTGGACAAAATATTATTTTTACTCATGGCACGATTCTTTGATTATGTGGTTATGAGGTCTGGCTTTATGCATTCCATCATTATTATATTGAATATTGATATTACATGTGATTATTCGACTAGTAGAATATCCATGTGAATAAGTAAATGGAATTATTTGATTTATCTTTTCTATATTATGATTAATTTTAAGTTTAAAAGTCTTGTGTTTTAGTCTTATACATTTCCTTAAATGTTTATGCTTATTTATGAAAGTTTCCGCTATATTTTTATTCTTACCGAGCATCTAAGCTCACCCCTTTCTTATGTTTTATTTTCCTAAGATTCTCTGAAGTGTATTATGATTGATAAGCAGGGTTAAGCTAGGGGATTAATGGTATTCTAAAAGGATCATTTATTTTGTGTTTAATTTTCTATTGTGTAATGTGACATTCATGTATGAAATATATTTTCCAAGGAAACTAAAATGATCGATCCTTCGGGACATGATTCCTTGTATCATGTCAAAGTATTAAAATAATTCATCGAATCTAGGTTACTGGGTTTTGGGTGTTACATAATTAACAAATAAAATTGTGAGGATGAAATTTACTTAAGTGGGGTTGTAAAGAGCCAATATTTATTATATGTTTTCCTTTAATTAATTAAAATATTTTCAATGGATTTCTCCACATTAAAAACCAAACAAAAATGAAACCATGATATGTATAGATTATTAAAAAAATTTGTAATTTTTAGGTATGAATAAGAGTAACTCGAAGATGAAATATATTAATTTATAAATTTATAAATTTTATTTTATAAAAATTTACTTAATTTGTTATTGCATTTGAGAATCTATATTTTTGTGTGTTCTAATTTTTATCAAATAAAACTAACTATATGATTATTAAATAATTATTTTAATAAAATTAAATATTGATTTATTAATGATAGCTTTATTAATTTTTTATATAATAAGAAAAGTTATTTTCCTATAAGATCAATTTACCATTGTATTTTGAAATTTTATTTAAAAGTTAAAATATAAATTTATATAAATTTAATTTTAAATAATAAAAAACATTTTTAAATTATTAATATCAACATTATATTTGTATGCGTTTTTTGGTTCTTTTTAATGATTTCTAGGTAAATAATGAAACACAGTGATTTTTTCTAATGTCGTCAATTTGATGAAATTATGAATCGAAGGTTTTTGAAACCATTTTACTATATAAAAGTATATATTATAAATATTAATGGCTAATTTGGAGATACTATGTTAGATTCACAAAATAAATGTATAATAGTTTATAAACTTTTGTAATATTTTATGAAAACTATTATTCATCTGTTTGATTAATTATGTTTAACATGGAAAAAATAAAGTTACAATTTTATTTCACTATAAAATAATTCTTATTTAGTAAAAAAAATATTTTTAATAACATTATATTCAATAAAATTTATAATTTTTTCCTATATATAAACATCATGCATAAAAATACACATTTCTTAAAAATGGGTTTTTCCACGTAACATATGCTAAAAATATGATTGATTTCCATACACATAAAATGATAATATTATAAAATGATTCATATCATTGAGATAATAAAAATATTATTATTAAATATTTTTAAATTCATTTTTAGGTATCACATTTTTATTATTAGTATTAATGCTAAATACCAAGATAATGTTGAAATAATTATTTTAAAATTATTATTTTATTTATATCATAGAACTTATATTGAATGAATTAAAATAAAATCCATTAAATAATGAATCTTATATTATTTATAATCCTAGAAATAAAAATATTATCACTCATGTATCTGGTAATTAATAATAAATAATATTACGAAACTATAATGGTCGAAGTGTCATTTTTCCACGAAAATAGTTTTTCTACAAATTACCAATTTTAATATAAAAGTTAATTTCATAGTATTTTAAAATTTAATTGGATTAAATAGAGGTTAAATATAGTTCAATAACACCCAAATTTTCTAAAATATTTTATGTTGTATTTTTAATAAAACATAAAATCACTTTTTAAAAAACTTGTTAGTTTTAAAGTAAAAGACATAAATATAATAAATTTTTGGTAAAACCTATATAATATGTTTTAAATATGTGTGGAAATCTTTATTTGATACTTTATTTTCCCAAATACACCCCACACTCCATTATTCTAAAAAATATATCCATTTACCATTTAATAGTGTCATGAAATTATTAAAATTTAAAGGGTATTTCAAAAAGTTCCATTATCCTCCCTTATAAATGGGGGTCACTTACGCCCTTTAAAAATTGAAACTACTATTTGAAATTTAATTTAAAATTTTATAAAATATCATATACTATAATTCCTTCACATGTTATCAATCCCTATTCAAGGTAATTTTGTTTAATTCATTTAATTCTAATGAGATTTCCAAAGAATGATCAAGTATCTGTCTTAAGTATTGTCGCTTTTTTATGTTTTTCTAGATAATATTCCTATTCTATAAATTTTATATCCATAAAAATATAATTCCATCAATATAATTATTATATTGATATATTATTATATTAATTAAGTAACCATTATTTATTCCTATCCAACCAATAAAAAAACAAAACTGACTTTAGTGTGTTTCACGGACTACCACCTCCCCGAAGCGATGTCTTCCAGTTTTTTCACCACCACAGTTCATGGTTGATAAAACGTAAGTATTGAATGAAAAAAATTATATCTATAATATATCTATTATTTTTAAATTTAAAATTATCATTTAACTTCTTTACCTCTTATTTGTTGAGAAACGTAAACATTAATCATGTGTGTGTGCGAACTATCCCCTCCACAAGAAATGAGTTTCATTTATCATCACCTCTAATAATGGTTGGATTTAAAATTATATTTAATTTATAAAAATTAATAAAATAAAATTATTAGGATAATATATATTTTGAAACTATTTTACAACACTTTTGACCTGGTCATCATATAGGGGGTGTTATGAGAAAATTGTTCGAAAACCTCAACTAACCTATATAGTCCAGAAAACTATATAATAAACAAATAACATAAGATATTTAAAGGACCTTTGAATATTAATTATTAATTAATAATGTTCGTGTATATATATAATAAACTTAATTTAATAATTCCGGATGTTAAGTGCATGTTAAAAAACTTTTGGACATAAAGTATGTGTTTTCATCTCAATTTCTCTCTAATGAGACAAGTTTTAATTTTATGTAGAAATTTCATATTTATATTCTTTATGTAAAACCTCGAAACACCCTGAGAAGGGACGTGTGAATCAGGGTGTCAATTTTTTTAATGTTACGTATCTTTTTCCCATGTTGGTAGGAACTCATTAAACTTGTATGATGAATTAGAGCAGTAATAAAACAACCACATACAGAAAGAAAACACAACACTTTTACTTGGTTCACCACTAAGGACTTCATTAAAGGAGAATACTCTGATAGTGTTTTGGATGTACGAAAATCCACTACTCTTCACTAGATATGGAATTCATAAGTTTTATCATTGTCACTCTATGCCAGGATCACTTCCTTTGTAAGAATTCAGGGATATCTCACTGGATCCCTTGGATCTCTTTGGTTGACTCCCCCTTCCCACTGTTGTGGGTGAAGGCATACTCAGTTTATCAAATTTAACGTCTCTTCAATATATTAACATTGAAGTCATTGTCACTGTCAAGCACGAGACACTTCTTACATTGATGTCTTGAATTGATGCACTTGGAGTCACTAATTACACATGCTAGTTTTTCATAGCTTACTAGAGGTGCACACAAACACATTCAAGAAACACCTTCCCTTCCACTCAACATTTGGTATTTTCTCACAATATAGATTTTATGTAGCCCTTATTTTTCACAAACCTCTTGTCTTTCATGCAGCCACACCACAAGGTTCACTTGGTCATTTTAGACTAAATGAATACTTTTGGCACAAGTTTCTCTCTCTACTTATCTTTTGCGTGCAAGTACTTCTTGTGGAAGAGGAACTCAATCTTCATTGAAAATTCCTAAGTCTTCTAGGGGGTATGCGCCTATTTATATTCCTCAATGATATTGCGCTCAAGTTTTCGACACTTTTTAATTATTTCATGTAAGATTGTTTCTAATTACATAAAACCCCTTTTGACGCCACATTGAGTGCGTAAGATTCTTCCATGAAACCTCATCTTTCTTAAACATTTAACTCTTGCATAGACTTTTTTCTTTTCCTTTTTTTGAATTGATGATCCTGAAACAATCCATTCTTGAAAGTTTCTAAACAACCTTAAATCTTTCATGCAACTTACTCAGCTAAAAACAATTTCCTCCATTGTCCAATTTTTTTACCCAAAAAAATAGAAAATACTGGAAAATGGTTCCACCTTCAATACTTTTGTTATCACGACTTGTCCCCCGAGGCCCGTTTTGTGACTACCCCAAGCCCGCATTCTATAGGTAAGGGGCTGGAGACTAGCACCAAAGGTGTATTCCATATAAACTAGGAAGGAATTTCCTTTATAACCTGTAAACACATGCAACCAAACACACAACAAGATACGAACGCAAGTCAACTGTATAACAAAAATAGTGCTAAAAGTAAAAAAAAAGGGGGCCTGAATAAAATCCCAACAGTAAAGGTACAAGTACAACTGAAATAAAATACAACTGATGAAAGAGGAAGGAACATCTACTAGATCGTCCTCCTAGGTTTCTACATGAAGGTTAGGTACAGATTACCTCCTCAGCACTCCACGTCCACCCATATCCTTGGCGTACCGACACATCGTATAGTACACCTCCAGGTACCGTCCATTCCGGGTACTCTCAACCTCAGTCAGCGATGTCTGTCGTCTGCATCCAACACAATAAGGTACGGGCACAACCCATGTAGAGGTGAGTATAACGATACTTAGTAGGGACCCCGAGACCCTCTAGGTCTCACAAAATCCAACAAGGATAAAACAAAAAGTATTAAATCGACAGATAACCTTACTTAGGTATATTCCCATACATATACCTAAGTTATGAAGTAATTTATCTCAATCATGAGGAAAACACAGATATACTGACTAAGCTCAAACCATGATTTATTCTTTGGGTAGTATCACGTAACATTCTGTACACAACGTTGAACACCTCAACTGCTGGAGAACTCCTCCTCTATCGAGAAAAGTGGTCATGCTGCATCACACAAAGGTGCTTCCCACTAACCTTGGACTGTTGAGGTACTCCTCCTATCAAGTACCATCGGTCTACCACGTCACACAGAGGCGCTCCCCACCGTGGGTCTACCGCGTCACACAGAGGCGCTCCTACTCAAGGTCTGCTGATGTACTCCTCATTTTGAGTATCATGGGTCTGTCGCATCACCAAGGCACTCCCCATCATGGGTTTTCCGCATCACCATGGCACTCCCCACTGGGCTTGTCGAGTCACTCCGAGTCGAAATGTTCAGCAGTCGTTAAGTCTCAGCCATCCACTAGTTCTCCTCACTATGCTCGCTTGTCTCTGGGAGGATCTGCTCCACAAGATACTAGTCGATAATCCAACAGCCACAAAGTCCCATGTCGAGTATTGTGCTTGATCCAACCTGACTGTACCCCATATCAATCCAAAACATTGTGGGGTATCATAAAAGGAACCGTCTCTCTCCAAGATTTCTAGCACTGCTGAGGGTTCATCAAATGGATTTTTCGTGCCAAAGTTATGTCCAAAAGTATGTAAATGTGTGGTAGTGGGCCCGGGTCCGGTCCGACATGATCGGACCGACCCGGCCTGACCCAGCCGGGGCCGACCCGGTTTCGTTCGCCCCAGCCCACAGTGCGGCCAGACCAGTTAGGTTCGGTCTGCCTTACTAGGTCCTGCCCGTCAGGCCACGAGGGCCTGCAGAGAGTGTCGTGAGGGCGGCTTGGCCGAGGGGTGCCGCAATGGCGCGTGGTAGCTCGGTCGAAGACGGAGTGAGACCTTGGGGTGGTGGTCCGACAGTAAGGTGGCAGTCCAGCCACGGGGAGGCAAACCAGCCGTGGGGTGGAGTTCGGGCTGCACGAGGGGCGGTAGTCCAGCTACAGGGCGGCGGTCCGGCCGCGTGGTAGCGGTCCAACCGCGTGGCGGTGGTTCGGCCCTGGGGAGGCGGACCGGCTATGGGGTGGTAATCCGATCGCGTAAGGGAAGGCAGTCTAGCCACGGGCCGGCTGTTCAGCTGGGGGGCGGCACCTTGGCTGCGGGAGGGTGCCTCGGCCGTGGGGTAGTGCGGATCGCAGATAACGGTGGTGGTTGCGATTGGTGCGAGGTCGCGTGGTGGTGGTGGTGGCTGCGGGGTGGTGTTGTTGCGTCGTCGCCTTCATCACGGCCATCGGGGGTGCTGTCCACTGTTCTTATGCCCCTTCATGGTTGGTCTCCATCCTCCAACTTCATGAAGAACACCACAAGATTTGATAAAAGGTTCGGGCCATGTTGGTTTGGCATGTACACTCCGCGTTAGGGTGGAATCATATGGCTCATCAAGAAAGAAGAACGTCAAGTTACAACTTCCTGCAACGTTTCATTCCCAAACTGCAAAAGAAACCAAGGTAAGAATATCGGAATAGTATTATCATGCAAATAAACACCCTACCTCAGGTTGTTCGTTGATGTTAGTGTGAGAAGGAAGTACATGCGTCAATTCGTCATAGACGAAGACATCCATCATCGGAAGAAGTCCTAAGGAAGGAGGTCGAAGTGGGTCAGTGTTCTTCATTGGCAGAGCATTCTTCATTGGAGAGCATTCTCCCAAGTTATCCCAATCCTCCTTTACCGACACAGTGACAACAAATGAATAGCCAACCAAATAAAATACGGTTATCTATTTAATTTGGTGGCAATCAGAGTTTTCTTAATTAATTGACAACAATAAATGGGTTGCGTTGGAAAAATTAAAAAGGGAGGATACCAAGGGTTGGCACAACTAAAGTGGAGGAAGATCAAGAGGATCCTCCACATTAATGTGGTATTTGAAGATTTTTAGACCTCGGGTGGCCCCCACCACCATAACCTATAATGGGATTTTAGGCTTGGGTGGTCCCCACCACTATAACCTCACATGGGAGGTTAAGGTCTGGTGGTCCCCACTTCTCAACTTCCACATGGAGGATAAAACTGCTATGGCCCCACCTCCATAATATTCACATGGGTTCATCAAATAAAAATAAAATGTTTTCACAATTTTATTTTTATTTTATTCCTTCAAGAAAAATACAAAAACTAACTTTCACCCTCGACCAACTATCATCAATGGGAAAGTCTCCTTAAGAGAATAATGGCGCAGCGAGTTCTATGGTTCCCTCAGATTTCAATTTCGAGTACCGAGTTAAAATTTTTAAAAACCAGTTCGTACGTTAAGAGAACGTACCCGAAATAATGTTTATAAAATCATTCTGGGCACTCTGGGACTTGGAATCACGTGCCGTTAATTTTTACTGACTCGTAAAATTCCCATTTATTTAAAAAAAATTACATGGAAATTTCGGGTCTTTACATTCTTCCCACCTCAGGGATCTACGTCCCTGTAAGCCACAACACAAAGTAGGTAAACAAGTGGGGGTACTGAGAACCCATCTGAGTCTCCCAATCCCATGAGCTCTAGTGGAGGTTCCTGTTCTACCAAAGAACGCGCACCAGAGGTATCAACCATCCACAAAGGACTTTCTCCTATTGATCCTCAATCTCTACTGGAACCTTCGTAAAAGTCGCCCCATCATCAGTGTCCAGCTCACCATGGTCGATGATATGAGAAGGGTCATGCACGTATCTCCTCATCTGGGATATGTGGAAGATGTCGTACACCCAGTACAACTGAGGTGGATGAGCTAAGCGGTAAGCCACCTCGCCAACTTGGCTGAGGACTAGAAAGGGTCCGATGAATCATGGAGATAACTTTTTCCCTCGGCTAAATCTCTGCAAACCACATTGAGGTGAGACCCATAGAAATACATAGTCTCCATCCTCAAACTCCAGAGTTCTCCATCTTGTATCGGCATACGACTTCTTCCTGGTCTTTGCAGTCTTCATCCACTCCTAAATGATCTGAACCTTTTCTATGGTAGCTCATACCAACTCTGGTCCCATGAGTGTTGACTCCCCTTGGTTAGTCCATCACAAACTTGATCTGAATGGTTTCCCATACAACACCTCTAAAGGTGTCATCCCTATGATGGAGTGATAGTTATTGTTGTATGAAAACTCCACCAAAAGAATGTGATCCTCCCAGCTGTGACCGAAGTCGAGGACACAGGCACACATCATGTCCTCGAGGGTTTATATGGTCCACTCGGTCTGGCCATCCATTTGAGGATGGAAGGCGGTGCTCAAACGAAGCTACATCCCGAAAGCCACTTGTAACACCTTCCATAGCTAGGAAGTAAAAAGTACATCATGACCGAAGACAATTGTTGAAGGTACTCCATGTAGCCGCACAATCTCTTTCACATAGAGGTGTCCCAAACTCTCTATGGAACCCTTCTCTCTGATTGGTAGGAAGTGGGCCAACCTGGTGATTCGGTCGATGATCACCCAAATCGAGTCATGACCCGTGGATGTAAGTGGAAGTTATGTCACGAAGCACATGGATATCTCATCCCACATCCACTCTGGGAACTCTAAAATCTGAACCAAGCCTCCTGGTACCTGATGCTCTGCCTTCACTTGTTGACAAGTGAGGCACCAAGAGACAAACTTTGCTACTGTTTTCTTCATTCCTGACCACCAGTGCTGTCATCGGAGATCCTGGTACATCTTCGCCACTCATTGATGTACCGCTGGAGGGGATCTGTGGAACTCCCTCAATACTTCCTCCTAAAGTGACACTGGAACCATGGTACGTCCACTGAAGAGGATGATGTGCTCCAAACCTTCTAAAAATTCATCAGGTGCATTTCCTGTGGATATCTGATCACGTCATGTCTCGTAGTCAATGTCCCCATGTTGCGCCTCCCTGACTCGCCGAAGAAGTGGGGGAGTGACTGTAAGTGACTATAGAAAAACTGCATCATCACTATCCACACAGGATATCTGTAAAGTGGCCAACTGGTCTATCACCTCACCCAGCACCTATATACCAGACCTCCTTCTTAGTGAATCTACAACAACATTCCCCTTCCTAGGAGTATAGACTATCTCAAAGACATAGTTCTGGAGGAACTCAAGCCAACATCATTGGATCAGGTTCAGGTCCTTCTGAGAGAATACATACCTCAGACTCTTGTGATCAGAGTACACTATAAAACTCTCACCCATCATATAGTGTCACCACATATTCAAGGTGAATACCACTACTGCTAACTCTAGGTCATGTGTAGCGTAGCTCTGTTCATGATTTCTCCGTTTTCAAGAACCATATGCGATCACTGCTTGCTCCTATATCAGGACACATCTGAGATCGGTACCTGATGCGTCGCAATAGTCTATGTACCCTATGCCCTCCTTTGGAAGCCTCAATATGGGGTCTCTAGTCAGCCTCTGCCTCATCTTCAGAAAACATTGCAGGCATTACTCCGACCAAATGAAGGGTTTCC
Organism: Viscum album; assembly: GCA_963277665.1. NCBI lineage: Eukaryota > Viridiplantae > Streptophyta > Magnoliopsida > Santalales > Viscaceae > Viscum > Viscum album. The sequence continues at coordinate 281,203,612 of OY728152.1, forward strand.
CCATCTTCATCAAGGTTGATAGTGGTGATGAAACTATGGAGAAGTCTGGCACAAACCTCCAGTAGTATCCATCCAAACCTAGGAAACTTATCACCTCTGTCACAATCCTGGGTGGCTCCCAATAAAGTACCACCTCAATATTTTCTGGATCCACTGCAACTCCAGCCTCCGAGAGGACGTGTCCTAGAAAGTGAACCTATCGGATCCAAAACTAGCACTACGAGAGCTTACCATAAAGCTGGTGCTCTCGGAGTGTGTCCAGTACTAACTTCAAATGATAGGCATTCTCCTCCTCAGTATCTGAGTAGATCAGAATGTCGTCAACGAAGACCACTACAAAAAATCAAGTTATGGCTGAAAGATCTTGTTCATGAGTCCCATGAACACTGTTGTAGCATTGGTAATGCTGAATTGCATAACCAGGAACTCGTAATGGCCATACTAACTTCTGAATTCTGTCTTATACGTATCCTCATCTCGCACTCTGAGCTAGTGATAGCCTGATCGGAGGTCTATCTTTGAGAACCACCGTGCTCCCTTCAGCTGATCAAAGTGGTCGTCAATCCCCGGGAGCGGGTACTTGTTCTTCACGGTCACCTAGTTCAGGCACCGGTAGTCAACACAAAGCATCAACCTCCCATCCGCATTCTTGGCGAACAGAATCGGGGTTGCCCAAGGTGAAACACTGGGCCTGATGAATCTCTTCCCCAAAAAGTCCTCTAGTTGTACCCACAGATCATGAGGCTCTGTGGAAGCCATCTGATATGTTGGTGTAGATATCGGTGCCGTCTCGGGGTATAAGTTAATGTAAAATCCCACCTCTCTGCAAGAAGGTAAACCAGGGACATCATCAGGGAAAACATCTAGGTACTGGTCCACCACTATAGGATAGCTCAGACTCTCCACATAAACAGATCTGAGGGTAAGGCTAGCCAACTGATTAGTGATTTGCTGCACTCTCCTCTAGGTAAGTCCATCCTGCGCAGCATGGGCTCCCTTTTCGCTGGTGAAGGTAAACCTAGTCTCATCCATGAGGACACAACACACTTTGTGCCTAATATAGTCTATTTAAGCATGGACTGTAGATAACTATTCCATACCCAAAATGATGTTGTAAGGCCTCGACACCGCTACTAGGAGATCCCATCCAAAGCTCTCGCCTCCTAGAGTAAGCTCACACTACCGGCACTAGTGTGTAATCGTTTAATCTGCTCTCATAGGAGTCTCTAGCTGTAAGGATAGAGCCAATGGCTAGCTCGGAATCTCCGAGCTCTGAATGAGGGCAGTGGAAATGAAATAACAACTAGCACATGTATCTGTATGTACCGCAGATAAGGTAGTGTGGACAAAAATCGTACCTTGTATCATCTACAGACCGCCCTGATCATAGGGCTCAGCTACTTGGAGCTGATCTCGCTCCTGTCCACCTACTCCCTATAGTCGAGGTGGACTTCCTAGTGGTGATGGCGGTAATATCTCGAATCATCGCCCACCGCCAGCTGCACGGACAAATCTTCTGCCACGTCTACCTACTCCCTGTGGACCTCCTCGGTTGAACCTATGTCTCTACCTGGGCAGTCATTCGACCTTTTGTTGATAATCCGTATGGTGGGTCGAACAGTCAAGATCCATGTGACCCTACCCGCCGCAGGTATAACCGATCCTGAGTCATGTGGTTGTCTACCTGTAGGTCTGGTCCTCTTGGACCTCTATGACATCTGTTTGCTGCCTGCTGCAGAAGACTCAGCTATGTGATGACTGGTAGTGGGTCTCGCTACTAGTGACTGGTTGGAAAGGAATCAATCCACCAAGAGGGCTCCCTTCAATAGCCATGCCTACGTCACGATGCTGAGAGAGATCACAGAAGCCCTGATCTCCCACCTGAGACCCTGCTCAACGGTCTGGGCCCTAAAGAATGGGTCTCGCACCATATCTATAGAGTAGCATGAGAGGTCATTGAACCTCACTGAGTACTGATCTACAGTCATTCTGCCCTGCTGCAGATGAAGAAGCTCATGTATGTGCACTATGCGAAGAGTCGCTGGAACAAACTCTGCCTGAAATAGGCTCTCGAAATATGCCCAGAGAAGCAACATTTCTTCATGAACCTTGAGCATCATGCTCCACCATCTTCCTACTACTGCCAATAGTTGGTCGGTGACAAGAATCACCATGATATTGGCTGGTGTCCCTACTAGTCGAAAAACTCTCACTACAGCCTCCAACCAATCCTTATCGGTCTATGGGTCCATCACTCCCCTGAACCTAGGTGTCCTCTGGCGCTGGAACTCGTGCAATGTTCTCAAGCAGTGTGCACTGTTTGCTACTGGGGTTAGTGGCATTAGTAGCCCAATGGGAAATAGTACTAATGGTGCCACTACTGGAAAAGGGCCCTGCACTGAGGCCTCATCACTCGGTGGTCAATCAGTGCATAAAACTCTCGGAACTATAGTTGGCTGTCTTCGTGCAGGAATCCTGGAAAGAAACAAGTGTACCACATTTAAAAAAGTTATACATGGTGAGCTGAATGTTATACCTCATGTGCTGACACAAAAGATCACAAAGAAAACTTTGGAAAACACACACTCAAAAAGGGTTTTTGTTCAATGAGTCAGAAATCAGAAGTCACGGTCTTGGTGTATGGATAAGTCAGCCGCCGCACCAACACTTGACTCCCTGAACTGAAAACCACGCTCACTACACTTAACACTATTGCTCTACAGAAAAGATCAGAGTCCTAGTTCGGCAGTAGAACCGACTCCTCTGAAACCAATTTGTCACAAACGGTCCCCCGGGGCTTGTGTCGTGACTACCCCAAGCCATTATTCCATAGGCTAGGGGTTGGAGACTAGCACCAAAGGCATATTCCCTAGAAAATGGGAAGACATTTCCTTTATAACATATAAACACACGTAACTAAACACACAGCAAGATACAAATTCTAGTCAACTGTATAACCAAAAGAGTGCTAAAAGTAAAAAAGGGGGCCGGAATACAAGCCCAGTAGTAAAGGTACAAGTACAACTGAAATACAATACAACTGGAGAAAGATAATGGAACAGCTACTGGATCATCCTATGAGGTTCCTACATGAAGGGTAGGTATAGATCACCCCCTCATCACTCCATGTCCACCCGTCTCCTCTGCGTACCAACACGCCATATGGTCTAACTCTAGGTATCGTCCAGTCCTGGTACACTCAACCTCAGTCTGATGTGTCCTTCATCTGCATCCAACACAACAAGGTGCGGGCACAGCCTGTGCAGGGGTGTGTATAACGATACTCAGTAGACACCCCGAGACCCTCTAGGTCTCACAAAATCAAACAAGGATAAAACAAAAATATTGAAATCGACTGATAACCTTACTTAGGTATATGCCCATACATATACATAATTTATCAAGTAATCCATCTCAATCATTCGGAAAACCCAGAGATACTGACTCAGCTCAAACAAGGATTTATTCTAGGGGTTGTATCAAGTAACAATATGAACACAACGTCGAACACCACGGCTACTGGAGAACTCCTCTACTATCGAGTACAGTGGGCCTACTGTGTCACAAAGAGGCAATTTTTACTAACCTTGTACTGTGGAGGTACTCCTCCTGTCGAGTATTGTGGGTTTTCCGCGTCACACAGAGGCCCTCCTCACTGTGGGTATGATGTGTCACACAGAGGCACTCCCCCTCGAGGCATGCTGAGGTACTCCTTCAGTCGAGTACCATGGGTTTTCCGTGTTACCAATGCACTCCCCACCGTGGGTGTACGGCATCAACTTGGTGCTCCCCAGTGGTCCTGTCGAGTTAATTCGAGTCGAAACGGTTAGCAGTCGTCAAGTCTCAGTTAGCCACTCGGTCTCCGCACTATGCACGCTCGTCTCTAGGAGGATCTTCTCCACATGCTACTAGTCAATACTCTGACTTCTATAAAGTCCCACAAAGAACTATTTAAATGTTATACCACGTCATAGGGGTATCAATGTAATAAACATCATGTTAATCAGATGCTCGGTCTGTGAGTTTCTAGCCTTTTTTTTCCGAAGGGCCCAGTTGGATTCGTGCTCGATCCAACCTGTTTGAACCCCATCTCAATAAAAAACACAGTTTGGTATCATCAAGGGGACCATCTCACTCCAATATTTCCAACACTGTTGAAGGTTCGTCAAACAGATGTTCCATGCTAAAATTATGGTTAAAACTATGTAAATGGGTCATAGTGGGATTGGGTCTGGTCCGACCAGGTCGGACCGACACGGCCCGACCTGTCCTGGGCAGACTCGGTTTAGGTCACCCCGGCCCACAGTGCGGCCCGGCCAGTTAGGTCCAGTCCGTCCTACTGGGTCCAGCCCGGAAGGCCGTGAGGGCCCGTGGAGAGTGTCGCGTGGGCAGCTCGGTCGAGGGGTGCCGCGAGGGTGTGGGGTGGCTCGGCTCGGCCCAAGGCAGTTCGACCAGGGAAGGCACAAGACCACGGTGTGGCGGTCTTGCCACGAGGTGGTGGTCTGGCTGCAGGGAGGTGGACCTACAGCGGGGTGGCAGACCGGCCGTGTGACGTGCGGTGGTTTGGCCGCATGGTGGCGGTCTGGCTGTGGGGAGGCAGACTAGCCGCGGGGTGGTGGTCCTACTACACGAGGGGCGGCGGACTGGCATGGGGCTATGGTCTGGCCACATCGCAGCGGTCCGGCCACGGGATGGAGGTCCAGCCGCAGGGGCGGTCCGGCCGCGGGCGGGTGGTCCAGCCACAGGGCAGCGGTCCGGCTGCACGGGGTGGTCCTACCACGGGCTGGCGGTCCGGCCGTGGGGCGGCACCTTAGCCGCGGGAGGGTTCCTCAGCCCTAGGGTTGTGCCTCGGCTATGGGGCGATGCAGAGACGCAGACGGTGGCGGTGTCCGTGGTCGACACGGAGGCTCCGGGGCGGCAGCGGGGGCCGCGGGGTGGCGTTGTTGCTCTATCGCCTTCGCCGCGGCCAGCGGGGGTGTCGGCCACCGTTCTCTTGACTCTTCGTGGTTGGTCTCCACCCTCCTTTCAGAAAAACACCACAAAATTTGCATAAGGGTCAGGCCATGTTGGTTTGGTGCGTACCCTCCGCGTTAGGGTGGTAGCATATGGCTCATTAAGAAAAAATAATGTCACGTTACAACTTCCCGCAATGTTTCATTCCCAAACCGAAAAAGAAACCATGGTAAGAATATGGAAAAAGTATTATCACACAAATAAACACCCTACCTCAGGTTGTTCATTGACTTTGGCGTGAGAAGGAAGTACGGACATCCATTTTTCGTAGATGAAGATGTCCCAAATCGGAAGAAGTCCCAAGGAACAAGGTCGAAGGGGGTCGGCATTCTTCATTGGGGATCTTTCTCCCATGTTATCCCAATCCTCCTTTGCCAACAATTTTCCAATAAATTAATTTCCAACAAAATAAAATAAGTTTTTCTATTTAAGTTGTTGGCAATCAAAGTTGGCTTAATTAAATGGAAAAAATAAATCGGTTGTTTTGGAAAAATTAAAAAGGGAGGATACCAAGGGTTGACATAATTAATGTGGAGGAAGCACAAGAGCCTCCTACACATTAATGGGGGAGTTGAAGAGGTTTAGAACTCAGGTGGCCCCCACCACCATAACATCTCATGGGAGGTTAGGATTGGGTGGTCCCCACCACCATAACCTCACATGGGAGGTTAAGGTCTACTGGTCCCCACTTCTCAACATCCACATGGAGGATAAAACTCTTGTGGTCCCACCTCCACAATATTCACATGGGTGCTTCAAATAAAAATAAATTATTTGCACAATTTTATTTATATTTTATACCTTGACGAAAAACCCAAAAACTAACTTTCCCCCTCAATCAACTATCGTCGAGGTGAAATTCTCCTTAGGCGAATATCGGCATTGTGAGTTCAACGGTGCCCTCAAATTTCAATTCCGAGAACTGGTTTAAAATTTATAGAAACCCGATCCTACGTTTACTGAAAATACCATAAATAAAGTTTAGAAATTCATTCTAGGAATTCCGGTCCTCGGAATCACATGTCGTTAGTTTTTGCCGACTCGTATAATTCTTATTTATTTAAAACACATTACATTGAAATTTCGGGTATTTATTGTTTTCTAATTGAAATATATGATCCCTTTCCTTGAAAACTTTCTAATCTTCTGATGAGAATTGAGAACAAACACATACCATATACCATTTATAGAAAAGAACATCATTCGTTCCAACAGTTTATATTATATCCAAGAATGTGTTTTAGAATAATCCAAAATTTAAGGAATTTTATTTACATAAAAATATGATGATCAGGCTTCTGATGACTTTTGAATAAAAATTTACTAAAGGCATAAGGGTTTCATCTCAAATTATCCTTTTTAATACATGTTTTCTTTTACAAACATATTTTCATTTAAATGGTGTTTATAATACCCAATGTATTTAAAATATCATTATTTATATTTATTCATGATATTTTTAATTTAAATTCATGTATTCCCTCTCTCAAGGGGTTTTTATTTGAATATATCTTTAGTAGTAGGGGTTTTTTCTCAATCACCCTTCATTGAGGCATGATTTGATATTATATATCAAACATCATATATATTTCATATCAATTACACCCTTTATTTATAAAATCATAAATTATTGGTGAACTTTGAAACTTCACTTCAATTCATGTTCTTCTTAACTGTGGGTTATGATTGAGGTATTCCATAAAATATAAGGTTATTTCATAACTCAATCTAATTTCATAATTTATAATCTTTTCCCTTGAATTTCATACTTCATTTCAAATGGTATAATTGATTTATATCTTAGGATATAACTTTTTGATTATATTATTCCTCAATAGGGAGTTATAATCCTTTTTGAAAATGAAATTATGTTATGAATAATTCAAATCCATTTAAATTATGGTTCCCACTCATTGTCTACAATTTCCCTTCCCACTAATGGTATACTTATAATTTTAAACCAAATTAATTTTTATATCAAGTGAAATTCATATTTACCTTCTATATTTTTTTAAATAATGTTTTATTACAATATTTTATTATATGGTATTTGAACAAAGGTGTTTTAAAATATAGAAAGTAACTTTTGTACCTTTTTCTTGACTTATCAGTTAAAGATCCCCTTTTTGTCACTTTTTATGCCATATTATTCCCATGTAACTCTTCTAATTTTGTAAATGTGGCCCTAAAATATATAATTAGTAGAATATACTTTTCATTTATGGATAATACAAGTTTTTAGTTCCATTTTAAATTATAACTTTTAAGAAATCCTGATTTAATAGAACATTCCAATTTCTATTATCATGTAAAGAATCACCCCATAAAATGTTTTTAAATAATGTATGGATTCATAAATCCCTCATTATTTTATTGATAACCCTCTCTGTTCAATTTTGGTTTTATTTAACATGATATTATCTTTAAATCCTTAAAAAATTCATTACTTATTTCATAAATCTTCACTTAAGTGGTACCTTAAATGCCTTCTTCACTAGATCTTTCTAATAAATTCCCTACATTCTAAATACATGTTCATAAGATAAGTTCCTTGATAAATTATGAATGTTAAAAATTATTTAATCCCTTATTTTCTTGATAATCCTTATGATTTATCCTTTGGTTATGCCTTGAAATCATAATTGTGAAACCCACATCCTTATCATGGGTTTGATCATTCTTATGATTTATATATTGTTTCTTTTCTTCATACGGAATGCAAAATTATGATTTTAATTATGTGATGCTTACACGTAAAATTATATTTCACTCCAATACATTGGGTAATGTTTTAAACTAATGAGATACCATATATGGTGCATGGGATTTTATCCTACACACACTATGTTAAGTGACATGTGGCCCTGGAATTATATATTTTTCCAATGCATTGGGTAAGGATTTATATTTAACAAGATGTTATGTAAGGGATTTTTGAGTGAACCTAATCCACAAAAGAACATTATACATTATGATTATGGGAATGGGGAGTGAACCCAATCCACCATGGGATTTTGTCTACTTTATAATGATGGTCTTGGGTGTGACCCTTGACTTATATTTATGATTTCTTGTCTTCTATTGTTCACATATATTCCAGGATTCCATGATCTTATAATTTAATTTCCTTTTCCCCATGTTTACAGTATTATAATCATTCTCTCTATGACATCATTTTTTTCCTCGGGACACTCATCTTATGATTTACTTCCATGTTTATTCACTAACTAAAATTTCTATATTTCCCTTTTCCTTATGTTATTTCGTGAGGTTATCCTATCCAGCTTTATAATATTTGGGTGTTAGAATCACTATGTGGAGTTTTTAGTAATGATGATGTTTTTATATTTATGAGGATTTATCATTATTTATAATATGTCAAAGACATCAAACCCATATATCCTTGGAATGTATTTTTGAAAAATTATATATTAAATCATGAAATAAAGTATGTTTAAGTGTTGTTTTTCAATAAATACCATAGTATATCCTTATCAAACATAGATATACTACACATCATGTGGTGTGGGAATCCCTCGTTAACTCATCCCCTATAAAGATAAGAACTTCCACCCGACCATGAACATAGGGTACCCCACTCTCATCCTATGTACACTCATGGATGTCCTCTTCATCAAATATCCTATCTTGTATCATAAAATAATATGAGTCATACTCCATCCTATCTTTCAATAATTTCACAAATGTGGAAGTGATAACATGAGAAGTGGAAATAACCCTCCCCAACTCATCAGTCACATCCAGATTTTACTACATGAAATGGATTATGAACCACTATTTCTCACTAGACATATAAATTAAATTCTCCTAAGACTCTCTACTTTTGGAATATCATGGATATTACCATTTCTCATGGAAAATTCCATGTCAGAATTGAGTGTCTAAAGGTGTTCAACCTAACACTTTTTCCAGAGGTATCATCTCTGCTATGCAAGGATGTATCTCAATATATTATTATACATATACACCATTAATATATCTCAAAATAGATAATGAGGTTCTATCTTTAGATAATATACCATAATTCTCATTCTAAATCATTAGTGGGGTAATTTGGATCATAGATCCGTATCTAATGTGATCCATAAGTAACCAAATTATATCCCTACATCGATAATACACCCAACTATACTCTAGATGCAACAAAAAATAGTATCTTTATTTTATTGATTAGTAAATATAAAAATTAGATGATATTTTTTGATTTATTTCAACTCTGATAATGCATACCCGCATTGATTGGTTTACCCAAATTTCACCTCATCTTTGTTAATACAAAATCGGAGAAATAATGAATGAATCGTCAATATTAAAAAAACATTCTATGGAAACTCTTGATCCTAAATTCATTATTGAGTCTTAATTAATATGTTACTACCACAACCTTCTCAATATCAACTAATATTATAGCCTCAAAGTTTACATTCCCAAGAAAACATACCTCCTAAATATAAAAATAACACCTTGAGATATTAGTATAAGAAGATTCATTATAATCCTAATAAAAACATTCACTAAACACTTCCAATTAAACTCCAAGGTCTCAGAATATATTATAATATTAATAATGAACTGTAAGAAAATAGAGTTTATGAGTGTAAAAAATTTCAATTTTGGAAATCTATAAACACCACCAGTAAATTTTATAAGCTAAATGGATTCCTTGGAAACTAATATATCTCAAACCAATTCAAAAAATCCATATATAGAATATATTTTTTCCAATTATCAAATGATAACTTCATGAATGAAAATAAATCTTAGATAGACATCGATCTCCCATCAACTAATCAAAAAAATCATTTATCCTTGGAATTGGATACCGGTTTTTCATTATACCCTGATTTGGCATCCCATAATCCATACAAAATATTTAGTTTTCATCACCTTTATTGGAGAATATTATATGATCATTCAAATTATAGGTAATCAAATTTATAATCTCTTCTACTAAAGGTCCTCAAGATATATAATTTTTGGGTATCGATATAGGATTAGTACAAATTATGTGGTCAATTATAAACTCATTATATTTATTATTGGGGAAAAACTAATAAATTATTTATAAACACACCTATAATATATCTAATTTAGGAGTAAAATAGGTAAACTATCACCTTAAAATTTGTGAATACCATACTAACCATTTTCATGGGGATTAATCCCTACCACCAAAGGTCATGTCTAGCTCAGCTTTCCAAGAAATATCATTCCCACCATAAGGTATAAAAATATCCTATAAGTGAGGTTAATAAAACTTTCCTAAATAATTAGTTAATGTAATACAAAAATAAACACATTAAATATATTCCAAATATAATATCAATGTTATATATTTCCAAAATTCATAAATTTAATAAGTTACCATAACTACTAATAATTTTGGCACACCCTAGGAATCACCTAGTCTGGTAAAACCTATTTTCCATGTGTGTGTATAATATAAATAACCCATAATAATTATATAATATAAGTCCCACAACAATGATCAAATGTGATGAAATAAAATTGTGGGTCTCCAATGTATCAAACAAAAAACATGATAATATTATAGTAACCAAAATCATACCTATATTTATAAAGGATCTATCACCCCCATCTACTAGAACCTGGTCTATAAAAAATTTATCAAGTGTCGGATCAAAAAAATATCCTCAGGATCCCTAATTATTTTCATATTCTTTCCGATAAAGTATCTATTATAGTTTCTCATATGGTAATCATCCACCTCTACACACAAAACTATTATATACTTACTTCTTTCCATTTAATTTGGTCCCCTTAACTATACTCATGAAATGTAAGTCTATCCCATGACCTTTTTTGAACCATAATATAGTCACCTCAAATAATAAGGCTATAAATGTCCATCCTCTGATATATATGAAACAAACTGAAAGGTTTTGGAAACATGGAGTGAAAATAAACGAGAATTCTACTATAGAATACCAAAACAAGATCTACCCCTAAAATTAGAAGTTAAGAACTTATAAATTAACCCACATATCTCTCTCTTCATTGTAAAATTTCATTACATATCATCTTTCTTCCATAATAATAGATACCCCCAAAACCACTAGAAGGGTCAAAACTTGGATAAATAAAAGGAGTAAATATATCTACTGCACTACTGTCTGAAAGGAACTTCTCTATAATTAGAGCCTTACAATCTAACAGTAAATATGATGTAAAATTAAATATCCTCTATTGATTTATATAGTCCATCCATAGTATAATATTGTATCTATGGCCCTCTTAGGTTCATCCACAGCTGGAAAATGTGTAAACTGAAGTGACTTAGAGAACATAGTAGCATTTTATTTCACTAAAATCGTTCCCTTGTGTAGTTTTATAAACTTATATACTAGATACAACTTAATTATCTCAAAAAAAAACCCTAAAAAATATTTTAAGGAATCCAATTTCATTCCCTCATGTATTCCAGCTTAAGAAATCACACCCCACCAATTCATGATAGGTCTCTGAAGAAAGAAACTGTTTAGACTCTCTCACTTATCCTTTGGTTTCTCGACCAACTCAAATATACTCTTGATCATATTTACCCATTATTTTATACCCTAAGTTACTTTAGTATCCAAGATTTTTGGATTATTCTATATCTAAAATTCTTGAGTAAAATCTAACATGGTGGCGACACCCCTAAGAATGCCTCTATATCAAACAAATACTTGATGTAACACCTCAACCTAAAGATGCTCAACAAATTAAAATTCAAGAGTATCCATAGGATCATTCTCTACTCTTACCTTCTGATCAGTTTGAGTTATGTTAAGAGAATACTCAACCTTATCCCTCTATTATTCCATAAGACGTTGTCGAGGAGGAATTTTATAAAATGAAAAAATACTGATTCAAAATATTTTTTAACAATTATAATGTCCAAAATATTTTAATTTAGGTTGTAATGGGTTCATTTAACAATTAAACACCTCATATAACTCAATATCGTATCTCTCAAACTACCCCCTATAAAATCCAAACATACCCCAAGACGCAACCATTAATACCTCAATTTTCTATATACCAGGGAACCATAAATTAATCACTCACCCAATATTCTATCCACAAAAAATGTTCCATCAAATAATATATTTACATAAAAATAATAATCATAAAAAATATTCAACTTTAGTTATTAATTAATTTTTATGAAAAAAAATCAAAAAATCGAATAAATCATCATTTTCATAGAATTAATTAACCCCCATTTTAAGAAAGTTTTTTTTTAATTAAACACAAACATGTACAAGTTATATGAAAATATATTCCAAAAATGAATCACATGCTCACACTAACACTCAATGTCTTGATAATAGTAAAAAAATACACCCTAAATAAAAATTTCAATTGAGAAAAAATATAAGAAACTATACTAATCAAAAATTATAACATCAAACCCAAACCCTTAGTAACTTTGGTGTCTACTATGAACGTTTTGGATTTTCACATTCATAGATTCCTACCCAAAACCTGAAAACCTATCTCTAATCCACTAAGAACTAAAATGACATGTATTGAAAATTAGGGCTCTAATGCCATTTTTTAATTCTCTGACCTTGCTTAATGAGTGTGAGATGGAGCATTATATATCCTTAGGTACATATCCCCATACACAAAAGGTTTATAATAATTAGTAAAGGTGAAGTATATATAGTGGGGAGACTATTCCCTATGTATCATTCTAATAATAAATAAATAAAGGGATGAAAATAAAAAAATTCCATAATATGAAATCGTGGAAAATTACAACTACCATGGTAAAATCATATGTAATAAAAAATACAGACCAATATAACCATAAATTGTTACTCGATAGTGTGATACTAAAAAATTATAGATCATTTACACGGGAAAGGAAAATAACTAAGTAATATTAGAATCTATATTGCAAAAAAACTTACAAGATCATGTTTCAATACACCCTCTATCTCCAAACCCTACTTAGAAATCGTCGGCACCCAATATAAGTTCCATCCCTTTTAATAGATCCCTAAAAGTGAAATTTCCATGCCCTCCATGTTTCATGTGTAGTGTGTGAGTATAACACTTAGTACAAATCCACTAAAAGACCACTAACGTAAATCAAATAGTATATGTGACTGATTTTAATGAATAATAAAAAAATTATAACAAAAATACAACCAATTTGGGTCATTTTTTATTAACCAAGTCTCCATGAACCTTGACCTCACCTACTTCAGAAAATTCCAGTGGAAGGAGTCTACATGTGCCCAATGAAATCCAACATAATAAAAAATATGAAATTGATACTAAGAATTTCTTAACATAGCAAACCTATCCTCTTGGAATTAAATATTAAGGAAGAAATTAAGTACAAATATTTCTAAATTGAAATTTAATATTGTGTAAGGCATAATATAACTGACCTTGCGAATTGAAATCAAATAATGAGGACTGTGTAACATAGAAAACCTCTTGAATAAGAATGAAATACTAAGGAAGTTATAATATAGACAACCTCCTAATGAAATAACACACACATATGATGAAAATCCTACCATGTAATCACACAAGAAACAATAACCTTTATGAACTACCCTCATTCCTACCATGGAATTACAAAACATCATAGGAACCAACGTAACCCCATGTCTACCAAGCTAAAACAATACTTGATCCAAAAATTTCATACACTTTACATCAACTCATCACTCAAGAGAGATTTACACCTTGTTTTTAACTCTTATACCACTCCACCTATGAAATAAATCTAAGTAATCTATTATAAATCCTCAGAATTTTTTCAAATGAAATAGGTTATTCCCCATGGACAAATGCAAAAAAAACTCTCAGAATCATTACATACTTTGATAACTGTATGTATGCCTAATTTGACAAGTCAGATATAACATGTAAAGACCATTTTACTAGAAATGTTTATGTTTCATCTACGTTATAACACACTAAACCCCTATTTTAAAGGTCAATACCATCCTAGAGAGTCGACCTAAGTTCACTAAATCAAAAGTACAAGGAATTTCGCACACTCACAAAAACTGTTTTCATACCTTTTCATGTACTCTAATATTAATGTAGTGAGTATTATTGAAGAATTTACACTATTAAAAATGTTAAATCTTGTGGAAGGGACTCAACTAATATAAGTTTTGTTAAAAAACCCTAATATTTGAAAAAAAATCTATGAATTAGATATTTGAGATAGGGGAAGAAGAAACCTTGAACTAAATTCACAATAAAACATTTAAAAGGCTTAATATGACCTAAAGTCGATAAATTCAACACAAAAACATGAATCTACCAAAAACTGATATGTAGATAGCTTATGGAATCTAAGAGTAAAATGTGGAAGCTGACCTGATCAGAGTAGGATTAGACATAAGGAGGATTGATTATTTAAAATAATCTTTTAGTGGATTATAAGATTCCCTAAAATAATGTGGTGGGAAACTCAAAACACATTATATGGGTATCAAATACTTTACTGGATAAATAGTATTGGCTCAATTAATATTTTACGGTAATTTGGCTTTCATATCCCTTTTATTTTTTCACTAGGTACTCAATGATCATAATCTATGTTTCTGATGAATCATGTTGATATATTTTAGTATCAAGGTCACATTTAACCTACTTATCTTCTCTTCCAATACCTAATATTTCCCAAACCTATATAAGATCATCCATGATAATTATATTAAATATTAAAAAATAACTCTAAAACATACCTAAAAATATGGGGTTGTTTTATGAGGAGAAAGCTTAAACTTTACAGGTTTTTAAGAAATGAGTTATTTCCACTAGGAAAATTAGTGTTTATTAATTTTAAAATATCTCACTTTATCGGAAATAAAGGTTTTGGATTCTTGGAATTTATTAATTTATGTAGGTGAATGAAAAATTAATATATTTTTTCCAAAAGAAATAAAAAAAGTATTGTATCATTCTTTTTAATGGTGAAAGATAAAAGACCAATTCTGGGAAAATATCTGTTGAGAAAAAATATGAAAAAATTTATTTATATATCTAAGTAAAATATAATAATTTTTTAGAAATTTATATGAAAAAAATATTAAAAATAATAATTTATATATCCTTAAATTTAGTAAACTATGTTTAGATAAAAAACATTCTAGAGTAGAAAAGATTGTTTTTTTAAATTATTAGTTTTGTGAAGTATATGACCATAAAGCATATGTCTACCGATATAATATATATTTTTATAAAATATATATAAGTAATTAAATAAATAATATTCAGCCCATGACTATGGTAAAAACTTTTAAGATGAAGAATGTTGTGAAGAATAAAAAAAATATAATCTATATACAAAAACAATTATTTGAATAATATGAAGAAACATATGGGAGATATGATCAAACTCGTCATAATGACGAAGAATTATTAACCATATTCCATAAAAATTAAAAATTCGCTGATATCAATAATCAAAAAAGAAAAAAAATAACTGGGAAGCACAATATTATTAAATTTATTTTGAAATTCAAAAATAAGGAAAGTATGTGGCTATTATAAATTTAATATTTACCCCACATAACTAATGATATAAAATTTCAAATAAAATTATAATTCAAAATTGACGTTTTGTTTTTTTTCTAAAATGATAATTAAATGAATATCAATGGATTTGGGTCTATTGATATTGTATATGAATAATTATTTTTTAGAGAATCATTACTTATTGATGGGTTAAAACATAATCCATTAAGTGTTATCTAGTTATGTGATGATTTAATTGAAGTAATTTTGTTTAAAAACACAAATATTATCATAATCCTAGAATGATTTAATAATTTTCACTAAGGTTGATATAACCATGGATAAAATATTCCAAATTTTTATCATAGATATTTCATGTTATTTAGGTGTGTAGGATGAAAAATATCTTTGGTATAGAAGGCTTAGTCAACTTTTATAAAGGATCATGAGAAAAATTTCAAAATATAACTCTGTTATACAACTTCCAATATTAATGAGTGAATGATATATTGTTTTTGAGGAATTTTTAAAGGTAATAATGGTGTAAGAAAGTAATATTAGAGTATAGATATGATCAAAGATCCCACCAAAGATAATCTATTATAATTTATGTGGACATATGAGGCATTAGTAAACTAAAGGTGATTTCAATAAGTCCCAATTTAAAATAAATTGAAAAATACAATAAAATCAATAGAGATATTGAAAGGGATTTGTATGTATTTATCAAGAATGTATGGAAAACAATAAAATATAATACACATATAATTCTATTGAGTCTTATCATAAAATGCATTGAATAAAACATCAGTATAGTACTCCATATATACATTAATAGAATGAAGTTACTGAGATTAAAAATAGAATTTTAGTGGAGATAGAAATAACCATTAATTTTTTCAATCCTGCATAATTATTCTAGAAATACATATATCTACTAATATTAGTATTTTTATGGGAGATTTATAATAATATAATTCAACATTATTGATTATGTGGAAAAGTAAAAGAGAAAAACTTCTTATAAATTATTTTAAAATATTTTTCAGATCTTGTTTGCCCTAAATAAATAATTATAATATGGACAAGTTTGATGAAAATATTAAATATCGTAGTTTTATGGGTTACATATCTAATAGAAAGGGTTGAATATTTTATAATATAACATGTAACATGGTAGACTTATATGACATAAATATCATTGAAATTAAACCCATAAAGAGTGATTAAAATGATATAGATAGAAATTTTTTTGATTAAAATGATATAGAGTACTTTGATAGGTTAGTGAAGAATGAATATAATATAAATCAAAAAAATGATAAATTTGAATTAAAATATACCAGTGTTGAGGAGGATAATGATAAATATCCAAAAAAAGTGAAAAATAAAGTTAAAATAGAAAATATCAATAGATATTAAGATGTTCTTATATAGAGCTAAGGAATGGTAAAATTCACCAACCAAATAGATTTGGTATCACAAGATTAATCCTAATCTATTGAAGAATCTATTTAGTAAAAATATTGGTTATCTACTATGAATGATATGTTGGATCATATTGGAAATAATGATACATGGGATTTTTTCCCAGATTGAAGGGGAAGAATGAAATTGAAACCAAGTGGGAACTGAAACATAAACTCAATGATACAATAATTTTGTAAGAAATGAAGCCATATTTTCATGTAAATGGTATTTTTAATTGGAATGTGTTTATTTTGAATTAAAAAATCTCTTGTTTCATGACTTGATGTTATTTAAATATATTATAAGTTATATTATATTAAAATGAAACATATACCAAAGAAATTTCAAATAATCATTCAGGAATGGTGATATAATAAATTTATATAATAGATCAATATCCATTAGGAAAAATCAATGACTTGAGAGTTAAAATTCTCTATGGGATTACATGTTTTTTTATGAGAATAAATATTGTAATTTTATCTTATAATAAATATGATAAGTAACTGTTGAATATGTTGGTAATATAATATTAAAAGGAGATTCTAATAACTATAACGGTGGGTGAAAAATTGAGTCAAGATTATATAGCCAATGTGTAAATCAAAAGAGTAAATAAATCCTATTTATATTCTTTTATATATCACAACATCCATATCTAACTAACTTTAAAAAATATAATTGTATACATAATTTTAATGTGATTATGAGGAATCACATATGAAGGATATAAAAATAAATAGAGATATGTCAAGGAAAATTTAAATTTTGTTCTATTTTATGAAAGAAGTGAGAACCAAGATATTTTTTGTTACTAATATAGACTATAGTGGTAATTTAGTTGATATGAAATCTATATCAATTAGAATATTCATCCAAGTAAATTGATTTGTGAGTGTGAAATAAAAAAATATAAATTTATTAAGACTCATTATAGTAGAATTTGAGAATCTTTTTTCCACAGAAGTATGTAAATAGATGTTGTCGATTAAGATTATCATGAATATATCCGTGTTAAAGTGTTAAATATATTAATAACTGGTTTTGATAAAAAAAATTAATCGATATAACCAATAATTATTTGAAACACCCAATGTTAAAAATTATTTATATCAAATATCACTTTATAAAGAATAAATTTTCAAATCGAATTGTAGGTCATTATTTTATTCCCATACTAAAGAAAATTTAATATCAATCAACATAATGATGATCAAAAGACATATCTAAAGGTTTAATGTAAAAATGATTGTTTTAAATTCCCCCATTATTGAGGGTATGACTATTTTTCTACTCCCTCTACTTTACTTTGGATTCTATTTTCAAACGGGGAGAATATTTGTAAATATTATGTGATTCAATAGATATATAATCAAATTTATCTTGGTTTTTATTAGTATAACATATTCAATTAATATGTGATTTAATTTATTGTGTATTATTTAATTATTTATAGAATTGGTTATATGTTCTATTACAAGTTAAACTCCTTAAACTTCGCACACTAGGATAGAATTTGAGAGAATGCTCCTGCATAGTAATTTTATTTAGATGTAACATTGTACATTATTGAGTTTGTAACACATTATACATTTTGATGCTCCATTTTTTTTATTTTTCAATTTATGTTAATACTATGAATTATTATGGATCCTAACTGATATCTAATTTGTATCACATAAATCATTTATTTTTTTTCATCTTATAAAAATACACATTGATAGAAAATATTCAATATTAAATTCAAGTATAATTCAAAAAATAATATGAATTATCATAATTTATGATTAATTCACGATAATGTTATTTATAACACAACCATGAACATGGTAACAATAACACTATAATGACCAAGAATATTTCTAATGGAATTTCCCGTCTAAATCTATAGTTGTGTCATATTTATTAATATAACTATAAATAATGTGCATTCACCACAGATAAATCCAACTACATTTTATTATATTAATATGAAAATTACATTTATAGAATAAATATGGACATAATAATGGATAGTATTATAATGGTACAAAAAATGATAATAAGATAAAAATAATAAGAAAATTTAGATATGCTTGATCCTCCAGAATAATCTTACTCACGAAAAAAACTATAGAAAGAAGCAAAATATTAGTATTGAAATATCAGTTTTTAAAAATAAGAACATATAAACATTATATAGAATATAATTGAATGAATAATTAATTAAATATTAGGTATCTATATAAATTATGGATCATATATCACCATTAACAATCTGACCGTTGGAATAGTAATCTTACCATTGGGAGTATAACCAGACCATTATAAAAATAATCTAACTATTAGGAATAGAAACCTAAATATTAGAATGGTATCTTATCCTATGGAAGTGTAAAATAATAATAAATAATATAATAAAATTAAAATAAAGTATATTTATATCACGATACAAGTAAATAATATTTTTTTAATGATAAAACAAGTGTTTGTATTTTAATAAAACATATATTTTTTATTTTCATTTTTATAAAAAAATAATGTTTTTAAAGAAATAAATTTTTTATAAAATAATTTTATAAATTAATATAATGTTTTATTATAGTGATACTATTATTTTATGATACCTTAAGAAATTTTTCAAAGGGTCATAAAATCGATCCTAATATTAAAATTGGTATTTCTCAAATAAATGATGGTTTTAATTAGGAAATAAAATTCTCGTAATTATAAAAGTATTTTCATAAAATGGAAAAACATTTCATAATATATACAAAAAATTATGGTTAGGGAAATTTTTTGGTATTTTTCTAATTTTGTTTAATTTTTGGTGAATATTAAAATATGGAAAAACACAATATTTAACATTAAAAGATAAATGTATGAATTTTTTAGTCCTGGATGTTGTAAGAACACATTATCTAAAACTCACATGCACTATTAACTATATGTAGTTACTATAATCAACATTATTGGTAGTATTGATCCAAAATAATAATCTAGTGAATAAAATATTCAAAAACATGACTCTCCTCCCCTTATAAATATCACTCATCACAATCCCTTCTCCTCACACCATATATTCCTGGTGGTTGGAACCTTTATGATTAATTTTATTAATAATCCTCTAATATATGTCCTATCACTGATTGTCTCACCCAATTACCATTTCAAGGATCCTTAATGGGTATCCTAAGAGGAAGTGAAAAAAGGAAGAGTTAAAATTTTCAAATAACCCCTTTTAATTTTATTATTACATTCTACCTCCCTAAAAAGTTCTCCATATTCCTATAAATAGTACCCTGAGTATCCTAAGTATACTAATTTTTTATTATTATGATATATTATCCATATTCAATCCTCCCTTATTTATATTCTTAAATGAAAACGATGTTTACAATATGGTTTGTCCACCACCTCCATGAACAACATAATTTGTTTTTCTACAACACATTCAAGTCTTATTATAGAAACAATATTATAGTAAAATATTATTATAATGAGTATATTATAACTTATTTCAGGTTATATAATGTTATAATAGTCATTTAATTAAATAAAACTAATATAATTCATGAAGGTCGATAAAACAGCCTAAATTAACTAACCGCTTAACGTTAACATTTTACTAAGGTAATCATACCTATATAGAAACAAAAAAGATATTTGGATACATTAAAATTTATATAATGAAATTAATTTCCATTCTTTTAACTGAGGTAGTTGTATTCTCTTTTCAAAAGAATATAAATAATTAAAAAAAAGTGATCTGACCATAGAACCATGAAATGAACACCCTCATAAAAGAGAAACTAAACATTATATCCCATTGAAATGTTTATAAATGAATATAATAAAATTATTGTAAATAAAACATAGATCCAAAATGATATTAATATAGTAATTAAGTAGTCTAATTTGATTATCTAGGACATTAAGTTTACGTTTATACTGATTCTATAACATAAGGTAGGGCATCTCTCTAAACCACCCTTAAATTATAGGTTATGAAATTTCACTATATATATAACATTATCTCTCTATTTTATGTTATTTAATGATTATAAATTCATTTTATATGGTCAATTTAATATATACCTATCCTATTATCCCTTCATTTGATGGGTTAATACATTCCTTAAGTTCATTTCTCAAATGCCTTCATTGAAATATAATCCAATTAAGGGGAAATTTTCTATCACATAATATTTTTGTATAATGATAATTTAATTTAATTTATTAGCATTCATTATTTCATAAAATAAAGTAATATTTTAAATATATCAATTTTTTACCACTAGTTTTCAAAGAAAATTCTACACTTATTATTTCTCTAAAATTCGTTAATTTGTTCCTTAAAACACTATTTTTAACGTTCATTAATATACCCAATTCTCTACCATTTCCCATGATGTTTTTTCAAATGAAAATTATATTTCGTTACAAATTATTTGTACTTATAAATTACCATCCATAGTATTTAATTACTTATTCTATTTGGCATAATTATGAAATATCCATTAATTATGATATCAGGAAATATTATGCAACCCATTTCCTTCCCTGGGAAATTCATATTCTTTTTCCTTATGAATAATTTCATTTTGTGGCACACATAATCATGTTCATTTTATTATGGGTTTTCCTAGATAGAACTCCAATTAATTGGTTATTTTTTTCTCATGATATATTATGTATTGGACTAGGAAGAAAACCTCATCCATGATGGGACTTTGTCCACCATTAGATGTTGTCTTGGTAGTTAGGCTTGACTTATCATTTTGTCATGTTTTATTCACCTTCCTAGGTTTCCATGATCTTATGATAAAATTTTCATTATATTATTATCCTATGTGATTATCCATGGTCCTTTTAATTCATCAGATCATGTTATTCTTATTGACTCATAGGATATGATTCATTATCACGTTTATTCCCTTACTTGGATTTATATATCACCACTTTCTTTTAAGTATTACCTAGGTTATCATATGAAATTTTATGAGATAAATGGTATTTAGGTGATCAATAATGATAGGAAAATAAAGATGTTATGTTTGTTTTCTTTTTTAGGTATTATGAACCTAGTCCTCCAAAGAAACAAGGCCTCACAGTCTTTTTATTTTTATTGGATACTTATGTTAAAAATCATATAATAATATTTGTAAAAGGATTTGGTTGATATAAATTCTACATTTGTTACATTTTTTTAATTTTCAATGTTTTTTCTAGAACTTTTTCATAGATTTAAGTTTTTTTCAAAAGAAACATTGATATAGAAGATGATAATTTAGTACATGTTGGTTGAAATAGGAAATATTGAAAAGGAAAAATAATATTCATTATGAATACATGGGTAATTATGAAGATAAAACACCATTATAATAAGTAATTCAACACATCATAGTAAAGATACTAAGGAACCATGAATCATTATAGAGCATTGAACACATCATAACACCAAAACTATTAAAGTGTGCGGGTTGTGAACTAAACACTATGATTTAATAAGAAACTCAAAATTTAGAGCCCATGTTTATCAATAGCTTGTAAGAGGGAAAAAAATTTAAACACATTGGAAACAACCATTTCAAGGTTGATTGATATAACATTTAATGATGATATAAGAAATATTAATTGATCCTTTAATTATTAAATAAATATATATATTCAAAAAAATGTTAAAAAATCATCAAACTACATATGTTTCTTCTTGTTCCTTATATTTTGTTGTAAATCAATAAATTATACTTATATAATTATAAAATATATTATTTCATTTTATAATTTCCCTATAAAAATCATGTAATTATAAAAGTGTATGCATCCTTAAAAATGTAGTTTATTTTATTCTTCTAGCTAAACAAAATATAGGGTGTTTTGTTGTTTTGATACCAATAAAATGGTTAATAATAATAGGTTTTGACCCCAATTTAACAGATATTATTGGCTTAATGTTAACCACAATTATGGAGGAGTTATATAAGGTGTAGAGAGTGTAATTGCATCACTTAGGTCCAAAAAACTATAAAACTGTTGTGAAATTGGGTTCACTAGACCCAACTTGAATAGTACTTTTTGATTATCAAATCAAGTGTTTATAGAGTTATGCATGATGTTTTCTAACCACCATAGTATTGATACTTCTACATCCAGTATTTACATGGTAATTCCATTAAATTATTTTTCATGTCAATGGGTTATAGTAATTCATAAATATAATGATAATGTCAAAATATAATGACAATGATCGTAAACATATGTTTTATGGTATATAGACGTCATCATGATGGGGCATCGATGATATCTCACTATCAGGTATTGAGAGATCATTATTATTGAGACTTATTCCCATAATTTTTTCACTTTGTGATCTTGGGTAGGGAAGACCATAAGGACCCATCCACCAAAAGGAACACTACTCTTCCAAGTGTCATTGGTAGTTTCTATCTATCACCACGTCTATTTATCACTTGAATTGAGTTCATTATCAGTTTGTAAATTTGGTTCATGTGCTTTTATGAAATATGAAAACCGTGACATTTATGTCTATGGTGACATTGCTTTCATTGGGTGTTTAATTGGTGGTATATCATTAATTGATTGGTAAAGAAAGAATTTTTCACATCCAAAAGGAAGATATATATCAGGGACAATTGATTAGGATGGTAGTTCCACTATTAAATCCTTGTCCATGGTAGAATATGGTAATTTAATCCATTCATGTCATGAAATAATAAATCATGAAAGGATAACTACATGAAGTGTGTGTACTACATTATAATATATGGTGACACAAAGAGATTATATTATATATTTCATATTCAAAGGAGGTTTTCATTTCTATAACTAAACCATATCTCCTAAGGGTCCATGATTTTTTTTCTAGATACAACTCTTGGTTTATGGGTATGACTCACTACTATTGATAAAGGTCTTAATGGGATACACAAAAGACGCATTCAAAATCATATAAAATTCTAATGAATTAGAGTTTGGGACATGGTTAGCCCCATGGTGGGGGACAAGATATATCTTATTTTGATTTATCTCAAGAAACAAATAAATTAAATATTATTTTAGTTTAAAATAATAAAGGTTGAATTTATATTCGTGTGGTATTTTCAAATTTTAAGTGAATACGAGATGGGAAAAAAATTTACAAATGAATAATATTTTATTCTAGTCTCGTTAATATATTTATGGGAGAGATTCGTCAATTTAATGAATCATATTTTATCACATTTCATATTTTTATGTTACAAGTGATAAAATAATATCTACATTCATTAAAAATCTTGAAGTGTCGTTGGGGATGTGTTTAAGATTATTTAGTGGGTTAAACTTGTTGGAGGGCCAATGTGTAATTTATATGTGTTATTGACTGAAATATTTAATCCATAATGATATAAAATTTATATAACTATTCATTACATGAATTTGAGAGCCCCTCTATCCTCCCACTTGATTCATAGGGAGACATGAAACTGTTTTGGGACCTCAATCAAAATTATTCCACCTGGTAGATGGAATAATGTTGTGATCATCATCTGTAAGTAAGAGGATACATTATGTCTCTATGTTAGCCATCAGGAATCAAATATTGATGAAGCAATAATATTTTTTAATGTTTATGGATGATATAGAGGGTTCCGAATTTGTTTCCTTCAATAAAAAATCTCAATAATCAAGAAGACATGTGTTTGATCGATTTCAAATGAGATATAGTTTTGATTTAAATTTGCATGCTTAACTAATTATGATGAGATCCTAAAGTTATATATCAGGTTACACATCATTATATATGACTTCATTACCTCAATCCTATCATAAAAATTTTAATTCTCCTCAAATTTAATGTTTTCACCACACCCTTGGTACCAACATGTGGTATAAAAATGATTATGTGATCAATAATGATGAATTAAGATTAAATTTTAATGATGTTGAGTAGAGAAAATCAATACGGTACCAACACCACTAATGGAACTTCAATATGATGTTAGAAATCTATGTTATGGCCAAAATAAGATCGAATAGATGATTTTTGGTCTTAAAAAAATAAATATATTATAAATAGATTGAATATTATTATACATGTGAATATTACTCTAAATACTATTCATATAAATAGAACCATAGTTGACCAATTAAATGAGGTGGTTTCAAATAATGGGTCTTATGTTGTATAGTTAAAAATTTTAATAAATAATTCTGGTTAATAGTAAGTATGTGAATAGTATTTTAGTTACTATTCATCTATGTGAATAGTACTCATGGGATTATTCACAACCTAAAAAATCCCTTCCCCATTAGCCTCATGAGTGGGGAGTTTCGTCTCCATGGTCCGGATACCATGCCAGGTCACAAAACCCCACTTGGAATGCTCGGGCCAAGTTAAGGTTTGGAACCCCACTGGGAGGGTTTAAAAAACCCATAGAGCCCAAAAACATCTAGGTAAATTTTATAAAATACATTAAAAATCAATAATTTAATAAAATTATTTTGGGATCGTTGGACATGTATATTGTGAATTAAATGTATTTTATTTTTATTTTGTTCATAATAAATACCCCCAAGTGGAATTCTTCACAAATTTAATTTATTTATGTGAGTTTAATGATTCTCAATAGATCATGTGCTAAGCCTAGTCAATGTATTTATAGTATTTTATTTATATTTTTATTTATTTCAATTTAATGTGATGATTGTAATATCTTTTAAAAAATGATAGTATTTTCATCGTCCCTATATCTAATTATATGTATAAGGGTGTATGTATCCATGAATGTCATTCTACTTTTGTATTTCACATTCCTGCTTTCTGATCCACTACATGGGAGATTATGTGAGGACAAAAGAATATGTTTTCTACATGAAAATACTGTGAAGTACTAGACAATTCATGGATACATTGTATGAGGTGGGTGATGTAACTTGAGTGGTTGTATATCCCATGAAGATACCCCTGATGTTTGGTTGATCCATTATCGATCAATGGATCAACCAATAGAAAATATCATGTTGAATTCATTTATATTTCTTTGTTTATATTTTCTTGTTTTATTATTTTGTGAAAGTGTTAAGTTTTTATGATCATATAGAACAAAAAACAAGAATTCATAAATAAAATGATCATTAATGATGAATGATTTATATTATTGTATGGTTCATATATGAGTGTGAACACATAGTAAAAGGAATGTTAAATATAAAATAGATTTCATTCATCAACAATTAAAAACTATAAATACCATAAATGACAATATTAACAAATAAACACCTTCCATCACTTATGTTTAGTCAAAATTAATTATATGAGGTTCTCATCAAACCTTTTTTAGGGTGACATGTTAATGTTTTTTGTGATAACCCAAACTCCAACACCCTGTAGCTAGTGGTTGTTTTTTTACAATTGTAAATAAATCATAAATACATTGGATCTAATTGTTAATAAGTCTCAATAAACCATATACATAAATGAGTGTTACATTACATTTAATAGTACATCATTTGAAAAAATGAAAAAATTATTATTCTCATTGTGACCCTTTTATCATATATAGTACTCCTCTTAGTTACTTTGGGAAATGGGAAACAATATAAAAGGTGAGATCATATGCTCAGTAAAGGGGTTGCATATAGTCGAAGAAATTATAATTAAAACATAATGGAATGAGAAAATAAAATGAGTTATGCTATATCAAATGAAACTGAGATTATAAATAAATCCATGGTCAACATAATAATAAATAGAAGCTAGGATATAAATAATTAAATGTTTAGTGAATGGGGGTATGAATAAATAAATATAGTTATTTCAAATCAAATGAAACTAATAGAATAAATAAATACATGTCCAATATAATAATAAATAAATGACAGGATATCAATAACTGGACATGTTGTGTTGGGAATGAATATGGTCGAAAATATTAAACTTGTCGTTATGGCCTTGTTTTATGACCTCTTAAACATATCATCAAGGATTTCTGCAATGAAATATTTGATAAAGGGTAAGGAAGCTCCTATTACCCTATCTTAGTTATTTTTATAGTCCTACTGTGGGGAAAAATCCATCAATGTGTCTGCTAGGTATGTTTTGGGTGAGTTTGTGTTTGTTGACAAAGCTATATGACCACAAATGAGTATGGTTGGTATTTTATGATGATAGGTTTTTAAAGTGGAACAGATTCCCAGTGCTTTCTAAATTTTTGCGCCTAAAAATCAAGAGTTTGATGTTGGAAATGGAAGAATTTATTCATAGGAGTGAACTTTATAAAGAACGTTGGAGAAAGTCGGCAAAGGGTGAGAACGCATACCATAATTCAGGGTTGCGTACCATGTTCCTTGAATGGTACACAGAGCGGCGGAAAAGGTACACAAGTACGGTTCATGAAATTGAAAATGGTTCATGGAGGAAGGTGGTGCGATATGTGGATAGCTTGATGTCGGTAGAGTAGATCGACTGCATTGGATCCAAGGTAGTACATGGGTGGTGTGGAAAAACATTTCACTAATGGCTTGCGGTTCATGGTAGCTTAAGGATTGGTATGCTGCAAAGGTTTAATCAGAGATTTCATAAATCTTAGACTAGAATTTTTTACAGATATATTTGTCAATATAATAATTTCTAATCCTACTGATTACTAGGGAGATTGAACATTATTATAGAAGATATTTTGCTTTGGGAATTCAGAAAAGTTCTAAATTGGTTTGTGTTGAAGTTGTTTGCGAGGATTCTTAACCTGCAAAAGAAGTACAATATGCATAGGAGGAAGTCTATTACATGTAAGGAGTTGAATTGGTACACAGAGGAGGAACATTTAGTATGTGAGATGGAGAGTTCCTCAAGTGGTATAGGGAGGGGGAGCTCAGGTGTGCGTAAGCGAAGGAAGTCTACGAACAGAGAACAGTTCGTGGATAGGAGGGGTTTCGCAGAGGAGGTTTATGGAATCGATACGCAGTACCGGTATGTGATCGCGAAGGCAGAGGCAGTCTGTATACTAAGGTAGGATCATGGTAGTGGTGTCAGTACGCAAAAAAGTTATCCCATGTACCACACCTGGTACACAGTATGTAGTGGAATGAGGTGGTTCAAGATTTGCACAAGGAAGCTTGTGAGAGCTTCAAATCAGTTTGCGAAAGTATTTTACGGTAACTAGTAGTACTCAGGAATGTGTACTTCATCTACATGTGAAAACGGAACGTCAAAAAAGCATCTACCTATTATTGATGATGTTGGAATTCATTAAAATGAAGGGACCTACATGTCGATAAACTATTTTTTACCTACACGTCTAGAAACTGTGAGTGGATTCTTTTTCAGCAGTAGTGAGCGCAAGAAGAGGATGATGGTGACCTTTCCCACTGGCAGTGATCCAGAGAAAGAGGCATAGGGAGTGACCCCTGGGAATGCAATGAGTAGACCCTAAAACCTTTAAGGACAGTGAGCCTAGGCTTAAGAGATCTAGCCTAAACATTGTACTCATTATTGTCATTGAGCCGTTGTGAATTTGGTACATCAGCACATCGACGTTGTATGCTCCTTGGAGGTCGCCTAGTGAGTGTGAACCAAGTATAAATCATTGTGTCTTGTGAATGATTTCATATCTATTTGTTTATTGTTATAAGAGAAAGATAAAATTGAATTTTGTCTAAAAATGAAACAAGATCTGAACGGGAGAAATTTTTAATCAGTCATACCCTGATTCACCCCCCCCCCCCTCAGGGTATTCGACCTAGTGGACCTAACAATTGGTATCAAAGAGAAAGGTTGAAAGTCAGTGGTTCTATCTCAAGTAGAAGAAATGGAAGTGGTCAATCCTAAATTAATTCTGATATTTTAAGGAAATAATTTTCAACTATGGAAGAATCAGATTTAGCATAACATCCGATTAGTAAGGATAGATGTATTCACAGTAGATATGCATGGAATATCATTTGACATTTATAATGGTTCTTTATCATATGATGAAAGAATAGAATTTGATGTTGATGATAAAGGGATCAATGTTTTAAGGTGATCCCTATCAAAATCAATTTATTTTAATGTGATGTTCTGTAAAACATCACATGAAATGTGCAAAAAATTGTAAAATATTTATGAGGGTAACATAAAAGTCCAAGAAGCAAAGCTGCAAGTTCTATGGAACAGGTATGAGGATCTCAAAATAAATCCCAATGAAAATGTTGATTCATTCTTTGATAGGATAAATATTAGTGTGGAATACATGAGGTGTCTTGGAGAATTCATTGAAGATATAAATATTGTGAAAGGAATTTTGAGGAAACTTCCACTGTGGTTCAATCCGAAAGTTTCAGTTTTGGAAGACAAAGACCCAAAAGATCTGACACTAGATAACCTACATAGTACCCTTGTAGCATATGAAATGAGAAGTTATGATAATGATGTAGTGGAAAAAATGAAGGCTAAGGAAGTGACATTCAAGGCCGTGAATAATCTCTCTATTTAAGATAGTCTGGAGCAGGAAGATATGGATGATGTCATGTCATTTCTCTCCTCAAATCTACAAAGGGGAAAAGGGAGGTTCAAAGGTAAAATTCCATTTTCATGCTTTCGATGTGGAATAATTGTTAATTTTGTAGCAAAGTTTCTTAATAATTTTCATGAAGAAAATTGAGAAAATTATTAAATTCTACAAAATAATTATTCATCTAATGAGAAAGGGAGGAGAAGTACTGGGAGAAAGTTCTTCAAAAAGAATAATATTATTTCAAGAGAGGATGAAAGTTTAAAAGAAGTTGAGGAAGAAGAGTTGGAGGACTGCATAGATCATAAAATAGATGCTTTGGTGGTATCTTCTAGAAATTATTTAACAAAAGAAGAAAGTGACAATGAAGAAAGATAAATTGAAGGAAGAGCTGATCTTCAAGCTGAATTAGAAGCTTTACATGAAGAAGTATATATTTTGAGAGCCAAAAGAAAGAAATCCAAAAAAAATTATTCATGATTCCTAACGCTTTATGCAGCAATAGGAAGAAGAGAATTCCTAGCTGAATGAATAAATTGAAAAGAAAAGGTCTTCAATTATAGAAAGCTCTAAAAGGGTGGTTGATTACAAACTCAAAATTGAAGAACAGAACATTGAAATTGATAGTTTGAATTAAAATAGAAATAATAAAATCAATCATATCAAACAACTAGAAAAATAATTCATCAGTATGCGATGAACAATTGAAGATCAAGAGAAACTACTAGGAAGGAATATCATATAGGAAACAGACAATTTGAGATTTGACTAGAGTGGTCCATCAGAATAGAAGCACAAATCCACTTTGAATGATAAGTCTGGTATGGGTCTTGATCTAAAATAGAAAGCAATTATGGCTCAAGTGAGACCACAAGAATCTAGTCCATTATTGAAGATTGATTTGGATACGAAGTAGAATCAGAAGATTCAGAGAACCCAATGCACAACTAGTGGTGAATAATTTCTACATAATAATGTACCTCACATAAGATGCTATTATTGTGGTAAGATGGGACACTCTCAAAAATGTATGTTCCATAACAAAGAGGTACCAAAGGGAACAAGATCAACAAAGGTGGTCATATAGAGCTCAAAATTACAGTTCATCATTTGATGGTCATTATTTCCGGTGTAAAGGACTCGGACATATGGAAATATATTGCACATCAAAAATGTAGAGGAATGTTTCGAGGCAAACTGAATTTGTTCCTAAGAAGTAGCCAAAAGTATCTTCAAGTGAGATGAAAATTCAAAATCGATTTGCAGCTCGGCAGGTTGAATTCAACCCATCATATACTAAAGAAGATCAAGATTATTATTCCATGTAGGGTATGAATTCAAAGGCTTGGGTCAAAATGAAAAGGGTCGAGCATGTTGTGGACATAGAAATTGTGTTCAAGGTATCAGATCGCATGAATATGGATAATTGACCGTTGATGCACTTCCCATATGATGGGAAATAAGAATCTAGTGATCGGAATCAGGTATAATAAATAAGGTATTGTAAGATTCAGTAATGATGAGGGCTTGAAAATTATTGGTTCAGGAAAATCCATGTTTAGAAGAAAAGACATGAGATGTGCAGATGTCCTTCTTTTTGAGCGATGTAGTCACAACTTCATTACTGTTATTCAATTGTGTGAATTAGGAAATTCCATAAGTTTTTACAATAAATTATGCATCATCATGGAAAATGATGGTGATGTTTTGGTGTAAGGAAAGTGTACGAAAGTGAATCTCTAACTTGTGAGTGGAGAAAAAGATATGTATTTTCAGTCCAATGAAGAAGAAAACAAGCAATGGCATAAGCGTCTTGGCCATATAATCCATGGTTCCTTTGAAGATCTGGTGAAATATGATACATCTCAAAATCTCCCTAGATTATCATGTTATCATACACATACATGTGATGCATTCCAACAGGAGAAGATCATTTAAAATACATATAAGAAGAAGAAGAAAATGTCCATGAGACTTCTTGAGTAGGTGTATATTGATGTGTGTTGAATAATTTCATAGAGGGATATTAATGGGAAGAGATATTATGTCCTATTAAATGATTATTATAGCAGAATGGTATGGGTTTCAATAATTAACCACAAATCAATAGTGTTTAGTTTCATTACAAGATATCAACAGGAATGTAAAATGATGATTGGTCAGAAAATATGAATGATTCGAACAGATAATGGAACAGAGTTCAAAAATATCCAAGTGGATGATTATCTCGAAAAACATGGGATAAGGATCAATTTTTAGTAGTAAGAACTCCACATCAGAATGGAGTAGTTGAGAGAAGAAATCAGATTGTCAAAAACATGGATAGAACAATGCTCGTTGAGAAAGACCTCCTAGATAAATTTCCGAAAGAAGCAGTGATGATATTAGTATACACTTCAAATAGAGATTTACTTCTTCTAAAATAGGTGAAGACTTCATACAAGATATGGAATGGGAAGAAGACATCATTGAAGTAATTTCAAATATTCGGAAGTAAATGTATAATTCTCAATAAAGAGAAACACATGAAATTTGAATCTTTTGGGGATGAAGTAATATTTCTTGGATACTCAAGGATGATGAAAAAATATATATGATTTTACAAGAGGATATGAAAAATAGTTTAAATTCCTGATGTAAATATTGTGGAGAATTAACAAAATCTTCCGCAAAATACATGATCAGAATTAGAGGGATAATGATAAAGAGATAAGAAGTTTAGGATATGCTTCATCTCTAGAGGTTGATTCAGAAGAAGAATCAGATGATGAGAACAAATCAGTGTCTTCTCAGAGACTGGTGAGAATAGATGAAATTGATAGGAAAAACATTATAGGTGATCAGATAGCACCATTGCAGACAATGAGGTTGAATTATCCACAACAAGCATTATAATTCTCACAAGTTGATCCTGAATTATTTGATGAAGTATTAGGATATGAGAATTGGGTTTTGGAAATGAATGTAGAGAATGACCAAATTGAAAAGAATCAATCATGGGAAATTGTTTCGAGACCAGCAGAATAGAACGTTATTGGGAAAATGTGGGTCTTTCTCAATAAAATGAATGAAGATGGTGTTATTATTCGAAACAAATCACAACTGGTGTGCAAGTGGTACTCCCAGATAGAAGGTATAGATTTTTATGATACATTTCCACCTGTTGAAAGGATAGATACAATAAGATTATTCTTGATCATATCAGTGCAAAGAAAGTTTAAGGTTTTCCAGACAGATGTCATGTCAACATTTCTAAATGAAGTTTTGGAAGAAGAAGTTTACATTGAGAAGCTTGATGGTTTTCTCATTCATGAATATGAGAACAGAGTGTGTTAGCTGAAAAAGGATTTATATGGTTTGAAACAAGAACCAAGAGCATGGTATTCAAGGAATGATCAGTTGCTAAATAAGCTTATTTTTCAGTGTGGTCGAGTTGATTACAATCTATTTATCAACTATTGAAATAGTCAAAAGTTGATAGTGATGGTTTATGCTGATGACATGATTTTTGGTGGATCAGATGAATCCCAATGCAGATAGTTTTCTCAATTCATGAAAAGTGAGTTCGAAATGTCAATGATTGTTGAGATGACATTTTTCTTTGGCTTACAGGTGACACAAGGAAGTAATGGCACATTTATTTCCCAATATAAATATGCCAAGGATATTTTGAGAATATTTGGAATAGATAATTCTAAAGAGATAAATACTCCAGTTGCTACCCATTTGAAACTATTATGGGATGATGAAGGCAAGGTAGTTAATATCATAGAATATAAGCAAATAATTGGAATTTTGTTGTACCTGGAAACAACAAGGGCTGATATTTTATTTTCCAAATGCCAAGTAGAGATATATCTAAGAAATCCCAAGGAGATAAACATGATTACAGTAATGATAATTCTTTGGTATATCAAGGGAACAATGGATTTTGGCCTAATTTATAATGAAATATCCCAACCAGAGTTATTGGGATATACATATGTCGATTGGGGTGGTTCAGACGATGATAAGAAATAAACATCTGGAGGTTCCTTTTATCATGGAGGATTTTTGTATTTATTGTTTAATCAAGAAACAAGATTTCATTTCATTGAGCACCACATAATTTAAATACATTTTAGCTACTCAAGCATGCACACAACTATTTTGGATGAAGCAGAAACTTGAAGATATGAGAATAGAAGTGAAATCCCCAATTGGAGTCCATTGTGATAATTCAAGTGCCATAAATATGAGAAAAAATCCATTCCATCACTCAAGGACAAAGCAAATTGAAATAAAATATCATTTTATCAAGGAGAAAGTGGATCAACGGCTTGTGAAGTTGGATTAGGTGCCTATAGAAAAACAAGTTCCAAATATTCATACAAAGGCCTTACCCAAAGAAGAATTTGAGAGGCATATTCTAATTATGGGAGTCCAGTAGACTTCCAACACCTTAAATAATATGGATGATCCCCCTCTCCCTGAGTTATGATGTGTTTTTCCCTAATGTACGTATATGTGTTCATTACCCTATTGCAGGTAACCTTGAAGTTCCCTTTGGGTTCGTTGATAAATGGGGACAATGTGTGACTATTCTAGGGGGACAAAAGACAAGGGGATAAGTTGTTAAGAGGATAAGTGGGATAGGGGGAGTTGAAGCTGATTTGAATATATTGGAAGAGCTATTAATTAGTGGGAGCATTAAATCTGACGATACTAGAATTTATCGAACAATGACTATATATCATGACGGCTGAGGTTCATAATGAATTAATTTCATTGGTATCAGTATGTAATCAACAATTGGTGATTAACAATGAAGTGGTCCATTGATGAACTTTGAATTATACTCGTGTTTCTCACTCTAAGCATGGATCATATGGGATTAGAGTATGTGTTGAGTAAATCCTTGATTGTTATCTTAATCACTCGAAGAGAATAGTGGTTGGAGTAGGAAAGAGTTTTAATGAGGTATCAAAATGTAAAGCATTGTTATGAGAAGAGTTATCCAAAAACCCACGTTTGAGATTGTTGGGAAAAAATCACTCATGGTGACCTCTCGGTATGTTTTGGGTGTGGTTGGGTTTGTTGATAAAGCCAGATAGCCACAAATGAGTATGGTTCGTGTTTTCAAAAAAGGAAGGATTTATTCATAGCAGTGAATTGTATGAAGAATATTAGAGAAAATTGGAAAAGGGTGAGAAACGTCTACCATAATTCATGGTTCGGGTACGATGTTCCCGGAACGGTATGCGGAGTGGTGGAAATGATACGCGGGTAGGGTTCACAAAATTGAAATTAGTTCATATTGAAAGGCAGTGCGGTATGCAGATAGCTTGATGTCAGTAGAGGGGATTGACTGCATTGGAGCCAAGGCGGTATGTGGAAGGCATGGAAAAATGGTTTGCAGAAGGATCGTGAATCGCGGCAGCTGAAGGATTGGTATGCGGGAAAGGATGAATCAAATATTTGATAAATCTTGGATTGTAGGTTTTTGAGGATATATTTTCTTATATAAGAATTTTTAATCCTACGGATTTCTGAGGATATTGAACATTATTAGAGAAAATATTTTTCTCAGGGAATTCAGAAATGTCTGAAAGTGTTTCGAGAAAAAGGTATTTATGGTGATTCTTAACCAACAAAGGAAGTCTAGTACATGAAGTAGGATGTCCAGTACGCAGAAGGAGATGACTCGGTACATAGAGTAGGAATCTCCAGAATGTGAGAGGGAGAGTTCCACAAGTGGTACGCTGAGGGGGAGATCTGGTATGCGAAAGCGAAGGAAGTCCGTGAATAGGGAACAATTTGTGGATAGGAGGGATTCGCAAAGGAGGTTTGTGGAATCAGTACACAGTAGCAGTACACGATCATGAAGGCGAAGGGAGTCCATAGATGAATAGGTTTGGAGTAGTGGTGGCAGAATACGAAGAAGGTGTTTCGCATACCAAAACTGGTAAACAGTATGCGGTGGAACGAGGTGGCTCTCGATTTTCACCGGAAAGCTTGTGAGAGCTTCAAATCTGATTTCGAAAGTATTTTTTGGTACCCAACAGTACTCGGGAAAGTGGAATTCATCTATGGGTGAAAACAGAACTTCAACAGAGAATCTACCTATAGTTGAGGATGTAGGAATTCATGAAAATGAAGGGACCTACATGTCCATAAATTTTGATTGACCTACACGTCCATAAACTGTGAGTGGATTCCCTTCCAGGAGTAGTGAGTGTAGGAAGAGGAAGAAGGTGAACCCTTCCACCATTAGTGAGCCAAAGAAAGAGGCATAGGGAGTGACCCTTGGGAATGTAGTGAGCAAACCCTAATCCTTGTAATGGAAGTGAGCCTGGGCATGAAAGATCTAGCTCGAACACTGTACTCATTATTGGCTTTCAGCCTAAGTGAATTTGGTATTTCGGCACATCGCCATCGTATACTCCTTGGGCATAGCCTTGTGAGGGTGAACCAAGTAAAAATCATTCTTTTTGTTGAATGATTTCATATCAGTTTTTTTATTTCTACGGGAGAAAGAGAGAGTTGAGTTTTTTCTTACAATGAAGCTAGATCTGAACGGGAGAAAGTTTTAATCCTCCATACCCTGATTCACCCCCCCCCCCTCAAGGTATTTGACCTAGTGGACCTAACACCTACCAATACATTGATGGGATATAAAATTATGGGCCCCACCTTTCACATAAAAGTC
Source organism: Viscum album (assembly GCA_963277665.1). Lineage (NCBI taxonomy): Eukaryota > Viridiplantae > Streptophyta > Magnoliopsida > Santalales > Viscaceae > Viscum > Viscum album. The sequence continues at coordinate 281,239,777 of OY728152.1, forward strand.
CAATAAAATCTATCATAAATTGAATAATTTCATAGAATAATCTTCAAGAAATAAAAAATATAAATACTTAACACAATTTTCCAATGAAGTATATATTAAAATATTTTCCTATATAAAAGAATGATACATATGTAAAAAAAATATTTTCCCCGATATTGAACCAGTAATGATATCTAGGTTAAATCCTTTAAGGAATAACTGGGGATTCACAATGTTTAAACAAACACCCTTATCAAGTGAAAGATATGAGATTGTAGCCATTAGGAGTTTATAAAGACAATGTTTTCAAGATATCTAGGTAGTTGGAAACATGTATTTGAAAAGGTAGGAGAAAATTAAAAAATAAATAATCCTTCATAATTTTTAAGTAAAGAAGATACATATTTGTAAAACATATCTCCCTAGAGTGTCAAACCTGGTGTGCAGCTAGGCCTATTGTTGTGCACCAGGGGACAAATGAGTCAAAGACGAATGATCCCTTTTCAATGTTGTTAACCCTAGGTAATGTATTTATAGATCCACATCCACTTTCATTATAATGATAGGTATTTCATTTATTGGAAGACCACATAGTTTTTAATTTATCAAAATTTTATTATGGTTTTATGGAAATGGGGTAGTTCAAGTATTATAATGACTTAGAAAAATGTTATAATTAGAGATACTAAGTAATCTATCATTATAAATAATAAAAATGGATAATACTAGAATTAAAATAAAATTCTATCTATATATGAAAATCAATATGAAAAGGAAATATAACAAAGGAATTTCCATTTAAATTTAAAGAGGAGGATAGGGGAAAATATTTACTTTAGAAAAGTAATGACATAAGAAAAGGATATTATTAGTGGGAATAAATAAAATATAATTTAAAACAAATAGAATGGAAGATATTTCCATGAAATAAAAAGAATTAAAGTATAAGAAAATAAATTTATAAATAAAATACAACAAATGTAATGAACCTAAAAAGGATATAGGGGGATTGAGGACCATTACTTTGGGAGGATACATCATGAAGCTAGAGAGTGGCTCCTTAGAACCTTAGAACCACCTTGGAGATACTCTTTATAGGGATATTAAAAATAATTCAGGATCAAAGGCTTTAATTATAAAATTGAAAAGGGAATGGGGGTATTTATTCTTGAGGAGTGGGGGTTTTAAAGGATTAAATATTGGTTATTTTATTATATAAGCCAACCATTTAGGGGTGAAAAAATTATATCCAATTTAATATATTATTAATGATTTAAATAATGTGGGTATATGTTTAAAGGATTGAAAAATTGAAACTTACCTTCCAACTAATCTAATTAATTAACAAAAACCAAAAAATATTATATTTATATTGTCTATAAATAATAATAACAATTATTATATCATAAAATATTCATGATGGTCAGCTAATTGTATCTATAGAATCAACAATAATAATGACCAACTATCTTACTAACTAATGGTCATAATGTCCACCAGCCATATTGGCCAATTTTCTTAAGGGAATGTAATATATTTCCATATAAATATACCATAACGTTTATTTCATAATTCACTACATCACTTATAATGTTTCTTACACACTCTCTGATAATGTCTATAATTTTCTTAATGCTTATCTTCATTTTTAAGATCTTTATAGAATGGTGTATCTTCATAGGGAAATTAAAAACTATGGGTTTTTTAGTGAATATACTATTTTTCCAAAGGTATATCCATTTAATTTTCCTATTTATATTAGTAGATGTTTACACATGATCTGAAATATTATTATGAAATGTAATATTCTTTTCTATGTCTATTTGTTGTAATAGTGGGTATTTTATTGGATTTGATCATAAAATAAATGTATTATTCTCAATTAATGAAATAAATAATTACTAAATGATATTATGAAACATGTTAATTAAACTTTTATAAGGAATATTTTAATATAAATAAAACCTATACCTGAAATTTGATAAAATAAAAAAAATAAATTAGATGAATGATAATGTAAATAAAAAATTCATAATAACCTATTATTAACATTTAAAAATTAATATTTATAATTTTTAACATAAAATTTCATATGATAGTACCTAAAGTGGTTAAAATTTGTAATTTTGTTATAATTTAAATATGAATCATGATTTTTCAACCATTAAATTAAAATGGCTAAATTACTAAGATAATTTGAAAATAAAACAACAAATAAAATGGACTTATTTATCAAATAAAATTATACACTAAAGAAGATTCATGTATATAATAAAATAGATGAATAAAAAATAATGGAAGAAGGAAGCAGGTAATCGCATAGGTTGATGGAAGGCGATGCACCCTTATCACCCTCCAGTCGTGGGTTTGAGCCCCATGGTAATTCTAGATGCGATTTGTTGCGCTCAGCCTGTGACTTTCTATTTTTCTAAAACCATTTAATCAAAGAAATTTTTATTTTTCTCTGAAAAATATGTAAAAAAATAAAACATTTGATAAATATTTAATTTATTGAAATAATAAAATTTAGTTATCATTTATAATTATATTTTTGGAAAAAAAGATCATTGTAAATATGAGATTTTATATTCTACCCCCTCAAAGAAATTTTCTCCTTACAATTTAACTCATTGATAAAACTTAATAACCCAAAAGTTATCTTAATTTTTATCTATATAAATTATAGATTATAAAATCCTAGTATATGTTAATCCAACAAGTTCATACTAGTTACACTTAACTTAGTTCTCTTATGAAAAAGGTTATCTACCTAAGGCTCTATACCCATATTTTCCAAAATTTAATTCCTAAAAATAACCAAATTGTACATTGATTCCAACAACAGTATCCATTATATCCCTAGGATAGTAATCCCTACAATGATTTTGGGTGTTTACACAATTGTGTTTTCAAATAGGCCTCATTTCTAGACATTTGTATATACTTAATTAGTGCATAAACAACAATATTATTTTCATTTCATTTAATATAGAAGTATTTATATAGTTTCATAAGGTTTTCTGCCAAGGATAATATTTTCTAACTATTTTAATATAGAACTATTTAATAAGGTTTCTACTCAGCTATCCCCCGATACCAATAGTAACAACCCCAATTCTAGCACCCTGATCCATGTGGTTGTTTTATTACAATGGTGCATAAATCATAAATATAGAGGTTCAAACAGTTTAGTAGTATCAGGAAACTAGATGGATAAATGAGTTTTACAATACATTAAAAGTATAAATATATCATCTAAAAACATGGAATCATTATTATTTTCCATGAGACCCTTTTATCATACAAAGTAATCATCTTGGTTCCCTGGGGAAATGGGAAACAATATAATGGGTGATCTCAATTGCTCAATATGGGGGTTGCATACAATGAGAGAAATTATAAATAAAACAAAATTTCATGGGAAAATAAAATGAGTTTTGATATATCTAATGAAACCAGGTGAATAAATAAATATATGTCCAACATAAAAAAAATAGATGATAGGATGTCAATAATTGAATTTGTATTGAATGGAGGGATGAATAAATTAATAGAGTTATTCCATATCAAACGAAACCAATATCATAATTAAATCCATGGCCAACAAAAAAATATCAATGTCAGTATATCAATAACTGAACATATAGTGATTGGAATGTGTAATGTCATATAACTTAAGTATACCGTCAAGGCCCTATTCCATGATATATTAATCATACTGTAAATTCATTATAATAAGTCATATTATATAAAGGTTAAGTATACTCCCATTACCCTATCATAGTCTTTTCATGAGACCCACATGTTCACTAAGGGTCTATAGAATTCTGGGCCCCACCCATCAAATAAAAATCCAATCGGTCCATTGTAAATTGAATAATTTTGTGTCATAATTTTAAATGGATAAACAACATAAATACATAGAACTACTTCTAAATGAGGAATATCTAACAAGATTTTACCATATAAAAGAATGAATTATATGGTACAAAAATATTTTCCCTAGTTAAGAACCAATAATTATATCTATGTTAAATCACATAAGTAATAACTAGGGGTTTCACAATGTTCGAATAAACATACTTAAAAAGTGAAGGACACGATATTGTAGTCATTGGGTGTTCAAAATGACTTTTTTTCAAGTTATTTAGGTAGTTGTACACTTGTATTTTCAAAGTAATAAGATCAATTCGGTGAAAAATAATTGTCCATAATTTTTATGTAAACAACATGTACATTATCTAAAGCATATCATCTAGGTGTGTCAAACCAGGTGTGTATTAAGGACTCTTGTGGTGAACCGAATGATGAACGATTCAACGATAAATACAAAATTTTAGGTTTATTACCAAAAATTTATAATTCTTATAGATCCAAATCCACTTTTAGTATCTAGATATATCTATAATATCTAGAAAACCCACACACTTTTTAATTTTCCAAATTTTTTGGATGGCTTTATAGCTACGTGATAGTCTGAGAATTATAATGACTTAGAAATGGATATAATGAGAGGGAGTAAGTAATATATCATTTGAAAAAATTTCAATAGATGAAGGAGTCATGTAAATAAAAGAATTAATATGAATTGAAGTTAATATTAAAAGGAAAAATAATAAAGTAATTACAATTGAAAATTAAAGAAGAAGATTGGGGTAAAGCCTTACTTCGGCACAGTAACGGCTCAAAAAATGCTATAATGAGAGGAAATAAAAAATTCCCATTTAAAAAATATAAAAAGGAAGATAATACAATGTAACAAAATGAATATCATTATATGAAAATAAATTTAAAAACACCATACAATACAGGTAATAAACCTGAAAGGGAATGTTGTGGATTTATGACCCTTACCTTGGGAGATGCTTCTTAAAGATATAGTGGGACACCTTATAACCTTGTAAAAACCATGTAGAGAATATTGAGACATATATTGGGAGATAATAAATTATTAAATAATTTTTGTGGAAATTGATGAGGGAATGGCGGTATTTATACTTCAAGAGGGGTGGTTTGGAAGGATTAAATTTATGTTATTTTATCATTTAATCCAACCACTAATGGGTGAAATAAATTCCAAAAAAATTATAGATTATTAATAAGAAATGTATGGAGGTTTTAACTTCAAGTACTTCACAAATATAAACTTACCTTCCATCCAATCCATTTAATGAACACAAACCAAAAAAATATTATCTCAAAAATCCAATTTTTAGTTCCAAAATATAAAGTATAAATTTCTAAATTGAAATTAATAGTTTTAGATTCATATTTATAATTATTAAATGAAATTTTTTATTGAATGAAATAATTAATAAATTTTTGAATCATTTTCGCATAATAATGATGTCATAAAACTATATCTCTCAGAAAATGGTAATATTCCCTTTTCACCAAAAAATCAACTTTGTCAAAAAAATCCCAACAATTGAAACTAGGAAAATTTTGAAGTACTTAGTCAAAAAAATAAAATTAATTTTATAAAAATAATTATACAAATATGAAATTTTTATCTTTTAAATAAAAACCATAAATCATTGAAAATTAAAAAAAATTATAGCTTAGTAAACATTCTGACAGTTAAAAAGTTACTTAAGGATTTTATAGAAAATATAATCTTTTAAAAAGCTTTTATATTATTATTTAATGAAATAAATTTTATTCAAAACATAATTTTTTTATAAAAGATAATTTTTAATATTATATATTTATATTCTCCATAAGTAATACAATTTGGATTAGGTCGTAAAATAATCTATATGATAACTTAATTGCATCCACATAACCAACAAAAATAACAACCAACATTATTATTGACTAATGGAAATAATTTTCATCATTCATATTGTCCAATAGTCATAATGGAAAATGAAATATTTCCCTATAAATATAAAATAATTCTCACTCCATCATTCACTACATTTCCTATAGAGGTTCTTACAAACTCGTTGATAATGTCTATAATTTTCCAAATTATTCTCATACTTTTTTATATTTATGGTAGAGATGATATTAATATGGGAATTAAAACCTTTGGAATTTATTTTAGTGATTTTATTGTTCTTCCTAGTGTATATATCTTTATTATTAAAAGTTATATTTATCTATATTTACACATGATTTTCAATTTCCTTTTGAAATGTAATTGTATTTTTGTGTGTCTAATTGTTGTAATAGTTGGTATTTTATTATATATTATAATATAAAAAAGTAGTATTCTCAATTAATGAAATAAATCATTACTGAATTTTTATTATGAAATTTTTTAAATAAAATTCTAAATGGAATGTTTTAAAGTAATAAAACCTATACACATAATAAAATAAAATAAAAACATTTTAAAATTAAATGTACTTTGATGAAAATTAAAAATTCACAATAATATATTATCTGAATTTAAAAAATAATTTTATCACATATCATATAAAATTTCATATGAAATCACCTCCAATGGTTATATGTTGTAATTTTATGATATTTAAAATACGAATCATACTTTGTTGAAAACTAAATTAAAATGATTTAATTGGAAGGATTATGTGAAAATAAAACTATTTTTAAAATGTATTTTTTTGTAAAATAAATCAATATATTAAAAAATATTTAGGTATAAAATAAAATAAGTGTAAATATATAAAAAGGATTGAAAAGTAAGTTTAGAATCATGTATGATGACAAAAGGTGATGCACCCTTTTCATCCTCGAGTATGAGGATCAAGTCTCGTGGTCATTCTATATATGACGAGTTGTGGCTCATCCGGTGAGATGCAATTTTTTCTAAAACCATTTTAAAAAATAAATTTTTTTTCCATGAAAATATGTAGGTATTAAATATTTGGTTTATTTAAAGAATTAATTAATTTATAATTTATCTTTATCTTTTTTTTAAAAAAAATATTCATTTTTAATCTAGGATACTACACGATTGGCCATCCAAAACCTTGTCTTGAAACTCTATGAGTTGTAGTATAGCCATATATTGAACTATCAATAGAGGTTTTAAGGATCCATTTCTCTAGAATACTCTATCAACAAATTATTCTAAATCTACTGGTTTAGGGATACTATCATTTGATAAACTAAAGGGATACATTTAAGATTAATAATTATAAAATTTCTAATAATAGTAATTAATAAAAAATTAAATATTTGTGAGTGTGTTATTTTATAGTCAAATGGAATTCAATACCCAAATTTCACTGTGATAAATATTTTACAATGAACACATCTATTCATTCACTAATTACCAAGAAAAGTACAATTGATTATGAAAGGTATTACTATATATTAGAAAATTGGATGTTCTAGTGACCTAGTATCCATTCGATCACCTCACCTAGTGAAAAAAAGTTAATAAAGGTTTCATGTAGGAGGTAAATGGGATGATATTACTATTTATTGCATCAGGAAATCAGTAATGTTTGGAGAAATGATGGTGCAACATAAAGAGATGGATGTTTATACCATGGTACCTCATCTCCAATCTCTCTATAAGGAGAAATATAACATTTGAATAATTTATATTGATACTAACTTATATTAGTGTGAACTATAAGATGAATATTTATCTAGTGATCTTATCTTCAATATATTCAAGTACATTAATCAGTTATAGATGTTTTCCTTCTATGTGGAAAGAAATCATCCATTAATATCTTATTAATATCCATCCTTTAAAGTTCCCATTATCCATAAAGTTTCATGAGATGAATATTATGGATAAATATCTCAAGGAATATTTGATTAAGTTACACCATTATTATAATAATTTTAGGGTACTCAGTTCCACATCCCTTATGGTGAAAATGTTCAAATACAAGGTGAAATGGAAAATGGAAATTGTGACATTAAAGATACATTTCTAATGTCCATAAAGGACAGAAAAAACAATTAGGAACAACATTATACATGAGTTTGTTTTACTTTCATAAGGAAATAAAGGTTACTGGAAGATAAATTTAAATAAATTTAATAAGAAGAATGTAGTTGATTTTAATTCAAGAATATTTATAATTACATATAATATTTGTAGTTATAATCCAGGGTAATTAGATACTCTATGTGTTTCAAAAAAATCTATCCAAATATAGTAAACATGGAATTCCATAATCATTACAAGAAGTAAGTTGAATTTTCAAAGTGGTTGAGAAAGGGTGATTCTTATGTTAATGGTGAGAAGCATGGAATTTCCAATATCCATGTTAGAATATTATAGTTGAATTATTATTTTTTATATATTATTTCCAAAACATTAATCACTTTTGTTAATTGGATATAATGATACATTATTCCATTATAGAATTAATGTTGTTTGTGATGTATCATAATCAATTGATTGTTTAGTAAAACATGAATCGTTGGAAATAAATTATGGATATAAATTGTAAGACTCGTACCTAGTTACACATATATAATTTATTTTTAAGTATAACTAGAAGTAGTTTTCAATGATATATGTAGAAATATATTTAGAATCATTAGAGATAAAAACCATTGGAATTAATGACTTACTATCTTATCAAGACTTATATAAATAAACCTTTAGAAATAAAAGTGTTACACAATGATTTTTGAACTAATTCAACAAGAAAATTTGGAATTATTGCATGGAGAATCAAGAGGTAAATTTATACACTTTATAAGATAACTTTAATAAAATTAAGTAATATAAAAGTGATGAAATGACAATCCATCATATGAAGATATTATAAATTCCTCAGACAGGTGAGCTGAAGAATATCGTAACCAAGCTGTCATCAGTTATTAAAATGTAGAGTGGAGGTATTCCTAAACTGATATATCCTTATACACATCATATTCATGATTTCATTAAAGGAGAAATAGATTAAGATACTTACATGAATTAATTGGTCATTGATATATAGAGTGAATTTATTCATAAACTCACATTTTCATATACACATTACATTTGTGATGTTTCTAAAATGAGTATCAATAAAGATTCTCATAATTTTTATAGTCTTCCACTATCATTTCAAGACATGATTCACAAATATATGTGTTAACCTATAACCATAGGTCAACTATAATGTAAATGGGATACCATATAATTTTTAGTTTGAAATAAATCCAATATGTAACAGGCATATGTGTTTAGATGAAATGAGTTTTTTATGGTTATGTCAATAAAAAACATTCATAAAAAATAAGATAGCACATATAAGGTAATTATAAAAACGGTTTATAAGGATATTACATAAATCATTATGATATAAAAGAGACAGAAAAGTGATATACTATGTTTCTAAAAAATGGTTCACATCTTAGTTTGAGATAGTGGGAGAAATGTTTAGTTGGATAAATTAAAATCTTGATATTAACAAGTACTTAGTTTGGGAACAAGTTCCATAATATGTCATGGAAAATGAAAGTTATAGAGACAAATATTTTTTAGGAGAGATAAAACTCATAGATAGGGTTTTTTACCACTATGTCAAAGTGATATGTTATTCACTGTGAATAATAAATCCTAACATTATAAGAATTAAGTAAATGTAAATATCTTAAAATGACATGTGAATATGAATTCAATAAAATGGATTCCATGTAACAAGATTGAATTATGTATTTTGGCAGTTTCTCTAATTGATGTAAATCTATTAGTATGTAATCAAGAGTAACTATACATGGGTGGCATAATCATCATACCAATAAGTCTTAGTTAGTTATACTAATGCATTATTCTTAAATCTATTACAATTATACTTGTCATATAAAATTTTTATGATCATTATATTGGGTATTGGATATCAAGAATACCTTTCATAAAAGGTATCTATACAACAAGAACAAAAATTTTTTTTGATAAAAAATATTTCCAATATGTAATGAAAGTTATGGAGATACATTTATAGATTAAAGTAGGCATCATAGTCATAGAATATTCATTTGTAACGAATTTATTCCATTATTACATAAGATCTTAGTGTAAGTTTCATTGTTTTTAAAGTCAAATATTTTCAAAACATTTAGAAAAAATCTATTAGACTTACATTTAGTTAAGATTATGTTAAAAGTATCTCTCTAGAGATTGACTTAAAGTAGTAACCCAAGTTATATAGAGAAAAATATATTAAGGTAGATATAATTGGTTACTTATTTCAAGTCAAATTAAAAATAATAACAATTCATTAAAACAATTCAAGTGAGAATTATATCCAATGTCACATGGTATAAATATCTCCAAGAAGACATGTGTAAGACATAGGAGAAGATTAATATAGTTGTCAGAATTTCATATATTTTTGTAATGGATATAACATATATTTCATGTTATGTACTAGATATGATATTAAAAACACATGTATTATGGTTGGAAAATATTAGGAAAAATCTAGGATAACTATAGGGGAAGCAGTCAGAGCTATCTAATGGAACATGATAAAGTACAAAGGATATATACATGGAACTTTGGGAGGAAAGAACACTAGTTTTATGGGGACACAAACTAGTCTTCCTATAGATCATTTTTTATCTAATATCATATTTATGGTATGTAAATGGGAAAGACAATCTCCTTGAATGCATTAGGTGTTGTATCTATAAACACCATATTTTTTTCAACTTCTGATGGAGCTAAAGTGGTAGTGTAAAATATGAAAAAACAAGTTCTACTTCTTGTAATTTCATCAAATGTATTATCCATGATATAAATTTTAGATAGAGGATAAAAGGGATATAATTTGAGATAACATCTCCTCAGAGATTTAAATCAAGGAGGTGAAGTCATAGATAACAGAGTATCTATGTAGGTAATTGTAGTAGTCCACGAAATAATCATATAATAGATAATATGTTAATTGTTTTCCAGTTGGATCTAGTGAAAGTGGGAATTTTATAAAAGTGGGTTTTCTATATCCAATTTGAATAGTTATTTTCAATTACCAAATCATGTATATAGAGTGTTTTGCATTATGTTTTGTTACTATAACAGTGTTGATACTTCTGTGTCCACTATTTTCATGCTAATAACCTTAGATTATTTTTTATATTAATAGCTTATAATAGTTCCCAAATATAATTATAACCTCTATAAAAACTAAAAAAATTAATTTATATCATGTGGTATAGACCCATCATACTGATCGAACAGAGATGTTGTCTAACTATCAGATGTTGGAGGATTATAAGCATTCAGACTTGTTCTAATAAAGTTTTCACTTGGTTATTTTGAGTAAATGATATCATGAAGACTATACCACCAATAGGAACACTACACTTCGAGGTGCAATTGGTTGTTCCTATATATGATAATCTTTATTTGTCCCTTGACTTGAGATAATTTTAAGTATTTACAATTTGATCACATACATCGAAGCAAGATGAAAATAATTTCATTTATGTATTTGGTGATGTGTATTGTATTAGGTTCATCAATGATGGTATGGAATTTATTAAATGGTTAATATAGAATTTATCACTTTCTAAAGGAAGAGATATTTCAATCTGATTTATCTAGGATCATGGGGACATTATTAAATCCATGGTCAAGGTAAAAGAAGTTAATCCTATCTAGTAAGGTCGTTAAATAATAAATTAAGAAAAGATGATGGCTTGGAGTGGATGTCCATCTTTTTGATATATCAAAAGATAAATATATTATATTATATAGTACATGTTTTATGAGGTTTTCATTGTTATGACTAAACCTTTTCTCCTTTGGTTCCTTAATGTATTGTTATATACTGCTCTAGGTCTTTGGGTATGACTCACTACTATTTAGATAGGGTCCCAGAGGGTCACATTCAGAGTTCATTCAAAAACATGACCAATTATAAATAATTACAGTTAAGGACATGGTGGGACCCATAGAGGGGTTGGGATATTTCCATGTTTGATTAATCGCAACAAATAAATAAATTAGACATTATTTTAGTTTATAATAATAAAATTTTATTTTATATTCTCATGGTATTCACAAGTTTTATGTGGATAGGAGAATGGAAAAAATATATTTTATGAAGGAATAAAATTCTATTCAAAGATCATTAATTTATTTATGTGAGATATGAGTCAATTTAATGAATCATATTTTATCATGAAAAATATTTTTTTGTTACAATTAAGTGATAAAATAATTTCCACATTTACCAAAATTATTTTTAAGTGTCATTACTGATGTTTTTATGATTATTTAGTAGGTTAAACATGTTGGGGGGACAATGGGAAATTTTGTGAGTTATTGACTAACCTAATTAAGATAGTGGGAGATACAATTCATAGAACTATTCACACCATGAATTTGAGATCCCAAATAAACTATCTCCAGATTCATAGAGAGAGAAGAGGTTTTTTTGAGACCCTGATCCAACTTCCTCCTCTCTGATCAATGGAATAGAGTTCTGATGATCTTCAGTACATCAAAGGATTTATGAAATTTTCCAAGATAACACAAAGAAATCAATACTAGATGAACCAGTAAGATTTTAGAGTTCATTTGGGTGATCTAGAGAATTATGATATTGGTTCTTTGAGCAATGATAACTGACAGTGAGAAGATGTGAATTCAATCAAAATCAAAAGAGTTATAGTTTCAATTTAATTATTCATGCATAATTAATAAACATGGTATCATTTTGTTTTATAATAAGTGGCAAATCACTGTATATTATTTCAAGAGATTAAAACCATCAATAAAAATATAATTATCCCCACTTCATATACCTCAACCATTAGGATGATAACAATAAAAATATACTTATCATTTCATATACAATTTTTATCATTCTAATTTTTTCATTTTTCAATTGACCCCCTCATCCCCTCATAACCACCATTTTAATTTTAACTTTAATAATATTATTTAGTTGCCTATTATCATTATTAGAATACAAAATTAATTTATTGAAAATAGTGGGAGTAAAAATGGATTTTTAGTTGATTTGAAGAAATAAAAAGGGGATAAAATACCAACTTCAAGAATTGATTTAAATTATTTCCTAGGAAATACAATTTGTTATAATTAAGATATGGAAATTTATCAATAATTTTTCTTCATCCATTGGTGTCATTTTATGTGTTTTCTATATAAAAAATGTCTAGAAATTAATATATGATTGTATTTATCAGATAAATATAAATTGGTAAAATGAATAAATTTTATAATTAATCACAGTGTGAAATGTTATTGAATTAACACAAATTATAAATTAGATATTAAAGAACCCAAAAAAATTTAATTAATTATATTGGGTGACAGTAGTTCCCATTTAGTTTTTTATATTTTTTTATTTCATGAATTAGTGATTAATTGTGTTGTTGAGAAGGATATAAAGAAATAGTTAAAATAATTTCTTTTTACATTTTATTCATGTTTTATTATCCCATTGTCTATGAATGTGTTTTCAATTTATAGGAATATGTTTTTAGAACAATGTTAGAGTTTGAATGTTTTTTAGAATAATTTGGTATATTTTTGTAGGTTTTTATATTTTTTAAGATGATGACATAAATTTATGTTTTATTATGTATAAATAATCAAGTTACCATAAATATTAACTATTAGAACATGTCAAATAAATTATGTAAACATGAAGGGTTCATGATTGAATATATATAAAAAAAATAAAGTAACTATGAAAGGGTTTTAAATAAATTATGTAAAAAAAATAATTGAACATGAAGGGTATTGAAGAAACCATGCATAAAAAATCATGTGATAGTAAATGGTAAAGTCCATCCTTATGTTATAAAAAAAGTTGAAATGAAGAAGGGAAATGTGACTTTGAATTTTTACATTACTAAATTTTGAATATTATCGAGAAAAAAATATCAAAACCTTTAAAAATATCTAGAATTTATAAAATATAAATAAAAATAATTAATAAATATAAAACATATCTATGAAATTAAAAATATATTTATTAGTTAAAAACAAATAAATCTAAAATAATAAATAATGAGAGCTTACTTCAATTATTTTATCCCTCCCTTTTATTTTATATAATTAATAACTCATTTATGGAGTTGAAAAAAATATAAAAACTCTATTTTTTTCTGAAATCCCCCTCATACCATGTGTTAACAATTCCTAGTAATTCATAAATACCAAGATATTTATATATATTTTTTATTTATTAATGAAACTATCATTCCTAGATGTCATATAATTACATTAATTCATTGACAGACAACAGATTTTGTGACTTGGTTTTTTGGAAAAAATATTATATGATTTATATATTATATAAGACATATTTTGTAGTGTTAAAATTTAATATATATATATATATATATATAAACACACACACTAATAAAAAATTATAAGCTTTTGATAATTATGAAAAAAATGTGGATGACATAATTTTCCATGAATGGGGATTTTCAATGGAAACATTTTCTAAGCTCTATTCCATGTAAATATTTCTCAATGTTATATCTTACATGAATAATAAGGATTGATTTATATCGTTGATCCAAATTTTAGGTAGTATATTTATTTGATTTTATGATAGTGGAATAAATAACTACTTTACAATAAACATTCTCATACATTTTTTCTCTATTTTTTTTGTTTTCAAATTTTTTTAGAATGACCCATATTTATTGTTATTAATTATCATTATCATTTTGATTGTGTTCACACTCATTTATAATCATCTTAGATAAAATTGACATCTTTTTTCATTAATAATTGATATTTAACTTCCTATTTTGAAGTGATTGGTTATTTTAATTAGATTTATAATCGTTATTCTACAACAAGATATCAATATGATCTATCAACAAATTAAGATGATTTTTTATTCCCTATGTTTAAATTTCTAACATAAATATAATTAAACATAGTTTCCTCTAACGTAAAGTTAATGAAAAAAAAAATTCATTGATTCTGAATATTGAAATTCATCTAGATTCAAATTGATTAAGTGATAAAATCAAATTGAATAATATTTATTCTGTACCAAGTTATATCAACGACCATATATTCCACTATCATCACCTCCATCATAAGTGATCATAATAATATATTAAATGAAATTAATAAAAGATATTATCAAATGGGTTCAAATGATTGAAATCTATATTTTAAGAAATCAAAAAATGTTGAACGAAAATGAATTTTTTACTTTCTAAAACAAAACATGTCACAAATTTATCATACTCTAAAATACATTTTTATCATAAAAATAATAAATTAAGGGACAAATAATATCACTGAATAAAATTTCATAAATTATTTCAAAAACAATGATGATGTCATAAGGAATTTTAGAATCCCTAATTTTTTGTAAAATTTAATGGCATTGAGAATAATAAAAATATAGGAATTCTCAAGTAAGGAGACAGTTTTAGATAAAAAGTAAGGATTTGGCATGATTTAGTTAAATGGTGGGGACAGGATAATGATGGTTTGATATAATCTCATTAAGACTGGTAAAAAATTATTTTGGAAGTGTTTCAAGGGGTTTAGAGGTAGTTGTAGGTGGTTGTAGGTGAAATTGGGGGTTCATAGGGAAAGACTTGGTTAGACACAAAACTAAGGAGACCATGCTAATTGATCATGAATTTTGGGTTTTATTTTAGTAGAAAATGAATAGTCTTATTCATGGTTCTGGAGACTACGATTTATAATCATGAATCCTAATAATTATAGAAGTTTAAAATTCATGGTACCATATAAGATCTGAGAGGTCGTGCAATTGGGTTATTCATGTTTTGAATTTCCCTAAGAATCATATTTTTTACCCTAAAAACCTGTTATCTCTCCTATTTCACCACTAACTCAAGGGAGGGTATTCATTTGGGGATTTAGGTTTCTTCCTCTCAAATAAATCACATCACATACAAATTTAAAGTTTGAATAGTATTTGATGAAAGGTAGATCAATGTATTACTCCTTATTTCATCTTACACTTGATTCATTATTGATGTGATATCCAATTTTTGGGATTTAACATGAGGTTTTTTTTAGAATTATAAAATACTAATATAATGTTATGAATATTTATAATAAATTTTTAATAAGTCTATGTGGGTGGATTAGATTTCATTGGTGGGAATGTTCGTGTAAAAATAGTGAATGGTGATATTTTCCCCATATTACATTTATTTTGGATTTTTATGTTTTTTTATAGTATAATTTTTTGTTTATTTTAAAAAAAATCATTATTTCTAGAGGAATGATAAATTTTTTAGGAAATGTTAATTTGGATCTAAAGTCATAATTACGATAGGTTTATTCTCATTCTTTCTATTGTGGGATAAATTTTGGATGGATTACAAGTTGGTTTTCAAATTAAATCATTATAATGTATTTAAAATGATTTATTAAAGTGTTAGATTCGTTGTGACAAAAAATATTGTGTGGGATTTTAATAAAAGAAAGGTATATTTTTTCTGTGTGTGGGTATTTTCTAAAAAACATGAATTTAAGAAAATTAGTGATTATACATTAGAAATTTTGTTTGATTAATTTTATTTTAAATACTTTGATATTAATAATTTGTGGTGTAAAATGATTTTTTTTCGGTGTTATTGGATTTTATCTAATTATGGTTTATGGATAATGAATTATGTATGGGTGTAAGATAAATCTTATTGAGTTGAATAAGTATATTGTAGAATCTTGATTCAGTTCAGTAGAATTTTTTTTAATACCGGGATGGGAAAGGGTGGGATTTACACAATGGTTATGGCATGTTTGGTTGGTGATTTGTGTAAATATTTTTTATTTTGATTGTTCTACATTGATTTGATTGTATCCATTATCAGGGGGGTCTATTTTCATAAATCACATATGATTTAATATTTTTTAATTTTCATAAGTTTCATAAGAAATCATCGGTGAAATACTAAAAATTTGGTATACTCTCCCTCTATATATTCATATCAGTGTACATGTAGATGATGTTTTTCATGAGTTAATGTTTATAAGGATCATTGCTTCATTGGATTAGAGAAAGTAGTAGGGGTGTCTGGGTGGATACTATTTGAGTATATATCATCAGTGTTGGTTTGGTTATATATATTTGGCCATGTTTTTATTATTATAATTTTATTATAATGGTACATACATACGAATTTTTATTTACATGTATCCACTACAAAAGTTTTGATAGGGATTTTGTCACGACCCGTCCTCGGGACTCGTGTTGTGACTACCCCAAGTCTGCCTTCCATAGGTTAACGGATGGCGACTAGCACCAAAGGCGTGAATTCCTAAGCAGGGAAGGCATTTTCTTTATGAAATTAAACAAACACAATAGAGTACGCAATAAGAAGTAAACACTAAGTGAATATTGTATACAAAAAGTAAGTGCTGAAAGGAAAGGGGCTGAAAATACAAGCCCAACAGTAAGTACAGTACAACTGAAAAGCTAGTACAACTATAGTAAAGTAAAACAACAACTACTGAGTCATCCTCTTGGAATCCCACCTGAAGGATGGGTACAGATGGCCTCCTCAACACCTCGGGTCTGTCTGTCCGCTCCATGTACGTCTCACCAAATGGTCCACCTCCGGGTACCATTCAGCTCTACAAGTCTCTACCTCAATCAATGTTGTCCGTCATCTGCATCTGCGGGAATAGCCCATGCAGGGGTGAGTATACGATACTCAGTAGGGACCCCGAGACCCCGAAGGTCTCCCATAACCCACGAAGGATAAACCACAGAAGAAAGACACGATCACGAAGTATCAAAAAACTCTACTTAGGTATATTCCCAAACATATACTTAAGTTATCATCACAGTTCGGCTCCAACTCTCGAGCCCAAGAACAATTCAGTCCACATAGGAAAGTAAGTCAATCACATTGAAGATGATGATTAAAAGTCAAGACTCAGCTCACACTAGATATACACAACTTAAAGAGAGTAAGAGATGATTAGTTATAGCCACTGAATCATCTTTCACAGTCGAACGGCAGATACCCGCGGAAACCGAAAACAGCTGTATGTCGTTGCTGTCGAACCCGCAGAGGATTTAGTCCAGTCTCGTTGTTATCAAACCCATAGAGGATTCAGTCCAGTCTCCTTCCTATCGAACCCACGGACGATTCAGTCCAGTCTCGTTACTTTCAAACCCACAGAGGATTCAGTACAGTCTCGTTGCTGTCGAACCCACAGAGGATTTAGTCCCGTCTGGTGGCTGCCGAACCCACAGAAGATTCCAGTACAGTAGACTTCGCAGTCGCAGCCAGCTCTAGGGTTCCCACACACTGCATGCTCAAATCCGGGAGGGTCCGCTTCTCGAGCAAAGGGGTCGATTCATCAACTATCACAAAATCCTAAGTTGATGTATCCCAAAGTTCCTTCTCATCATAAAGAACCCAACGAGACAGACGGCGCGTCAATTGGACGCCCAGTCTGAGAGTTATTAGCTTTTCCGTTCGAGGGGGCCGGTCGGATTTCGGGTACAATCCAACCTGGCCATACTCTAGTCTCATCTCAATCCCGTGTCGAGTATGCCAAAAGTATCGTCTCATCAAAAGTAAACCCACGTAGTTGATGGCACGTCAATCGAACGTCTGGTCCTTAAGTTATAAGTGTTTCCACTCCGAGGGCCCGGTTGGTTTCGAGTCCAAACCAACCCGGCCGTACCCAAACTTCGCCAAAACCTTGAGTGAAATATACCAAAATGACCATCTCGATACAAGAAATCCTACGCAACTGACAGTGCGTTGATCAGAGGTTCATATCTCATGTTATGGTCGAAATACTAAAATGGATCCGAAGAGGGGGATTTGGGTCCGGTCCGATCCTGCCCAACCCGCCATGGGTCGGCCCAAACTGGGTTTACCCGACCCAGGTCCGGGTCTGGCCCAGGAGGGAACGGCCCGGCCCGGCGGGGCATGGCCCGGCCCGGCTGGCGCGGCCAGGTGGGGTGCGGCCTGGCCCGGCTGGCACGACCTAGCTCGGCTGGGCGTGGCTCGGCCAGCTGGTCGGGTGAAACGGGTGGTGCAGCCCCTGGTTTTTCCGAAAAAGCGGTGTCGAGCGGCGCCGCCCCTCCTGCCCGGTCGGCCGATGCAGGAAGGTCTGCTCCTGCACGACCGGCCTACGGTTCTCCCGCACATCACCTGCGGGTGCCGTGGTGACCTTCAACCCAGCCAGCAGGCGGCCGGCCAGTTCATCGTCGAAGCGGCCCACGAAGCGCGGGCCGTGGTTCTCCAACCCGATCGGTTATGGCCAGCCAATTCGGTTCATCTGTCGAGAAGCCCGCGAATGCGGGCCACGGTTTCCTCCATGCGGCCGGTGTGTGGCCGCTGCCTCCGGTCGCCACCCCCTCCCGTTGTCGCCACCAAAATATTCAAGAACCATCAGAGGGTCGTCAGGTCATGTTCCTTTGGCCCGCGCCCTCCACGTTAGGCGATATCAATTGGATGAAGACAATATAAGCATTCACCAAGGACGGAATATAATTTCATTCACTTAACATTATATCAAACCTCCTACCTCATAATTAAGGTTCGTTCATCGACGAGCTGTGGAAGACGAGCGTCATAGTAGTCGAACATCGCGGAAGACGGTGTCGTGGA
Organism: Viscum album; assembly: GCA_963277665.1. Lineage (NCBI taxonomy): Eukaryota > Viridiplantae > Streptophyta > Magnoliopsida > Santalales > Viscaceae > Viscum > Viscum album. The sequence continues at coordinate 281,259,253 of OY728152.1, forward strand.
GAATGGTGTTGTCCCGTCAACATTGGAAGTCATTGTCGTAGACGGAATTACTCACGAGCGGTGTCTTCTCCCATGACACAGGGGAAGAAGAAAATATGAAGGTGTTCCTCGTGATCTTTTTCTGGTTAAAAAGACAAGTAGAGAGAAATTGCTTCCCGTTCTTCGAGTCGAGGAGCGTTCTTCGTGTAGAAGAACACTTCCTTCTAATTCTCCGAGGTTTCCCCACTGAAATATTTTCGATGTAAAATATTATAATAAAGCTTCCCAATTTTAATATAAGTGACATTCAAATTCAAATTTATTCAAAAGATGTGCCAATTAATTAATGTATATATTAATTAGATAGGTTGGCACATTCAATGGGTGGGAGGTGGAGAGGCTCCACCATAATAAATGAGAGGTGTTGTCAAAATAAATAAAAGGGGATTTAATGGGGAGTTTAAGGGATTTTAGGGGAGGTGAAAGGGTTTGTGTTCGTGTGGGCCCCACTACACTTAATCCTCTCATGGGAGGTTATGTGGGGACTGGTCCCGACCCCTAACTTCCTCTTGGAGGAAATAACCACCTCTTAAAATAAAATTGTGTATCACCAAAATTTTATTTAATTTAAGATTAATCCCCAAATTACAACATTCAACCCCTATAAAACCAAACTTTGGTAAAGGTCCCCTTAAGTGAATTTCAGCACTGCGAGTTCATTGGTGCCCTCGGATTTCAATTCCAATCACTGGTACAAAAGATAGAAAAACAGGCACGTACGTTTACTGAACGTACCCGAACAAAACTTCAGAAATTGATTCTGGGTACACCGAGCCTCAGAATCAAGCGCTGTCTGAAACTACGGACTTGTAAAATTCCAATTATTTAAGAAACAATATTCCTTGAAATCTAAAGGTCTTTAAATTACACCCACCTCAGGGCTTTACGTCCCCATAAATCTACAACACAAACTAGGGGGAAATGGAGGTACAGAGCTCGCATCTGAGCCTCCCGCTCCCAAATGCTCTTCTAGAGTTTCTTGTGCTTCCAGTAAATGCACACCAGAGGAATAAACCGTCCCCTTAGGAGGTCCCACTTCTGTCGATCCTCAATATCGATCGGAACCTCCGTGAATGTCATCTCTTCATCGATGTCCAACTCCTCGAGGTCGATGATGTGGGACGGGTCGTGCACGTATCTCCTCAGCTGAGATACGTGGAAGAAGCCATGCACCTGGTGCAACTGAGGTGGAAGGTCCAGGAAGTAACCCACCTCGCCTACTCTACTGAGGACATGGAAAGGTCCAATGAAACATGGAGATAACTTTCCTCCCTGGCCAAATCTCTGTAGACCTCATTGAGGTGAGACCCGTAAGAATATGTGGTCTCCATCCTCGAACTCCAGTGTTCTCCTTATCCTATCAGCATAGGACTTATGTCTGCTATGTACAGTCTTTATCCACTCATGGATTATCTACACCATCTTTGTCGTTTCCTAAACCATCTATGTTCCTACAAGTGTTGAATCCCTAGGGACAGTCCGGCACAGAGGTGACCTGTAAGGTCGGCCGTACAATGCCTCGTAAGGGGCCACCCTGATGGTGGAGTGGTAGCTGTTGTAGTATGAAAACTCCACCAAGGGTAGGTGATCCTCCCAGATGCGACCAAAGTCAAGGACACATGCACGGAGCATGGCCTCGAGAGTATGAATGGTCCTCTCAGTATGACCGTCCGTCTGAGGATGGAAGGCGGTGCTCAAGATAAGCTGCGTTGCAAAAGCCTCCTGTAACCCCTTCCAATGCCGTGAAGTGAAACGATCATCTCGATCAGATACGATAGTCGATGACACACCATGAAGCCATATGATCTACCGAATGTAGAGGCGTCTCGAGATCTCTATTGATCCCTGCTCTCTGATCGATAGGAAGTTGGATGACTTGGTGAGTCGGCCTACGATCACCCAGATAGAGTCACATCCTATGGATGTACGTGGAAGCCCCATCACGAAATCCTTGGATATCCCGTCCCAATTCCACTCTGGGTCCTCTAAGGGATGTACCAAGCCTGCTGGTACTTGATGTTCTGCCTTCATTGCTGACAAGTGAGGCATCGTGAAATGAACTCTTCTATATCTTTCTTCATACTCGGCCACCAGTGCTGTCGTTTGAGGTCCTGATACATCTTTTCCACTCCTTGAGGCACCGCTAGAGGGGAAGTGTGAAACTCCCTCAACACCTCCTCCTATAACCTCAAAATGGGTGCACTAGTCAACCTCTTCCTCAGCTCCGGAAAGCTCTACGGGCATCTCTCTGACAACACGAAGGGCTCCCCTTCTTTGTCAATGCTGAAAGTGGTGCTGCATATATGGAGAGGTCCCCCACAAAGGTAAGTTTGGCCGACTCCTGAGTGACTGACTGCACCCACTTATGCATGTTTCCATCCCGTTCTTCCTGGGGTTTCCATTTCTCCGACCAAGGAAAACTCATCCCAACGTTGTAGTTAAACTACAACATTTTTTCCTAATACATTCAATATGTGTATGAGTTGTGGTTTCATAGTCCATAACCAAACTAACGTCGTAAGGCCTCGACGCTACCACCAAGAGGTTTCAACTGAAACTCTCGCCTCATGGGTCAGATCACACCATCAGCGTAAGTATGATTACCGAGTCTCCTCCAAAAGGTTTCTCCAGACGTGAGGATCAAGTCAACGACTTCACAGGAAACTCTAGGTCTAGGACAAGATTCGTGGAAGGAAATCATGATTGGTACCTATGTCTATTGATACGAAAGCTAGTAGTAGACACAGACCGTTCCTCAAATCATTCATAGAGCCCTTGGGTCATACTCCTTGACCTCATGCAGCTAATATCTTCCCCTTTCCTCCAGCTCCATGATCCTAGAGCGGACTTAAAAAGATGGGTGGTTGTAACATGTCGAAATGTTCACCACCTCATGTTTCTCTCCTAGCTCTGCTTCCACGTCTGCTGCCTTGCAGTTTCATCTATACTTAACACTTTCTATTATCGAAACATTTTACACGCTCAAGTATCTAAGATTGACGGTAGTTTTATGCTTTCCAAATGTTAACATTCACTGGATGTATCCGCTCAACCAATGAACATTCAACCACAAAGGTTCTCTCTAGCACCCTAACATAAGTAGGAATGCATAGATGAAAATAGTTCTGGTTGAGATGTCCTTAAACACACCTTGCTCAGAGGTTTGTGCTCTAAAGCACTATTCACATCGTATTCATTGAGTAAATGGAATGGTCAGTACGCCCCGATGAATACCCAACTACCGAAACGTTATCCTGTTGAAGTTGTATAAGCTCTAGAAAACACTCAGCCACCTCCTCAAGCCAGTCCTCAGCCGCTTGTGGGTCGGGATCGCCTCGTAACATGAGGGATATCCAGTGCTAAAACACATGTCAGGCACTAAGCCTACAAGTGTCCTCTACCGGTACCGCCGGTAGTGTCTATTGACCAACGTTCAGTGATATAGTTGGCACACTACCCGAAGATACCATCTTAGAAAATGGTCCAAGTACATAAAAATCATCATTATGCGGACCATCCTCATGGCCACTTGTTGAAAAAATTTAGTATCTAAGATAAACATCTGCTCTACTAATGTCTGGACAAGGTGAAAAACTCCAGTAATCGCCTCCATCCAGTCATATGATGCCCAACAGGTGATGGTGCTGCTGGTACATTACCCGAAGGTGCCAACATAGTAAGAGGGCCCTGCATCGGAGCCTTGTCGCTCAATGGGCCATAATCGTGTATTCTCTCTCGGTAACCCTAGTTGGTTGTCTTCACAGTGGAATCCTGATAAGAAACAGGTGCTCCATGGTCAAAAAGTTATACCCGGTGATCTGACTCAAAGAGACCACAAAGGAAACTCTTGAAACACACACACAATTAGTGTTTCTGTGCACTATGTCGGAAATCAGAGGTCAGGGTCCTGGTGTATGGATACGTTGGCCGCTGCACCAACACTGGACTCCCTGGACTGAAAATCATACTCAATTCTCTTAACACTATTTCTTCACAGAAAAGAAAGATTAGAGTCCTAAGTTTTGCGGTAGAACTGACTCCTCTGATACCAATTTGTCAGGACCCGTCCTCGGGGCATGTGCCATGACTACCCCAAGCCCGCCTTCTATAGGCCAGGGGCTACCGACTAGCACCAAAGGAGAAAATCCCTAATCTGGGAAGGAATTTTCTTTATTAAAGTAAAAAAACACAATAGAGTACACAGTAGGAAGTAAACACTATGTGAATACTGTATACAAAAAAGTAAGTGCTTAAAGGAAAGGGGCTGGAAATACAAGCCCAACAGTAAGTACAGTGCAACTAAAAATCTAGTACAACTATAGTAAAGTAAAACAACAACTACTGAGTCCTCCTCCATGAATCCCACCTAAAGGGTGTGTACAGATGGTCTCTTCATCACCTCGGGTCCGTCCGTCCGCTCCGTGTACGTCTCACCAAGTGTTCCACCTCCAGGTGTCGTCCAGCTCTACAAGTCTCTACCTCGATCAATATTTTTTGTCATCTGTATCCAACACAACGTAGTGTGGTCATAGCCCATGTAGGGGTGAGTATACGATACTCAGTAGGGACCCCAAGACCCTGAAGGTCTCCCAGAATCCACGAGGGATAAACCAAAAAAGACACACACGATCACGAAGTATCAACAAACTCTACTTAAGTATATGCCCATGCATATACCAAAGTTATTATCACAGTTCGGCTCCAACTCACGAGCCTAAGCACAACCCAATCCACACAGGAAAGTAAGTCAATTAAATCAAAGATAATTATTGAAATTCAAAACTCAGATCACACCAGGTATACACAACTTAAAGAGAGTACGAGATGATTAGTTGTAGCCACTGAATCATCTTTCACTGTTGAACGTCAGATAACCGCAGAAACCTAAAACAACAGTATGTCGTTGTTGTCGAACCCACGTAGGATTCATTCCAGTATCGTTGTTGTCAACCCCATGGAGGATTCCAGTACAGTAGACGTCGCAGTCGCAGCTAGCTCTTGGGTTCCCGCACACTGCACGCTCGAATCCCGGAGGGTCCACTCCTCAAGAAAAGGGTTCGATACATCAACTATCACAAAATCCTGAGTTGATGTATCCTGAAGTTCCGTCTCATCATAAGGAACCCAACGTGACAAATGGCGCATCAATAGGATGCCCAGTCGAGAGTTATTAGCTTTCCCGTTCCAGGAGCCCGGTTGGATTTCAGGTACAATCTAACCCGGTCATACTCCACTCTCATCTGAATCTTGTGTGGAGTATTCCAAAATAACTTTCATTTCAAAATTAAACCCGCATAGTTGACGGCACGTCAATCGAACGTCCAGTCCTTATGTTATAAGCGTTTCCGCTCCGAGGGCCCGGTTGGTTTCGAGTCTGAACCAACCCGCCCATACCCAAACATCACCAAAACCTTGAGTGTAATATACCGAAATTACTGTCCCAATACAAGGAATCCTATGCAACTGGCAGTGCGTCAATCGGAGGTCTGTAACTTAGGTTATGGAAGAAATACTAAAATGGGTCCGAAGAGGGGGGTTTGGGTCCAGTCCGATCCGGACCAACCTTCCATGGGTCGGCCCGAACAGGGGGACCCGACCCAGGTTCGGGTCTGGCCCAATAGGGCCCAGGCCCAGCCCGGCGGCTGGAGCCCTACCCGGAGGGGTGCGGCCTAGCACGGCGGGGTGCGGCCCGGCCTGGCTGTCGCGGCTCGGCCAACTAGCCTAGCGAAACGGGGGGCGTAGCCCCCTGGTTTTTCCGAACCAGCGGCGCTGAGCAGTGCCTCCCCTCCTGCCCGGCCGGCCGAAGCCAGCCGGTCACCTCCTACGTGAGTGGCCCGCACGAGCGGGCCACGGTTCTCCCGCACGGTACCTGTGGGTGTCGCGGCCTCCTTCAACCCGGCTGGTAGGCGGCTGGCTGGTTCACCGCCGAAGCGGCCCACAGAGCGTGGGCCGCGGTTTGCCTTCCCTACCGGTTATGGCCGGCCGGTTCGGTTCATCTTCCGAGCGGCCCCCAGATGCGGGCCGCAGTTTCCTCCACATGGCCAGTGTGCGGCCACCACCTCTGGTCTCCGTCGCCTCTGTTCGTCTCCGCCTCCTGTTGTCGCCGCCAAAATATTCAAGAACCACCGGAGGGTCGTCGGGCCGTGTTCGTTCGGCCCGCGCCCTCTGCGTTCGGCGATATCAATTGGCTGAAGACAATACAATAATTCACCATGGAAGGAATATAATTTCATTAACCTAAAATTATATCAAACCCCATACCTTGTAATTGAGGTTCGTTCGTCGACGAGCCGCGGAAGACGAGCGTCGTAGTAGTTGGCCATCGCGGAAGATGGCATCGCGGAGAACGGTGTCGTCCCAACAATGTTGGAAGTCATTGTCATAGACGGTGTTCCTCACGAGTGGTGTATTCTCCCTTGACGCGGAGTAAGAAGAAAGGATGAAGGCATTCCTCACGATCTTGTTCCAGTTGAAATGAAACATGGAGAGAAATTTCTTCCCGTTTTTCGAGTCGTGGAGTGTTCTTTGCGGAGAGGAACACTTCCTTCTAATTCTCCAGTGGTTTTCCCCACCAAGATATTTACCAAGGCAAATATTATAATAAGGCTTCCCAATTTTAATATAATTGTCATGCAATTCAAATTGATTCAAAAGAGGTGCCAATTAATTAATTTAGATATTAATTAGATAGGTTGGCACATTCAATGGGCGGGAGGTGGAGAGGCTCCACCATAATAAATGAGAGGTGTTGTCAAAATAAATAAAATGGGAGTTAATGGGGAGTTTAATGGAGATGAGGGGAGGTGAAAGGGTTTGGGTTTGTGTGGGACCCACCACACTAAATCCTTTCAGGGGAGGTTATGTGTGGTGTGGGCCCCACCCCTAACTTCCTCTCAGAGGAAATAACCACCTCTTAAAATAAAATTGTGTATCACCACAATTTTATTTAATTTAATATAAATCCCCAAATTATAACTTTCAACCCGCATAAAACGCAACTACGGTAAAGGTCCCCTTAAGGGAATACTGGTACTGCGAATTCATCGGTGCCCTAGAAATTCAATTCCGAGCACCGGTTTAAAATATAGATAAATCTGTACGTACGTTTACTGAACGTACCTGAAAAAAACATCAGAAATTGATTTCGGGCACACCGGGCCTCGGAATCAGGCGCCGTCAGAAACTGCGGACTTTTAAAATTCCAAAGTATTTATGAAATAATTTTCCTTGAAATTTTTGGGTCCTTACGGAAGTGTTTTTCATGTGTATTACATTTATTAAATGTTCCTCATGGAATATTATGGGTATTCTATGATTATTATTGGGATTTTAGTGATCTAGGTATGGCACCAAGCATCAAGTAACATTATTATTCAGCTTGAGTTTGGTCTTTAAGTGGCTGGGATGGGTTTATATTCTATAAATGATATCAATTTAGTTCATCAAGGGCCCATTAGGTATTGAAATAGGATTTTTTGGTACTTCATATTAGGATATAAAAATTCATGTTTAACATATTTATAGTGAAAACAAAGTTTCTAGAAATTTTTTAGAAATATGAGGTGTCAGGTTACTCAAAATAATCTGACTATTTTAATTCTATATAGGTTATATGTCTTGTCTATAGTGGACTGAGAAAATATCTTCAACTCATGCATCATCTAGTACCGTGATTGGGATTTCATGTCATATGGTTAATTACATGTGATTATTGATTATATTTTTCTATTAATGAATTTATATTGAAAAAATATAATGGATATTCGATTTTTAATAAATTTTGATAAGGAAAATATTTTGTGTCGGATATTGATATTTATTATCTTTTTTATTTATATAACTTCATTCCCATTAAAGATTATTTCTTATTTTGGCATTGGTTATCATTTTTTATATATGGAATTTTTTAGTATCTTTGATATTATATTGGATTTTAGTATAGGTTATCTTTATTATTATTATTTATACTATGTGAGTAATTTTAGGATTCCATCAAATTTCGTGTCATTCAAACATTATAAAAGTCATCAAAATGAATAACTAATGTTAAACGGGTTGATTTGTGAAATTCTAATTTGGTTGGAATTGGTTATATGTGTTATTAAATAGATATGATTGATTTTATAGATAGTCTTGTGAAAACAGGATAATTTTTCTCAAGATTTTATAAAATGATTATTTAGTTTAAATATTCCTTTGAGTTTTATTGGTCATTTAACAGAAAAAAAAATTATATTTGGGTATAACATTTTTTCAACAAACCTGTGTTGAAAATGGGAGGAAATTGTGCTTTTAAAGGATTATTGGGATCTTTGTGATGTTTAGGTGTTGACATAGTATTTTTCCTAACTATTTTCAAATAAATATTTTTTTCTAATGAAAATTAAGTGGTTTGGGATTATAAAATTTTTATTTGTAGATATTTTATAAAAAATTGATAATAAAATTTAAATTTTGAAGAATAAAAAGGTAATTTTCAAATTTTTTTGGGAATATTTTATATTTCAACTTTTTATGTATTTAATTTAATCTATAAAATAGTGAATAGATGTCCTTTTTTAAAAAAATAGTCCAGCTTATTTTCTAAAATGATGATAAAGATATTTTTTTGGAAAAATAATATTTTTTATTGAATTTTGGTAGGAAAATATTATTTTTTGAGGTTAAAATTATTTTACGATGATAATGAAAACTTTTAAAAAGGGTTTAAATTTTGAAATTGGGATATTCATGTTAAATTATTTAGGTGAAACTCATCATGTGGGTTTCTTTTGGATTGATCGGATTTCAAAAAAATGTGGTTTCTTTTAATAATTTAATATAATCCATGTTATTAAGTTAGTGTTTTATGATTATAAATAAGGTGTTTTTTGGGAAATACTAATCAATTAGTTAATATAGACTTAAAGATATTTTCAAAAAAATGTTTTTTGAAAAATATGGTACTTTAAACCATTTAAAATTAATATCAAGATTTTAAAGGTAGTTTTTTCAAGAAAGGTGTATTTTTAAACAAATAATGAGAAAAATTGTTTAGAAAAATATTGTTTTATAAATATGTGGTTTTGAAATTGTGGTGAAAATTATTACATCCATTTTCGGTAAAATATTTGGAATTTGGTTTCAAAAATAAATAATTATTTTGGATGGTGGTGTTATTTCACTACATGAAAATAGGTCTGGTTGAAGAATATTTACTATTATATTAATTTATTATCATTGTTTAAAAGTTGTATCATAGTATTTATCGGGGAGAATTAATAGATGAACACGAACCAAGATATTTTTTATATTATTTTATTTCACTATATTAATAGATAGAGTAGTGGGACATCAAGATTATCCTTTGGGTGATGCAACTCATGGATAGATGATTTAGATGAGAATGTAACTTTTTCCACTTAGTAATATAACTATATGTATACATGGGGGAATCAAGGGAGATGTTCATAGAGAGATGGATTGATTGTAAATTGTTAGAACTCAAGGATGATGAATTGTGAGATTACCATGATTTAGGTTAAGTGTATCAAGTTACTCATAAAAATGAATAGATTATGGTAATAAGAATAAACTACTCATCCAACTATGGAAATGTAGGGAACACATGGGAGATGGATAGGTTGTTATCACAACATCACTTCTTAATATTAGATACTCCACCAGAGATGAAGGAGTTATTTGGTGTGTATTTGAGATTTTAAATTAGTCTTAAAAGATGGATTGTTGTGGAACATGGATATTATTCATTCTTCTTGGATGTGTAATTTGGTTTCCTATTTACATGTCCCTTTGGGTGATGATTTTTAAGTAGCACAGTTTAGGGTAACAATTAATTATAAGGTTAATCAAATTGGTTTCCTAGTACTAGAGTTTATATGATGAAAATAAGTTGTTTCCATACATAGTATAGTGGGAGTTGGGAACTTCATAGTTTGTTGTATATATTGAAACTCATACCAAAAGGTTATAGTAGATGTTATAATTATAATATGTTGGCTCGATATAAAGATTTTATAATAGTGATAGTACTATTGATGGGTGAGTATTTATTTTTGAAAATTGGTCATGGAATGTTTTTCAAATCATTGGTGGTATAGTGGTGCATATATATTTTTTATATTTCCCACATAAAATATTTATATGGGCTAGGTGTTTTTATTTTTATAGTGTATCAGTGAATAATTGGAACAATGGTAGTGGTTAGACGAATAATGAATTGTATATCAATTTGGTTATGAATTTAGAATAAAAAGGTTATACAAGGTAAATTATAAGCATTGGACACTATGGATTTTTTTAGATTATGAATTTGTTTTCCATTTAGTGTCTTTTGAAACATTAGAAAGGTTTTAGATTATATAAATGGAAGGTTGGTTTTTTGGTTAGTTTCATAGTAGTTTCTTAGAATGTGTGTACCTTGGAAATGGAGAGTAGTGAAATAACTAGAATAGCTTTTTTGGATTAGTCTAAAGTTTGCAATGCCTCTTCGTCAGATGTATTAAAGTGTTGGAATTTTTTACATGAGTTCTGAGAAATAAATATCAAATTTGGATGTTGAGTAGAATGGTTGTAGAAGGGAGTTTGGATAAACACTCTGAGTTTTTATGGATTAATTTTGTAAGGCTCTTTTAATATCATATATTTGGTGAATATGGGTTTTCCATTATATTTAAGACTTGATTTTGGAAACTGATTTGTAATTACTTGATGGTTTGGATGCAAATAGTTTTCATGAAAATAGATGTTGGGTTTTAGGGAATCTATTTGTTATTAGATTATAAATGGTCATGGAGGTACTTTTTTAGGATTATGCCTAAATTATTCATTCAATGTTACCGCTCTCAAGAACCATCTTTTGTAGTTTTGTGGTTCCTTAGTTGAGTCATGGGTTAAAGTGTGTTAAAGTGAGTATAGTGGTGTAACACCTTAGTATGGTATGGTTTGGGACTATTTTTTCATTGATGTTGTAGGAAAAAATATATTTTGTGTAGACCAAAATACATATTTTGATAGTAAAAAAGTATTTTTGATGGTGTGGGGTGCTTAAAACCCATAATTATTAAGAAATGGTGATGGTTATCTTGGCTCTTATGTGATATTTTTGAGGTAAAAAATCATGATGGTGGGTTAAATGGTTTTAATCATCATTTATTAGTTGTTTTTTGGATTGTATTATACCTATTTTTTGTAAGATAATTTTTTTTAGGTTGGGTATAGTTGTAAGGCATAGGTTTTGGATAAAAGTAAATACTTGGGGTTGGTTAAGTAGAGTCTCATTAAACCTAATGGAGAGGTGTTGGAGAAATATTAGTGTAACACCCTGAGATTTTATGAAAAATATTCTTTTTAATTTCATTAATGTCTTATGTTGTACGCTACACCAAAAGGATCTTGCACAACACGCATCCCTGACTTGCCTTGCAATACACACAATTGCGACCTTCCTCGATAGCGTGTACGCAATACCGAGTTTCACTAAACGAGATATTATTATAATATTATTATGAACAAGCCGTTATGAATAGAAATACCCACTTTTTGAAATTTTATAAATTTTATCTTTCAAAATGGACTTCGTTTTGGGATTCGGAATATCGAAATTAGCTTAGGGTGAAATTTTGGTACTTTTTGGATAACTTTCATATTCTGATGAATAGTGAAAATTACTAAATATTAATTAAAAACAACTTTTTTAATCGAAATAATTGATAGTGATAAATTAATAATTTGAGTGGTTTTAATGTATATTTAGAATATATTTTTACAATTTAATACAATTTTGTTCATTGGATGTAATTTCACATTTAAACCAGACATAAACTAGTGTCAATCTTTTGATAATTATTATCTCTTAAAAACATGCTATTTGTTTTGACGGTGGGAATTGATTTTTAAATTAGTTAATGTAACTGATATGTTTTTAATTTGGTAAAATATACCTCATTTTCTAATTCATAATATCAAATATAGCTTAGGCCTAATTTTTGGTATTTTTCTGGAAACATTCATTTTTTTATGAATAGTGAAACCACTAAGTGGTAGTTAAAAAAACTAAATTTTTCATAAATCTTAATTTTACCGCTTCTGTGAGTGGAATTTTAAAAATAATAGAGACATTTTTAATATTAAGGACTAAAATGTGGTTCAATGAGGTGAAAATTATTTTTGGCGAATAGTAACTTTTTACTTTTTTTACCACGGTTAAAAGTAAATAGGGTAATTAAGGGTAAAAGTGTTATTATTATTACCCTAAAACATGTTCTAATACTATTGGATAAGAGTAATTAGACCGAAAACAACCTTAGGAATACAATATGACCATTTAGGCCCACTTGGATTAGATTAGGACATTTATTATTAATTTATTTAAAGAAGGGTTAAAATAGTTAAAATCAAAGTTTAATAACTAAATCATTTTTAATATAGGATTATACATAAGATAAATTCGACTATAAATATTAATTAGAAATATAAAATGATTTCCTACATAATGGTAGTTTATTTGTAACTTTTAGACATAAAATAATTTAATTTTTTTATGACACAATAATGATGAAGTAATTATCTTATTAATGAAATATTTACATAATTGATGTTATAAATACCCAAATAAATGTAATTTGAGAATTTTTATGAATTTCAATAATTTTATATGTTAATATGACATGTTATTATTGATTTAATTATCTTTTTTAGAACTAATCATTCTGTTATGATTTTCACAAAAATCAATTACCAAATAGTGTAAAAATTGACATAAAATAGTTTTTAAAAAAATATTATATTATTAATTGTTATTATATTCCTAAAAATCTAAGGATAGGCCAATATACCTATATAATTTTAGGTGTATTATTAATGGACCACTTGGGGGTCTCTTGGATGTATATGGTAATTTTATTAACTATATAATATAAAAATACAAAGTGACATGGTAAATGTCAGTCTAATTAACTAACGGTTAAAACTAAAAGATGAGGTTAATATAATGACATAAACTTGTCTAAATTCTATTGGATGAGAGTATTTCGACCCATACCCACCATATCTTATAAATATATCAATTTGGAGCTATTAAAAACCGAATATGACTTTATAATAAAATAATATTTTTAGTTATTCCAAAGGTGCCCCTCTCCTCCCTTATAAAAGGGAACCTCCTACCTCTCTTACTCACACCACTTTGATCCTTCAAGCTCGGCCAACCCCTGCCAAATTCTCTACTCCACTTCCCTAGAAACATAATACAGGTCCTGGTCTTCTTCAAAGACCAATTTTAGTGCCATAAGAGGAGGTCTCAAAGATGCTCTTCAAAGAAGAGGTAATGTCTGTTACTGATTCTTTCAACTTTATTTCTTCTTCCACTTATTCTTCATAGGTTGTTTCATTATGAAGTAAAAACATCAGTATAACTCGTATACTGATATGTTATTATATGTATGGAACAACCCTATTTCACCATCTATCCATCCTATGGAAAACGAAATCACCGCGCCTACGTACGTACGGAATACCGTCTCCACGCCGTAGTGTAATCTATTTTCCACCACCACCTTACTTGGATGGGTATAATGGTGAAAATAAATAACTATATATGATTATTGTAAATTATTATTGATTCTGTAATATTATACATACACTTCAATAAAATTCCACAATCATGGGAACGATATCATCGCTCGTGCGTACGTACGGAATACCGTCTCCACGACGCGATAAGATTCATTCTCAATGATTAACCATTCATGAATGATTATAAAGTATATATAATAAGTAATCATGAAATATATGACATAATAATGATATTGGAATTATGTATATATATATTTATGTCATCCAATTAATTCCATTCAATTCAATGAGGAAACGAAAACAACGTTCATGCGTACGTACGGCCTACCGTCTCCATGAACGGTGTATTTCTTTCCATTTATTGATCTATTATATAAATGTATATTCTGAATATATATTATATATAAATATTGTTTTATATTCTGTAATTAATTAATCATGATCTAAGTAATCATATGAATAATTACAAGTCAAAACATGGACTACAAATGAAACAATTTTACCCAAAACACTCTATAACGTGGAATGTACAAAAGAACGGGTAATATAAAGTCATAAGTGAACCATATCTGATATCATAACAATGAATATGATTCTGTAATAAGTCAATGACATTATTTAAATCATTATACAGGAGGTTTGGATACGTATGAAGCATATTGGACCTAAGGTAAGGGATAATTTTTCAAATCTCATTTTTATCCGAGATTTATTATTCGTAAGTATTTGCTGGGGTTATTGCTATCATCCATGTCCATGTTTTATAAAAGTGTATTCATGTATGTTTAAATTCCTTTTTACCCATTTTAACTTTTACCCCATGGTATGGAAGGAATCTTTCTTTTATTTACCCTACAAGGTACTTTTTGACTTTTCCGACAAAAGTACGAGAAGAACTTTTTTTTTAACATATACAGCATGAAAGGATTTTTACGGTTTTATAAAGCCTTATTTTCATGAAGCTTCCTCCAAAAGATTTCATGACATTTTCAACAAAATCCTTTTCTTTTAAAATTTCATGACATTTTGTGAAGAGAGAATTATTTTGAAGAAGAAATGGTATTTTCCTCAAGAATTCATTTCAAGTGTTTTATCAAAACCATTTTTCATCTAAGATGACATTATTTCATATTTGTATGTTTCAAGTATCATGTCTCTATTATTTACATTGTTTCACTTTTCTTATTATGAAATTTCATCCATTTCTTTTATATGGATTATGTGATGATGGGATGATGTTTATGAAACCCATTTTATTTATTGGGTTATTATGAATGACGTATGTTTATTTTGTGGAACAAGTAAGAATGATTTCATTATGAGATGGGTGGGACCTATATCTCCCTCCAATGAATTGGGTAGAGATTTATATCTCATGAGATAGACATGTCTGGAACGTTAAGTTAATTTGGTTCAGTATTACAGGACTGAAACGAGGAGTGAACTCGATTCAGAAAGGGACTTTGTCCATTAAGATGGTCTTGGCAGCAATGTCTTGGCTACTATGGAAATAATTACATGTGCTTAATGGATTCCACAATTACATGTTTTATTCCCATGTTATGTTATCATGATTTATGTTCCATTATGATCTATGCCTTATGTACTTCCATGTTTTAAGTCGTTGCTCAATATTTTGATGTTTAAACATTATGTTCATGTTTTTAAGTTAAAATGTATATGGTATGTTTTATTTTATCCATGATTACCCTTACTGAGAATTTGGGCTCACCCTTTTTATGTTTTATTTTCCCCCAGGATTAAAATAAAGGTTTTAGGTATGGAAACAAAAAGTGGAAGATCTTTATGGGAGATGTTGAAGATCTTTCACAATGATTAGAAGATTACGTTCCATGTTTCCAAAGACACTAAACTATTACGGTCCTTGTGTGTCTTTTTTTGTTATTTATTATTTATTCAGAAAAAGTAATATAATATCCACGTACGTCAAGCTTCGGGTCTCTAAAATTAGTGTTTCCTTAGTCTAGAAATTTCTTGTTTTAATGATCTCAAATGATGTGTATTTTATTATTAATGATTTTTATTTTTATGCAAGAAACATGAATTTTTGGATTTGTGTGAAAATATTCTAAGGTTACAGTGTTTCAATAATGTAATAAAATAGATTGTGATTCAGAAGTGTAAAATCTCTGAGTACTCGATCAATCGCATGAAGAAATTTAGAACTTTTCCAAACTTCTCTAAGGGTATAAGTGATAGGTTGACCAAGTGAATCAACAACATGCCTAATTGATCGAACGTAGTATATGTTTTGAAAACTCCTAAATCATCCAAGTAACCATGCTAATACCAGGCCTTGTGTAGAGACAATATGGTATATCTGTCCAGTCAACCAAATCAAAAAAGTATAGGAGTGTCCACACATTGTTTCCAATCTACATTATGATGTATTCAGATGATAATATGATAGAGTTAGAATTATGGAAAAGTAATGATGTGACTATATAGAATTTGATAGACCTCACATTTAGATGGGATGACTACTTGTTTTATGGATCGACCATATGACCTATCAAGGAAATTATTTTCAGTTTTTTTCTAACTATTAGATTGAATGTGAGAAATCATATGCAACACAATTCAAGTGACCATTTCTAAGTTGAATTATACTTTAATAATATATATTATAATTACCATCTATGTATAATTAAATAAAATGTTAGAATAATTTAATGGTTTTAGATTTTGTGTTGAGTATAAGGATCTGTAATGATCATTATTCAATGGAACATTTTTGAGAAAGATTTAATTTTAAAAATAAGATCAAATATAGAAGGAAAAAGGTCTGTGAAAAATAATAACTAATGGCAGTACTATATTTCATCAACTTTAGACACCCTATTTTCATCCTTACTACATTCCAATATATTAGAACACCTTCTAATATTTGTATCTAATATCAAAATTAATGGAAGATATCAATAATAAAAATCACTGCATAACCGCTAAACATCAATATAATATTGCAACAAACATTCATTTCTCTCCACCTCTCTCTTTTTTATATTAATTTTAAATTTCTCTTGATGTTTTCGCCAAATATTTTAATCAATTAAACTTTTACATCATTTAATAGTACTCATAAACTCTTTCCTTTATTTCCATAATTTTTTACTCCCACAATAACTGTGGAAGAAGTTATTTGATAGCCTAGATAACCTTATGTTCTATTGAAATATGTATGTCTCTTATAGGTTGTGAATCATCCTATTCACTATGATAAAGACACTTTAAAATTGGTTATTTTTTAGTGGAGGGGAAAAATTTTGGCCTTAAGACTGTACCTCTTTTTTTATATTTCTATTATTGGTTTTAAGTTTTTCTTAATCTGTTTAAATACTTTTTTCAAATCACTTTTGAAAAACTCTACTTTGATAGTTAACTTTTAAATGTGACATATCTACTATTTAATGTGAGTTTATTAATCTTAAATGACTAGAATAGTCTAAAGTTATTATTACTATGTTTTGATCAAACCCTTAAGTCATTATTTCAAAACATGAAATTAGATATACCCACTATATTAATTAATTGGGTGTTTACTAAATTTGTGGATTTTTGTTTCATAAATAAATTTTAAATTTAAATTAATATTAGATACATAATTAACCCCCCCAGCTAATCACTCTACTTAGACCAACATTTAGTATCAAAGGTTGTTAATTTATTGTCCTTTTTGATTTTTTATCATAATTTTATCAAATCAAATGGAAATGATCCCAATTTTATATTATTAAGAGAATTATATACTTATGGATAAATCTAGAACTGAGGGACATGATATAAAAACACCACCTTATTTTAATGGCCAAAATTATTCTTATCAGAAAATAAAAATGAAAATTCCTCTTGAGTGTATGTGATTGGATTTTTAGACAAAAATTGAAGATCAATATCGAAAATAAAAAAACTACTAAAGATGATCAGAGTTATACCACTAAGGATACTTATAACTATAATCCATGAATGATTTATATTTTGGTTTATGAGAGGATGAATTTAACAAAATATCTACTTGTGATAATAATTTTCAAACATAGGATACTCTTTATCTATCTCATGAAGGAACATAAAATGTTAAATAAATGATATTAAATAATTATACAATTAAATTTGATATATTCAAAATGAAACCTAATGAATTTATTTATATATGTATCTCATGTTCAACGATATCATTAACATCATGTTTTCTCTTAGACGTAAATTAGATAAACAAATCTTAGGTATTGAGGATCTTGAGATGTTTCTCTTATCACTAGAGAGGAAATGTTGTCTCTATTATATAATCTTGTTAAATTTGTAAACATCAATTCAAGAAATTGATAAGAAAAATAATGATGTACAAAGAAAATCTTAAAGTGAATAATGAATATTTTGAACCTAAAAATTTAATCACATTCATATAATCTTTAAAAAAATTAAAGGAAGTTGTTAATTTTGATATAAAAAATGGGAGTGAATTTGATTCAGATAGTGATGATAATATGGATCATCTATATATAAGTTTTTAAAATATTTATAGAAAGAAGAATTTATTCAAAAAATCAAATTCCAAAGGAAAATATGTTAATAAAGAAAAATGGAAGAAAGATGATAACTTTAGAGAATATAATTATTTTTATGTGGTAGAGAAAATGACACATGACATTTTATTGTATAAAAATAAAATATATGATTAAAAATGAGTAATAAGGAATGAAACACAAGAAATCAATAAATTCAACTTGGATTACATTATAGGATAGTTCAAGTGACTCTAACTCATCTAGAGATAATTCTCCTGAGAAAGAAAATCCATGTTTTATGGGAATAACACATGAGTTAACAAATAATACTTCTAGTGGATTTGTTGTAAGGGACTGGATCTGCATAGATCAATCCTTTGCACGTTTTCGAGGCTTACAGAGCTCGAAGGAGTCTTAGAAGTGTCCTGGAAGAGTTTGGATGTGTAATTATGAAAACAAGAATAATTAAATTCCATGTAACAATAACACATCATGTAGGTTAGGTTCACGATGTGTATGTCTTCTATGTTAAATAATAAAAAAGCGATCCATTTTTAGAAGAAAATGAATCTTGAGGATTACACCATGTGAAAGGGGATTAAACATCATGTAAATCCCCAATGATATATGTCTTATAATGTTACATCCACTCAGATTTTTTACAAACCCTATAGCTTCAACACATCCTTTAATTTTCTATTATTCAATGGCTCACTTCAAGGAATTTTGGAGATCCCTTAGATAGGAATCGATCATCGGGTGTCCGTCTTCAATCTTTGGTGATCCATGGTGATCCAAGGTGTGTTCTACCTTCGTTATTATGGTTTCTTTGAACAGTTAATTCTATTTATTCTCTTCCTTGTTATGAACAATATCTCCATGTTTCTAATGCATTTTTTGGGTTATTTTTTGTCACGGTTGTGGCACGGCATCCTCTGGTGGATGCAATTCTTGTAGGAGAGGCGATTGGCATCTACATCTCTAGTCTGTTCTTTCACAAAGATTTTAACACTTTTTTGAGGTGGGTGATTCATTGATTAAATTTTATTTATGTTATTTTGTAAATTTATCGTGATTTATACCCATTAATTCCAATGAAATTAACCAAAAAATTAATTGAACTAGATTAAAGAATAGGTATCGATCGCATGGTGATGTTGTTGTTTTTACCATGATGACGGGTTGCCTATTGATTTTCTAGATACTGTGATATCTATGTTGTTCTTATTATTCTTATATTATCATATAAAATTTCAAAAGAACATCAATCTGTAATTAATTGATAAATAATTTTCTATAAGATTAAATAGTCATGTTTAATGAATCCAGTGTGTTATAATCTTAATGAGGCAAGAATATATAAAGAATGGACCTTCCATGTGTTAATTGAGTTGAATAAATATGTGAATCTTGTTGATTCTTGTAAATAAAACAATTAAGGGAATGTTAAATTAACTGTTTAATTAATTTTTGATATTTTTCACTATCTTGCTTCTTAGGTCTCCCACAGTTTAAACCAATAAATAATGAAATGGTTAATTCAACATGGAATAAGAATTAGTTGTGTGATAAAAGATAATTCCATTGTAGGTCTTGAGTTTTCTGGTAGTTTTTAAAGGTTGAGTGCCTTATACTTTGGAGTCATGAGGGCTCATTGTGTGCAATGGATGGATGCATTTATTTGCGGCTGATATCCCTATTTCAATGTTTGTTTCTTACTATTTTTGTTGTTGAGAGAGGATCTCCGGATGTGACGTGAGCCTGGGATGTCTGAGCCTAGAGGGTTGTTGTTGTACGTGGGGTAGGGAGGACCAGTTTTTGTGGTCGTAGTTAACACTTTTTATGGATAGATTCGCAGGTATATACATGTGGGTGTCAGAGAGAACACTAGATATGGTAGAATGGGTTGATGATAGTTTTACTTATTGATATGAAAGCTAGATTCTTGTTTGAGTCTATTGTTTGGCTGATAACTAGCTTGTTTTTTTATCTGCTTTACTTTCCCAACTTCTTGACCCATATGGATGTGATTTATTATATACCTTTTTTGTAGATTGGGATGTTTTTGTAGAGTAACAGGAAATATGGAAAGTAATTATGTGAATTAATGAAAAATGGTCAACCCATGGGGTTGGAGCTTGCTAGGATGGAATGATGAGGTTATAATTCTTGAGAAGTCATGGAATCGATTTGCTTATTCCAAGAGCGCATGAAACTAGTTGTGATTATAATTTAATATACTATGGAAAATTTTAATGGTTAATTAATGGTCAATGAATTAATTAATGTAATTTTCAACTGATTAAGGTTATGAAATAATTGAATTTAACTCTTAAAATGTTGGTGTTTTTATATGATATCTTGTCTTAGTAGTGTCAACCGAGAGTTTAGGAGATGTTAGAAGGAGTTCAATTTGAGACTAGGTTATCCCCATAGTATGGTTATGATCTATATTATATATTATGTGTTTTGTGTTTTCATAAGCTAATACACCCTATCAGTTAGGAAAACTGACACCCTCGGGATTCTGAGCTTTGGGGGGTGTTTTCCCAAACATCCTAGTGGGAGTATGGATGAATGACTACCCCCTTTGGCCATACTCTATTCTCTTAGTAGTTACATGTTTTGGTATAAAAACAATTTGTTTTCCCCATATATGTGTGTATTGGGCTATAATTTCATGTAGTTATTTCACCCACATGTATTCTGGATATTGTTTCCTAAGGAATACTATAGTTATTACATTTATAGGATCTGATGGCTTGAGGGTCCTTACTCAGTTTATGGGATGTGATGTATGAAGGTATAATAAAAAATAAAAAATACACATTATATAGGTTGTGCTGGATCCTAGAAATGTATTGGTTACTTTTGGTTATGTGGAAGTGGTGGTATGTTTCACGAGCTGCATGTTGTGGTGCTTCACCTAGGTGTCTATGGGATAGCCTTTTGGAGAGAGAAACTCGGGACGTGCGATGTTGGGGTAGGGAAGAAAACCAATGGGGAAGTGGTAGTAGAGTACCCATGATATTTTTTGTCATATTATATTCTCTTCTATGTGTTACTTGGTGGTAGTAGAGATGGTGATGATGGGAGAATAGTATACCTTTTTAGGTGATGAGTTAGTTTTACTTGTTATTCAATATGATTTAGCATAATTTCTTTATATTTTACAGGAGAGGATATGGGGAGTATCTTACTGAGTATATTTTTATACTCACCCTATGTATCTATAAATCATTTCTTTTAAGTCAGTGGGAGATGGTTGAAGATCTGGAGGGTTACTACAAAATTATAGGTTCTCCTGGAACTGTTTGGGCTTCATGGTCATTTTCATCTTCACTTTCTTCTGTAATGTGTAGTTTCTCTTTTTAGTTGTAGTAGTTACTTCATGTAATTACATATGTGGATTTTGTTTTTCTTTTATATTAGATTCTTAGAAGGTTTTGATTGGTTTCTTTCTTATCTCTCTCTCTTCCGCATGTGTTATATTATAGGGTAATTCCTCCCATCATTGTGTTTATTATGCTCTCGGTGTTAGTCTCCAACCAGAGGCCTTCTAGAGGTGGGACTCATGTGTCACTATCTCTCTTCCCCCATTTCCAGTGTAAGAAACCGGGTCTTCGTTTTCATGTATGTTTTTCTTTTCTTGGTGTTTTTGAGAAAAATGGGATTTCTGGAAATTTTTGAAGTACACACCGTGTACTTTCTAAGTACACGCCGTGTACTCCCTTGCCGCCCGAAGCGGTGTGCTGGTCATGTCCGGGACACACACATGGTGTGTGGAGGCGATGTGGTGGCTGCTTAAAGCAGAGTACGGAAAAAAAGAGTACACACTATGTACCCCATAAGTACATGCCGTGTATTTTCTTTTTTTTCATTAAACGCACCAGGGTCACGCCTGACGGACAGAACACACCCCTTCTCCAGGTTCTTCATCCGAGAGTGACCCATACGACCGCGATTCTTCTCCGGATTCACGAGCCTCCGTCTGACCTCCGTTTCAGTCACCGCCGATTACGTTGGAATCACAGTGGTTATTTATTCCTTCTCCTAGACCCTTGTTTTCCAATTTCTCCTCTTTCTTAAGATAACTTTTGTTGAGTGTTTTTGACATTTTCTCAGATCCTCGACGTTATAAGGTGAATCAATCATCGTTGTTCACATATTTCATTCTCCCATCATCGAGGTAGGTGGTTTGTGCCTTTCTGTAGGATGTCTTTGAATATTATGTGCAATTTCCACCAATACCCTTGAATGAGGTATTACATGTTTCATGTTTTCCCTTGTTTTTTCCTTCTTTGCTTTTTTGCATGAGTAGAGGTAATTGTTTGTGAATAGGGTAGTTTTTACAGTACCCTGGATGTTTTTCCATGCTTTTTTTTCTTGTTTGGGGTTTTTCCTGTTGTCATTCCTAGTTGTATGATAGTGGAACTATTGTACTATTATGCTATTGTGCCTTATAATGATATCCAAGTAGTTATTGAGGTTTACTTGGGCTGATACGCGCACTATGCATGTTTGTTTTACACAAAGCTATGAGAACCTAGTGTAGTGGACCATAGGGAGAATGGACGTAAGGGATTCTCTAGAGTGCCCTTAATTTATGATGCGAGACCACAGGGGGAATTTATGTTGAGTGCTTCCTTAGAGAGTCTGTAGTTCCACGACGTGGGCCACAGGGGGAATTGACATTGAGTGCTTCTACAGAGAGCCTTTAGTATGATACGAGACTATAGGGGGAATTGACGGTGAGTGCTTCCTCAGAGAATCTATTATATATATGGCAGAACCAGAGGGGTGAGACTGTGTGTTCCTCCCAGAGGGTTGCTAGTACTTTTAGGTTGAACCTTAGGGGATAGACTGTGAGAACTACCCAGAGGTTACACTTTTGTTCTACATTGATGAGTGGCTATTTCTTGTTGTAGATTATATGCTTGAAACTGTGAATTGTTACTATTTTGTATTATCCTATTTACTGCTTAATGTACTTTACCTGCCATATATTCACTTACTATTAGGCACAGATCTTTGGGTGGTTGCCAATTGGGACTTTGTCTCACACCCTGTTTGGGTAATGCTTTTGGGCCCAAACAGATTATATTGTTGCAGGTGTAGATAATGGAAAGCACCCTTCTACTTCAGGTTCTTGATTACACTAGAGCTGGAGAGCATGGGACCAAGCCGAGGCTTGCGATGCTGAGGAGTTTCCCATCTATTTTTCTTTTTCACTTTGGTTTAGTACTGTATTCAGCATTGTGACTTGTTTGGCTGTTTTCCTAGACATATATGTATCATGCATCATTTACATATATTTCTACACTGGTTGTTTATTTGTTATTCTTAAACTGTTTATCATTTACTCTTGTATGGATGTCTACTACTTCCGCTATTGTTGTTATTTGTTTTTGTCTTCTACTGTGTACTATGTCAATGAGGGCATAGTTTCCCCACTATCACACCCAAGGACCTCTCTGCTAGTCAGCAACCTCTGGCATTCAGGGAAATGCACTTGAGGCCATGTGACCTACCGGGTACGGGGCGCCTCTGGGTGTCTTTCGGAACCGGGACGTTACATCCAGCCCATGAGGGGTGAACTTTGGGGGGGGGTCATGACATTTGTACACTTCATCATGGGATATTATCAAATATAATCACATTAAATATATTCAAGACTACTTCAAGGGGGGTATCATCCTAGAATGGCTAGTACAACAACAATTGTTCTTATTATGAAATTAAAGGATCCTACTTCCTTTGGGAATTACATAACAATATCTCTTTGTAACATTCCCTATATGTTCTTGACAAGAATAATCTATAGTAGGATTTCTCTTATGATCCCCAATCTTATTTCAGAGAAACAACATGTCTTGAATAAGAATAGAATCATTCAGGGAGCTATGGGTTTGGAAAATGAGATGTATGAAGATATTAATAGGTAAATAGTTGGTTCTGATATTATAGTGATGGTGGATATGGATAAATCATGTAACAACCTGAAAAATGTATTTCTTTTATTTATGGATCTCTTTCCTCTAAATAACTTTGTATTATGTTTTATAATAAAAGCACATAAAATAAATTTTTATTTTATTAGAATATTATACATCATGCATAAATTTGGATTAGAACAACTATAAATAATAATGGGATATACACATATAAGAATATTTTTTCTTAATAAAATATATGTACAACTAAGAAAAATTTGATAAATTAACTTTTTGGACCCAAATTGTACTTTTCATAAATGATATAATTACTACAATAAATTAAGGTATTATGAATAGTGATTGTCCTAATGAAATAGTATGATTAAAACACCCCTTTTAAAATGTAACTGATAAAATAATTTTATTTTTTCATGTTTCAGAAATTTCACTTGGCAATTTCACTCTGTAATTTCCATCTGATATTATTTTTAATAACTAAGGATTTTTATATTTAAAAGATAAATTTCTCATACTTATAGAATAATTATGGTATTCAAAACATTATTTTGGAATTTCAAATGTCAAAATTAATTTATGCTGAATTTTTAGAAGTTTTTTAAGAAGATTCGGTTTTTTATTATTTGATAAATAGTGTTTTTTATGAATAGTATTAGCTGAATAATGTTAGTGATGAATAGTAAAAAAATATTTTATTAATAAATAACTTTTTTGTGAAATTATTTTTGAAAATTGGAGATACATGGTTGTAATCTGGGTGAAAAATGTGGCTCAAAAAGATCAAAATAATTTTTTGGTGAATAGTAACTTTACCCTTTGGAATAGTTATTTTACCCTAATGAATGGTAATTTTACCAATGGAATAGTAACCTCACCTAAGGAATTATTAATATGTTTTCTTCATCTTAAGTGGTGATGTGATATAATTATATCATAGTATAAGGAAATAAATATTTTAGAAATTATTAGTTAAGTATTAGTATTTCTTTATTTTTTTTATTTAATTTAATTTAAAATGAAATTAATGTTTATAAAATGTATTTCAATTTTTAATTATACACATTTAAAATTTAAAAGGGTGAATTTTAGGGATTTTTCTAAAACAGTTAAATTTTTTATGAATAGTAAAAATATAGTTTTGAGTTTTCGGTATGTTTAATGACATTATAACTATGTCATAATGATGTATTGAGTAAGATAATATTTTGGTAGACTATTATGGATTAAAATATGATATTATGTGTCTCAAGTGTCCAATACTAGGGAAAAATACCTTGGGAAAAGACTGTGGCTTGTAAATACCACTAATGAGGTGTCCTTTGAAATTAACAAAATATTCCCTCATTTTTGCTATAAATACCTACCCATTACATTGTTTCCATTAATTCCAAAATCATTCCCCTAAATAATCTGATAGTATTAACTCCAAATGATTCCTTACATGGTTTTATCAAGCCCTCAAGGTCCCGATATTTGAGATTTAGAAGTTACTCAACAATGTAAGGGAATCTACCACCCTACTCTTTTCAAGCACTCCTTTAATGTTATGCCTTCTTAATTTCTGTTTTCTTATGATGTAATTAGTAATTACATATCCCCATTATTATAAATATGATTAAATATGATGAGAGACCCATTTTTCTGTCAATAAACTCATTTTATGAATTTTTAAGTGACGTTGTCAGGATGCTAAAATTTCATAAGGGAATTCTGAAGTTCTCTTTTACTTTAAAGTTCTCTTTTATGTGGTATGTATTTAAAATTTCTACACCATGTTCTTATTTAAATTTTATTATGTCTATATAATTTATTATGATTAATTTATGGATTGGATACCATTTTCCCCACTCTTTTTAATGTTTTCTAAAACTATGTTTCATAGTTGTTATGCTGCAGAATTTTCATCTCAAAATCTCTCCCTTTTTCTCGAGAAAATCTCTTATTTTATTTATGTTAATACCCAAAACTATTTAATTTTTAGGGGTTTTAATAAATACAAAAAAAATTATATATTTTATTCTATAATTGACATAAATAATACCATCATTCCATTTTTTTGGGTTATAAATGACATAATGATCCGTTTTGAGCACTTTTTAAAACATCAAGATTTTGATATGAAACTCATTTTTCTTATTCTCTTTTGGTTATTTATGAAATTTTTTTATGATTCATAAGTATAAAATGAAAATAAATACATATTAATGGTTCACTCTGATATCCGTCTAATGAATTGGGTAAAGAAATTAATCTCTAGAGATGATAAGTTTTATGATACCTTGGTGAATAACCTTAATAATTTTTACAATACCTTGGTAAATAACATAAGTAATTTTTATGACACCATGGGGATGGACTTTAGTGATATGCTTATGAATTTATAAATTAAATTTGTAGAAACATTTTCATGTTTTTATTAAAGTTATTATTTATTTGGTATGCATGATTATCATGCCTTTAAGATATTCCTCATGTTCTTTTTGATATCGCTCAAGTTCAAATGTAAATTGTTTCACTTGTTTTCCCTTACTGGGACTTCTTCTCACCCTTTCCATTTATTTATTTCCCTAGGTTATAAAATTAAATAAATTTATATTTGATGAAACTTGAATAAGCATTTCAAGTTGAATATAATAATGCTATAAGTTGTCATGTATTATGTACCTAATTTCCAAGACACTAAATTTTTTAAGATCCTCTATTTGTAAAATGATATGTAAAGTTATGTAAAAAAAGGTTGTATTCCGTAGTTGGTATCAAAGGATAGTTTAGTTATTTTTGGAAATTTGGATATTAAAACTTTAGAAATAACCCTATATAAAATTTTAAATATACGAAAACTTTCAGTTATTTTGGTGATATATTAAGTAAGTGGTTTCTCAACAAATAAATCCCTATCTTTATACGAATAAGTGGATGTGGCTCTAGCATAGATGTATCTAGGGGTACAACCTGAAAATACCAAATTGATCTAGAATTGAGCAGGAACTGGTTCATGATAATGAGCCTTGTTTAACTCCTGGTTTGAAACTCACGGGGGATATGTTTGGTTAATTATAAGCTTTTAAGGAACCAATATGAAGGAATTATAGAAAATGTGATTGTTTTTATAGAATAATATTTTTTTAAGCATGATATTTTAATACATAATATTACTTTATAATTATAATATATCTAATGGTAACAAATTGTTAATAACAGAAAATTGAGAGGATGCAATTTCTTTAAGGGGGGAGAATGTAACTACCGAAAAAAATGTACTTTTATTTATGGATCTATTTCCTCCCAATGACTTTTTTTATGTCTTACAATAAAATAAAACAAGAATTACTTTTTTTCATTAGAAAATTATACATCATGAATAAATTTGGATGATTAAAACTATAAATAAAAATTTTATATACACATTTAAGAATAGTTTTTCTTAATAAAATATATGTTCAAGTGAGACAAATTTGATAAATTGACTTTTTCGACCAAAATTTTACTTTTTAGTAATTATATAATTATTATAAAATATTAAGATATTATGAAAAATGATTGTTTCCTAAAATAATATGATTAAAACACTCCTTTTAAAATGTAAATGATAAAATAATTTTATATTTTTAAAATTTTTGAAATTTCACAATAAAATTTCACTATGAAATTTCCATCCACTATTACTTTTAATAACTTAGTATTTTTATATTTAAAAGTTAAATTTCTCATAATTGGAGAATTATTATGGTAATATAAACTTCATTTTTGAATTTCAAATGTCAAAATTAATCTAGGCTGAATTTTTAGAAGTTTTCTAAGAAGTTCAAATTTTTTAGTATTTGATGAATAGTTTTTTTATTAATAGTATTTTATGAATATTGTTGTTTTGATGAATACAAAAAAATATTTTATTAATAAATAAATTTTTCGGTGAAATGACTTTTGAAAATCGGACATATAAGGTTATAATCCGGGTAAAAATTGTGGTTCAATAAGATCAAAATATTTTTTGGGGGGAATAGTAACTTTACCCTTTGGAACATTAATTTTACCATTCTGAATAGAAATTTTACCAATGGGATAGTATCCTCACCTAAGGAATTATAAATATGTTTTCTTCATCTAAATTTGTAATGTGATATAATTATATCATAGTATAAGTAAATAAATGTTTTAGAAATTATTAACTAAGTATTGCTGTTTTATTTATTTAATTTAATTTAAAAAGAAATTAATTTTTTTTAAAATGTAGTCCACTTTTTAATAATACACATTGAAAATGGTTTGGGTGAATTTTCGGTATTTTTCTGAAACAGTTGAATTTTCGATGAATAGTAAAAATACAGTTTTGAGTTTTCAGTATGTTTAATAACATCATAACTATGTAATAATAATTCAATGAGTAAGATAAGATTCTTGTATAATATAATGGATTAAAATATAATATTAGGTATCCCAAGTGGCCAATACCATGGGAAAATACAATGGGCAAGCCCATGGTTTTTCCAAAATCACTAATGGGGTGTCCTTTGAAATCAATAAAATATTCCCTCATTTTTGCTATAAAATCCCACCCATTAATTAGATTAAATTAATTCCAAAATCATCCCCCTCAAATATATGATAGTGTTACCTCCCATATATTCCTTCCAATGTTTCCTCAGGTCATCAAGGTCCTGTAGTTACTCTCTAAGATAAGGGAATCTACCACCCCTCACTTTTCAAGCACTCCTTTAATGTTATACCTTCTTAATTTCTATTTTACTATGTTTTTATTTTTCATTAAATATATAAATTACTGTCCATATTATTTAAAAAATTTGAGAGACCCATTTTTCTCTCAATCTACTCAATTTATGAATTTTTATGTGACACTGTTAGGCCGCTGGAATTTCATAAGGTGATTTTCGACTTCTCTTTTCCTTTCAAGATCTCTTTTATGTGGTATGTCTTTCCAATTTCCATAAAATGTTCTTATTTCCATTTTATTATTTACCTATATTGTATTATGAGTAATTTATGGATGGTATACCCTTTTCCCCTCTATTTTTAATGATTTCTAAATCAATGTTGCATAGTCGTTACGCTGTAGATCTTAGTAGAAAAATATCTCCATTTTCTCAATAAATTACCATATTTTATTTATGTGAATACCCAAAACTATTTTATTTTTAGTGGTATTCATCAGGACATAAAATTGATAATTTTCATTCTGGATTTGACATATATAAACCCCCCATTCCATTTTCTTGGGTTATAAATGACATAATGATCATGTTTTTAAGCACTTTCTAAAACATCACGATTTTGATATGAAAACTATTTATTTTATTATATTTGGATTATTTATGAAATATTTGATTATATATATCTGTATCACAAAAAAATAAATACATCTTAAAGGTTTTACCTAATATCATTCTAATGCATTGGGTGAAAAAATAAATCTTTAGAGATGAAAAGTTTTATGATACCATGGTGAATAACCTTGGTAATTTTTACTTTACCATGGTAAATAACCTTGGTAAATTTTATGAAACCTTGGGGTTGGAATTTGGTGATATGGTTATGAATTTAGAAATTAAATGTTTTAGCCACATTCTGATGTTATGATTCAAGTTATTATTACTATGATATACAACTTTATCATGCCTTTGTGATATTCCTCATATTCTTATTGATATTGCTCAAGTTCACATGTAAACTGTTTCACTTGTTTTCCCGTATTGGGACTTCTTCTCACCCTTTACATTGATGTATGTCCCCAGGTTATGAGATGAAATAAATGAATATAGGACAAACTTGAAGAATCATTTTGACTTGAAAATATTAATGTTTTATGTATTCATGTATTATGTACCTAATTTACAAGACACTAAAATTTTAAAGATCCTCTATTTATAAAATGATATGTAAACTTATGTAATAAAAAGGTGGGATTCTATAAAGACTATGAAAAGATTGAGTGTAATTTCATCATCAGAGTAATGAGATGTTTGGGTATTTCTAAGGATTTATACGAAATGGTTTTTCATTGTTACTCATCTCTTTAGTTCTTTATTGATATAAAGGGGGAAAAGTATTCCATTTTAAAATACATGTGAGGTATTCATAAAGAAGATCATATCTTCAATATGTTTTAATTAGAAAAAACAATGGAATACCTTGGGGATGGGATTATTTCTTATTTTATAGGTATGTTTATTTTCTCTATATTTTCTCCTTTTTTTTAGAAGATATGTTTTTCTTCATCAACGGTTAAGGTTTCAAAAAAAATAAGGAATAATAAAATAATTAGAGTGGTTGAAGGATTAATAAATCCAAGAGTAATGTTTATCCTCCCAAATCCATTTCAATTTAGAGAGTGAAAAATATTGAGGAATGGATGGAAATTATTTGGAGTAACTTCCCTATCGAGTATCTTTGGGGACCATCTCTATAGGAAGAAATAATATTCTTCATTTTAATCATTTTTTGAACTAAATTACTCATTGGATTGATAATCAGAAAAGAATGTTTTTATCCTTTCATGTTTGGATCACTCTTGTGAAAAATGTTCTTTCCCTGATTCCCGTGCATGCCATGACTTTGATTTGGGATCTTAATGCAATTATCATATCCGTTGAAATAATCCTACCTAATTTTATTTTGGTATCTAACAATAAAGGTAGGTTTCATTGGTAAATATGGGTGATATTGGCGAAACCAATTTAAGAGGGGGGATTAATCTAAGTAACATAGACAAGTACTTATTATAACTTTATACTAAACATTCATGGGAGATAATGTTAGGGTGTACACATTAGAATATCATAATATAGGATCATTTCAATTTTAGGGACTCTACTTCCAATCAGTTTCTTAGAATTTCTTTGAAGCCTGAGGGATGCATGCAATGATACTTCATAATTATTTACTACCATTTTAGATGGAATATTAGGGGGTTGTGGTAAGCTTCTAGAAACACAAATGGGCTGGGGATGTTTATTTCTTTCTTGTATTCCTCATTCCAAACTTCTCTCTTTGGTAAGACAGTTCATTCCCACATTTCATCTAGGTTGTTCTTAGAAATGACTAGAAATATTTTTTAAGGATATTTGATTTACCGAGGAGGATGATCTGTGTGTTATAATCTTTTTTTATTCTATTTCTTTAATAATGGTGGAAATACATAGAAGAATGAATGTACATCAGGATGAGTTTGGTTGGTCCATGAGGGCATGGTGAAATGGTATTATTTCTAAATATAATTTCCTAGTTTTATGTATCCAAAATCTTTTTGTTCCCATCAACGGAGAGGTATAGAAGAGACTAATCCCATTAGAATCAAAATACAGTTGTTGTGTATCTTCTAGAGAAGAATCCATCTATTATATCTTCAATGGAGTCAAGTGGTCAGTTTTCAGGTGGAATATGCTAGGTGGGTTATTAGGTACCATTTTTTAGTTGAATTATCTACATGGTTTTATATAATAGTGATTTCATAGAGGAGGCATGGGTTCTGTTTCATACACACAATGTCGGTTTTTTGTAATAGGCTATTGGGTTTTATGGGAGGCTCAAAATTATTCTTTATTTAATAAATATTGAAGATCTTAACTCAGTTTGAATGTTATATTGTGGTCTCCTATATCAAAGATTGGTGGACTTATTAAGTGGAAGTAAATATCCCATATCCTTAAGTCCCTCATGATGCAGTATAATCTTTATTCAGATTCTATCCTTAGGTGTGGCCACTAGGTGTCCTATAAAAAATATGATCATGGAACGGTTCTCAATATTGATGGGTATTTAAATCATAGAATAATGAGTGGATATAGATTGGTTAGGAATGAATGGGGTTTTCTGGAAGTGGAATACAATGACTTTTAAGGTCAGGTTACTTATATTATTTCCAAGGAAAGACCCTTATAATTGGCCTTCTTATTTT
Organism: Viscum album; assembly: GCA_963277665.1. Lineage (NCBI taxonomy): Eukaryota > Viridiplantae > Streptophyta > Magnoliopsida > Santalales > Viscaceae > Viscum > Viscum album. The sequence goes on from OY728152.1 coordinate 281,291,262, forward strand.
CAATAATTATAACATCAATCTTCAAGAGGTTGAGATGGATTCCTCCCTAGTTCATAGACTCCACATATGTTAGGATACTTCTCATTAGTTGATTATATATCACATTATATCATGAAAGGAATTATTGATTATTCATATGGAAATAAAACGTGCTTGGAAATAGATAAACACATCAGTGGATTATTTGGATTTTTAAGGTTCTCATGATGAAAACCCTTTTATTTACTCAAGTACTGGGCCACTTCCCAATGAATTTATGATCATTTTAAGAAAATATATCCTAGGTATACATCATTTTAGAGCACCTTTATTTCAAATGTGTGGTATTTTTTAATTAAAAGTTTCATTTGTGTTAACTAAATGATAAATATAAAATACTAAATAAAAAAATATATTTTTTCTACTATATTAAAATATATACTCTATATTGAAAAAGAAAAGAATGATTTGATTCCCAAAGAAAAAAAATGAATTTAAAATTTTTAATGAATAAGTCGCTTGGGGCCACAAAAAGATATACCCATTGAATATAAACATTGACCATTACTCTATGTAAATATACTACCCCTTTATATACTACTAGAATCAATTACTAAACTGATCGAAGAAAAAATCTGAAAAATAATATTGTTCATGGTTCTAAATCATCTATTTCTAGGGAAAATTTATTTTCACTTGGCACAAATAAATTCTTAATTTCAAGAAGTCATAATTTTAGGTTGATATACCTTTTAAGAATGTTTGGATTCCCAAATATTTATGTTCTACCATTTCTAGAACCATGATAATATTGGTATCAAAATAAATTCTTAATTAATTTCATTTTGGAAAAATGTTTGAAGAGTACTTGTAAGAACTTATATTATCTAGGGAGGGATTTTATAAACATACGACTAATTAATTATCAAGTTTCAATAATATTTTAAAATCTAATAGTGTGCATGTCACATTTGGTGAAAATTATAAGGGAAAGATTATTGGCCTTGGACAAATAGGTAACTATAAATCTGTTTCAATTTCTAATGTTTTCTATATTGATGGATTAAAATATAATTTTCATAGTATTTATCAATTATGTAATGAAATTTTTCATGTTACGTTTGAAAACAATTATTTAAAAATTTATTATTTAGAACAAGATTTTGTATTTACTTCCTTGAGAAATAATAAGATTCATATTATTAATTCTGATTATTTGATTTCTCATAATTTTTCTTTATTAAGCGCCTTTCATAAATAATCATGGTTGTGGTTTAAAAGACTAAGCTAAATTAATATACAATCTCATATAAACGTTTATAAGAAATATTTATTCAAAGATCTTCCCAAACAAGAATTTTCTAAAGATAATATCCATAATCCTTACCCGAAAACAAAGTAGGATAAGATTTATTTCAAACTAAAGAAAGAGGATTCTACCTATCAACCCCTGGAATTGGTACACATATTTTTTTGAACCATAAAAAGTTTCTAGTTTATCATAAAAACATTATACTTATATTATTGTTGAGGATTATTCATGATTCACATGGGTATATTTTCTACCACCCAAAAGTAAAGTTTGAATATGTTTTCAAAAATATACTACATTTGTATTACAAAAATAATTGACTTGCCATTATTGCTTTAAGAATTGGTCATGGATATGAGTTTGATAATCAAGACATTGAGACCATATGTTCACAACATGTCTATAGTAACAATTTCTTTTCTCTTTTAAATCTTAAAAAAATGGAGTTGTTGAATGAATAATTACAACACCTCAAGTGACTTTACAAACTATGCATAATAAATATGATTTACCAATCTACTTTTGAATAAAAAAATTCAATATATTTTTTCATATTATTAATAGGGTTCTTATTTGAAACTTTTAAATAAGACTACTAATAAATTATATAATGGTTGAAAATATAAAGTTAAATACTTCAAAGTATTTGGATTTAAAGTCTTCATTATTAATAAAAAAGTTATCTATAAAATTTTCCTACAAAGAGTGATGAAGGTATTTTGTTAAGTTATTCAACCTGTAGAAAATCCTATAGTGTCTTTAATAAAAGAACCAAATTTTTAAAATATTTTGTACATGTCACATTTGATGAAAAAGCTCAATGAGATCCTAAGACTTGTCTAAAAAACCTTGAGGGTGATATTTCAAGTCTGATTATCAATATTCCATAAAATACTCCTGATGAATCTATGTATTAGAAAGATGAATCATCAAAATATAAAATATTTGACTAACCTATTTTTGAGGAAGACTTAGAAGAATCAAGTATCTCTATTCCTAAAACCATCAGAATCCATAGAGACTATATTTTAGATGTGGATTTTGGATACTGAGATAAAGGAACCTAGACTATGTTTTTTTTAGAAACTAGATTGAATATTAATCCATCATGTCACAGCTTAAACCCAAAAAACATTGAAGCTATAAATGATTAATTTTGGGTCCTGGATATGTAAGAATAGTTAAATTAGTTGGATAGAAACAAATTCCAGAAACTAGTGGATATACTTAAATACTATCTAACTATTATCATGAAATGGGTGTATATAAGCAATATTGATGAATCTGGAACTGTAGTTAGAAATAAATCTCGATTAGGGGTATAAGGTTTTATTCAATAATAAGGGATTTATTATATAGAATAAATTTCACTTATATCTAATCATGATTCCAATAGAATATTTCTTTCTTATAAAGAACATACATTTTTAAAACTATTTTTAATTGATATTAGGAGTGAATTCCTTAATGGTCATATTATTGAGGATGTGTTTGTTGAACAACCCCCAAGATTTCAAAATCCTCATTTACCAAATTATATTTTTTTCAACTTTATAAATCTATTTATAGTTTTAAACAAGATCTTTAAGCTTGGTATGATTGGATTGTCTATTCTATGAATTCAAATGGTTTTTAAATGGGATAGTTGATATTGCATTATTTATTGAAATAATTTCAAATCATTATTTAGTAGAGGTTAATGATATTATTTTTTTGATCATCCAAAAATTATTTGTGTATTGAATTTTATAAAATGATGAAAAATGAATTTAAAATGAGTTTAAGAGGTGAGTTAATTTTTTTCCCTAGTTCTTAAAATTTCCAAATCAAAGCTGGAATCATGATAAATCAAATAAATTACACAAAAAAATAATTTAAAACACATTGGAATGGATAAAAAAATGGTAGTGACACTCTTATGAGTAAAAAATTCAAATTATATTTGGATGAAACTAAAATATCAGTTGACTAAACAGCTTACAGAGGTACGATTTGAAGTTTAATATAGTTGACCGCTTAAAGGCCATATATTATGTATATTATTTATGTGTGTTAGCATTTTCATTAAAATACTAGGGAATATCATCTAAATATAGTTAAAAGAATTTTTAAATACCTAAATAATACAATTAATTTTGGATTTTTTATTCTAGAGGGAATGATTTTGATTTATTTAGTTATTCAAATATTGATTTTGGTGGTTGTAAGCTAGATAGAAAATGCACCTATAAAATATGTCACTTTTTTGGAAAGCCTCTAGTATCATGGTATATAAAGAAATTGAACGATGTTGTATTATCCACCAAAAAAGTTGAATAAATATCTCTAAGAATTTTTTTTCATAAATTCTATAGATCAATCCCACTTTGATACATTATAGATATAAATTTAGACATTTCCCTAAAAAATATGATAACACAAGTTCTATTAATATCTCTAAGAAAATTATATATCTTTTTAGGAAAAATATATTGATATAAGACGTCACTTTTCAAGAGATCATTTTCAAAAAAGAGATATCACTCTTAAATTTATTGGAAATGAATATCATTTTACTAGCATTTTATAAATCCTATTAATGGTGGGAGTTTAAATTATATTAGACACGAATTAGGGAGTATTAACATTTTTTAATATCTATTTTTTTTAATAAGTGCTATTGTAATCAATTTAAGGTATTGTTTTATATGGCTTTTCAAATGATTCTTATTGATATTTAAATTGATGATATTAATTTATTTCTTATATTGATCATACAGTTGATTAATTTTTTTAAGACTTAATTTAAAAGCATTCGTATGTAGTTTTATTTCATCTATATCTATTTTATTTATTTGACATGGTTTTCTATGCCAAATCCAAAATAAAATTTATATCCTTACATTTGAATCTGAATAATCTCTCTCCTTTAGAACCTACACCTAACCTAATTTTGACCATATAGTATCCTTAAAAACATTGAATCTTAGAAAATATTAACGAATATGAAGTGTTCACTTTAGGACCTAACTCTAAAATCCCCTGGAACTTCAAAAATATTGATATTAGGTTCTAATAGAACCATAAAATCCTTAAAAACACATCTACAATATCATGAAGTCATTCTTGAAAAGGAATTGGATTTAATATGGTTTAGATTAATTCAATCCTTAATGTGGAGACTTGTTCTGTAGAATGTCCATGAGCAGTTGTTCATATAAAATCACATACCCTTTTATCCTCATTTTGTATAATATTTCTATGTGAATATGAATTTTGAAGTTGGGGAAAGATGGGATCATATTTGGGTGGTTATTAATAGTCAAGGGTATATATTTTCTTCAAATTTTTAGGATGTAAGTTTAGAAATACCACACAAAGGTGAGTGTGAGGATAATCAAAGTTATTAACCTATCAATAGTCCCCAATTTGTGTGTAAAGAGTCTTATAAGATATTCCAAGTAATAGAAGTCTTAGAAGGACGAATGTTCTTGAATCAAGTAGTAAATACAGGTTGTTTCTTAAGTTTATTCTGTATGAAATTTGTCTCAAAAAAGGTGATTTGATCATTTTTAGACATCAGGACATGTTGTTTATTTATCTTATGATTAAAAGTATATTGATAAGTATTACTATATTTAATATCATAAATATAAATGAGTTTATAAAGATTGAATATTTGTTTAATTATTTACCCTATAAAAAGTTTATCTTTACATGGATATAGTTAAAGGGATTTGTTCCTCAGCGGTAGGAAAATTCTACTGCCATAAGTAGAATTTTCAAAATTCAAACCACATGTAAGAAGATGAAAATTAGTTGGAATTGGAAGAAGGTATGGTTTCCTAATGATGAAAATTTGTCTAATAATTACAATACTCAAAGAATCTAACCATACCAGAAGATGAAATAGATCCATGTTTAGATAGTGATCAAGTTGTTAATGTTGATTATTCCTCAGATAACATTTATGAGGATGTGGAAGTGGATCTTAATGTGGAATAATTGAGGGATTATAGAGAGAGAATGGCTCAATCTCCAATTGTTTCAAAAGTTTCAGGACCCATTGAAGGGGTACCATCTCCTGATGGAGAGATTACTCTATGATCTTTTATTTTTGGATATAATATTACATATTTTAGAAGTGATGAAAATGAGCCTCTTGTTGAAGATAGTTTATTTTTGTTTGAGATAGGACGAGCACCAATATTTGATTATGTACCTCCAAGAGAGGGTATGAATCCCATGAACCATCCCATTAATTTGGATCAATTAGTTCCTAACAGTGACGGTGGGGATGACCATATATATGATAGTCCACCCAAACCTCATGGGCATTCCATACCATGTTTTACCCAAGCTTTAAAGAAATTTTCTCAGGCTCCCACTTCATATGTTCTTGATGAACAGTACAAGTTGGAACTCTAAGTTGATGACATAATACAAATTCTATTTGGTTTATATCCTACATAAGCATATAATCCTACTTCCCTAAATTATATTTTAGATGTATCTATTAATATTTATTCTATTTATGACTCATCTCCTTGAATATTTATTATTATTATGGATGATTTTTATAGTTTAATTTAGAATATTGATACGCCTATGTTTGACTTGACGAATGGTAAAGGGTCCATGTTGAGACACTCTGATTTGGTTTTTAGTGACTCAAATAATAGACCTACTCCATCCCAAATAGAAACTTATGTTCACACTTCTTTCAATACTTCAGTTGACTTTAGTTTTTTAGAAAGACCTTTTAGATGTTTTAAAATAATTTTTTCTAGGTTTGGCCAATACCGATGAATATGGAAGAAAATAAGATATACCCTCTAACACTGAAACTGTTGTGGATCATATTTAACAAAATATATTTCTTAAATTTGATTTGATGTGTCATAAAATTAAAGGTTTTAGATTATATGTTGGGGCTATGAAACTAAATTGGGTAGTTATATTTGTTAATATTGATCAAATATATTTTAATGAAATCAATGGTTCTTCCAAAACTACTCATGTACCAGTTCTTCCTTTTTATATTGATACTATAAATGAATATATCATTATTTATATTGTCTGTGATCAAATTAAAACTCTTTTGGACAGTTTCAAAGCTGCTAATAATTTGATGCAGATTGATAGTGCTTCTAAGGGTGAAAAGTTATTCCTATTGTTGATGGTGAGAACATAAATACTACTAAGGATAAGGATGATACTAATGGTTTCATCAATTATTATTTTCACTATATCTTCAAAAAATTTGGATTTTAAATACTCAGTTTTGGTCTTGGGCTATAGGCATAAAAATTTCCCCCTTAACCCAAGCATGTAAGTCCATTGTGGAAAGTATGTTAGTCATAGATCCTTTTTTGTATCATATAAATATAGATGAGGATGAGTTTATGAAGATCATTGAGCATGAATACAGAGTTATACCTGATACCACTCAAATTTTATAGCCTTATCTTTATACAGCTGACACTGTCATCCTTTCTCCTCCATCTTTTCTCATGACCATTTCTTTTACTGCTACCACTCCATCCTTTTCAATTCCTTATATTCTGTTTAATCATGATATTCCTGATGATATTAATCATATCAGACCTATTTCTAAAAAAATTAAGATTCTAGGAATTTGGTATTCTTCTTAGTATGTCCCTACACCTTCTCTTGATCCATCTAAGTAAGAAGTGAAAGCACCTGTTTAACCTTCAACAATTCACGAACTTACCAATTCTAATTTTGAATAAAGACTATGATATTTACCATGTAATTATTAATATATTTTTAGACATAAATTAAATCTATTTTATTAATTATTTATTCCTTATTTATTAAATTCAATTTCTTTTTTTTGTGTCTTTATAACAACATTTAATGACCTTTTGATGTCTATATTTACATTTTCAAACTCTCCGATCCAATATTTTTTATAATCCAAATAGATTTTATAGAATTTTATGGAAGAATAATTTATTTAAATTTCTTTTCATTTTACTTTAAATATTTTTTTATTCCAGGATTTATGATCACCAAAAAGGGATATTAATTTCTTAGTCTAAAAATTCATTATTTTATTGATCACGAATCATGTTTAATTTATTATTAATGAACTATGTGTTTTATGTTTGAAACATGTATTTTATGGTTTAAAGCAAAATATTCTTAAGTATTAGACCCACTATATATCCAAACAAGAGTCCATTAGTTATAAGAGTAAAATCTGTTGGTACACAATCGACCATGTGAACCAACTTGTAACTTTATAGAATTTCCCTAAAGTTTGAAGTGACTACACAACCAAGTTGATCTACCACATACCTAACCGATTGAACATGGAGGATTTTTTTTCAATCTAGTTAATTGAATGCAAGAATAACTAATAAATCATAATGAAAAGTGAATCAATGGTATGGTATATCCATCATGTCATCCAAATCATAATGTATTGGAATGAATACATGTTGTTTCCAATCAACTACATGATATGGTCAAGTGACCATATGACATAGCTGGAATTTTGGCTAAGTGTTGAAGTTATTGTATGAACATTGAGTGACTGCACATTTAGATAAATAGACTTAATATTATATGGATCAAATTCAAGACCTATCAAGAAAATTAATTTGATTTTTTCCTAACAATTGGATCAATTATGATCAATCTATCATAACACACTTCCAGAAACAATGTCAAAATGGGACTATATTTTACTAATATATATTTCAATATCAATCTGTATATAATTAAATGAAAACCTATAATAATTTAATTCTTATAAATTTCAATTTGAGTAATATCATTTTTCATTTTCATTCATCAATGTATATTTTATAGGAAAATTTCCTTTCAAAAAGAAGGTTGGAGATAGATAAAAATTTTGGTTAAAAAAAGAACATGTTCTAGTAATATATTTCAATAAATTGTGACACTATTTTCATCTAACTACACTAAAATATTTTAGTACACCATCCAATCATTTCATCATCTCTTATAATTGAAGTAAAATCTAAAAAAGAGAAGAGATCAACTTAGAACAACGGAACTTTGATCTAATGCTTCACCAAACTTTTATTTCTCTCACTCTCCCAATTTTATATTAATTTTTATTTCAATGGTATTTCAGTATACATATCTTATAAAAACACTTATACATTATATAAGGGTAACAATATAGTATTTCCTTTATTTTTGTACTCCCGTAGTACTATAGAAGTGGTTTTGTGATTGCCAAGACAACCTTTTCATTCTGTTGATATGTGTATACTCTATTATGGTTGTGGATCATCATTTTTATTCTAATAAATATTTTTTATAGTGGTTTACTATAAAGTGGAGAGTAATAAGTCTCATATTGATACCAAGCCTCTTCTTCTTATATTTCCATAGAGTTTTTAAAGTTTTTCTTACTCAGTTTTAAAATTGTTTTTCAAAACACTTTTAACAAACTATGCTTTTATAACTATTTTTTAGTTGCAATATATCTAATATTCAATGTAAGTAGAGTAATATTGAAATATTAGGATAATATGAAGTTATTATAACTATGTTTTTATCAATTTCTTGAGATTTAACTTCAGAACATTAAATTATATATATACCCAATGAAATAGTTAACTCGGTGATTTCTAAATTTGGGGATTTTCTTTTATAAATAAATTTTTAAATGAAATTAAAATTGGATTCTCAATCCACCCCCACCTCTTTAGTTCTACACTCTGAAAAAAATTTATAAATAATCGGGAGGGCTAGTAGGTATTATTCAAAAACATGTTTTGAGATACCACAGAAGCTGATCATGAATCCTGAGATTTTTGGTTGTAAGAAATGCATGGTCCATGGGATATTTCAATATTTCTATATAATCGAGGAATCAAAATAGAATGAAATTCCTTATCCTATACCTGATTTTGAAGATGTTAGGGTCAATATGTCTCATTAAAGATCAATTATTAGTTTAATGAAAGTTAATTTATTATTTCACCAGAATAAGAAATTGGAAGGATTTTCAAGTTGTTTTACTAGTGGGTTCTCAGTAAGGATTCAGGCTACTGGAAGTTCTTGTAGTCATGTTACTGGATGTACAGATAGTGAAGTCATTGATAAAATAACCTTATTTTCATTTGAATCCCCCTATTCCATTGGATTTTGTTAGAAATATTGAGGTATAAGAGAATTGTTTAGTTACCAATGATAGTTTGTCAAGTCATTGAATTATATATGGAATCAGAAGTTGCAAAGGTAAATAGATGGTTGACCATGTTTTTAGAAATCCTAGGTGACTGGATGGCCAGGTGGGACTGTCTCTATAAATATTTTGGGGATAATTTAATTTGGGGCATAAAATCATCGAGTGAACATTTTAATCTTTGATTAACTTGGATTAAAAGTCATTTGTTGTATAATTTAATAATTATGGTTAAATAAAATCATACATTTCTCTCTATTAGTTATAGGATTAAAATCCAAACCACATAAAACTGGTGGTATCTATATTGGTTTGTATTCCCTTTTCTTGTTTTCTTGTGTGTGGTTTTTGGATTAAGTTTGGTTATTTGAGTGTAGTGATACTTCCAAGTTGTGGTGCACAAAACTTCTAAAGGATCTATTTTAGATATTTTTCTGCCTTTGTGATATGTCAATAAAAAAACTTATGGTGACTGAAGTTATAGGGGGATTCTAAATAAGTGGTATAAAATTTTAGTTCATGAAAACGGATTACGTTCAAAAAACATTGGGATATTCTATTATATACCTTGATAATTTTGATTTAATAGAATTTATTATGCCAGCTTCATGTCATCGAAAGAACAAATGGAGATGTTTGAAATGTTCCATGGAACGTATATTAGTTCCTTACAAATGTAGATAGAATATTATCTGATCCAAAAAGATTTTTCAATTTTATTGAATAAAAATAAACCATAAAATATGGATAACGCTGAATGGGACCAATTTAATAGGACATATATTGGTTTAATTCATATATTCATGGGAAGGAATTTTACTTTCAACATTTTGGAGAAGAAGAAAATTGGAAATCTTATGGAAGTGTTGATAGATATATATAAGAAGCATACTACACTAAACAAATTATTTCAAATAAAAAAATATTTTAATTTTAGATTTTCAAAAGGTACATTAGTGGTATATCATATTGTTGATTTCAACAAGATCTGAAACCATCTAAAGATAGTAAATTTTACATTAACTAATGATGCTTGGGTTGTGTTATTGTTAACCTATTTCCATAATCATAGAAATTGATGGTGATAGTAGTGAGAAATTCTTCTTGTAAAACTGATTTGGTATCTGTAGACATCCATACTTTTATCTTGGATGAAATTTTCAAAAGGAAATAATTCTAGGGATCTATCAGTAATATAATGAATATCGATATAAGAGGATGTTAGCATTATAGATGGAACCAGAGATGTCCTATGGATAAATCAAGATAAAAGAGTCAAGGGAAATGGATTGGTATCGGCTCCATATGTTGGCATTATGGGAAAAGGTGGCTCCTCAAGTAGAATTTCTAGAACCATAAGGCTAGAGGAAGATCAGTTTTTGAATGTTTAAATTCTGGGAGGACGATATTTGAAGAAGGGATAACTATACTACTTAGTATTATTTTATAATGGAATCCTGGATTATTAATTCTTGGGAATCATTCCATTCCATAGGATAAAGTATGTATATGATGAAATATGTTTCTATAAATTTTATAAAATTGAATCTATATAATGATAAATCATTGGAGATTAAGGAAATGGGGGATATCAAAATCCAGTAAAAATGGAGGTTTTCTTGAGTTTAAGGCGTTTAGGTTTATCCCTAGCCTCCAGAAGAATATTATTTCCATGGGTTAGTTGTATAGTTCTAGATTTAGAATAAGAATTTATAAGGGGTTTCACATAATCACCCATGATTCTAAAGTAATTTTTAGTGTATTAAAATATAGAACCCTCTATCTCATCGAAATAACAAAATGAGTCACAATGTTCGGTGCATCGACATTTGTAATTCACGTTTTTTGAACTATTAGTAGAAAAATGGACGATTATATCAAAAAAATGAATGTTAATGATTTATAATTTAGGTTTGGATAGTTATGAAATATGTATACATGGAAAATAATGTAAATTTTCTTTTAATCTTAGTCGAATAACTACAAAAAATCAGAGACTTTAACTTTTCTGTACTAATAATTGGGGACCTTCCCTAATCAATTCAAATATATGGTTATAGAACTTTGAACCTTTCATTAACGGTTCCACGAGAAAGGTATGGGTTTATTTACTAATTCACAATCTATGTACGTTTTTAATATCATTGAGGTAAAAATAAATTATTTGGAAGTGTTTAATATCTATTAATATGGGTGAGTTCATCAAAAGGATTTTCTAAAATCACTAAAAACATTGAGGAATAATCAATGAGAAAATGGTTCTTAATATGCCTAAAAAATAGCATAGTACAGAGAATGAACTAGACATTGATGGAAAAGAAATGAATCTTGAAAATTTACTTAAGAATTACTAAGTGTTTTTATGTAGAGTTTGTGTATATGGTCATATATCTGATCATTTAGAGTTCTTATTCAACAGTAGGGTAACATTTACTGAATGTATTATGGTTTGGTAAAACACCAAACTTAATCACATTAGAATCTTTATTTGTGTTCCCAATGTTCTGGTGGATTCTAAATATTGAGACAATCTTGATACGAAGTCTCACACATGTTTCATTATCGGGTGTGATAATGATAATTTTTTATTTTCACTCTGGGATGATAGAAAATGAAAATTAATAAAAATTATAATTATGGTATTCAATGAGTGATTTGTTTGGAAGGACCTGAACTTAGTGACCAAGGAAGATGATATCAAAGAGTCATCTCATTTCAAAGTGGACATAGGTGCAAATTTCAAAAGAATACGACTACCAGAAAGTTTGTAGGGTACTAACTCCAAAAGAAATTCAAAAAAATCATATGATAGGTTGAAGCACCATAAATTCAAATAGTAGATCAATGGTTTAATTATAAAAAATTTCAATAGATTTTGAATCTCTATAAATAGTATCAGTAGGTGAATTACTTGTTGTATTAGTGAAAGAAAGATCTTAATCAAATATTGAATTATTATGATCTTCCAGGATTATATAACCAGTAGATAGGAATGGATATGATCTTTAATTCTTACATTTGCGGGATATATGAGATCATGAAAGTCTAGAGTAGGTATCTTATCTCAATGATTCTACTAAGTGGGATATTTTTATTAAGTAGGGGTTGCATTATCTATATGTAAATAACATTTGGGATTAACCAAACATACACATGGAAATAGGGATTTCGATAATAAATGGACCTTTTAATTAAATAATTATATAATGGAAGTTTGAGTAATAAATAATGTCTCGTGGGGAAAATTTTCCAATAAAAAGAAAACACTAATTTTTTAAAAACATTTTCACAGTTTTCAAGAAAAATAAAATCAAGGTTAGGATAATTATGGTTTCTATCATAAATATATATATTAAAAAAATAGATGTGAAGATGGAATTTATTTAAAGGGGTATTGAGGAGGATATTTTTATGAAGAAAAAAAGAAGGTTTCATAAATAAATAGAATCATAGAAATGTGTGTAAACTCAAAATTAGTCTACACGGGTTGAAGTAAGAAATGAGGTAATGAAATTGGAATTTTGATGTTTTTATGTAATAGAATGGTTTCATGTGGAGAAACATTGATCATAGTTTATATCGGAATGATTTTAGGGGGGATGGTTTATTATCCATATTTGGTATGTGGATGATAATCTTTTTGTTGGGATATATTTTCAACAGATTCAGTGGTTGAAGAAAAAATTTTAATTTAGTTTTGAAATGAAATATATGGGTGAAGAAAAGAAGATCATGGGCATGAAAATTGAAGGCATAGATGTTCTAGAAACTTGTTACTCTTCAATGAGTGTATCCATAATACTAATGAACTTATTTCTATAACTAGATATAAATCAATTGATACTACTCTTTTTTGTAATTTCAAATTATCCAATGATTAAGCACCTCAAATAGAATATGAGGAAAATAATAGGGATAAAATGATGTTCATATCTATCATTGTATGTTTGGTATATTAAATGGTTTAAAATAATCCAAATATTTCTCATTTAGTGGGAGTTATAATATAGTTTATGGAAAATCTAGGAGAAGAACATTGGGAGGTTGTGAAGTGGATTCATCCATATCTCAAAGGAGTAGTAGATACATTTTTATGCTTTAGTCTGAATGAATCACTACAAGGATTTTTGACACTGATTTTGGGGGATATTCCAATACACCAAAGATTACTTCCAATTAGGTGTTTACGTATGGTGTGAAAACTATCAATTGGATATTAAGGTTGTAACCAGTTGTTTCTATCTCATCAATAGAGGTGGAATATATTGAAGAAATGGAAGAAGGAATAAAAATGGTGTGGTTGTTCTGTCTTCTTAGAGAACTTGGTTGGGTTAAAACAAATAGAACTGTTTACTATGAAGGAAAAAGTTATATTCACTTAGAGAAGAATCCATATTTTTATATAAGTACTAAACATATTGACCTTAAGTACCATTACATTTAAATATTTCTAGAAGGTAGGGATTTGAAGCTGGAAAATATTTTTGGTAAACAAAACCCAGTAGATGTGTTTTCTAAAGTGTCGTTTAAATAAATTATGAGGCAACAATGTGCCTTAGTGGAGATGGGGTTAATGGAAAGTAAAGGAGTATGTATTTCACTAAACTAATCTTAATGATTGGATTGTACCAAGGAATACTTAGAGTATTTGTGAAATAGGAGATTTTTTTGGTTCTGTTTTCTCTTCAAGGATCCAATATTAGTTTATCATAATTTTTTGATTTAGTTCACTAGAACATGATGTTTGTAGGACGTTCATAAGGTTTTACTTATGGGTTCTCAACAGGCAGTCAGGGTACTATAATTTTAAATAATTAGGTTACCAAATGTATAGATAGTGATGTCACGTATAGGATAACCATCTCTACACTTGAATATCCCATCATCTAGAGTTTTCAAGAGATATTGAGGAGTAAGATACTTATTTAGTTATCAGAGATAGGTTTTCAATTTGAGGAATGAAATAGGTAATTGTTAGTTTCAAAATGCAAGGATGGTTAACCATATTTTTAGGAAGCCAATGTGACTAGAAGACTAGGTCTGGCCCTCTATATAAATTGTGTGGAACCAATTTTCAATGGTATATTTAATCATTGAGTGGACTTTTAAGTATTTTATCCACACGAATGACAATTCACAAGTTGTATAATTTTTCACATCTAATGAAATAAAATATTACAACGTTCTCCCATGGATATAGGATGAAAATATGAACCATTTAAAACTTTTGTTCCTTATTTTTCATTATTTAATTTTTTTTTGGTATTCTTGTGTGTGGTTATTGGATCCAGTGTGGTTATTTTTGGTGTATAAATAATTCAATGTCTTGGTGTACTAAACTTATAGAGGATCTATTCCATTGATCATTTCGAATTTAATGACCTACTGGTGGATGAAATTCTGGTTCCTGAAATATGGTATGGATTCTCTATAAGAAAGTATATGGAAACATAATACCTTAATGGTTATATAGTGAATGAAATATAATGGTGATTCTAGTTCACTATAATGATCAGTAAGAGTGAATAATTGCCAAGGGATCCTTGAAGTTATCTCAATATGGGAGATTGTTAGATTAGTGAAGTATATTTATGATTTTGATATTAGTTAATTATAATTTTATGACTTATTTTATTGGAATATGATTTTTTCAATATATTTAGGAGGTTTTATTGATGGGTGATTAAAAGGGAGTCTGAATACCAGAATTTTAGGAATTCAGGTTAATGGATACATAGATAGTGAAGTCATCAGTAGAGCATCCATTTATAAGTTTGAATAGATCTTTAGATGGATTTAATGGAAAAGAGTGAGGATTATGATCATTTTTCTATTATCGGTGACAGATGTTCAAGACAAGGAATTCAATAGGGAACTGGCAGTTTCATAGTGCAATTGATGGATGACCCTGTTTTTAAAAATCCTTAGTGACCTAATAAATTGGTTTTACATTCAATATAAAGGTTGTAATACTACTTTTCTAAGGTTTATTAAATAATCTAAGGACATTTTTACTCTTTTATCCAAGTGGATTTCAAGTCACTAGTTGTATACATGTTTACATCTTGTAAAATAAGATCATTTCATGTTCTTCAATGGACATAGGATGAAAATCTAAACCATTTAAAGCCATTTTTATAACTTTGTTATTTTTTTCTATTTTTATGAATTCATTTTTGTGGTTTTTTTCTTTATTATAGTGATTTGGGTGTATAAACACTTCAATGTTCCGGGGCACTATACCTCTAGAGGATCAATTCTAGCGATTGGTGCCGCCTTTTTGATCTATTGGGGTATAAACATTTTGTTCTTGAAGATCAACATAGATTATCTATAGAATACCATTTAATAAAGTTGCATATCATTTAAAAATGTAATACAAATCTAATGTTTGACATTTAACACCCTCCTCTTCCCCCCATTTTAGTCCTAACTCATGGGAGACACTTATTGGGAAACTTTTAGTAGTTTCCCATCATACATATTGCATCACTTCCACATTCTAAGGTGTAAATGTCTATAATAAAAGGTAGATCTCTCTATTCATATTTCATTATTTTTTCTTCTCCATTTATGAAAAAATCAATTTAGGGATATGTCAAGGGATTTACTCCAAGTCATGGAGAAACGCTTTGAAATGTTGTGAATTTTGTTTGATAAGTCTAGATGAGTCCATGGGGATGGATTGCATGTCATTTTTGTTAGTGTTCAAATAGATTTAGTGAATATTAATAATTTTTTCTTCATTCTATTAATTTAAAATTTATGGCTTTTCATTTTATATTTAATTTATGAATTTTTATATTTCAATTAAGGGTGTAAAAAGGTTAGATCTTATTTCAGAAAGATTAATTTGGATTTTAAATAATAATTGACATAGGTGGATTCTCATTCTCACTATTATATAATACATTTGGATGTATTGTATATTGGTTTTATAAATAAATAATTATAACAGATAAAATAATTTATAAATGTGGTTTATGAATTGTGATAAATGGTCTCAGTCTGTGTAGATTTCTATAAAAAGAAAGGCAGATTCTCCAGGTTTTTGAGTATTTTCAGGAAAACATAAATCTGGAAAGAAAATCAAAATTGTACATTGGTATTGTTCTTTAGTTTAATTTATATATAATATTATGATATTTCTTATAAACAGAATAACTTAAATATAGTGGTGTGAGTTATTAGTAATCAACTAAGTAGTGTTTAGGGATCCCACTTAATTGTGGCTGTAAGGGAAATAATTTTTTCTTGAAAAAGGATAGTTGGGAGTTATTTTTAAGTGTGTTGTGTAATAAATAGGTCTGGTATGAACTAACACATCACCTAACCAGGCTTTCCATATGGTAAAATGGGCGTTCATGATCCCCATGTGATGGAAACTAGTTCCCAAGAAAAAAAGGAAGAACACATGGGAATTATTTCTCCCTAAAATTAAGGTTAACATACAAGGAATATTTTACCAAAATTATGGCATATACCATATAGAATTTTTATTTCTATGCTAAACATAAATAATCATAGAGAAATAAATAGAATAAAATGATTCATAACCAATAAAAGTAACTAAATATAGAAAGAATCAAAATTTAGTCAACTCGTTTATATATACATTCATAAAACATCCATAGTGTATACATAGAAAGAAAAAAATACAATAAAATAAATATAGATAAATGAAGGTCATATTGGTCTATACATCAACAATAAATATAAAAACCAAAAAATTAATCAAACTACGCAAGCATCCCCATGAAAACCATGGTTTCTCTCTACATCCCAACACACCATTTTTATCCTAATGTAATAATAAAAATCATAAATATAAACGTGGAATCTATATATAATACCTACGATCTCCATACACAAATTCACAGGTGGGCATGTAGGGTGTGAGCCAATAGACCCTGTATGATCTACAAAGGATTCATTGTGATTCCTTTAATAAAATAGGTCATGAATTCTTGTTTGAAATAAAATACAGAATATGGTTTTCTATCTCACAAACCCTAATGAAGGGAGAAACACATATTCTTACCATAAAGAGTGAAACCTTCTATTTTAGGAAAACCAAATGAAATCACTTTTGAAAATTAAAATATGAATATTTTATTTTTACAAAAAAATGAATAAAACCTCATTTTAAAACATTTCATATAATTTAACAAAATGTATTTCCTTTATTTCAAAAACACTTATCAAAATCACTTTGAAAACTAACATTAGAAACACACCCAATTAAAAGGAAATAATTAAAACATATAAGGACACTTAAATATTAAGAAGAAATTTAAAAATACTTTATAATCATAAATGGATCCACTAGCCAATCAATCGTAAGGGAATAAAATTAATCCATAAATCAGAATCCCCTACAAAAACCAAAGATCAATGAATATGTGTCAGGGTAAAATCTATATTTCCTAAAGTGTAATGATTTTTGACTTTACCAGTTATACGGGACCAAATTTTGGCCCATTTAGTGTCCTAAAAATCACAATCCACTCGAATATCTCACATTGGAATCATCATCATGACACTCCCCACTTATCCTTATATCATACTATAGGGGAACCGACATATGTGTGTACCAAATAGGGTATCCACAATCTAGATATCCCAATTAGTTTTGGAGTTCCCAAGACCAATCTTGAGTGGAGGTGAGAAAGAAATCAATCAAATCTTAAAAGAAAAAAGGTATATGTAATAAATATCCCTTAATTCCATCACCCTTGTTTAGAACAACCGAGTTTTCCACATCAAACATCCATCACATACTAATAGACAACCCAAAATGTGTTAAATAACCACAAGGGGAAAGAAATAAGGGTCTCGCATAAATCAAACCATTTTTTGAAAACTATTAAAGGTGATTTCTTAAAGCCTCAACTCTAAATTCCATTACTATTTGGAAATTTTTTTAAACCACATAGTTTAGTTACAAGTTTGAAAAAATAGAAACCCCACTTTTCACCTTACAAACATTTATCTAAAACATGATTTATTTCCTTTAAACCTAAGAACATGGACTAAATACTTCATTTATAAAAAGGATCCATTTAAAAAGTCTCTTGGAAGTATAATAAAATAATTGAAACATTAAAAAATTTAATACAAAGGCCATATGAAAAATCCATATGAAAACCATTTATGCTGAGTTATAATTTTGTAGAGAACAATCTATAATTTCATATTAAACATCATATAAAACTATAATTTAATGAAAAATGGATTCCTAAAATTCAAAAATTCCATAAATTGAAAAATAAAGGAAAAGTATTTAAACATATACCACAAAATATTTGGAATAATGTCACAATAAATCACCTTATACAGGGAATTCCCAAAAAAAGAAAGGAAACTCCACCAGGGGTCCTAAGAAAAAACCCTTAGTTTAAGGGAACAATATGCCATAATTTATACCAATGAAATGATTACATTACATGGGGGGTTAAAAACAAAAGGGGAAATGATAAGAAAATAATAGGATTAGGAGAGGAGAGAAAGTGTAGGAATTACCTTGGAAACCACTTAAATATAGGGGAAAGATGAGCCAAAATAAAATGAATTGGGAGATAAAATATCCCTAAGGCTTCATGAGGGCTAGTAAAATGTGAGGTAGAGGATAGAAGAAGAGGTGTGTTAAAATTGAATAGATTTTTTTTGTTAATTTCACCATTAAATGAAATTAAAGAAGTCCACATGGTTTTTCACATGGTTTGTTGAACAATGCACCAACTGTGTGGATGGGACCATCCAAGCTGTAGCATGGTGCATATTTTCCTCGCATAGTTTTTGTTAACCATTTGAAAGATATAATTCACCACCCTTATTCACACACACATTTAAAGGCATGCCACATGGTTATCCTAGGCCTTGCCTTAAACCAAGAATTACCCATGTATATTAAAAGATAAACCGAGGACCCCTCTACATAAGGGCACCTACTTGTCTTGGACTAAACTGTGTGTTTTAACCACTATATAGATGGAAACACCTGCATAATGGGTTCATCTATATAGTTTTTCAAATTTTTCAATGACTATAAAAAAAATTCGTAGAGGAATTTTTTCAAAACAAATTAAAATACATGCATGAAATATATAAAATTTAAAAAATACCTCAACTAATATTAAATAATAGAGAAAATTTAAAACAAGGCATCACAATCTCCCAAACATAATTCTTTATAACATAATAAATCCCTGGGTCAAAAATATATTGTGATTGGACATGTAAAATCTTCTAAATAAAGAGAAAACTACAAAGTATAGTACATCATATTAAGACCATACAACAAAAACTCCAAACTACATAACTCAAATACTCAAAAAACACCAACTAACTCTAAGCATCGAAAAAAATAAAACCATCTAACTAGAGGAACAAATATTTCATAGATATAATGGGTTCTCTCCACCATTTATAATTCTTATAAAGTGGTGAAATGAAAGGAAATACTACTAAGATAAGCGCATCACCAAAAAAAAGCCCCATCCACTAACCATAGTTGACCATTCAAAGGAGACCTATGAAAATCCCAAAGTCACACCACCCATAATACCATAAAAATAGCCCCAAAATTTTCTCATAATATCATAAAGTAATTGATCAATGCCTTCCCAACCCAAACGGGAAATGAAAAACAACCACAACTATGTTGCAACAAGAAACAACATGGGAACTCACCTTCATCCATCACTACACATAGGAAAAATCAAAAACTAAATATAGGGAAATATTTCATTGAGAACCCTAAAAATAGTGCTATAACCTGTAGGTGATCACATAAAAGTAACATCGGTACTAAGTTCCTAATAATAGATCCAAATATATCATATGTTTAACTTATCCAGAATAGACCTCAAATATCCCACAACCAAAACCACAAGGAATCTCATCACAACTAGATAAAATCAAAACCAGATTACTCCCAAGAATCATAAATTCACTAATAAAATAATATAATGGCCACATACAACCAAAATTCTTAAAAAACTAACATCCATAAGAGCACTCAAAACACCCAAATAAAATATCCATCACTTAACCAAATCTAAATCATCAAGAAGAAAAAACCAAAAATAATGATCATTAGATACCATGATTTCTAATAATACCTCTTCAAATAACCCATCATACATAATTTCTAGTTATAATTTAGGTATATATGATAAAAATGAACTCTCATATACCCAAGATACCATTTATCACTAAAACTACTATAAATAATCATAGTTGACTATGTCAACAAAAAGGCCTATTAACCACTAAGTAAGATTCAATAAATCATAAATATTATCCAAGATTATATAAAATCATAATCCCACCACTCCATTCAGGGTCTAGTTGCAATTTAAAACCAAAGGAAACCACACCAATAAAAATTTCATTCAATATAAAGATCAACTTAAGGATAAGTCATATACTTTATATCTTAACCATTCTAGGAGGTATACTAAAATAAATCATAATATAGACTCATTAAATTAAGGGGAAAAAATTTAAACCAAACTATCACATTAAAATCCATGAGAAAACCCAAAAACTAAAACATTAAATAATAATACGCATCCTAAAAATTTTCTACATTTAAAATCAGCAACCTATGTTAAAAGAATTTAAAACCCATTTCTACCAAGGAATACACTTGATAAAAGAATTATTTCAAAACAAATAAAACTTGGTATAACTCGCCATATCACTTTATATTTAAATAAAATCATTTCACAATTTTAATAAAATTTGAAACTATTCCCAAAATCAATCGAATAATTCTTTTTTAAAATATTTTTCCAAAATCCCACATTGATTTATAAAACATTTTACAAAAACCATAATAAAAATTATATATTTTTCCAAACCATAATAATAAATAATTAAATTCCTTTAAATATTCAACAAAGCCTAGTTTTTTAGTCAAACATTTTATCAAATTACCCCTTTTCAATTAAATTAATATTAAGACATAAAAAACATTTACAGGATAACAAAATATAAGGCCATACATCAAAAAAATCCACCATCAATCACATAAAAACACAAATAAAAGCCCACTTAAATAAATTTTCCATAAGTGGGAGACACAGATAGATAAATCTAAATCCAAGAGGGATCAAAATATCAAATCTCAAGGGATGTATAGTTTTTCATGTTTTAGGTACACCATTTTTCATTGAAGTGCTATTTAGATTAATGATTACATTTGTTTTCAATGTGCATGTAAATACATGTCTTAGAGGAATGGATGATGGAGTGTGTATTCACCCATTACATGGTTCTCAGAGTTTCTTCTCACAAATTGGGAAAAGGAGTATGAGGTTTTAATTTCCATTTAATACCAGGTTGGATAAATTCAAGTGGTCAGCCCATGCTGACCTCAAATGATAGAAAGAGTTAGTCCTTGTGTGAATGAATTTTACTAATGGAAAAAGTATTGTATAGTTATTTTTAGTGTCCAATAGTTGTATGTTGGTTATATTTTAAGAGATAGTATAATTAGAATTTAACAGGATCTCGAATTAGAGTCTAAATACCTAATGAATTGAATGGAAACCATTCATGTGTACATGTACATAAGGTTTGCTGATAATAGAGATGAAAAACATAGGTGTAGGATGAAATAAAGGTTTAGGTTGATTGAAATATGATGTCTAGTAATGGATATTAAATAATTCAAATAGTGTAGTTAATATACTACAAATTACTTAGGATCTATTTTGAAGTTTTGAGTAAGATTCAAAAATTCCCAAATGTGTTTTAAGTGTTAATGAGTGGTTTTGAATGGTTGGAGATGGATTAAAGGTTCTGTGTTTTGATAAAAAGGAAATATAAAAAAATAAACCAAAGTTAAGAATATATGTAGATAAAATACCCACATAAGTCAATTATCCTATGTAAGGATCTACACAAGTTAATTTAGGACATGTTTGGGGATCATTATAAACAAATTTAGCTATGAACGTTACTCACACAAGAAAATGGTCGGTTACATGAATTAAATCATAGAAAAATCCCTTAATGTAACTGAATAACTCACATATGGGGTTTCTATGGTGTAATATAAATTTTCAGGGCCCAAATATACTATACATTATAATTCTAGAACTGTGTATATAAATGAATTTCCATGTAATTGAATGCTATGTACTCGACCCACATATGAAAATTATTACTGTGTAAAGGAATTCAAAGTTTATGTAAAATTATCCCTACATACCATATTTTTATAGATGTGAATTCCATGTTTGGATTCAAATAAGTTAATTTTTTATATTTACTGGGTAAAATTATATAATTCTTAAAAATTCATATTCTAAAGAATAAAATTATTTTAAATGATATTGAACTGGTTCTTAAAATATTCAAACATCACAAATAACATTACTGGTGTATGATCCAAGATTTGATAATAAAGAGAATCTAATATTCATCCATGGAAATAGAAGATCATAGAAAATGAAATAAAGAGTTTTCCAAATTCTATAATTATATGGAAATATATTCAGAAGATACTTTTTCTATGCATTTGAGTTCCAAACATCATGATTCCTAAAGAATCCATGATACAAGCTTGTTTAGTAGAATATTCAAGGAATAAAACCATTATATATTCTTAGATAATAAAAATTTATTTATCACACAATCAAGTATAATGGACATGAAGAACAATTAAATCTTAAACTACTATTTATTTTTTTCTTATGTGATGATGATTTGAGAGTGTTTGAGAATTCATGAAGAAAATATAAGAAAGATTTGGAATCCAACCAATCCTAAAATGAGTTCCATGATGTGGATATAATTTAAGTGTTTTATATTTAATATAGTTTTAGAAAATAAATGCTTCATATTTCGGTGGAGAATTGTTGAGGAATATGAGGCCATACCTACTGTTTATATTTTGAAAAGTTTTTTGAATGAGATATAAAAAATAAGGACAATTAAATGGGATTACTTTGGGAATATCGCTTGAGTTCAAAAAATAGTGCATGAAGTTTCATGGGAACCTAAAATGGGTATCTTGGATTATGATTTTTGAATTAAAGTGTCAATATCCCCTCGACTTTCCATTTAAGGTTACTGATTTTTATGTGAGAAATTTAATACACTTAAATGATGCCACAAATTAATGAGAATCTCATGGAGGAAGAAATACATAAAGGAGAATAAATCACTATTGTAGGATTTTTCATGAATATAGTAGCTAAGATCAATTGTTCCCAGTTATAAAAATATCAATGAGAAATATTGAAGAAGAAGAATAAGAATAAGAAGTTGAGCTTATGTTATAGAGCTAAATCCTCAGGGATTCAAAGTTCAATAAATATGAATAGGTTCTTAAAACTATCCTGATTTTAGAATTTTCAGAAGAAGAAAATAGATCGTGATGTTAAATTTCTGAACACGTCATCAAATATTATTTTTGAACTTTAAAAAGGATGATAAGATTAAATGCTTGATAATATTTTAAGCCTAGTTTCATGTAGTAATTGATCTAAAAATATTTCTTAATGATATTATGGAATTAAAAAAAAATGTTGTGCTGAAGAAGATCTATTATCTCGGTGAAGACGTGTGCTGTATAAAAAAACAAATAACTACTTACAAGACAAACTTCAAAGTAACCACTTGGATATAAATGGTGGGAATCCATAGAACTTGTGAAACTCGGGGTATATCAGGAGATCATTATGGAACTCAGTGGAAATAGTGTGAATATATTTGGAAAAGTCTAGATAGATTCTGGAAATATAATTCATGTGAAAATTAGTTGAGTTTAAACCTGGTGAGACACAGTTTTGGTGTGAGAAACACCACCCATTCTAATCTACATCAGATTATAGTGGAAAATCCTTGATTTAAATGAACAACCTATCAAGGAAAGGAGTTGGTATTTGCACTAAACCTTAAAAAATATTTTTTCCCTATTTAATAAGTTACTTTCATACATAAAATTGATTTTTTTTCTCGGATATATATTAAAATATACAATTTCAAAAACTGGAAATAGTTGTTTAATTCCAAGGGGGTAAAAGAATCAATGAAGAATTTAGAATTGGAAAAAAGTATTCACACCTAAATAACCCCCCCCCCCCCCCCCCCGCAAGTGTTTACACCAATCCACCAGGTAGATCAATAATGTCATTCACCAACCATGTGATATACTCTTTGAATTTTGTAGAAACATATTCATAGATTCTATATAGTTTGAAATAAAATATAGACTAACCATACAGGCCTTGTTCAACTTCAACTTTCACCTAAAATGAAACAGGGCACCCAGAAAACTTATAAAAAATAAAAAAAATCTAAATATCATCCTTTCACATCAAAAAACATCCAATAATCAAGAACAAAATAAAATAAAAATAAAAAATCTCAACTAAAAATGGAAAATTCAATTTCAGAATGAGAAAGATCTTGCGATTTCCTTCCCTACAACAACCTCTCATGTTTATACATTATTATCTCCATAATGCAAAGACACATCCCAAATAACTAGACATAATCCTCATGAAACAAAGACCTCGCTATGAACCAAAGATCTGGTATCATTTTCGAATGATCCATCTCAGGTTGACTTGATATGTCACCCATATCAAATTGTCATAAAGACCAAATGATAGAACTAATCCCAATGGTATGGAAAATAGTTCTTTGGAATCAAAGGAAGCCTACTTGTGAATTATTTTTCCCTTAAATCAAAGTTAAATGACAATGGATATTTTACCAAAAGTACACTATGGATCATTCATACCTAAGACATCACAGATAAACATTAATAAGAAAGAATAAATAAATGTAACTGAGTGAACCATAACCCATAAAACTAGTTCAACTCATTTAAAAAACCACGCATAAAACATAAAAAATATATAAATAGAAATAAATAATTAAAAGAAACTGAATAAATATAAGGCAAAGTAATCTTGGTCGATACTTCAACAATCAAAACAGAAACAAAAACCCAATTAAAACTACCTAAGAACCCATATGGAACACATGGTTTCCATATAATCTTAACTCATCATCATCGGCCTAAAAATATTGATAAAAATCCCAAATAGAAACCTATAACCTTTATACAATACATAAAATCAAAATACACACATACAAGAGTGTGGATGCAGGGTGTGAGCTTACTTGGATAGTAGGGTCTCACCAAGGGGTATTTATAATTACTTTAAAAAAATTAATGGATTATAGTTTTAAGTACAATGAAAAATAATATTTTCTATCTCATACACCTTTACAAAGGTAAATCACATATTCTTTCCAAAAATAAAAAAACCATACTTTTTAAGTGAAACTATATGAAATCACTATTGAACCCTAGGGAATGAATATTTGATTTTTAAGAAAAATCATCAAAACTTCCTCTTAAAACATTTCAAAACCATAAACCAAATGTTTTTCCTTTATTTAAAAAATACTTTTCAAAAAAATTTGAAAACAAACTTTATAAACACTCCCAACTAGAAGAAAATATTAAAATATAAAAGGGCACAGCAAGATCAAGAAGAAATAAAAAATAGATAATCCTAAATGGTTTTAATAGATAATCAATAATAATGAGATACATGTAATCATTAAATAGCAATATCATATATAGAACCACCAATAAATGAATGATTTTCATAAAAAAACTCCCCAGATCCTAAATTGAGACAATCCTAGACATTACCAATTATGTGAAACCAAAAACTATCCAACATTGAATCCTAAAAAAAGAAAAAGTTACTCAACTAGACCGCATTGTAATAATTAGGATAGATCTCCCCACCTATCTCTATCTCAAACAAGAGGTGACCCAAGTAGCATGTGTACCAACTAGGGTAGCATAAATCTAGATCTCCCACTTTTTTCCTCGGTTCCCATGACCAATCTAGAGTACAGGTGAGCAAAAAATAAATCCAAAATTAAATAAAACAAGGAATAAATAATAAATCCCTTTCGTTTTTATCCCCTTTAAAAATAAAAAACCATTTTCCACATCATACAATCATCAAATAATCATATAAAACCCATATTAGGTTAAAAAGTAAAAGGGGAAAGTGATTAAGGTCTCATATAAATCAACCATTTATTGAAAAGTGATAATTTTCCTTTCATAAAGTCTCGATTTGGAATTCCAAATATCATTTTACATGTTTTAAAAATACACATTTTAGAACCACCTTTGGAAATATAATAAAAAACACACCTTTCAAATTTTAATCATTTAATTAAAACACGTTTTATTTCATTTAAAACCTAGAAGATGATCTAATCCCATAATTTTTAATAATATTCTCTTTGAAAATCCTCATCGGAAATTAATAAAAAAAACTTAGTACATAAAAACATTTTATTAAAATTTCACATGAAAAATACCTTTGAAAATCCTTTATTCCAAGTTATGATTTCATTGAAAAAAATTATAATTTCACCCAAAACAAAATACACAACTATAGTTTAATGAATAAATGGATTTCTAAAACTCCTGCATTCCATAAATTTAAAAATAAATCAAAATCAAATAAAACCCAACATTAAAATATTTATAATAACGTCATAATACATTTACTTCAGCAGTGAATGCTCAAAAAAGCAAGGAAACCCCTTTATGGGTCTTAATAAAATAAACCCCACAGTTAAAATCAACTGGAATCCTTAAATCTGACCAACTCAAGGATTATCATTCATAGGGTATGGGAAATCGAACCTGAAAGGGAGAATAATGGTTGAAGAAGAGTAATTCAAGGAATTACCTTTAGTAATTATTTAATCCAAGGAAAATTGAATCAAAAATTGAAGTAATTAGATGAGAAACTCTCCCTTAGGCTCCATGAGGGTTGGAAAAACTTAAGGTATATGAGAGGAGAAGAGTAGTTTTAAAAATTAAATATATATTTTCACTAATTTCACATTTAAATAAATTTGGTCAGACTGCATGGTTTGACCACACATTTTTCCATGTTGTGTACCAACTATGTGGATGGAACTTTCATGAACCCCTCCCTCCAAATATTCCCCTCATAATCTTTCAATGAAGAAAGGGAGATAATGACCCTAAAGTCCCACTGCTATTAGGCCCCTGGGTGGGCACTAGCACAAAGGGAACAGAGATCTCACAATGTTGGAGTCATTCACCTTTATAAGAAAACAAGATTGGGAGATAAGATATATCAACCTCAAAACAACTCCAAGACATATATAAAAGGGAGACAAAATCCACCATAAATGATTTTTTAGAAATATAACTATTAGAAATACAGCAAAACTCCAAGGTAAGTACCAAAAGAAAAGATAAGTAGTGACATAGAAAATACCCCAATGTTTGAGCTAGTAATGCCCACCAATGTCCATGTAGTCCTTTGTGAAAGATGAAAATAGTTTTACATACATAGGGTGAGTATTCAAGTATACTTAGTAGAAAACACCAAAGTCCCTCACACACTAGTGAGAGAAGTATATTAATGATCCTACAAGAAAACAGTAGACCTAACATCACCTAACAAGGAATATTAACCATACCCACCTCAACAAGGCATGCTCACCAAATAAATAAAGTTTAGTAACATGATATTGTGATCACATCAATGATAAGGTACTCAACACCACTTTCCCACTGATTATCCACTCTAACACCCTAACAGAAAATAGTCTGGTGCTCCCACATCTTCCAAAAGTACAACATCATAACCCGCACACACACAGCTGGGCCTCATAGCTAGTCTCATCCCCAGAGAAAATTAATCTCATCACATCTCACCTAGAGACACTTGGGCCACACACCACATCACATCCCACCTAAATACATATGCGCATCATTCCACATCATATCCCACCCACATACACCTGGGCATTATACTACATCACATCTCATCCCAAAGGCACCTGGTAAAATACCACATATCTCATCCTGAAGAAACCTGGGAAAACACAACTCGCCCCCACACACATGGGCCCCAAAAACCACAACCTACACAAAGATCATGGGATATCACTACCTGGAAGAGAGAACATGGAAGATGGAGTGTTCATCCATCCATCTTCCCACTGGTTTGTTTGGGAAAGACACCCTCCCCAATGATAATGGGGGTTAATGGGACATGGTTCTCAACTAGGGTGGGGTGCGCATATAAATCACAAGGAAAATACTTGTAATATTTATAAGATACCAAACACTTAACCCCAAACTATGGGTTTCATAACAATTTCTACCTCAATTAGTATTAGAAATGGTCACTTCAGTAGTTGATAAAGTAAACAGGTTTCACAGAGCTCTTTCGTTAAACACCCATTCATTTCACTATTTATCTTCAACCATAGTTAACTATGCAAACCATCATTTAACATTTAATTGACAAACTCTATCCCATTTACCAGGCCAACTCATTCCATATCAATATTATTAAGAATTTATTTTCCCTATCATTATTCGGGAAACTAAAAAGTATAGAACACAACAAGTCACACATAAAAATCAACATAGGGGAAGAATAACCATGGTAAACAAACCTAATTCATATTTCTGCTCCATTTAACGCCCATTAATTTCATAAAAAAACTAATCCCAATACACTGAGTGGTGCTTTGGGAATGAAACTCATGGAGAAACTTTGGGAAAATAACCCATACCAATAACTTCCATCATCATTCTTCAAAGTCATCTTTCCCAATCCATCCTATCAATATAAAAAATCCCCAACTCAAAGCCAAACCCAACAACACATCTCATCCCAACTATAACACACCCATCACAACCATTCTCGGAAACCCTACTTCACAACACAACCCATCCATTCCACAATCAAACAATCTCTCAAACTAATATTCCATTAAACCTTATGAACCTTACCACAACACATAACTGTTCACACAACCATACCACCACAAAAACCAAAAAAATATTCAAATTTAACAAGTCATCCAATCTTTAATTCCTCTAGTTAACTTTTTGGGTTTATCATAATAATAGTTTGATCTTGGGGAATCCATTTATTATCTGGGTGTATGTGGTTAACTGATTTCATAATGAATTTTTTGACAGAAAACCAAACAACGTGAATTCTGGAATCATTACTCATTGCACAAACAATGACCCACAATGTAAATTATTTTCAATGGGGCGTTTAGCCTGTATAATTCAATGCAATAACTAAAAATAAAACACAAGAAGTTCATACATCACTTTTTCCCAGCCCCACATATTTTCCTTAAACAGAATCATTTATCTTTATTAATTTTGTATTATTCTATCCTCCCAAAGGAAACATCAATACACCCACCCCACATGATATGCAAATAAAAGTGATATAAAGGGATACCTACCTCAAGGAACATGTGATTAGCACTTCCTTATTGCATTAAAATATGGGTGATTAGGTAGTAAAAACTTCCAAGGAAGACATGATCCAAAAAGATGCAACACAACCACAAATATCCTTAGTGAATAAGGGTTTGGGGAACACCAAGATAAAATGGGACCACACATGAAGAGATGATATTGGATTTAGAAAGGCCAGATCCAATATCAGTGGGAGAAATAGTTTTTAAATTCCATTAAAGTCGGATCTAGAGCAAGACAATGTGATTTGGAAGTCAAAGAAAGCTATAATTTTTTAGAAGATTGAATCAATTATAAATGACTCCAAAACCCATTAAATACGGTATTAAAATCATTTCACGTCAAATAAAATATTAATGGGTGAAAATGGAAAAACTGGAGAATTCTATAATTTTAAAAAACTATTGAAAAAGGAGTCACTAGTGGATGAGTCACTGGTGCGAGATACCAGTGGATGAGCTATTGGTGACGTGCTACTAATTCTATTCAAGGTTAAATGATCTACTGGTACGAACTACCAGTGTGAATCACCCATGAGACTCACCATTGGAATCTACAGTCAGCAACTCACCATTGGAAAATCCACCATCACAAGCCACCGATGTGGGCCATCATTGAGACCTACAATTGTGACTCACTACCCTAAATCATCTGTCTGGAACCATCGTTGGATGAGTCACTGGTCTGAGCCTCCAGTAGATGACTAACCATCACAAGTCACCATTGCAACTCACCATCATGAGCTACTGGTGGATGACAGGAATTTTGGAAAACATCGAAAATGAGTCATTATGACCTCCTCGAACACTTCAAACACTGAATTTTCACAAAGTAATGGATAAGAGATGTATGGTCCATTACATCATATACATCTCAAACTATTTTTTCCCTCAAAAATTCAAAACCAAACCTAGAAGGAAAAAATGGGGTCTGAAAAACAACCTTGTTAGATACCTCCTAAATACCATTCTACACTTAGATCACCACTAACAACCAAACACATCAATGTTCAATGAAAAATAACCTTCTGTTATTAGAAAGATGGGGTGAAAACTCAACACCCAATAACACATACTCCAACGTCTTATAACACAACGAACCAGAAGGCACACCACATAATCACAAAAACCACACTATCCATACATGTGAACTAGGGAATTCCATCCGCCATGCCAAGATACAATATTCTATGGGCGTCAGTGAATCACCTGCATAGGTTTAATCACATCTCAATTAATTCATCCTAATTATGAATCAATTCCTCCCTTTTCCCACATGTTAGGACTCTATCATGCATTTTGGAATAAGGAAACAACTCATCTCATAGTAAACAAGGTTCTAACTTTACATTTCAAAAAATATATAACACAGCAAAACTCAAAACAACTATAAGACTAGGCCCGCATCTATTCTTCCCACTCCCAAATACTCTCCTCCAAGACACCATACCTACACAACACATAATCCAAAGGAAGGGTCCATCCACACAAAACCTTCTCTCATCGATCCTGTATCTCTACTGGACACTCCATGTATGTTTCATCGTCTTCGATATCCAACCCTCCCTAGTCTATGACACGGGAGTCATCATGAACATACTAAAAATGTTGGGAGACATGTAAGATGTCATCGATCCTCTCTAACTATGGTGGGAATGGTAACTTGTTTGCCACCGTTCCAACTCACCCCAATACCTCTAAGGGACCGATGAACATAGGAGAAAATTTACTCCCTCTACCAAACCTTCACATCCCATGTCGAGGGGAAACCTGAAAGAAAACATGGTCCCCAACTTCAATATCTAAGGGCCCCCTCATGAAATTAGAATACAACTTTTTCCAGTGATGCACTAATTTCATCCTCTCATTAACAAGATAAACCTTCTTTGTCACGCTCTGCACAACCTCAGGTCCAAGAACAATTGCTCTACTAACCTCTATTCATCACAAAGGTGAACTACACTGTCTTCCATACAAGGATTATAATGGATCCACGCCAATGGAATATTGATAGCTATTATTGTAAGAAATATATATTAAGGGAAATTTTAATACCCAAGATCCACCAAAGTCTAATTTGTATACCTGCAACATTTCTTATCTCCTTTGGATAGTTAATTATTTCTGCCCATATTTCTGAGGGTGGAAGGAAGTGCTAAGAAGTAACCAAGATCCAAAAACATAATGCAATCCCCTACAGACTCATGAGGTAAACCATGTGTCCTGATCTAAGACAATGGATATAGGAACTCCATGAAACTGCACCTCCTCATACACAAACCTCCTTAATAAGGCATCAACTAAACCTGACTCCTTGATCAATAATAAGTGATCCAATTTCATCAACTGATCCACTACTACCCAGATAGCATTGTAGCATCCTTGAGCCCTGGATAACCCTATGAAGAAATCTGTCGAGATATCATCCCACTTTCACTCAGGGACAACGAAATTCTGCAATAAATCATCGAAAACACGGTGCTCAACATTCACCTTCTATAACACTAAACACTTCTCCACAAACTATGATACTTCTCATTTCATCCTGAGCCACCAAAAACACTTTATCCATCCATGGTACATCCTAGAAACTCCTAGTTTAACAATAAAAGGTGATATGTGAAACTCACAAAGGACTCCCTCACGCATCACTGGTGGAATAAATAGCCTCCCATAGAACAACATCTGATTCTGACCATCCCTCGACCATCCCTCTGGAGCATCACCATGGTCAATGTGGTCACGCATCACCTCTACCTCTAATTCTGCCCCTTAAGACCCCTCCACCTGGTGCATCATAGAATACAGAACCATCATCTGAAACAAGAAGTGTAACATACCAAGTAATTAATGAATAATAGATATTTTTATCTATGTCTATTAGTGAATTAGATAGTGTTTTAGAGGCTTAAAATGAAAATAAATCCAATCTTAAGCATGGAATACACTAATATTTCTAAAAGATTGTTTTACTACTTTTTTGATAGAAAACCATTTTTAAATATATCTTTTGACAATTTTATAAGCTATTTTTTTCAAAATAAACTTATTCTTTATGATTGGTACATCAAAATTTACTTTGTGTGAATTTTTGGTATTTTTCCGATAAAGTTCATTTTTTAATGAATAGTGAAAAAATTTGTATTTTAATTCAAAAACTCTTTTTAATATAATTTATTTAAATGATTAGATTATCTTTTGAATTGTTTTTGAAGTGAAATTAGAATATATTTTTACCATTTAATTCAATGGTGGTCATTGGAATCAATTTCACTTTGAAATTGAACTTAAACTGGTGTCAATCTTTTGATACTTATTGTTTCATAAAAACATGCTATTTGTCATGACAGCAGGAATTAATTATTAAATTAATTAATATAACTTATATGATTTGAATTTTGTAAAATAGACATCATTTTTGAATTCATAATATCAAATATAGCTTAGGGTGATGTTTTGGTATTTTTCTGAAAAACATCAATTTTTGATGAATAGTGAAACCACTAAGTGGTAGTTAAAGAAACTGATTTTTTGTTTAAATGAAACTTTTCCACTTCTGTGATTTGATTTTCAAAAATCCAAAATACATGGTTGTCATTAATAAGTGAAATGTGGTCTAATGAGATTAAAATAATATTTTGGTGAATAGTAACTTTTAAGTTCTTAATCGCGATTAGAGGTAATTAGTGCAATTTAAGGAAAAATGATATTATAATAAACTGAAAATACCTAGACACATGTCATACACTTATTGGATCTGTCATGGCCAACCGAGACAAGCCATGGGTCAACTTGGGGACCCCATGGAGCCACTTTGGTAGGAAAATGACATTAATATCTTTTTATTTAATGTTAAAATTAAAATGACACAAACATGAGT
This sequence comes from Viscum album, assembly GCA_963277665.1. Classification (NCBI taxonomy): domain Eukaryota; kingdom Viridiplantae; phylum Streptophyta; class Magnoliopsida; order Santalales; family Viscaceae; genus Viscum; species Viscum album. The sequence continues at coordinate 281,324,940 of OY728152.1, forward strand.
TGTTTTACTAAAACAATTTTTAAATGGTGTTATAAAAGTCATATTTTTGACTATAAATATTCATTAGAAAGCTAAAAATATTTAATACATCATGTTTTTTTTTATAATTTTTAGACATTAAATAAATTAAAATATTTATGACATCATGATGATGCAGTGATTACCACTTTAATACAGGATTTAAATAAAATGAAAAGATAATGTAAAATCTATGAACTACACATTTCAAAAACCTATTGGATGGGTGGATTTAGAACCCTTATCACCTTACCCTATAATTATATCAATGTGGGACCTTTTGAATCTGAAACTCATTTTAAAATAATGTAACATTTCTTTACTTTCCAAGAGTGTCCCTCCTCTCCTCTTATAAAAGGCCCCCACCTCTACCTCTTTACCCACATTTCCAAAGCCTTTGGCTCGTCCAAACCCTGCCCATTTTGTCTCTCCACTTCCCTCTCTTACTCCTTGAAGCCTCACTTTGGGAATAAGTCTTCCCAAGGAAGCCTTTGATCTCAAACCAAAGGGGAGTTACCTGATTTTAAGGTAATGTCTTCACTTGTGTTCTTTTGTTTTATTTTGCTTCTCCAACCCCCTAAAATCTTTTTATTCATTTATTTTGTAACAACACCAGTATATTCCATATACTAGGATATTGTTATAAGAAGGATTCGAGCTACACTTACACACACCTACATCTAATGGTTAAAGAACATACTGTTTCCGTGGATGGTGAATTTCTGCCTCCCGAAACGATTATTGTTCAACATTATTTTAACACCTTCAAAGGTGGCCATTAAGATGACACTATATTTATATATGATATATAATATGTTTATGTTTTACTTAAGCTTCTGTATTTTTCATTTTGGGTATACCTATATGGTTTCCATTATGGGTAAACGCGATATCTTCATTTAAGGAAGTGCGGACTATCGCCCCCTCAAAGTGATTTGATTCGTTAATACCATATGTGGGACATATAAAGGATGGAGTTATGATATTATATATGATATTACACTAGAATTATAATATACCTTTATATAATTATGATTCCATTTCATAAAATACGAAATAGAAATGGAAGCAGCATTCATGTGTACGTACGGCTTACCGTCTCCATGAACGGTGCATTTTATTTCTTACCTCTAAATGTTATGTAATATTATAAATGCATGCATGTACTGGATATATATGATATGTATGATATCTACATCATGAATACCATTCTAGATATAATGGATAAATGAACAACTTGTAATTATAAAGGGTTTATTTTTTACTCAAGTACCATTGATCATTAAAATGACTGTTATTAACTTAAATAATTACATAGTGTTCATGACATGGAAATAAGTGATATAAAAGAAATAATGAACTTGAAAAATGTTCTTAAACAAGTAGAAATTAACTCAATTTTATTATTCAAGAGATTGAAGAACGACCGAGTCAAGTCGGACCCGAGGTATGGGACTTTGTCTCAATCTCCTTTCATTGAGGCATATTTTGTTTTATACACAACCTTCTTTTATACAGTGTATAAACCCATTTGACTTTTACTTTTATCGAAAAGGAATCTTTTTTTATACCAAGTGTTTTACAAAACGACAAAAGGGAATTTTTTCATCATACGTATGCAGCGACAACGACTTCTCTGCCGCCGTGACCATTATTTGAGTTTCGGTTTCCTCTACAAGCCATACCTTTTTTAAAAGAAAAATAAATACCATGTTTTACTTTTATTTTATTTTGGTATTGAAAATGGTTTTCGTAATGTTTTTATATCAATGTTTTTTATTGATATCTTGTGATTGAAAGGTGGAAATGTTATGTTTCCTTTATGCATGTTTTATGTGATACGATTATGTTGAGGTTCTTGGGCATTATTATGAAGACGGGTGGTTCCGTGATAAACTAAGGGCGAGTGTGAACCCGATATGGCTCTCCAATGCATTGGGTAATGCGATGGAGTGAAACGTTAAGGTTTCTATGAAGAGATTTAGGGAATATACTATGATGGGTATTCCAAACGTAACCAAGAGGGTTACTCCCTACATAAGAATGTTATGAATGCCTCACGTTACCTTTATGTCTTATGATTTCTATGATTTATTCATGATTTGATGAGGTATGTTAAAGTGCCTATGTTTTATGGGTAAAGTATGATTTCATTATTTTGTATATATGAACTCATGTTTCCTTTCCATATTTTTATAACTCTTACTGAGCTTTTTATGCTCAGCCCAAGTTTTTTTGAAATGTTTTTCACAGGACAAGGGAAAGGTACATGATATGATGATAGTTTCAAAGAAGTGTCAAGAAAAATCAATGTTTTATTTTAAATATGTTTCCATTGATGGGAAAAATGAATACTATCTTTTATGTAACCACTTTGCTTAAATGTGGAATGTAATAAAATTTTTATGATCTAATTCTCTAAAACTCTAAACCTGAAAAGATCCTCAAGGTGTATTCTTGAAATATCTCAAGATTAATTAATGTTTAAGGTTGGGGCCTTATAGTTGGTATTAGAGGTCAGTTTAGATAACTTTAGGAGTTAGAATCCTATTAAATGATTATCCAAAAATATTTTTTTTGAAATGATATAGCATTTGAAGATTACCATGTTGCTTCATCTAAGACATATTTGTTCAGAATGGTTTTCCGCAGAGGAAACATGGAAGCAGTGCTAGGAAGGCATACAGAAGGAAACAACCTTCCGAATCAGTATCCTGAGATGGTCGGAATTGGAATTGAACAGTTTGTTGCAGTAATGGCGCAGTTGACTCAAGCGATAAATGGTGGTGGTATCCATGCATGAGATCAGCCAGATCAACCGCAGAGGAACATGTCAGTGGTGGAACATTTCATGAGGCAATATCCCCCATCATTCAGAGGATGATCTGACCCTGTGTTAGATGAAGGGTGGATTAAAGCACTGAAGAAGATTTTCAATGTCATGGGGTGTTCAGACAATCAAAAGGTTAGTCTTGCTATTTACCGTTTGGAGGGTGAGGCAGATCATTGGTGGTCGATGGTTAAAAATATCAGGGACGCTGAGGAGATTGATTCTCTTGACTGGGATGAATTCAAAGGTATGTTTCTTGAGAGGTATTTTCCTAAGGTTGTTTGACTTAGGATGGAAAAACAATTCTTGGAATTGAGGCATGAGGAAGACTTGGTGGCTGCCTATGAAGAGAGGTTCACTGGATTGGAAAGGTATGCTCCAAATTTTATCTGAGACCTTGATAGTAAAATCAATCATTTTTACTCAGGATTAAAACCAAAATATCAAATGGAATTAGCTTCTCATGAGTTTAAAAGTTATGAAAATCTTTTTCGATGTGCTGAGAATTGGGAAATGGAGTTTTTAGATGATCAAGTGTTCTATAACAACCAGCCGAAGAAGATACCGAGGTGGCAAGAGAAAGGGAAGAATTCTTCAAAAAAGTCTGATGGTAAGAAAACTAATTTTCCATTTTGTGATAAATGTGGTAAAAGGCATGCTGGGGAATGTATTCTGAATTCTAGAAAGTGCTATTGATGTGGTAAGATGGGACATAAGGCTCGTGATTGCACTGAAAAATATCAAGGTGATGGTAAGTCCAAATTTGATTTAGAGTTAATGAAATGATTTAAGTGCAATGAGATGGGTCACTATGCAAACTAGTGTCCGACAAAGAGCTAGAGTGATGGGAAGCAGTTAGACTACAAGCAGAAAGGGGTGGTGAAATTCTTTTCAACTACTTCAGCAGATGTTGGGCCATCAAATGAAGTTGTATTAGGTACTTTGTTTGTTTTTTCAGATTATTCTAGTGTGTCGTTTGATTCGGGGTCCACACATTCTTTCATCTCTGAAACCTTTTCTAGTAAAATGGGAATACCATCTCAAGAAATGACTCCTGAACTTGTGGTAAAAACACCTGGGGGAAATGTTGAGGAAAAAGGAATTTATAAGAATCTTCTTATCCTTATCTGTGGAAAGAACCTACTTTCAAACCTTATTGTTTTACCTCTAGTAGAGTTTTATGTTATCCTGGGTATGGATTGGCTCTCTATTTACCATGCTAAGATTGATTGTAGAGCTAAAGAAGTTTCTTTTCAGAAGGACTTTCAGTTTGTGTACAATAATGAACCCTTACTGTTTATAACTTATCAAGAGTCCTAGGAACTTGTAAAAGATGGAAATGAATGTTACCTTGTACATATTGTTGAAAACAAGGGAACTGTTCAGATTAATGATGTGCCAGTGGTAAATGAGTATCCTGATGTTTTTCCTGATAAGTTTCCTGGAATAATACTAGATCGGGAAGATGAATTTACTGTTGACTTAGTTCCTGATGTTAAGCCAATTTCAAAACCCCCTTATCGAATGGCTCAAATTGAACTTTTAGAGTTGAAGGAGCAATTGCAAGATTTATTAGATAAAGGTTTAATTCGACCGAGCACATCACAATGGGGTGCTTCTGTTTTATTTGTTAAAAAGAAAGATGGTTCTATGAGACTTTTCATTGATTATAGAGCCTTGAATAACATCACTATTAAGAACAAATATCATTTTCCTCATATTGATGATTTTTTTTATCAGCTCCAGGGAGCTCTGTTTTTTTCAAAGATTGACCTGAGATCGGGGTACCATCAGCTGAAGGTAAAGGAAGCAGAAGTTCTGAAGACTGCGTTTCGTACAAGATATGGCCATTATGAATTTTTAGTAATGCCTTTTGGGATAACCAATGCACCTGCTGTATTCATGGACTTAATGAATAGAATTTTCCATGAGTTCTTGGATAAGTTTGTGGTGGTTTTCATTGATGATATTTTGGTTTTTTCTAAAAGTAAAGAGGAGCATGAAAGAAATTTAAGGGTTATTTTTCAAGCCATAAAAGAAAAGAAATTGTATGGGAAATTCAGAAAGTCTGAGTTTTGGTTGCAATAAATTTTTTTCCTTGGTCACATTGTTTCTAAAGATGGGATAACCGTTGATCCTGCAAAAACAAAGGTTGTTGAAGAATGGACAAGACCCACAAACGTAACAGAGATTCGTATTTTCCTTGGTTTGGAAGGCTATTTCCGAAGGATTGTTAGAAATTTTTCATGGTTATCTAGTTCATTGACTAAGCTAACTCGGAAGGGTGTTAAGTTTATCTGGACAAAAGAATATGATGATTGTTTTCAGGAATTGAAAAGAAGATTGGTGAATGCTCCAGTTTTGGAACTACCTACTAGGAATGGGGAGTTTGTTATCTACAGTGATGCTTCATTGAAAGGACTTGGTTGTGTCCTAATGCAGAATGATCAGGTAATTTCATATGCTTCACAACAGTTGAAAACTCATGAGGTAAATTACCCTACACATGATTTGGAATTAGCTGCTATTGTTTTCGCTTTAAAAATTTGGAGGCATCATTTGTATGGAGTAAAGTGTGAAATATATACCGGTCACAAAAGTTTAAAGTATATATTCACTCAGAAAGAATTGAACATGAGACAAAGGAGATGGCTAGAATTAATCAAGGATTATGATTGTACAATTCATTACCATCCGGGAAAAGCAAATAAAGTGGCTGATGATTTTAGTCGGAAAAGTAATGCTTCATTAACCATGCTACGTTTGGAACGAGATCCTTTGGTTTTTGATTTGATGAACTTTGGAATAGAATTTGTTGGTGTAGGAAGTTCTTCTGTTTTGTTTCAGGTATCAGTGAGATCATCACTATCAGATAGAATCAAGCAAGCACAGAAGTAAGATAGTGAGTTGGAGAAAAAGGTAGAGTTGGTTCAGAAGGGTAAGTTGCCTGAATTCAACATTGATAATGATTGTGTTTTGAGATTTGGGAAGAGATTGTTTGTGCCTTTTGATTCATAGTTGAAGAGAGATTTTTTATGTGAAGCTCATAGTTCTCCGTTTTCAGTTCATCCTGGCAGTACTAAGATGTACAGAGATCTGCGGGAGTATTACTGGTGGGATGGAATGAAAAGAGATATTGCTGATTTTACTGTGAAGTGTTTCACATGTCAACAGGTTAAAGCAGAGCAGCATTTACCGAAAGGGATGCTTCAGCCTTTACCAGTACTAGAATAAAAATAGGAGAATATATCCATGGACTTCGTTGTGGGATTGTCGAAGACCCCTCGAGGTAATAATGCAATCTGGGTTATTATTGATCGCTTGACTAAATCTGCTAATTTCCTTGCTATACGAGATACGTTTTCCCTAGATAAACTTTCCCGTTTGTATCTTAAAGAGATAGTCAAGTTACATGGAGTTCCCATCTCCATTGTATCTGACCGTGATCCCCGGTTCACTTCTAACTTTCGGAAAGGCCTTCAGAAGTTGTTGGGTACTGAATTAAATTTTAGTACAGCTTTTCATCCTCAATCAGATGGGCAGTCAGAACGAACAATTCAGACATTGGAGGATAAGCTACGTTCTTGCTCTATGGATTATCAGGGAAGTTGGGACTATCATCTTTATTTGGTTGAATTTTCATATAATAACAGTTTTCATTCTAGTATACAGATGGCACCATTTGAGGCGTTATATGGGAAGCGGTGTCGAACTCTAGATTTTTGGGATGAAGTGGGGGAAAGAAAGTTGATGGGACTAAAATTGGTAGAATAGTTGGCAGAAAACGTTCAGCTGATACAGAAACACATGAGAACAGCTCAGAGCAGGCAGAAGAGTTATGTGGACAATAGGAGGAAGGATCTATCTTTTGAGTTAGGTGATCATGTCTTTCTCAAAGTCTCACCATGGAAAAGTGTGATGCGATTTGGTAAGAAAGGAAAGCTGAATCCAAGGTTCATTAGACCATATGAAATTATGGAGAGAGTAGGATCAGTTGCTTACCGAGTGGATTTACCTCCGAGTTTATCTTAGGTACACAATGTTTTTCATGTTTCGATGCTGAGAAAGTACATGCCAGATCCATCTCATGTTTTGAGTCCAGAGGTAGTTCAGCTAGAAGAGAACCTATCTTATGAGGAACAACCGGTCCAGATTCTTGACCTTAGGGAGCAAGTGTTATGGAATAAGTTGATTAATCAGGTAAAGGTTTTTTGGAAAAACCACATGATAGAAGAGGCAACATGGGAATCTAAAAAAGAAATCAGGCATAAGTACCCCCATTTATTCGATAAGTAAATAAATTGCAGGGACGGAATTTTCTAAAGGGGGGAAGTATGTAACATCCCAAGTAAGTAATGAATAATAGATATTTTTATCTATGTCTATTAGTGAATTAGATAGTGTTTTAGAGGCTTAAAATGAAAATAAATCCAATCTTAAGCATCGAATACACTAATATTTTTAAAAGATTGTTTTACTGCCTTTTGATGGCAACCCATTTTTCAATCTATCTTTTGACAATTTTTTAAGATATGTTTGTCAAAATAAAATTATTATTTATGATTGGGACATCAAAATTTACTTTTTGTGAATTTTTGGTATTTTTCCGATAAAGTTCATTTTTTAATGAATAGTGAAAATGTTGTATTTTAATTCAAAACCTCTTTTTAATATAATTTATTTATATGATTATATTATCTTTTGAATTGGTTTTGAAGTGAAATTAGAATATATTTTTACCATTTAATCCAATGGTGGTCATTGGAATCAATTTCACTTTGAAATTGGACTTAAACTGGTGCCAATATTTTGATACTTATTGTTTCATAAAAACATGCTATTTGTCATGACAGCAGAATTAATTATTAAATTAATTAATGTAACTTATATGATTTGAATTTTTTAAAATATATATCATTTTTGAATTCAGAATATCAAATATACCTTAGGGTTATGTTTTGGTATTTTTCTGAAAAACTTCAATTTTTGATTAATAGTGAAACCACTAAGTGGTAGTTAAAGAAACTGATTTTTCGTTTAAATGAAACTTTGCCACTTCTGTGATTTGATTTTTAAAAATACGATATACATGGTTGTAATTAATAAGTGAAATGAGGTTCAATGAGATTAAAATAATTTTTTGGTGAATAGTAACGTTTAAGTTCTTAATCGCGATTAGATGTAATTAGTGCAATTTAAAGCAAAAATGATATTATAATAAAATGAAAATACATAGACACATGTCCTACCCTTATTGGATGTGTCATGGCCGACAACGACAAGCCATGGGTCAACTTGGGGACCCCATGGAGCCACTTTGGTAGGAAAATGACATTAATATCTTTTTATTTAATGATAAAATTAAAATGACACAAACATGAGTTGTTTTACTAAAACAATTTTTAAATAGGGTTATACAAGTCATATTTTTGACTATAAATATTAATTAGAAAGATAAAAAGATTTCCTAGATCATGATATTTTTTTATAATTTTTAGACATTAAATAAATTAAATTATTTAGGACATCATGATGATGCAGTGATTACCTCATTAATAAAGGATTTAAATAAAATGAAAAGATAATGTACAATATATGACCTACACAAGTCCAAAACCTATTGGATGGGTGGCTTTCGAACCCTTATCACCTTACCCTCAAATTATATCAATTTGGGACCTTTTAAATCCGAAAATCATTTTAAAATAATGTAACATTTCTTTACTTTCCAAGAGTGCCCCTCCTCTCCTCTTATAAAAGGCCCCCACCTCTACCTCTATACCCACACTTCAAAAGCCTTTGGATCGGCCAACCCCTGCCCATTTTGTCTCTCCACTTCCCTATATTACTCCTTCAAGCCTCACTTTGGGCAGAAGTTTTCCCAATGAAGCCTTTGAGCTCAAACCAAAGTGGAGTTACCCGATTTTAAGGTAATGTCTTCACTTGTGTTCTTTTGTTTTATTTTGCTTCTCCAACTCCCAAAAATCTTTTTATTCATTTATTTTGTAGAAACACCAGTATATTACATATACTGGCATTTTTTTATAAGAAGTATTCAAGCTACACTTACACACACCTACATCTAATGGTTAAAGAACATATTGTTTCTATGGATGGCGAATTTCTGCCTCCCGAAATGATGATTGTTCAACATTCTTTTAACACCTTCAAAGGAAGTCATTAAGATGACACTATATTTATATATGATATATAATATGTTTATGTTTTCCTTAAGATTCTCTATTTTTCATTTTGGGCATATGTTTGTGGTTTCAATTATGGGTAAACGTGATATCTTCATTTAAGGAAGTGCGGACTACCGCCCCCTCAAAGTTATTTGATTCGTTAATACCATATGTGGGATGTATAAAGGATGGAGTTATGATATTATATATGATATTACACTGTAATTATAATATACCTTTATATAATTATGATTCCATTTCATAAAATACGAAATAGAAATGGAAGCAGCGTTCATGTGTACGTACGGCTTACCATCTCCATGAATGGTGCATTTCATTTCTTACCTCTAAATGTTATGTAATATTATAAATGCATGCATGTACTGGATATATATGATATATATGATATCTAAATCATGAATACCATTCTGGATATAATGGATACATGAACAACTTGTAATTATAAAGGGTTCATTTTTGACTCAAGTACCAATGATCGTTAAAACGACCGTTATTAACTTAAATAATTACATAGTGTTCATGACATGGCAATAAGTGATATAAAAGGAATAATTAACTTGAAAAAGGTTCTTAAACAAGTAGAAATTAACTCAAGTTTATTATTTTGGAGATTAAAGAATGACAGAGTCAAGTCAGGCCCGAGGTATGGGACTTCGTATCAATCTCCTTTCATTGAGGCATATTTTGTTTTATACACAACCTTCTTTTATACGGTGTATAAACCCATTTGACTTTTATGTTTATCCAAAAGGAATATTTTTTTATATGAAGCGTTTTTACAAAACGAAAAAAGGGAATGTTTTTGTCATACGTATGCGGCGACAACGACTTCTCTGCCGCTGTGACCATTATTTGAGTTTCGTCTTTCTCTACAAGCCATACCTTTTTTTAAAAGAAAAATAAATACCATGTTTTCCTTTTATTTTATTTTGGTATTGAAAATGGTTTTCATAATGTTTTTATATCAATGTGTTTTATTGATATCTTGTGATTGAAAGGTGGAAATGTTATGTTTCCTTTATGCATGTTTTATGTGATATGATTATGTTGAGGTTCTTGGGCTTTATTATGAAGAAGGGTGGTTCCGTGATAAACTAAGGGAGGGTGAGCCCGATATGGCTCTCCAATGCATTGGGTAACGCGAAGGAGTGAAACTTTAAGGTTTCTCCGAAGAGATTTAGGGAATATACTATGATGGGTATTCCAAACATAACCAAGAGGGTTACTCCCTACGTAAGAATGTTATAAATGCCTCAAATTACAATTATGTCTTATGATTTCTATGATTTATTCATGATTTGATGAGGTATGTTAAAGTGCCTATGTTTTATGGGTAAAGTATGATTTCATTCTTATGTATATATGAACTCATGTTTCCTTTCCATATTTTTATAACCCTTAGTGAGCTTTTTATGCTCAGCCCAAGTTTTTTTGAAATGTTTTTCATAGGACAAGGGAAAGGTATATGATATGATGGTAGTGTCACAGAAGTTTCAAGAAAGAATCCATATTTTATTTTAAATATGTTTACGTTGATGGGAAAAATGAATACTATATTTTATGTAACCACGTTTCTTAAATATGGAATGTAATACATGTTTTATGATCTAATTCTCTAAAACTCTAAACCTGAAAAGATCCTCAAGGTGTATTCTTGAAATATCTCAAGATTAAGTAATGTTTAAGGTCGGGGCCTTATAAGAAGCCTATGCCACCATCCATTTCTTCATTTAAGTTCAGTACTTTCAAAACCTCTTTCGTCATCCAAGCATCTGTAGATTCTCTAACTACCTCCTTCTGCAACTTTTTTCTCAAGGAATCTGCCACGCAATTCCCCTTCCTTGAGGTGTAGGATATCATGAATCCATAGTCTTGAATAAACTTCATACACATCCTATGTCTCAATTTCATATCTCACTGGAGAAAGATATACCTCAAAATCTTGTGATCTATAAAGAAAAATAAGCACTCTATAATGAGGTAATTCCACCACAACTTCAGTGAAAACACAACCATTTCCAACTCCTAATCATGGGTAGCATAATTGCATACTTGGGGACGTAACTACCTAGACCCATAAGAGATATCCCCCTACTACTACATCATCACGCATCCAAATCTCAGACAGAAAGAATCACAAAACACCTCGAACATCACCCCTTCCTCTGTAAACCTAACCACTATAGCATTTACCAACATCCCCTTTAGATTATTGATCACTACCTAGCTCTTATTTCTCCACACAAAATCTTTCTCCTTTCTGGTCAGACCTGTCAACGAAGCTATAAATTGAGTGAATTTGGGTAAAAATATCTGGTATTAACCCATCATACTGATAAATGTGTGAAACTATGCAAAATTCTTGGGTGGTTCCCAAGAAACAAGTGCCTCATCCTTTTATGGGTCCACTAGTATACCATTCAATGATACCACATGTCTAAGGAAATTCTCTTCGCATGTCCAGAACTTGCACTTGGACAGCATTCCATACAGCTGGTGATGTTGAAGGACCTTCAATATAGTCCAAAGATGCTCAGTATGATCCTATTATTAATTTGAGTAGGCCAAGATTTCAACGATGAATATGATGAAGAACTGTTCTAGGAACTCATGGAAGATGGAGTTCATAATCCCCATGAAAATGTATGGCGCATTCGTAACACTGAATGGAATGAGTATGAACTTGAAGTGCCTATACCTTCAACTGGAAGCAATCTTTTGGATATCTTCCCCATTCACCCTCAACTAGTGAGATATAAACCGTAGATAGATCTTAGAAAACCAACTTGATCCTCTCAATTGGTTGAAAAGGTCCTCTATTTTCGTGAGAGGGTAACGGATCTTGACTGGAACCTATTAAACCTATGGTAGTCTATGCATAAACTCATACTACCATCTTCTTTTTTTTCAAACAATACCAGGACACCCCACGGAGATAGACTGTGATGGATGAATCCCTTATTCATCATGAAATCAATCTAAATCCTCAACTTCTACAACTCAGAAGGTGTCATTCGACAAGGAACCATCAAAATCGGACAAGCACTGGGTTGTAATTCTATCCTTAACCCAACATCACATCGGGGGGTAGAGTCACAACCTCCTTGGGTAAAACATCCAAAAACTCTATGAATAACCACCATCTCAGTATCCACTGATCCTACTATCATCCCATCCAATAAGTAAAGAAGATTCTCTCCACACCGACATCCCACCGGGTAACTCTACTCGCCATTGAAAGCCACATGTTAGCCATCCATGTCTAACAACACATCTCTTATCTAGAAGAAGTTGATAATGACATACATTAAATATAACCATTTGATGTAAATAATGAAATCATATTGTTTCATCTATAGCATGAAGAGATCCCCATGGTACTGATGTGGTCCCATCGTCAGTCAACATCCTCGGCACACATCAAACAAGTTGGTCTGACCTCTGACTGGCGTACTCAACACCAGGGGTATGACAGTCCTCTCTACATATATTCCTAGAGCATGTGCTAGAAAAAGTGAACCAAAGTAGTGTGAATCTCATTAATAAAACAAATCACAAGAAAGGGTACTAAACAAGATGATTGTACCTGTAACAATCTCTAGCCCTACTAGAACTCCTACCTCTTCTGGATGCAATAGATCACACCCAGCTCCTCTACCCCTCTTCTGATGACTCCATCCATGAAAACGCTCAGGTCGAGATCCCTAAGTAACACCCTAAGGTTGGACTATACCTACTCCATCTCCCCTCTGTGGAGCAAGTTCTTGTTGTCCCTACTATGGAAAAATTCTATCCAGAAACCAATGATAAGGTTGGCACGCAACCTTCCCTCCTCCACCAAACTGATCTTGAATGGCCGATGGGCACTGATTATGAATATTTACATGAACTTCATAAAAAAAATCTTCCCCAAACCCATAGGAGGGTCATGGGAACTTCTGGCACCAGAAGGTTGGGAGGGAAACTGTTGAGGTTGCTTCTCTTCCGATTGAAACCTCTAAGGTCCCATAACCTGAGATCTTCTGCTGACGGCCCTGCCTCTTGAAGAACCCTAATGGATACCCTCTCTTGGTAGACCTCCTAGGGAGTGAATATTCTTTATTACCTTCATCTTCTTATGGAACACCAAGTATATAAACCACATAAAAGGGGTAACTATGTGCTGGATAGAGAGACAAAGTGACTCCAATTGGCATATCACATGAGACTCCTCATCAGAAAAGAGATCCAAAGAAAAATCAAGGAGATCTTTGAACTTGATCCATAACTCTCGGACCGAAATACTCCCTTACTAGAGGGAGAATAACTCTTATCTCTTCTCATCCTTCACGGTTGATGAAAGGAATTCTACTCAGAACTCCTTCTTGAAATCGACCCCCAAAACGTCATCCTTGTTCTTATCTCACATGTATAGAATCCATAATGGACATATAGATCCCCGCATATAACTCACTACCAAAGGAACCCAATAATCTATCAGAGCCCGAATCAAACTAAATCTGATCTCAAGCTCCTCAAGCCAGATCTCAGTCTCCATGTCTAAAACAGTGTCTCTATACTTTCCCAAGGTTTTCCACTAGAAATCATGTAACTTCCTCTACCACCAGTAACACTCATCTACTGAATTAACCCTCCACCAATCAACTAGGTTGGTCTACAAATCCATAATTTCCCAATCCACATGTAGATGATGATCGGGTTACATAACTGAAAAAGGTAAAATAGGAATTCCTAAGCCCAAGTAGTATGGAATTTTATTCAAGATTTATTTTAAATCATTTAACTCCTTTGTTACCCATTTCAAATTACCTAAAATAACCCAATTAAGACCAGAAAACAATTCATTATGATGAATGTACCATTCATATGGTCTCTACCCTACATACGGTGTAGTCTCACTTAGTTATTAGATAGGTTGAGACTCCTTTCATCGAATCATGGGGGGCACAAAAATCATGTGTCCTAGCTAGTCTTCCCTGGCCTATGTCCCACACCAAGGTCACCTAACATTGTTTCCCTACCAACCCATGTAATCTTCATTGTTCCTAACTAAAAACTTCATCCTATCTCTCAAACATCACCTCTAAAACAATTCTGTCATGACCCTCTCCCTCCAAAGATTCCCCTTCTAAGCTGGAAAGCAAGAAAGGTGGATAATGACCACCGAGCCCCGTCTCTAGTAGGACCTGGGGTGGAGAAAAGCAAAAAGGGTATTAAGATTTCACAATGTGGGAGGTATTTCCCTTTATAAGAAAACAATTTCCATAGATAAGATGTATCAACCTCAAAACAACTCAAAGAGATATGTAAAAGAATTACCAAATCCATCCCACATGCATGTTCAGAAATAAAACAATTAAAAATGAAACAAAAATCCAAGGTATGTACTAAAAGAAAAGATAAGAAGCGACACAACAACTATCCTAAATTCTGAGCTACTAATTTCTAGCATGGTCCATGTAGTCTTCTTGGAAACATGAAAACATTTTTATATATGTAGAGTGAGTATACAAGTGTACTCTATAGGAAAAATGAAAGTCCCTCATGCACAAGTGGGAGAAGAATACTAATTCTCCCATGATAAAATTTGAGAACCAACTTCACTTAACAAAGAATAATAACAATCCCCACCTCACCAAGGAACACTCACCAAATAACGCAAGTCATGTAAATTAATATAGTAAGCATGTCGATGATATTGTACCCTGCACCAAATTCATTCTAATTAGCCACTCTCACACCCTAATGTAAAATGACCTTACACTCCCACCTCTTCTAAAATTACCACATCACAACCCAAATGCACACACCTGGTCCTCACATCTAGTCCTATCACCTGGGAAAATAAAGATCATCACATCATGCCTGCAGACACATGGGCCACACACCACATCACATCCCACCCACAGACACATGGGTCTCATACCACATCACATCCCACTAGGAGACACCGGGGACTCAAAGCACATCACATATCATCCCAAATATACCTGGGAAAACACAACTCATATCATCCCTAAGACACGTGGGAAAACACAACTCACCTCCAAACAACTGGGGCCTACAAACCATAACACGGTGAAAGAATCTTGGGCTATCACCACCGGAAGAGGGGGTAGGGAAGAGTGGGTGGCCGGCCATCCATCCTCCCATCAAGGTGTTTGGGAAACGAACCTTCTCCCATGACAATGGGGGTGTTCAACCCATGGTTCTCAACTGGGGTGGGGTGTGCATAGAAATCACAAGGAAAATACATGTAATACATATATGTTACAAAACACTCAAGACCAACCAATGGGTTTCATGTCAACTGCTGCCTCAATTAGTATCAACATCTGTCACTTAAAAAGTTGATAAATTAAAGAAACTTCACAAATCTATTTCTCTCAACACCCATTCATTTCATTATTTAGATTTAGCCATAATAAATCGTGCAACCCATTGTTTAAATTTTCATTAAAAAACTAATTCCCATTTAAAAATACTACTCATGTCATCTCAATATTATTAAGTATTTATGTTCTCAATCACTATCCAAGAAAATAACAAGTATAGAACACAACAAGTCACAATGAAAAGGGCACACAGGGGAAGAAGAAACGTGTTAAATTAACCCACTTCATATTTCGACTCAATTTAATTCCCATTCTTGTAATAAAAAAACCTATACTAAGACACATAGTGAATCTTTTGGCATGAAACTCATGGAGAAACTCTGGGTGAATTACCCATACCAACCACTTCCATCATCATTATTCAATTTCATTCTGCCCAATACATTATCTCAATAGATAAAACCCCCAACTCACATCTATAATTAGAAACACATATCATCACAACTATAGCACAACCATCACAAAAATTATTGGGATCCCTACTGCACAACACTACCCATCCATTCCACAATCAATCAATATCTCAAATTGAGATTCTATTATTCCTTATGAACCACCGCACAACACATAATGGTGCTCCCAACCGTACCACCACACAAACCAAAAAATACATATTCATATTTAACATGCCATCTATTCTTTAATAACACTTGTTAACTTAAAGGGTTGTCATGGAAATATTTTGATCCTGGGGAATCCATTTATTAGCTGAGAGAATGTGGATAACCGATTTCATAACAATTGTTCGACTGAAAAACAAACATCATGAATTCTGGAATCGTTACACAGTGCAAAAACAAAGACCTAAAACAGTCATGATTTTCAGTGTGGTGTTTAGCCCGTATAATTCACCGCAACAACCCAAAAAAAAATAACAAGTAGTTCATACATCACTTATCCCCAAACTCACATATTGGCCTTAAACGGATCCATTCATCATTATTAATTTTTATTTATTATATCCTCATAAAGGATACATCCATACACCCACCCTGTATGATACACAAATAAAAGAGAGATGAAGTGATCCCTAACTCAAAGAGCATAGTATTATCACTTCCTTATTGTGCTAAAATAGGGGGTGCGCATTCAAGAATAGTCTCCAGGGAATACATGATCCAAAAATGTGAAACACAACCACATGTCCCCTCATAGAAGGAATAGGAGCACACTAAGAGGAAATGGGAGCATATAAGGAAAAGAGGATATTGGATTTATAAAGGCTAAATCCTATATCAACGAGAGAAATAGTTTTTAAAATCCATTAAAGGAAGATCTTGACCAAGACCATGATGTTTGGAAGTCAAAGTAAAATTTAGGATTTTATAAGATAGATACGATTGTAAACAGATTCAAAAACCATTAAATATGGTATTAAACTCATTTCGTGTAAAATTAAATGTTACAGGGGGAAAACAAGAAAAATTAGAGAATTATGGAATTTTGAAAAACTATTGAAAAAGGAGTCACCAGTGGATGATTCAATAGTGGATGAGTCACTATTGTGAGCAACCAAAGGATGAACTAAAGGTGAAGAGATACTTGTGTGAGTCACCGTTTGGTGACCTACCGGTATGAGATACTGGTGTGACTTGCTGATGTGAGTCACTGGTGGAAGCAATGATCTGTGAATCGCCATCATAAAATCCACTATCACGAGCTACCAATGTGAGCCACTGTTAGGACCAACCATTGTGACTCACAAATCTGACTCACCAGTCCTGGCCCACCAATGGATGAGTCACCAATCCGAGCTACTGGTGGATGACTCACCAGTGTGTTTCACCATTGTGACTCACCATCGTGAGCTACCAGTGGATTACTGGAATTTTCGAAAACTCATGAAATGGGTCAATGTGACCTCCCAGAACACTTAAAACACTAAATTTTTCAAATTATTGAACCGGAGAGGTCCAGTCCATTATAGGAACCATCCAAGATACATCACACCACATGGTTACCTCGCATGGTTTCTACTAACTGTGTGAAAACCATTCTCCACCTATAATTACCCTAACATTTATAAATTAAACTCACTTTTGATTGGTTAAATTTCTTCTAGTTATACAAAATACTTAAACTACTTTGGTTCTTTTGAACCGATATAGACTATAGAATTTAAAAGACCATTAATCATATTAACCATTCATAATATATCCATTGTATAAGGATTGTTAATATTATTATAAATCAACGGTTTTGGTAAAATCTAATTGACATAGAAAAAATAAGAGATGGTCTCAATGAGTATAAGCATGCCCTATGAAGCCCAATTATCAAAGATTATGAGGGACATTGCATCATTGGCATTTTCAATTAACCAATCCAAAGATGGAATTCAACATCCAAATCATGAATGAATCAATTTATGGGAGAATTTCAAGCTTTATGAGATCATTCTACAAACCATTTTATTCAAACTACCCTAGGAAATTACTAGCATATCACACTTTACCCTTAGGGTGAATTCTATTATAATAAGGATTGTGTATCTAGATCCTAGTATTAATAATTTTTAAATTTTCATCTTAATGAAATAATTATTATGTTTATCACTTTTTATTATTACATTATCAATGATTATATAGTATGTTTGATAAAAATTATATTTTTATTCAAAGAAATCAAAAGTTTATTTTTGTGAAATAAATAGTTTCAATTAAGACGCACTTATTATATATTCAATATTTTTTAAATAAAATATATTTTAATAAAATATTCTTATTATATAATAATTATTAAAATATAAATGGTAATATTATTTAATAAAGTCCAATTAAACTTTTATAAGGGTCAAAATGTGAAAAATATCATAAAAACTAGTATTGTTCGGTAAATAGGGATTTTTATTTAAAAGTGAAAATTATAATATTTAGAAAATTATTTTTATAAAATAAATATTATTTTCTTAATCAAATAATCAAAATTATTCATTGATTAATTTCAATAATTTTCTGAGATAGTTGAATATTTTGGTCAAAATTAAATACTATATAAATTTATGGTTTGTATTTTAACATCATAATAGATCAAAAGTGATGTAATAAATTACATTGAATGAGTGAACAACAAACTATATATTTCCCTTTAAAATAATATATTTTTGATGTTTTTTTAATTTTATAATACTTTAATGAATCCTTGAAAACCTATATTTCATTTTGTGGTTTTAAAAAAAATTATTTATAAACAAGACTCACTTACACATCACCAAGGGTATTATTTTAATATTTAGGTTATTGGACTTGTAAAATATTTAAAACCAATCCCTTTATGTAGAAACCATTGTATGTTTTTTGGTTTTTATTATTTTATCATATGAGTCAAAACCAAAATTTGGAAATTAATAATGAAATCCCCTCTCTTCCACTATAAATATTCACCCAAACACCCACTATGCTTCACTAAAAACCCATTGATATTGAATTTCCTCTCTTTATCCCTTTATAAATCACACCTAATGTTTTCCCAAGATCTTATGAACCTTATATTAATATTTTATAAGCATTCTCATATGGTAAAGGATCCTCTCCTCAACCTTTTTATTTCAATAAATTTATTTGAAATAAGCCTTTTGATTTAAAAATTTTCAAGTTATAATGTGTTTCTACACATATCATGTCTATCCATATTATTTCACAGTAATTAGATGATAGATTTCACTCTCATTAAACCCCCCCCCCCCCACCTTTATCTTTTATATACACATGCCTTGCTATCGAAATTATAAGGTAATTTTTCCATGGAAAACATTTGTATAGTGAATATTCAACCCAATTTTCACTCAAGGGTATTCAAATAGATGCACCTAAACAACATTTATTTTGGAATTCCATGTATTTAACCCACCCTCATTAATCATGGGATTAAAATTGAAAAAATCATTCCTTATGTTGTATGATCTATGGGGCACTCAAATGCACCTACATGATATGGAAGTGAAGGGTGAGCCTAGAATTTTATAGCCCTCCAATGAATTGGGTAATATTTTTATCTCATGATATTCCATGTATGGTGTAAGAGATATTATACAAAGTACACTATATTATTATGTCTTATCGGTTATCCTTGAAGTATTCTTATGATTTCATTTTTTATGTTATTTCCACATTATTATGTTGCCTTGATGTTATCATATTATATCATGATTCATTGTTCATGTTTATGATTCTCACCCCATTTATTTCACCTTGATATACCCCTTTACTAACTTGTATTACTTTTATAATGTTATAAATTTATTATTCCCTTACTGAGCATTATGGATCACCCATTTCTAATGTACGTCTCAAGGTTACCCCATGTAGTATCATAAGATCAATGGACTTTAAGTGTATGTTAAGAAGTTTTAAATAATGTTCTCGTGTCCCAGTTTCATGTTTTTTTTATGTATCTATTTACCCAAAGTAATTTTAATTTTTGGAGTTTCTATTATGTGTGAATTTGTGTAATAAATCATTAATTAAGGTTTATTAAAGAAATGGGTTTTCATAGTGGGTATTAGAGAATGGTCTAGTAAATTTTCATAATTAGGATTATAAAACCTTAGGGAAAGATTTATAGATAATACTAAACATAGGAAAACATCCATAAATTATGGTAAATTATAGATTAAGTGGTTTTCAAGCAGAAAAATCCATATTTGGATACAACAAGTAGATATGGCTCTAGAACAGTTCAACCTAGGGGTAATAACCCCGAAAAGGGTGAATTGGGTATTTAATCGATCATTTCTTAGTACAAGATAAATACGCCTTTCTATAGAAATTTTTTCAAACTCCTAAGGTAAATGATTTTTTAAATTTATATGCTCTTTATGAACCATCATTAATTGAAAAAAATTCCCATAAAAATTCTGAATTATGAAATAGACCATGGATTACATTGGTTGAAACCTAGAAATTCATAAGTTAAGAAATTTATATCATATATTTGTTATCTCTTCACTATTCATAGATTCAATTTTATTTGTTTAATAGTTTGAAAATTATTATCCCTAATATTTCTTTTATTTTACTCAATGGATAGAGAAAAGAGGAATCGAGTAAGAACCCAATGTGATGGGCAATATGATGATCAACCAAATGAAATTCCCAACCCAATGGGTGTTGGATTTGAAAACTTCATGATAATACTTACTCAATTGACTATATTTTGAAAAAACAATTATAAGGAAAACCCACATCACCCTAAGAAATAGAAAGTTTTAATTGTGACCTTTATATGAAAATGTCCTCTAACTTTTAGTGGATCTACAAGTCCCTTAATCACGGAACAATGGATTAAATCCATTGAATTTTTTTTCTCCATCCTTCAATTCTATTATAAATAGAAGTTTGCATTGGCTATTTATCATATATAGGTATAATTTGATCAATGGAAGATGTTGATAAAAAAATATGAAGCCTAAGGAAGAGATCGAAGTGATTGATTGGAAATAATTCCAGATAATATTTTTAGATAAATATTTTCCTCACACTCTCTCACTAAAAATAGAGAGGTATTTATTTAGACACAAGAAAAAAGATGAAAAATACATTAGTTTTTATAAGTATAACTTTAAAATATATTCAAAATATACCTTCATCATTTTCATTAACCCAAAAATTAATGTTTACCACTTATTTTTTGGGATAAATCTAAGTCTGTTAAATGCTTTGGAGATTTAAGACCTTGATATTTATGTGAAAATAGTCTGATGTGCCCTAAAAGTTGAAATGTATATCAATGAATATCATTGGTGTCATGGGTTCTCAGATAGGAAGTGTATAATGTAGTTTAATTATGGGTGAAAAAAGGTGAAATCCCATAATTTAAAAGAAATAACATCCCACTTGTCAAAATTATAGGAAGAGGAATACCATAAATTGATTGAAGAAGAAAAGGAAAGTATTTAGGTTTATAAGGAAGGGAATCTTGTTGGATAATTTCAATGGTAGAAAGCCAAAAATTTGAAGAATGAAACTAATGCTACATTTAACCCTCATCCTTCTTTAATATGTTTCAGTCATAATAAATAATGATACTATTCAAATCAATTCACTAAGGCAAGGGATATTAAAGATAACTGATGAAAATAACATCTATGACCTAGAGACAAGGGAGATCTTTTTCTATAACAACTACTTAGATGGATCCTAGAAAATATATGGTGATAGGTATGCTGCTTATTTATTAAAAAAAATTTAATGTACTATTTGATTCTAGTTTTATGGATTCTTTAATATCATGCAAGTTTAGTAGAACCATTCAAAAACCACCACAAAACATGGAATTGGAGTTAAAAATGAAAATTTAAAATGAAAGAATTATTTCATCTTAAGTATATAACTTCTCCCATTTCTATATTTATGGTTTGAACTTCCTAATGATCCTTGTGATACCATTAGCATAATTTGATTTAATTTTGGGTATGTATCGTTTTTCATTATATGGAGAAAACAAAAAATTCTAGGAGAAGGAAATTTCCCATCATATCAAAAATCATCCTCTGATCTTATACAATTGTAAGGAGGAGGTTGAATCTCCATTGGTATAATCATATAAAGTATAGATATAATTTCCTTATGATAAATCATATCTAACTCAAACAATTGTGACTAATGAAAATATCATCATTGATGACATTCCCATTATAAGGGAATAGACTGATGTATTTTCTGAAGAATTATATGGTCTTCTTCTATGCCATGAAGTTAAGTTCTAGATGGGAATTATACTTGGATTGTTTCTAATATCCAAGAATCTGTACAAAATTTTCACTAATGAACTTGAAGAGATGAAAAAACAACTATAGGAGAATTGGCATAAAGGGTTTATATTCCCAAGTGTTTCACCATGTGGTGCACTATCCTCTTCATCGATGTGAAGGAAGGGTAGATATACCAATAAATTTATTATCATGAGATCAACAGGATCATGATAAAGAAATATTATACTTCACCATGGATTGATGAATTTTTTTATCATCTACATAGAGCCGAGTACATCTCTAAGACAAATATCTGGTCGGTAAATTACCAAGTCATGGTGAAAAAGGGCTATATCCCCAATACTTATTTCAATACATTATATGGGAACTATGAGTTCATAGTGATTCTATTTAGATTAACTAATACTCCAAATATCTTCATGGACTTAATGAATACAGTCTTTAGGAATTACCTTAAAAATTATGCAGTTGTCTTTAAAAATGATATTCTTATCTACTCTAAAAGAAAGTGGAGACATCAAGAGTATTTGAATGATGTGTTGAATACCTTAAAACAAGAAAATTTATGTGTGAGGTATAGTAAATGAAATTATGGGATATAGAAACATTCAGGGGGTATGTTATCACAATAATGTGTATATTTTTGTATCGTTAAAAAATAATTGCAATTGAAGGATACACTAGACCAACATATGTGATGTAAATCCATATATTCCTTGGATTATTAGGGTATTATCATCGATTTTTGAGAAAATTATCATGATTATCAAGATCAATAACCAAAATGACTTGGAATTGAGTGAAGATTATATGGACTGATGAATGTGAGTAAAGCATTAAATAGATTAAGAAGAGGCTGATCATTTTACCTATGCTCACATTACCAACCAGTGTAGAAGGATTTGTGATCTAAGGTGATGAATCTAAAATGTTATTGGTTTTTGTACTCAATAATGATGAAAAAATGATAGCCTATACCTCCAATAAATTAAAGATCCATTATAATAACTTTAAAATTCATTATATGGATTTTTTATGTAGTCATTTTTATATTGAATATTTTGAAACATTGTCTCTATGGGGAGAAGTGTGACATTTATACAGATAATAAAATCCTTAAGTGTTTATTTAAATAAAATTATTTAAATATATTTCAACTAAGTTTGTTAAAGTTGATCAGGAATTATTTTTTTTCAATATATTACCATCCTCTAAAGGAAAACAATGCTACTAATTCTCTAAGTAGAAAATATACTACAACACTATCTATGATGAGGATTGAAATAGATATAATCTTTTTAGACATAAAAATAATGGGCATATGAACAATAAAAGGATCTGTATCCTACCTTATAGAAATAACTTCTCAACCATATATTCATTATAGGATCAAGGAGTCCCAGAAAGATGATGAGGTGCTATAGAAAGAGGTAGTGAATATTCTAGAGTTTAAATTTTCTAAATATGGAGTTATAAGGCTTGGAACCAAAATATGTGTCCCATAAAAACCATAACTGAAGTGGGACTTATGGATGATGTGCATAGATCATCCTTCTCTATTCATCTTGGAAACACCACGATGTTTAGGGATCTAAAGAAAAACTTCTTTTGGGATAGCATGATGAGGCACATTGCCAAATTTTCATCTCGATGCTTGGTATGAAAACAAGTCAAGGCTGAATTAAAGAAGTATAAGGGTATGAAGTAACCATTTATTATACCTATATTGAAATTGGAAAAAATAACCATGTACTTCATCATAGGATTTCCTAGGATATCTAAAGGTAATTACATTATCAGGGTATTCATCGGTCACTTTACAAAGTCATCACTTTTAATTACTATAAAGTAATATTCATCTCTTGGAAAACTCACCAATATATAAATAAGGTAAGTGGTAAGACTCATAGAGTATGACTCTCTATTGTATCTAATTGATATCCAAGGTTTACCTCAAGATCTTGGAGAAGCCATTAGAATTTGTTTGGAAATAGATTTTAGTTTTAATACTTCTTATCACCCATATACGGATGGTCAGTATTATAGAACCATAAAAACTCTAAAGTATTTTCTAATTTCTTGTGCAATGTATTTCTAAGGATGTTGGTATCAAAACGCTTATCTGAGTGGAGCTATCATATAACAATGGTTTCCATTCGTTCAATAAAATGGAACCTTATGAGGCTTTTTATGGGAATAGGTTTTAGACTCCAACATGTTGTGATGAAGTTAGAGAGAAGTGGCCTATAGGACGTGATATTATCCAATAAATGACAGATAAGATTCAAACCATTCAATATCCTATGAAATATAAAAAAAGTAGATATAAAATATATGAAAATAATCATTGATGTGGCCACAAATTTTAGGTTAGAGATAATTTTTTCCTTCACATATTATTACCAAATAAAGTCTTGAGGTTTTAAAATATGGGAAAGTTTAGTCTCCGATACATATATCTATTTTAGATCCTTGATCACATTAGTGTTATGGGTTGTCGACTATCACTCCCACCTAACTGATGTCATGTGAATGATGTGTTCCATGTATCCCTCTTGATAAAGTACATAATAAACCCATAATTTGTATTAAATCCAAATGTGGTACCCTTGGTGAATGATCTTTCATATGAGGAGTAGATGGGGAATATTGTAGACCTTAGAGATAAAGTTCTATAAAACAATACAACTCACATAGTCAAAGTTTTGTCGAAAACCCACATGTTCAAGGAAGAAAATGGGAAATAGAAGAGGTGACGAAACAGAATTACCCTAATATAATTTAGTGTATAAAATGGAATTTCATGGAATAAATTTTTGAAGGGAGGAATAATGTAACAACTAAAAATTTTATAAATGAAATTCCCATTTCATTGAGTAAATTATTTATAGTTATAGAAAACACATGCAATACTTTGGTTCTTTTATACTAATATAGATTTTTGTATTTAAAATACCATTTATCAAATTTACCGTTAAAAATATAGTCATTGTAAAGTGACCATTAATATTAGTATTTATTAAGGTTTGGGATAAATTTTAATTAACATAGATAGAATAAGTGATGGTCTCGATCAGTAGGATCACACCCTATGAAGCCCAATTATCAAAGCTCCCAAAGGAGTTAGAATCACTAGTATTTTCCCACCATCAATCCCAAGATATAATCCAATAATTGAAGAATAAAAAAACAATTTATGGGAAAATTTTAATCTTATTGATATCACATCCCAAACCATGTTCGCCAAACCACCCCAAGATTGTTCAAACATCACACGCCTTACCCTTAGGATGTATGTTAGAGTAATAAGTGGTTATGTATCTAGACCCTAGTAGTATGAATTTTTTTATTTTACAATGAAATAAATAAGGATTAAATGTATCCCTTTTATTATTACTTTATCAGGATTATATAATGTGTTTGATAAAATTTATATTTTAACATGGAGAAATCAAAAGTGTATTTTTGGGAAATATATAGTTTTAATTATGACACTCTTTGATAAATTCAAGATTTTTTGGAATAAATTATATTTTAATAAAATATTATTATTAAATTATTATTATTTAAAAATAAATGATATTATTTTTTAATGAAGTGTAATGAATGTTTTACAAGTGTTAAAAAACTGTTAATAATTTAAAAACAAGTAGTTTCCTATAAATAGGGTTTTTTATTTAAAAGTTAAAATTATAATATTTAGAAAATTATACATATAAAATAAATATTATTTTTTAAATAATAATTTCAAAATTATATAATTTATAATTTTCAATAACATTTTATTTTTTTCTAAGACTGAAGAATTTTTGGGTAAAAATTAAATCCGGTATAAATATATGGTCTGTATTATGATATCATAAGGGCCCAAAAGGGATCTAATAAATTACATAAAATTAATCCATGACCAAATATATGTTTAACCATTAAAATAATTTATTTTATAATTTATATTTTATTTTTATAATCCTTTAATGAATCATCCAAAACCAATATTATATTTAAATGTTTTAAAATCAATTTTTGATAAACGTGACACACTTCCACGTCACCAATGGGATTATTTTAATATTTTAAGTTATTATAGTTATAAAATATTTATAACCACTAAACCTTTTGATAACCCATGGGAAAAACAATAGTAGGGTTTGTGGTTTTGATTACTTTATCACATAGAGTCCAAAACCTAAGTTTGGAAATTAATAAAGAAATCCCCTCTCATTTTATATAAATACCAACACAACCTCCCACTCGTCATACCTAAAACTCCACTGATCATGAATATCCTATCCATCCCTCTCTCTAAATCCCACATAAAGTTTCCTCGAACTCTTTAGAATCTCCTTTCAATCTTTTATAAGTGCCCCCTCAAGGGAAGGGATCATATCCACTTCCTTTTTATTTCAAGAACTTTATTTATGATAAGATTTATATTTACAATTATTCAAGTTTTATTATGTTTTTATAAAGAATTTTAATTTCATTATTATTACTATGTAATAATATTCAAACTTTCACTCTCATTAAACCTTCCATTGAACCTCTATGTGCACCCGTTATACTGCTAAAATTATCCAATTATTTTTTCCCTCCAAACTTGTGTATAGTGAATACCAATCCCCATTTCCACTAAATGGTATTCACCTTGATGTAGTTATCCTTAATTTATTGGATAATTCTATTTATATAAACCATTATCGTTAATCATGGGATTAAAATTTATGAAATACATACTTATGTTCTATGATCTCTATAGCACACAAATTCATGTATATGGTAAGAAAGTGATGGGTCGACCCAAAATTATACATCCCTACAATGTGTTCGGTAATGTTTTAATCTCATGAGATTGAATTTATGGTGAATGGTAGGCTATCCTAATCACCCTATTTCATTATGTCTTAGTGTTTATACTTGACTTATTATTAGGATGTCATGTTTCTTATTGTTTCTACATTCCTATGTTTCCTTGATGTTATAATCTAATATCATGGTTTGATGTTCTTGTTTATGATTATCACCCCCTTTATGTCACCTTGATATACCCCTTTGATAAAATGTATTATTTCATCATGTTATTCTTATATTATTCCCTTACTGGGCTTTATATCTCACCTCTTTCTTATGTACATCCCACGGTTAACCCGTGCAATATTAGAATATATGTGGATTTTAATAACTTGTTAAGGTGTTTTGAATAAGTTCCTTGTATCCATAATTTAAGTTATTATGTTTGGAATCTAATTACCCAAATACACTATACCTTTTAATATTTTTTAGTTTTATTATGTGTTTCTTGATGTAATAAACCATGAATTAAGTCATATTAAATACATGGGTTGGAATACCACCAACCTAACACATGAACACAAATAGGTATGTCTCAAGGTTCCTTTATGCCTCACATCAGTCTATATGTTACCTATGAACATTAAACATTAATGCTCAAAAATTAATTTAGGAACCCTCTATATATGATTACCGATACAACTTGGACTAAACTATGCACTCTAACCCATACACAAAAAAGAAACCCCTATACAAGGGTCATGTTTATGATTTTAAAAGATGTAAAATGATCATGTACAAACCAAGTAAAGATAAAGTGTTTATAAAATTTT
Organism: Viscum album; assembly: GCA_963277665.1. Lineage (NCBI taxonomy): Eukaryota > Viridiplantae > Streptophyta > Magnoliopsida > Santalales > Viscaceae > Viscum > Viscum album. The sequence continues at coordinate 281,352,722 of OY728152.1, forward strand.
ATCATTCAATCCAGAAACATATAAAATTTTAAAAATACACCAAATAAAATTAAATAATTTAGAAACATTAACACATGGTGTTAGAGGGTGAATTTTCAATAATTAAAGGAGATACTTAACTTAGAGTTTCCCAGGAATTATTGCATGTTCATTTCATGATTTATTAAAATATTTTTATATTAATTGTGATTGTTAAATGTTATTTTATTATAACCATTTTCATGGATGGAAAATTTATTCATTAAAGGCTTATTAGATACTTGGTTTTCATATGAATGGGGTGTATATAATGTTAATAGAGAAATCATTATAAGTTTTTATATGAAACCTAATATATGAATCTCAATGCACATACATATCATGTTTATCTTGATTTATAGGTTATAATGATATTGTTTCATTGGATTAGATAGAGTATTAGTGGTTAGATTTTTATTACTAGTAGAGGATATGTCATTGGTTGTTGTTTGGACATTTTTATAACTTTGTTTTGGTATTGTGGAATATTTTTATTATTGTGGTATGTAAGTTTTAATTTACATTTATATAGTTCCATTACATAATATTTTATAGGTATATGGTTATCTTTTATGTTGAATTGATAAAATGTTCTCAATGCTATATTTCATAGGTTTTATTATTATTACTAAGACTTTTTCTGACAAGGAACATCACCAAGCTCATAGTAACATTCTGGTTTAGCTCAAGATTATGTGCGGGACATATTGGGATTTCATATGTCCTGAAGGATATATTCTATGTTTTTTGAAACATTTTAATAAATTTTATTTTCATTTTGTTTTTTGTTTTATTTATTTATTTACTGTACTTTTTTATATATGATTTTATTTTAAGATACATGGATATTCTAAATTTTTACACTTTAATTAATTCCCAAGATGAATATATTTTCCTCATTGATAATGAAATGATGTATACAATACTAAATCATGATAATTATTTTTTAAAACATTAAATAGGAAGTTCTCTTATGACTACCTTTATAGTAAGTCAAAATTTAAAATGTGGCCTGAAAATACAAAACATATAACCACCTTGTTGTATATAAATTTTAAAAAATGTTAATTTATTTTATTCAAAGTATCAATTAAATTTATTACCGATTAAATATATTCCTGAAAATGAAAACCATATTGTGTGTATAGATAATTTATATAACATACCAATGTGAATCAACTTATAATTTCACCTAACATGGCCTATCATAATACTGGAAGTGTGTTCCGGATCACCGTAGGCTGGTGAAAATCACCCTGGTTTCATAAAAATAAAAATGGGAATGATTTCACCAAAAAAATGACAAGATAGAAACAATCATAGTATCATAGAAGATGTTTAAGAATACATCATATTTTAAAACAAACAACCCATAAAGGTAACACCCAGTAACTAGAAAACAATGTAAATAAGAAAAAAATAAAATACCATAAACATTGAACCCAAATAAACCCAATGGTCCATCTCTTATTGACTATATGTCACCACCATATTAGCTTATTGGAAGGCAATGTGATCCAGGAGAGTGTGCATTTACATGACGCACTTCCCTTTTCTTGTATCTTGTAAAACCATGTCTAAAATTTACCAAAGGAAAAAAGTAGGGCATGAGAAATAAATCTCAGTAGGATACCACCAATGAATATATATAATATATATTTATAATAATCTATTAGTTATCATATAAAAAATTTGTCTAATTTTTTTTTAAAAGAAATCATTTACCCTTATAAAATCAACCTTTAGTTTTCTTTTCAAAAATAGTCTATATTCAAATAAAAAAGAAATATGTCATAATATATATCCAAAGGAATAAAATTGGTTTCAAGCATCAATATCCTTATCAAGTGGAAAAATAAGCATCCCAAATAAACATGTACATAATATTTCCACAAAGAACCAGAGGGAAATCCATGACACAACGGTTTAAAAACTAAGACACATAAAGAAACACTATCCAATATAAGTTAACCCTATAGTATAGGAAATTCAGCCCTCTAGTAAGGATCCCCACTAGAAACCATATAATTATGAACACCTACCCTAATGATAGAATTCTCCATAAAGTTTTTCATACATTTAGCTTTCCTGCATAACTCAAGGTCTCCAAATACACTATATATCATTATTACAATTAAAAAGACCAAACCCACTATTAATTAGACATTTTATTTAGAAATTTAATGCTTATACCATGCATGAAAACCCGTTTCTAATTCAAAACCATCTTTTATGGATTTTATCAAACACATCATGACCATAAAAATATATTTTTCAAAGAAAACATATTTTTAAAACACTTTTTATTGACACCAAATATCAAGACCATAGCCCATGAATATCAAAAATTGAAACTGATAAATAAACATCAAAGCAGTAAGTAACAATAACATAAGAATATTATGGTATGGACCTTAGGATAATGGCACCTGCCTCAAAAACAAATAAAACCACAATTTCTACCAGAAAAGTATTAGCAGAGGAAGAAATGGGATCTTAGAGAACCTATATCCAATAGAAAAAATGTTAATTCTCTATATTAATTCCAGATATAGTTTTATAGATTCATATTAAATCAAACACATGATGAAAAAGAGAATAAAATAGATTGGAAAGTATCTAACTCACTAGATTACAATTGAACGATATCCAAGTATTCAATTGACATCAAGATTCATTAATTAGAAGAGGAATGTATCCAAAATCATCATCCAGGGGATTCTAAATCAAATAAATTCATATTAGAGTTAAGAGGAAACATGAAACGTATCATGGATAGAAGTAAAAAATAAAAATATAGTCTAATAAATAATTCATCTCCCAAATTCACTTGACAATATCAAACTGGTTGACATAACAAGGTGATAACTTAATCCACCTCAATAAATGTCTATGTCCAAACCTAAGTGAAACTATAAAGAAAACACAATCACCTACCTCAAATTCCTATAGAAAATTATTTTGATCAACATATTATTTATGGAGACTCTCAACTCTAAATAACCTAATCCTAATCAACTACACAATATCCATTGTCTCTTAAATGATGCTTGATCCAACCATGGGTCATTTGTTAATCTCTACCCAAAAAAGAGTCCATATTCAAGGCCTCCCATTCAATTTCATAAATGAAAACATCCTGATTGGATCCTCATAACTATTTTTATAGGTAAACTCCTCTAAGTTTATATGTTTCTCCCAAGATCCACTAAAGTTTGGAACACATTACTGAATAATTTCTTCATGAATCTCGAGGGATCGCTCAGTCTAGACATTTGTTTGGTGATGGTATGTCATGAATAGATTCAACTAAGAACCCATAGTTATATACAATCCATCCACAAAAAGATATATAATTTGAGGGTCCCTATTCTAAATGATAGATGATGGAACACCATAGATTCTGAAAATCTCTCTCACATACAAGTTCTCAAGATCCACTACCTTTATCAACTCATTGATATGTAGGAAAAGAATTGATTTCAAGAGTTAATTAATAATCACCCATATAAAATAATTTACACAAGGAGTATAAGGTAGAAAATCAGGAATTCCATGGATATTTCATCACATTTCAATACTATAATGGGTAGGGTTACAACAGACCAGCAGGCCTTCGATATTCTATCATAATTCTCTGGCATGTAAGTCATCAGGACACAAAATCTGAAATTGATTGACTCATTCTCAGCAACCGTTAGTGGTTCCTATGGATATGATACATAATTATATATATAGGGACAAAATACCTGTTAAATAATTGTTTGTTATCCATCATTTCTTGCCTCATGTCTATTGGAACAACCATCCTTCCCTGAAAGCACAGACCCCATTGTGAGACCAAGACCACTCTCCCAAGGTCTCTCTACCATGAATAATTCTTATTAAGCATTGAAATTTCACATACTAAGCCTGTACAAGTTAAATAGGATCATCCATTTATGATCCATCCTGATAAAAAGATAGGAATACCTGTCTTTCATCACTCACATCACCCAAGAGAATCTCAGCAAACAAGTCCATCAAGCACCACTCTTCCACTGATTCCTTCACTTCCCGAGACAGTAACTGTTTTCTCAAAAGGTCTATAACCATATTTATATTCTTAGGGGAATATAAAATATCAAAATCAAAGGTATCAAGGTACTCCACCTAGCATGTTTTTCTCAGGTTAGGATCCCTCTAAGTGAAGATATTCTTCCGAATCTTATGGTCCAAATACACTATAAATCACTCAATGAAGAGGTAGTGGCACTGAGTCTTAAGAGTGTGAAGAACTAATGACAAATCAAGATCCGGAATGGTGTAGTTATTCTAATGAGAAAATAATTTATGATATCCATAAGTTACCAACTATCTTCCCTACATCAGAACATAATCCAAACATGTACCCAATGCGTCATAGAAATATATTATATCCCAAACACTATTGAGGAGGGATCAAGACTTGAGGTGTTGTAAATAAATATTTCAACTCCTTAAATGATTTTTGGTTGGGTAATTCCACTGGAAGGCTGGTGGTAACTGAATACCTCTAGGTGCTCTGCTAACCTCCACCACATAGCTGGTGACCCTTCACTAGCTAGTTGGTGGACTCCTATAGCCACCAACAAGCCCAAAACCCCCTCCTGACTTGCGAATGACTTGGAAACTAAAAAATAAAAATTAGAAAGAGTTATTTTACTTGATTTTATAAACTAGGGTGTTACAATTATCTCCACCAAAAAATATTAATATCCCCAAAAAGGCTGAAGTTCATAAACTCAAAAAGAGATAAGGCCATTACTAAATCATCAAGGTCTCAAGAACCCATGTATCATTTTTTTCTCTACCACACTACCATATCAATAAGACTAATTGGATAATATTTCTATGTATATCCTTATATTTTAAATCCACAGTCCAATTATACCTTTCAATAATTTAGGTGTCGAGTTCAATTTCAACATCCTCCCACATTATCACATGGGATGGATTTTACTAGTACTTTTTTAATTTTGAAACATGAAACACATCATATATAAAATTAAAATAATAAATTAAGTCTAATAAATAATCCACCTTCTCAAGTTTCTCCACAATATAAAATGATTGGAAAAAGCGAGGTGTTAACTCACCCTACTTCAGTAGAAGTATATGTCCTAATTAAGGTGAAAATTCAAGGAAAAGTCAATCTCCTACCTAAAATTATAATGGTTAATTAAATTGATTAGCATATGATTTTTAGTGTATCAAATCTATCACTAACATGATTATAATCAATTTTACAATATCTATCATCTCCTAAATCATGATCATTCTAACCATGGATCATTCTCCAATCTCTCACCCCTGGAATGTGGGTTTTTCCCAACACTTCCTGACCAACGGTTTATAAAAACCATTGGTAATGAATTGTTTTACCAATGGTTTCCTAAAACTGTTGGTAAATCACCTCCTAAGAAATATTTACCAACAGTTTAAAAAGAACTGTTGGTAAAAGGATGGTTTAGGGGACCTTTTACTAATGGTTCTAAGGAACCGTTGGTATAAGTGTGGCCCTAACATTTTTACCAACTTTTTTTAAAAACTGTTGGTAAATCTTTCCCCCAAAATTAACAGCAGCCCCTCCTCTCCCCCATTCATGAGACAAAACCCTAAACTAGAGCACTTCCACCAAATTTGCAGCAGCCCCCTCTCTCTCGGCAATCAAGCATCTCCTTCATCTTCATCTTGCTCCATCTCATCCAAGCTGCTGAATCTCCAACTGAATATCTACCCGACCCATCTGAAATTAGGTTTTTTCTTAAGTGGGACCTTTTTTTATTAAATTTTTTCTAATATTTCAGTTTTAGTTTTGATTTTTATGTGTATATGTTTTTGTTTATATTTTTATTTAACCTATAATTTCTTCATTTGAATCCATTTAATTAATTAAATCTTTAACCCTCCATCGAAGATGAAGGGATTTTTTCTCCGAAACCATAGAAAACCCTTTTAGATTTTTTAGTTGTCATTTTAATTATCACATCATTATATTAAAATGTTATATAAATAGACTGGATAGTTATAGACCTCTTGGTGGTCACCTACATGAATTGTATCTCACACATTGTTTGAGATGCCAATGGGTACCCAGATAAACTACATGATTATATGTTTAGATTAGGGGAATCACCTTCTTAAAGATTCATGACTACTCACATGACATAGGATGGATCATGTAGCAGATGATTGGGTTTTAGCTCAAGAAGTAAGGTAAAATTTTAGTATTTATTGAGCCTGTTGTATGTACTACTTACAACTAGTTGTAACTATGTTTTTATTCTTGATACATGACATACATTACCATCATTCGGTTTAGTAATTAGTTATTAGTTGGTATTACTGATTTGGTTATTTTCATCCATTTCCAATATTTTTCAATTTTTATCTTTCTTCCACTTTTTAACTAATAATATTAAAATTGTGCAACTTAGGTAATGAGGGAATAGTCTCCCCCCAGACACACCAAAGGATTTCACTATTAGTCAATAACATTTGGAATTTTGGTAGATGTGCTTCAGGCCATGTGGCCATCTGGGTTCGGGTCACTAATGAGTGGCATCCTAGTTTGGGACGTCACAATTCCCAGATATTTTTTTTATAGGTGTTTATAAATAAGAAATTTAATGAATGAACCATCCAACTAGATCGGAAACATTGAAACTGAATCATGTTTCTAGGTTATACCCAAGACATAAGTGCATCCTCATTCTTAGAACCACACCAACCATCTATGCCATAATTGACCCAATCATGGCTAGGAATGGACATGCTCTGTGTAACTCAAGGTTTCAATCCTAAGTAATAATGTACTCCAAGTCATTAGGGGTGGTAAAATAAATCCACTTATTATAAAAATCAATGTGATATTTATAATATGTAAACTGTCTCGTACCAAAAATAACTTCAACATTCTTAATATATTTGATCATGATATATCATTGATGTATATCACATACAGCAACTACAAGAAACATTGGTCTTTTCTAATAATGATCTATCCACTTCTAAAGGCTTGTATTAAGGCCCTAAAAATAGGGTAAAATATATCAAGAACCACAAATAAAAGAAAAAATGAGATCAGAAATAAATGAATTTGAATACCAAGTAGAACATTAGGGAACGAATAGCATTAATATAATCAAGTACATACCTATAACTATTATAGGTCCCTCTCCAAAATCAATTGGTACATGATTCAATGAATACACCCTACCAACCTACGATCTATGGACCCATACCTAAGATCCTTTAATCCATCGTTAAGGTGAAACTTGATGAGGCCATAACAACTTTTGATGTGATCCTCATCCTACTCATCATCCTAATCTCCCTGAATAAGTTAAATTATAATACTCATGTAGTCACAACAAGGACCTTAAGGATTATGTATTCCTTGATCAACTTCCAATATCTTACTGGAAAATCCTTGAATATAGGCATTAGAAATTTTGTATCTTATTTTCTTATATACACTGTCTTTTGTTGTGTTTCTTAATTTGATTCTCATATAGAGTAATGTGTCATTTATGATTTTATATAAAGTAAACAATTATCATTTACCTAAATATTTTTCTGATTTAACTTCAATATTATTGAATTGCATTGAAATGACTTATAGAAATTTTTTACACAATGGATAGAAGTTGGATGTATGAAACTGATTGAATTTCAACCGATTTTTGAAATAAGTTGAATATATTTTTAGATTTTTCATTTGACAAGGCTTTAGATAGTGGTCGCATACACTTCCCATGTTCTAATTGTGTTGGAAGACCTTGGTTGAGTCGTGATGTAGTTACCTATCATATAACCAAATATGGTTTCCAAACAAACTATTATGTGTGGTATCACAATAGAGAGAAAATGGAATCTCAAAATTTTTATGATCCAAATGATAGGACTGAATTGGAGAGTTTGATATATGAATGGTTTTCATTTATTCGGCATCATGAGAAGGAAAGGATGTCAAGCCAAAAAAATTTTGATACAAGCACACATAATGCGTCCAATAAAAATGATGATGTTGATAGGGTGAAAAATTTTAATGATGCTACGATGACTCCAGTATATAAGCAATGTGGTAAAATGAAAAGGTTGGAATTTTTAAACTGATTGTTTCATGGGAGAACTATTTATGGGATTTCAAATACTGCAATCGACTAAATTCTTACCTTCTTGAAGGACTTACTTCCAGATGATGAAGATATTCCCTCAAACCACTATATGGCATCGAAGTTAGTTGACGAACTTGGATTCTCAAAAAAATCATGTTTTCCTGAATGATTGCAGCTTATTTTGGGAGAAAACTGCTGAAATAAATGATTGTATCAAATTTGGAACCTCCCGATGGAAGCCAAAAGATGATGGAACACCATCTCGTGTTCCACAAAAAGCAATATGGAACTTTCAATTGATCCCCAGATTATAGAACATTTTTAGGTCTGATGAAATATCAGTAAAAATGTGATGGCATGACACCGAGAGAAAAAAAGAATAATAAAGAGTTGGTTCACCCTTTAGATGGATTTTCATGGTAGAGATTTGATGCTTGATATCCTAAATTTTCAGCTGACATGCATAATGTGAGACTGGGTATTTCATGTGATGTTTTTAATACATTTGGGCAGATGCTTACTTTGTACAGCACATTGCCGGTTTTCATACACATTTATAACCTTCCCCCTGGTTGTGTTGGAAAAATCCTTACACTTTCTTGATTATACTGATATCTAGCCCTTCTGATCCCAGCAATGATATAGATGTATACATGAAGCCATTAATAAAATAGTTGTAACTTCTTTGGGATGTGGGTGTTCCCTCATACGATTCATGTTCGAAAGACATATTTCAGATGTGTGTTGTACTTATGTGGACGATCAATGATTTTCCTTCTTATGCAATGTTGTCTAGATGGAGCACAAAATGAAAATTGTCATGCCCTGTTTGTATGAAGAATACTCAATTGAGAAGACTGAAATATCGTCATAGTTTTAGTTTTATGGGACATCGACGATTCTTTCCAATGAACCATCCATATAGAAACAATCATCGAAGATTTGACAATACCCTGGAGACTGATGATCCACCTCAGCGTATGTATGGAACTGATGTGCTTAATGAATTGAAAGATTTCAGTTATACATTGGGGAAGGGTGTAATGAAATCTAGAAAGAGGAAAAAAGTTTCCAATCCTACCTATTACAATTGGAAGAAGAAGAGTATATTCTTTGAGTTTTTGTATTGGTCAACCTACTTGTTACGTCATTACTTAGACGTAATGAACGTTAAAACAAATATATGTTAAATGTTTCTTTCAATTCTTATAAATTTAAAGGGGAAGATAAAATATGATTTATGATCTCAGCGTGACTTGGTAGATTGGGGGATCATACCAAAATTGCATCCTGTCTGTATCGGTGAAAATAAATGGCAAGTTCCATGTGCTTCTTATGTGATGACACCTGCTGAAAAAAATCAATTTCTGGAAGTGTTAGTGACTATTAAAGTTCATGATTGTTATTCAAGCAATATATCAAAATGGGTAAACAGAAAAGATTTGAAGCTGAAATATTTTAAGACTCATGATTACCACGTCCTTTTTCATGAGTTGATTCCAATATCAATTCGTCATCTATTTTCCAATAATGTAAGAGTCTCAGTTATTTGGTTTCACAATTTGTTTAGAGATATGTTTGCTAAGAAGTTGTCCAAATCCTTCTTGAAAAAAATGTTGGCAGAGACACCATTAATTTTGTGTGAGTTAGAGAAAATATTCCCTCCATCATTTTTTACATGCATGTTGCATCTGACTGTCCATATTCCTACTGAAATACTTCATGGAGGACCTGTTGTTTTTCATTGGATGTATCCAACTGAAAGAAACATGTACACATTGAAATCATATGTTCGGAACAGGAAATATATTGAAGGTTCTATTGTAAACAGTTACTTGGCTCAAGAATGTATGGATTTCTGCTCAATGTATTATTCGGATCTAACTACAAGAATAAACAGACCAATGAGAAATGAAGAAGAATAGTATAAGAAAATTGAACCCAGTTTTCCATCACTTCCTCAGACAAGAGGAATTCCGGGATCTTATACATTGACGACATTAATCCTTGAAGATTGATAGATGGCACATCGCACAGTGTTGTTTAATTGTGATTTGTTTGATGAGTATATCAAGTAAGTAAATTGTACATGTATCTCTTATATTATCTCTTGTAATTTTAAATATTTTTTAAACTTTTATTATTTTTATCTACAGGGAACATAAATAAATGATATATAGAAAGCATTGTTCATTATCTTTGAGAAGGAAAGAGACTTTTCATAGTAAATGGTTTTCTACTTGGTTTAAATTGAAGGTAAAAGTATTTCTATAATAAATAAATAAAAATAATATGTAATTAAGTTTACTATTTGTTTATATTTCAGGTATCTAGTTTTCTCGCAGACTCTATTTCTGAGGAAATAATAGCATTGGATTTTGGTCTTAATACCATGGTTCGTGCTTTTAAATCACTTGTGATCAATGGATACAAATTTATTATCACTGAACGAGCAGAAAACATGAGAACATATCATGATGGCGTTATGATAACTTCCACTACAGACTATTATGCCAGTTCATTGGATAATAGACCTCATTCTGAAAAAGTAGCTTATTATGGAGTTATGGAGAAAATAATAATTTTGTATTATTACTCGCATGTTTGAGTCACAATGATGAAATTTCAATGGATTGATTCAATGATGAGGCAAGGCACCGTTTTTGATGATTATGGATTTCAAGTTATTGACATGACTCGCACTCTTCCCATCGATGAACCATATGTATTGGCATCAACGGTGAAACAAGTTTTTTATGTAAAATATCATCATCATCCTAAATGCGATGTAATTATTGAAATAATTCCCAGACATGTTTTTGATGATAGTGAGGATGAAGTTGACAATATCCCTACTATAATTGGAAGCAATCTATTTATTACTTATGATGACTCCAATAGCTCAATTGTCAGAGTTGATTGTGAACCCGAAGTTGTGGTGCGAATTATATTGAATCATACAGTTGTGTTCTTGCCTACATGTTTCACCTACATCATTCAGAGTGTGTATCCTAGTAATTAACTTCAAACCGTAATAAATATTCTATTTCTTTATGTTTTCTTATCATAATGGTTTTTCTATATATATTTTTTTGGTTACACATTAGTTATCTGTTTCTAATTACTTCCATATTTGTTTTCATTGAAGGAAATGACACTCATTGAAGAGATGCGGCGGAAAAAGATGACAGAAAATAATAATCACATTACACAGATGGGAGTTCCTCCACTCATCCTTGTTGTGAGTATTTTATTTCAAATATTTATATTTCAATAACTTATAATATCATGTGTTTACTTGTGTGTTAAACTTTTTTTCAGGATCCACCCGCTAGGCGAGAGATATCTGATGAGGAGCCTGATATTTCTTCCAGTAAAAAGGCTAGTAATAGGAGGGGGTGGTGTCAGAGTTAGACGATCATCTGGTGGTCCCGATACTGAGTCCAGTGGTACGAGGGCTCGTGGTGCGAGAGTTAGACGATCCACTAGTCGTACCCAATTGGACTATGCCCTTACCACAGACGTATCTTCTACGCCCCATTTTGATTTTGTTGTGTCTTTAGGGACACATGGGATATTTAGGCCTATAATGTTTACACTACCAGTTGTCCAGATGTTTTTGCCATCATCTTTTTCTTCTAGTTCATTATCTTCGAGTTATTATATTCCACCATCTTCAACTCCTGGTCCCACATAGTATGTGGCTGAGGAGCGTACAATGAGGGACAATCCACCTGTACAAGGTATTCCTTCAGCTTCTGCACATCCAGTGATGCCCATTGATAAGACTACCATAGGTATATTTATATAACTGTAAACAATTTTTATACCAAAATTTATTTTTATTATAACTTGTACTGATATTTTTTTCTTTAATAACAGATTCATCTACTTATAGGAGGTGGGGGAGGGGGCATACTCACTTTTTTGTGATATGGAACCGCCATACATAGTTGATGGTTGAATACAATGATGATGGAAAGATGATTGATAAACCTGGGTGAGAATTTTGGGGTTTTTTAGCGACACTACCCAAATACTTTGACATCATTCCAGTCAGCCCTCTATCTTGGAGACATCTGCCACACGAAGTCAAGGATAATGTGTGGGCACAAATATGGGTAAAAAATCTATTGGATTTAATGTAGTATTTTTTGTATTTATATGAATTAATCTATTGGGTGTCAGCTTCAGTTTAACTTCCCTGATGGTGAGGGTGCACGACCAGCACGTTTAAAGGAGCGAGGAGAGATTTCGAGAGCCTATAAGAATGAGTTGTATGTTGGCTAGTGTGATAGAGTGGGTACAGAGTTTTAGATAGTACCTATCATGTATGACTTCCTGATAGAAAAATATCATCAAATGATTACCCATTGGGAAACTTCCAAATTTAAGGTATTAATCCCATTTGAGATATTTAAATGACAGTTTCCATATTTTTAATTAATATTATTTTATTTATTATTAAACATTATTTAGGAGTCTTATGGAAAAAAAACAAAAAAACATTGATTCAAAGAAATACCTCCAAACATTGGGGCGCACTACTATGTCAGATCATGAGAGGCAGCTGGTACGATATAGTTGTTTATAATTTTAATTTAGGAATTTCCCTTTTTATTGTTTCCTACTTAAATTAAGTGATTTATTTAATGTTGAATATATGATTATACTTGCACTTTATATTGTTTCAATGTCATTACAGAAAAACAAATTGAATATTGAAGGACATCTACCTCGAGAAAAATTGTTTTGCTCGAGTAGAAGGACAAAAGATGGAACTGCGGTTAATGAACCAACATAAGAAAAGATTGTAAGTTTTAATTTGTTTATTTAAAAGTTTAATATCTATTTTTAAATTTAATAATCTATTAATATTTTTAATAGGCTGCTTTAGAGGCCCTTGATTCCCAAGATCCTGAAATTTTTTGGCCACACGATCATTTATATCAGGTTTTGGGAGATGAGCACTCAGGTCGAGTACGCTGCCGACCTGGTAAGAATATAGTCCTGATGAGGTTTTGGCCCTCTCTAGGAATCCATTCTAGTACCACTAAGTTAGAACAGGTTAAGGAGCATGAACGACAGTCTAATAAAAGGGTCAAAGAGTTTGAAGAACAGGCTCAAACGAGGGAGAAAGAATTTTTGAAATTGATCAAAGATTTATCTTCATCACGTCCACCAGAGGCGAGCGTGGCTTGTCAGACATATATGTCATCGATGGGTGCATTATCCAATGCACCATGCGGAATTTCTAGTGGCAGTCTATATGATGATGTTCCTTGTGATAACTAGGATGTTGAAGAGGAAGATGTTGGGGATGATGTTGATGCTGAGATCGAGAGTGAGGATGAAGGTGAGGGAAAGGGCAAGGATGAGGATGAAGACGAGGGTGAGGACAAGGCCAAGGATGAGCACGGGGACGATGATGAGGATGACGATGAGGATAGAGATGACGGTGAGGATGAGGCTTATGATGATAGTGGTGATGGTGATGGTGATCATGGGCAGATTGATCCATTATGTTTTTGACGGGTATTTATGAATGATATTTATGAAATTTGATTTTTGATTTAATATGGATGCGTCATTCTATTTCAAATCCTAGCACACCCTGAACACAGCCATCACACCCCCCCTACCCTCCTCCTTGGACCCCGGACAGCCCCCCAAACAACCCCCCTGGACAACTCCATGGAGACCTCCCCGGATAGCACCCCCACCCTCCGCCCTGGACCCCAAAAATCCCCCCGAACCGCACCCCAGACAGCCCCCCGGACAGCCCCCTAGAGATCCCCCCAGACACCCCCCCCCCACCCTCCGCCCTAGACCCCGAATAGCCCCCCACCCTCCTCCATGGACCCCAGACAGCCCCCCAGACATCCCCCCCCACCCTCCTCCCGGGACGCCGGACAGCCCCCCATATTTCCCCTGGACAGCCCCCCCCCCCAACAGCCCCCCCTGGACCCTGGACAACCCCCAGAGAGAATTGTTCTCAAATAAATTTTTACCACCCATTGAAGGTGAACTTCAGGATGAGTTCCATTAAATGGGAAGACTATAATAACCTGGTATTTCACTATGGTATGGATATTTTTGAATTCAATATACCTCTTTTTTTTTACCAAATATGGAAGCCTAATGGTGTTATAATGGTTTATGGGGCTTCTAGGGCTTGTTTGGAGCTTGGAACCCTGGTTGGCATAGAAAAACACTATGCCTCACGGTTAGTAAAAATTTCAATTCCATCCCAAAAGGTATCTACCAACTATATAGGGATATATATTAGAAGAAATGTGAATTATTTTCCCTTACCATGTACCAAGGGATGTGCATCATGTACAATGTCTATAGTTTTAGTATATGATATTATCACTATTGTTGCATGATTTTCCTAACTGGCATACAGAAAACAGACCAAACGCATTCAGATTATGTTGATACTTTAGTAAAATGATACATGAGTCCTATGTGATGTGTAAGAGTTAGACCTATCTCAATCTGAGGCACAGTGTGGTCGGTATCACTCAAATTGTCTCTCTTTTGTTTAAAATGGACACCCTTTCAAGTAAAAACAACTAGCATATGGAAAACTGACCAAACATATTTGGATTGTGTTGATACATTATGAAAATTATCCATGGGTCATATTTGACATGTACAATGCAACCTCGCCTCAATACAAGACACGGTGTGGCCGGTACCACTCAAAGTGTCTCACTTTTATTTGAAATGGGCAACATTTTAAGTGAAAACAAAAACTGACATATGGAAAATGGACCAAACATATTAGGATTATATTGATACTTTATCACAATGATTCATGGTACATTTTTGACGTGTAGGATTCAACCCCACATCAATCGGAGGCACAGTGTGGCTGGTACCACTCAAAGTGTATCACCTTTATTTGAAATGATCAACATTTTAAGTGAAAAAAACAACTGGCATATGGAAAACCAACCAAACGCATTTGGATTGTGTTGATAATTTAGGAAAACTATCCATGGGAAATTTCTGACATGTAAGAGTCAACCGCGCATAAATCTGATGCACGGTGTAGCTGGTACAACTCTAAGTGTCTCTCTTTTGTTGAAAATGGACAATGTTTTAAGTAAAAACAACTGGCATACAGAAAACCAACCAAACGTATTTGGATTGTGTTGATACTTTAGTAAAATGATACATGGGACATTTGTGACATGAAAGAGTCAACCCTGCATCAATTTGAGCCGCAGTGTGGCTGGTACCACTCTAAATGTATCTCTTTTGTTTAAAATGGACATCATTTTAAGTGAAAACAACAACTGGCATACGAAAAACCAACCAAAACATTCGGATTGTGTTGATACTTTAGGAAAATGATAAATGGGACATTTATGATGTGTACGAGTCAACCTTGCATCAATTCGAGGGATGGTGTGGCCAGTAACACTCTAAATGTCTCTCTTTTGGTTAAATTGAACATCATTTTAAGTGAAAACAACAACTGGCATACGGAAAACGAACCAAATGTATTCAGATTCTGTTGATAATTTAGTACAACAATACATGAGTCATTTTTGATGTCTACGCGTCAACCCTACCTCAATCCAAGGTGTGGTGTGGCTGGTACCACTCAAAGTGTCTCACCTTTATTTGAAATGATCAACATTTTAAATGAAAACAACAACTGGCATACGGGAAACCGACAAAACACATTCGGATTGTGTTGATACATTAGGAAAACGATCCATTGATCATTTGTGACGTTTATGAGTCAACCCCGCCTCAATATGAGGCACGGTGTGGCCAGTAGCACTCTAAGTGTCTCTCTTTTGTTTAAAATGGACAATGTTTCAAGTAAAAACTACTGACATACGGAAAACTGACCAAATGTATTTGGATTGTATTGATACTTTAGCACCACAATGCATGGGTCATTTATGATGTGTACGAGTCAACCGAGCCTCAATATGAGGCCCGGTGTGGTTGGTACTGCTCAAAGTGTCTCACTTTTATTTGAAATGGACAACATTTTAAGTTAAAACAACAAGTGGCATATAGAAAACCAACCAAACGCATTCGTATTGTTTTGATACTTTAGGAAAACGATCTATGTGTCATATATGATGCGTACGAGTAAACCCTGCTTCAATCCGAGGCACGTTGTGGCCAGTATCACTCTAACTGTCTCTATTTTGTTTAAAATGAACATCATTTTAAGTAAAAACAACTGGGATATGGAAAACCGACCAAATGTATTCGGATTGTGTTGACACTTTTGCACAATGATCCTTTTTCCATCCTCACACAATCCACTTCTCATGATAGTAACTCCTACACCTATTCTAAAACACATGACATTTAACACGCCAAGGAAAACTATATTCCCTAAGTCACACAAGATCATTAATACACACCCATTATCATCATCACTAAGTTTAAAGACATCCGCCCCAAACCATGACATTACAATTGTGTTTGGTTGAATTCATTTATTATTTTCCTTAGTTTGGGTTATTAGCTTCTAATTACTGAATTCAATCGTGTATGTGTTATAAAAAATTGAAATTTTGTATATATTCTTAATTCTGTATCACATATAATTACGTATTCAGTTTTTAATGTATTGTATTCATAATTTATTATTAAATTATGTATCCTTCAAATTATCAGTTTTTAATTAGGTATCCTTATTATGTATTTTATTGTATTCTGCATTTACTACTGTACAATTCACACAGCATCACATAGAGTAGTTTGTTGTGTGAATTGTACAGAAAAGCCTATACCAACGGTTTTAAACTGTTGGTATAGGTTCTGTATGTATTTTTTTAGCAATGGTTCTGAACCATTGGTAAAAACCTTTACCAATGGTTTAAACCATTGCTATAGGGGTGAATGGAAGACTAAAAAATATATGTCAATGGTTTTGAAACCGTTGGAATATGTGTGTCATAAGAACTCTATACCAATAGTTTACATAAATTGTTGGTGTAGATTATATTTCTTCACATATACCAATGGTTTATCTCAAACTGTTGGTATATTTCTATTGTCAAGGTTTACTTGGCTACGGTTTCTAAAGCCGTTGGTATAATTTATACCAATGGTTATCCACCCATTACCAACATTTTTCAATAGTTGGTATACCTTTCATTTCCAGTAGTGTATGCCCAAAAAATTTGTAATCTACAAGGCCTCCAATACAATGACTCAAATGGATCCATAATAATTGAAGCCTAATAACTATTTTTATAGTAATACTATAATAAGGGTATATGTTTCTCCCATGATCTACTAAAGTAAATCATTCCTTCCAAAAGCATGTATTCAAGAATATAGAAGGATCGCACAGTCTTTCCATTTATCTGGGGATGATATTCTATTATCGATTTCAAATGATAAAATTATTTTTTTATAATAAATTCCAAAACTATGATGTAAAGTGAGTGTACCTATCCAAAAATTATAATAAATGGCATACCATGGAGTATGAAAATCTCCCTTTTATACATGTTCCCAAGATCCTCAACCTTTATTGTCTCCTTAATAGTTTGGAAATGTGATAATTTCATGATTAGATTAATAATCACCCATACCACATCCTTTCCATTTGGATTCTGAGGTAAAACAATTGTAAATTCCAAAAATATCTCATCCCATTTCCATACTGGAATGGGTAAGGGTTCCAATAAACATTTGGGCCTATTTTTTAGCCTTAATTCTCTGACATGTAAGACATTGAGACACAAAATCCATAATCTCTCAACTTAATTTTAGATACCAATAGTGAAGTATTGATCATGATACATCTTGGTATCTTAATGGTGAATAGACTAATTATATCGATGTACATTATCCCCCAATTCCTATCTTAGGTCTACTGAAATAATAATCCTTCCTTGGAAGTGTTGAACTCCATCGGGAGGCAGAGACCACCCGCATGATGTCTCTCCATCATAAATAATTATGTTAAAGCATTAACACTCTAAATCCTCTACCTTTAAAATTAGAATATAATAATACATAGATGATCTAGCCCACAAAAAATCTAAAATTACCTATCAGTAAACTCTCCCATCACCCAAGTCCATGTCAAGAAACAAGCCCATTAAGGACCACTCTTCCACTAATTCCTCCACTTCCTGAGTTGATAATGTTTTTCTCAATGTATCTTTGACCACCATTCCTTTCCCATGGTTTTATTCAATATTAATATAAAAGGTTTAAAGGTACTCCCTCTATTTCATAAATCTCAAATTCAATTCCCTTTGACTGAAGATATAATTTATACTCTTATAGTATAAATACATTGTAAATCTCTCCACAAAGGGGTAGTAGCATCTTGTCTTAAGAGTATGCATATCTTCTACTATCTCAAGATCCTGAATTTGGTATTTATTCTCATAAGGTTTTAATTGAAGAGACACATAATCTATCACATGCCTTTCATGCATCATAACACACCCTAAACTTATACCAAATGCTTCAAAATAAACATTATATCCCAAACCCATCTCAGGAAGGATTAAGACTAGATCTGAAGTAAATATCACTTTCAACTCCTAAAAAGTTCTCTCGCATTTATTTATCTGAAAAAAACCTTCACACCCTTATATTTTTACTCTTTTATGGGAGATAAAAGCTTGGATAAGTCCTGAAAAAAGGTTCCTATAATAACCAGTTAATCCTAAGAAGATCTAAATATCAAACACTTTTTTGGGATGCTCCCAAGACATCATTGTCTGAATCTTATTGATATCCACTAAGATTCCATTCTCAAAAATTAAATGGACTAGAAATTTTAATTCTTGAATCCATAACCAAAAATTTGGAGAGATTTATATTTATATTATTTTCTTTTAAGATCGCAATGATGATATTAAAATGCTCCACATGATCATGCACTAATCTGGAATAAAAAGGATATATTTCACAAAAAACAAGCATGAAATAATCCAAGAACCAATGAAAGATTCAAATTATTAAAGACATAAATTTCATAATATCACTAGTAAGACCAAAAAACATTGCTATGTCCTCATAATTACTATACTTACTCTTAAATTCTATCTTGGGTATATCTTCCTCTTTGACACTTAGCAGATGGTACCCCAATCTCTTTTCAATTTTTGAAAAGAACCAATTTCCCTTGACCTGATTGAAATGTTTATCTATCCTTGGTGAGGGATATTTTCTCTTAATGTCACTGGGTAGAGTTTTTGATAATCAAAACAAATTCAAAGACCTTGATCTTCCTTATTTTCAAATATCACTATGTTTTCCCAAGGTGAAACACTCAGATGAATAAATCCCTTAGTCTTGATATCCTCTATATAAACCATTAATTTTATCAATTAATTAGGTGTTATATGGTATGAATTTAAATTAATTATTATCATACATAAAATAAATTATAAATTAAACTCAACTTTTTTCTAATGTAGAAACCCAAAGGAATCATCTAGAAAAAATTAGGGATACTCACTCCCCATGATAATAAAAGGGACACAAATCCATGGATCAACAACATCAAGAAACATATTTGAAAACTAGCATGAGATCATCTCACCACTAGGGATAGTAGGACCTGATCTCTCAGATATAGAGTCTCACTCACCCTGAAGGACATGAGTACCCCCATCAAAAGAAATAAAATGGACACAATGATGATAAAAAATGATCTAGTATTTATAAAAACATCCAATCTAAGATAATGATGGGATAAAATGTTTAAAGATCAATAACTATAAAATGAAATATAGTTTCATGGTATTTTATCATTATCCAACACTCAATACATCTGAACCCTTACTCTAACTTCTTTACCAAAGGATTGAAAATAGTCATTATGAAAGGAATAATCTCTAAATGAAATTCCAATGAATCAATGATCTAAGACAAGAAAAGGGAATGGGTTTTCCCAATATAAAATAATTCAACAACCATAGAAGATAAAAAAACACTATACCTTTCTTGGTAGTCATTACTCGCCCCCAACAACTCTAGTACACACTATGATGCATAAAGAAATCCATATTTATTCTAATCTTTCTTCATAACCTGATCATCACTATTGAAAATTGGTTGAGATCCCACCCCTTTTACTGCATTGGATCTAAACCGATATCCCTTTGTGAATGTGGATTGAGATCTAGTACCCCTGGATGCTCTCTAATAAAAATAATGAAGATAACCATATTTCCCACAAGAATGAAACACCTTAGGTGAAAAGTTACAATCAAGATTGAGTTTCCCCTTTCTCCCATACTGGTAACAGACCACCTTTCCCTATATAGAAATATATTTTTTACTCCCGCTAATACCTCGATATAATTCACCTAGCTTCCTATTCTTTCTTGAACACAAAATCTTGTTATATTCTATTTTCTTTGATACTACAGAGAGTATTTTCTTCCCAGCTATATCCACCCATTCCATAGATTCCTTATCTACAACATCCAAAAAGGTGGGTAGATGTAAAAGAATTCATATAGACTAAATATTAGCCCTCAAACCCAACTCAAACCTATCTTCCTAGATATATTCATTGGAAACATGATCCTGATAAAGGTTACTAACTTGGAAAACCAATTAGCATACTCCATGACAAAAATATCTCCCTACTCCATAATAATGAAATATCATTCTTTCACTACTCTATGTTTATTAGGATGAACTGTTAATTGAAGGATTTATTAAAGGTAGTCCAGGTGAGATCTTCATGCAACTTTTATTAAATAATAGATTCCTATCACTTCCTTCTCGATCCCTCAAGAATATAAGTGGTTAAACCAAATTTTTATTCTTCTTTGGTTTTCAAGAAGTGGAAAATTATATCAATCCCCTCAATACATTCTTCGAATTTCTATGGTCCCTTGTCACCATGAATGATTAATGGATACTACATAGTTAATTCCAAAGGGTGCCCTATTATCCATTATGGTTTAACATTTTATACTTAACCTAAGGATTTGATTGTTCAGACTATAGTTTCCACCAATAAAAACTCAACTTGAGGATTCTCATATGCGACTCACTCCATTGCTTCCTCTCTAGAATTCGAATATTGTCTTCTTAAGTGGTATATATTCTACAAAATAAAGATAAAAAACATCAAGTATAAAATTTGATTCCTTTATCAGAAACTGAATTTTAGAGGATTGGGTCCAAAAGACTAAACTTTTAAACAAGGATGCTAGAAAACCCCAGACTTCAATTGGTAAATCATGGATTTCCATTAAAGTGATTCATCCAGGTCCACTCCCACACCACCACATGAGTTTTTACGGTCCTACCTATGATGTATCCACAACCCCTAGACACTAGAAGGTGATACACAAGAATGAGTTCAACATTTAACCATAACCTGAGGCCATGATTCTAATTCATAATAGACCAACTCTGGTTAACCCATTAGGTACCCCAACTTGTCCTTCCATAAGGCATAATTCATGTTCCTAATCACCATGGGATAGATAAAATAACCAGGGTATCATACAAATAAATGTGGAACCAATTTCACCAACAACAAAAATATTATAAGATATAAATTATTGTAGTATCATATCATTTATCCAAAAATACATCAATACCAAAACAACCAAACAATAAAGGTAATATCAAATAACTAGATAAAAATGTTTGGATAAAAAGACAAAAATACCATAAACTTGGAACCAGGATCAACCCATGGGTCCATCTCATCATGACAATATGCCACCAACATCCAAACCCCTAGAAATCCAACATGATCCAAGAGATCTATCCTCTCTATGGTACTCTTTCCTTTTCATGTATCCAATAAAACCAAGTCCAGAAACACCCTAAAGAAAAAAGTAAGGTGTTCTCACTAAATATTTCTAGGATACCACCAAATAATACATACATTTCTATCTACATGCTTTCATTAGTTCTTGTATAAAATAGATTTCTAAAAAATCCAAAATAAATAATTTATTCATATAAAATCATCCTTTGGTTTACCTTTCATAAAAATTACATATTAAACTAAATAAAGAAATATGTCATAACATATATCTATGATTAATAAGCATATTAATAAAATTGAATTGAATAATCAATATCTTTATCAACTTGGAAAATAATAATACCAAATAAACATGCACGTAATGTATCCACAAAGCACCAAAGTAAAATCCATGACACAAGTAGAGGGAAAGGGAAATGAAAAATACCTTTTAGGAATAATAGGGAAAAAATATACTTTATAAGTAGAGTTTCATCCTTCAAATAATTCCTACCACAAACTCGTCTTTCACTCCAAACGATAATAGAATTCAAAAATATTATATTTATCTTAATCGTATAGGGTTCTAAAAATAATGAATTTATAATTCATTGGTCAGACTATTAAAAAATCTACATTATACAAACTAGAACATCACGTATGCCAGTGGTAGGTGATCCACCCTTGTCTCCCTTTGGTTGTGGGTTCAAGTCTCGCGACATTGGTGCACGCGACGGGTTGTCGCCCGACCTCTGGGTTGTCCTTTTTATGACAATTCCAAAATAATCTCAAGAAATGATTTAACCTTAACAATAGTATCCAATGTCCAACTTAATCGATTCCAACCTTTAGACTTATCCAAAATACTAATGTCTAGACTCACAGTCCAATATTTATAAGGAAGGTAAACATAATGAAGATCCTTTTTTCAAGTAATAACATGTGAATACCTTCATCATGTATTCTTTTAAAACACTATAACACCCTAAATTACCATAAAACCTTATTGATTACATTCATGGGCCCTTATTCCTTGTAGAATACCGGATATACTCCTTCTATCCAAAAAAGTTGTAAACTCCAACAATGATGGAATATGCAAATCATTAATCGGTTTCAAGGTAGTCAAGAATATCCAATATAATTTATCCAAATCAATCATATATTATTCCAAAATCACTACCTCGGTATCAGAACCATATTATGGTTTATCATTCTCTCAAACATATATTTTCTAAAAAAATTAACCTGCTATTGAGTCACTTTTATTGGTTCCACACAATCTCAAGTCCTTAATGTAATAGTACTAGAATACAATACTTATATACTTTATAATTCTTATAACATGTAAATCATTAATACAATACACAAATGACACAATATTTTAACAACATAAGAACTCTAATCATTCTTATACATCTTCATTAGTATCATAACTTGATTATTATCCAGTATAATCATTTGAGGTATACTTTGATGATTTGGATGTTGATTTGTGTAGCGTCCCAACTCCTTGTAGATGAAGAATTATACATTTGAACCTTTTTCTTAACCTTTCAATCACGTACTTGGTGTCCTTTTTCTCCACACTTATAATAAACTCCCATTCCCTTCAAACATTTACCAAGGTGACTCTTTCCAAAGTTATCACATATGGGAAAATCCTTCTTTCCCCTCTTCCCTTTATCCATCTTTCCCTCTTCCATCCTTTTCTTCTCGTGCTTCCTTTCAAATCCATAGGACTCATATAATTCTTTACTTATCTTATTAACACATGATATTATTTCTCCATATGATGAGAATACGTGGGAGACTATTTCCCTTTTAAATGTTGGATTAATACCATGAAAGATGTGATCCTTCTTAATATTTCAATCATTTGTATTGTTGGATTTCTCATTCCTTCTACTAGGTGCCATTTCTAAACAATGGCATACACTTGGTTAGATTATAAATCACAATGCATAATTCCAAACTTGTAAAGTACCTAACGTAAATTGAAAATATTATGCATATAATCTATAATCAAAAAAAAATTTCTTTGAGAAAGTACTTACTCTTAAATCCTTCATAATGGCTTGTAATGAAAATGTGAATTATCCAAAGCATATCCCCCAGGATGGTCATAACCAAGAGTGCATCAAGGCTCGTTATCATGTACCAGGATACCCTAGGTCAAGCCTGAAACTCATTGTTGAAGTTTTCACTCCTAGGTACATCTGTTCTAGAGATTCCTCTACCTGATCGTATCTAGATAGGGATGTATTTCTTGGAAAATTCAAAAAATCTCTACATTCCCAAAATTATAGGAATTTCTTCTATACTAATCCTCAAAGCCTATATTGGGGAAAAGTTCTCTAATCAGAGTTTTTCTAAATCTAGCTTCCTAGGTTTGTACTAAACTTCCTTTTATACCAACTATAACACCCAGACCCCAGTTACCCAGATTCAGTGCATTATTACATAACATTGGCATGATCACAAGGGATCACATCCCAAAAGACTGATCAGTTTATTAGCCTTGAAAGTACTAGATACATTCATAAGTTTTACATTACATCATGAAATAAAAACACCGGCAACATTTTGTCCCCAATGACCACAATTATATCCTTAGCCCATCCCTGAACATCAACAATAAAATATTTCTTCACATCTTGGGAAAAAATAAAACAGATAAAGGGGTGATCTCATATTCTCAGTAAGGATAAAAATATAGCGGAAACTTTCATAAATAAGCATAAAAATTTAAGGCAATGTATAAAACTAAAATAAAATCCTTTTAAACATAAAATTAAAAATAATATGAAAAAGATAAATCAAATAATTCCATTTACTTATTCACTTCGATATTCTACAAGTCGAATAATCACATGTAATATCAATAGCTAATTTCATAATGATGGAATGCACAATTCCAAACTTCATAACATAAACATTTGTATTAAAACTAGCCGATGAAATGTCAATACATTATCCATAAACCATGAATGGTATAAAAATAACACATCCATGGTCAAACATATAACAAAACATTCAATACAATATGGAATATTTTTATCATAATAAATCAATTTCGATCAAGAATAATATCCCTTAAAGTATGTTGACATAGTTGAAAATGATTAGTAAAAATCTTTGAGAGAAATATACCTTTTTCGTGAAATAATTTAAAATTCACATTATTTATAAAGGAATTAATTTAAAAGATAGTTTTAAATCAAAATTTCCCATACCACTTTGAAACTTTTAAATGTAATTAAAATTTTAAAACTTTTATGTCCATATAAATAAATCCTTAAAACCATTTTGAAAACATGGACATTAATGAGAAAGGTTTAGAAGAATAAATTATAAAACATTTAAAATGAAGTGTTAGTAAAAAATTAACATAAAAAGAATCCCTTTGAAAATTCTTTTATGAAACATGTATGTGGATAATAAATATTTCCCATAAGATACTTACGTAAAAACAACCTCAGATAATAAAAATATTGTGAAATTAACCCTTACCTTGCACTTTCCTTTGGTCGAGGGTACGTTTAACCTCCTGTATAATGACCATTGTATGTTATTAAATTATAAAAGAACCATATTCATATTTATTATATCATACATGATTCATTTAAGACTTTATACTACCCATTTAATAATTATTTCCGTATTAAATTAACATTTTGGTTAATAATCGCTTTCTTTATCATAGGTGTTTTAACTTGTTATTCTTGATCGTATCATTTAAATAATGATTTAAATACATCAAGAATATAAACCTTGGTTTATATATAATATATATTTAGAATATAAATATTTATAACATATAGATATATGAAATGGAAGGCACCGTTTATGGATACGGTAGGTCGTACGTATGCCTAAACGTTGTTTCCGTTTTCATATCGTATTGAACGGAAGTAAGTGAATAAGATATCTGTAAGTACATATACATATACATATATATATATATATATATATCTCCGGTATCATTATTATTTTATATATTACATAATTATTAATAATATATATTTTTATAGTCATCGTTGAATGGTGAAAATGGGAATGAATCGCATCGCGTCGTGGAGACGGTAATCCGTATGTACGTACGAGCGACCATATCATTATATTGATGGTGAAATCGCATATAATTGGATGGTATATCATATATAAAGAATCATTAACATGTTATATTTATTATTTTAATCTTTTATACTCATTTTTATACCCATCCAAAAAATTAAGTGTTTGAATAACAAACTATACCACGACATGGGGATGGTAAGTCGTACGTACGCACGTGTGGTAACTTTGTCATTTATAGGATAGATAGAATAACGAATATGGTTGTACCAAATTTATAATAACATCACAGTATGTAGAAGTTACTGGAGTTATTATTTTGGTAGGTAAACAACAAATAAATAGGAAGTGGAAGAAGAAAAGAACATGAAAGAGGATGGTGAAATTATTACCTCTTCTTCGGGTGTTTCCTTTTGAGTTGATCAAAAGGGCTCTTTAGTTTCTCTCTCTAATCAAAGTAAGGACTCTAGTTTGATTTTAGGGAAGTTGGTAGGATATTTGATCAGGGGTTGGCTAAGCTAAATAGCTTTGGAGGTGTTATTTTGAGAGAAGGGGAAGCTCCCTTTTATAAGAGGGGTGAGGGTCACTTTAGGAAAAGATTAAAATATTAATTTATTATACAATCATATTCGGTTTATAATGGCTTAAAATGAATATATTTAGACTTATATGGTCATGGGTCTAGATACTATCAACCAAAGGGTTTATACAAGTTTAGGTTACCATTGTTATCTTATCTTTTAGATTTAACTCTTAGTTAAATTGTTTAACTTTTACCGTGTCTTCTTGTATTCATACACTATATGGTTTATAAAATTACTCTAAAATTCAAAAAGATCCTCAAGTTGTTAATTAATGACATATATAATATTATTTAATCCATTTGACCGAACCTAATATTTTTAGGATTATTATATCAACCAATAATATAGTATTTTTTAAAAAAAACTAATTTATGTCAATTTTGACACTATTGGGTATTTTGTTTTGTGAAAGTCATAACAACATTATCAATTCAAAAAAAATTATCTAATCAACCCTAAAATGTCATATTAACCTAAAAAATTAGTTTAATGCACCAAAAGTCTCAAATTATATTTATTTGGATATTTATAATATCAATTATTTTAATATTTCATTAAGAAGGTAATTACTGCATCATCATTGTATCATAAATAAATTTAATTATTTAATCTCTAAAAATTATAAATAAAATACCATTATCTAGTAAATCTTTTTATATTTATAATTAATATTTATAATCTAATTTATATTTTTTATAACCCTATATTAAAAATGGTTTAGTTAATAAACATTGAATTTAACACTTTTAACTCTTCTTTAAATAAAATAATAATAAATGTCCTAATCTAATCCAAGTGGACCAAAGAGGATCATATTTTATTACTAAGTTATTTTTGGTCAAATTTAACTTATCCAATAGAATTAGTACATGTGTTAAGATAATTATGATATCATTTTTACCGTTAATTACCCTATTTACTTTTAATTGTGGTAAATAAAAGTCAAAAGTTACTATTCACCAAATATTATTTTCATCTTATTGAACCACATTTTACTTACTGATTTCAACCGTGTCTCTCATATTTTTGAAATTCAACTCATGGAAGCAGTAAAATTATGTTTTATTCAAATTTTAAAATGCTTCTTGAAGGTGGGTAAAAATATGTTAAAAAGTTCCATAAAATTTTATACATATAATTTTATTTTAAGATAACTCCAATGAATTACATTGAACTTATATAGGTATTATATATCTATTTTTACTTAAAATAAATTTAAATAAAACAAATAATTATTTAAATAAAAATTCAGTTTTCAATAATAACGCAGTGTTTTTCATTATTCATCAAAATTTAAAAAATTTCAGAAAAATACCAAAATTTCACCCTAAGAAAATTTTTATATTATGAATTCAAAAATGAATTATATTTTACCAAATTAAAAACATATAAGTTTCATTTATTAATTTAAAATTAATTCCCCTTGTCAAAACCAAAAAGCATGTTTTCAAAAAGTAAAAACTATCAAAAGATTGAAATCTATTTATATCAAATTTAAATGTGAAATTACTTATAATAACCTAAATTGTATTAAGTGATAAAAATATATAATAATTATACTTCCAAACCATTCAATTTCATACTTTTTCACTATAAATTATTTTGATTAAAAAAATTGTTTTCAATTAAAATTTAGTATTTTTCATTATTCATCAAAATATGAAAGTTATCAGAAAAGTAGAAAAAAAATTATCCAAACTAAATTTTTATGTCCTGATTCGAAAGAAGAATTTAATTTCATTAAATTGAATATATAAAAGTGTCAAATATTGGTTTTGAAATGGGTTCGCCATTAAAAGGTGGTAAAATTGCATTTTTGGGAAAATACTTCCTTCATCAGAAAAAATGAAAATTTTCTTTTATTATGTCTAAGAAACACAGAATATGGATGTTAAAATTTATATGTAATATATAAAATTCAAAATGTAGATAATATTGTTGCCGCCAAAAATTGGAAGGGAGAAGGATAACAAGAAAGGATCTGAATCTGCCTCGCAAATACCTTTCACGGAGCACTAGGGCCTGCAAGCCCACTGTGAAGCACGGGGGGCAGGATGCTCCACGAGACAATTTGATGTTCGCGATCCCACCACGAATCCAGGAGGCAGTATGCTCCACAATCCCATTTGAAGTTCGTGAGCCCATCGCGAAGCGAGGAGGCGGGATGCTTCGCGAGCCCCTTTGACGTTCGCAAGCCCGCCGAGGAGTGGGATCCATATTCACACTGAGCGAGCACTACTCCACAGCACCACTTGCCTATAAATACCATCCTCCCCCCAGGCCCAAAGCACAGATCATCCGACCATTCAACTTCCCAACTCTCAAATCTCAAAGCACTTTCTTCTCAGTGAACCATAAGATGCTCAAGGTACTTTTGCTCCGCGAAGTGCCTCCCCTTTTCCTTGTTTTCACCCCCTCTTTCAAGAGGGATGCCTTCGGTGAATCCCATGGGCCTTCACGAAGGAAGAAGATCCTCATGTGGAAACAAGTCATCGTGGAGTGTTTATGCATCTCGAAGCACCCCCCATGCACACGTGATTCAAATGCTAAGGTCGAGTCATTGTGCCTAGAGAAGCACACTGCTTCACAGCATGTTGATTCGCGAGGCACCAATGCTTCGTAGGGCTTTGCTTCGTAAATGCCCTTCCACTCTGTGAAGCACCTCTTGTATGCACCTATACCCTATGCCTAGGATAGGCCACTTCACTTTTTGAAGCATGCACCTTCACGAATCCCTTCCCTTGCATGGATCACTAGAGCTCTATGAAACCTCTACTCATAAACCCATTTGCTCTGCAACTCCCTTTCCCGTGCAACCTCCTAGGTTTGCACGAAGCAATTTCAAAGTCCCATGGCTGACACTTCCCGTTGCGTTGCTTCACCTAATTCTTTTTCGCATAGGCATGCTAATGGATATTGATTTTTCTCATAGCCACGCTAACGTGGACCCCCCAATGGTTCACTCCATAACACCCAATTTCCACATCATTTCTTATCCCTTATCTTCACCAAGGTATAGAGAGTACTGGTTATATAAGTCCAAGGGGTGCAGAGTGAACCCACCTCATCCGACCTATAGGATATTAAACTTCCAGGCATCATCCTCCTCCACATATGACGATAAACTGTGACTTCCCCCCATGCATCCTACACGGGGAAAGGGAAACCATCTTGGTGTAAGACCCTAGCCTTTCTTGTAGGAGGTAGTACCCCTACTCCTCCTTCCCATTTTGGTGCAAAAGGACAGCAAATTGCGTGATGGGGAACGGTTCCCCTCCTTTATTCGGTGCCAAATCCCTCTCCTGCTGGACTTTGTCACCACCCGGGCCTCCATCCTGGAGTAAGTACTAATATCCATCTCCTTGGGACGCTAACCATGCGTAAGCCCCTATTTCCTCTCTAGGCTGCAGAACACACATAATCCCATGTTTCCTCTTTGGGTTGTGATCACGTGTAAGCCCCACTTCACCTCTCACGGATTCACATTTCGCGACGTGATCGTCATGTCTCTACTGACTCTTGTTTCTCACACCGATCATGACTCACGTGGGCTTAGAGAAAGAAATTACCATGACATCCACCACGGGCATCCTAGTGTGTAAGCCTCATGACACCACATGAACTACGAGGCCTTTGATCCTTTCCAAGGCTGGGTACGTAGGAATCCTCTACGAGGTTCAAGCCCGCCATCCATTGGACCCCATGTCCTCCTTCACGTTGGTTCACGGACCCTCCTGAGCTACTAAGTCTTTGATCCTTGCTAAGGCAAGGTACATAGGAAACCTCCACGAGGTTCAAGCCCACCATCCACCGGTCATACTGACCATCTTCACATCGGTTTACCAACACCCTGGGCAACCTAGAGTGTAAACCCCACACTACCTGAACTATGTGGTCTTTGATCATTGCCAAGTAAGGGTATGTAGGAAGCCTTCCTGATGTTCAATACCACCACCCATCGGTCGCTCTGAGTGACTTCATGTCAGTTCTCCCCCGTCCAGCATGACATTAAAATGTGGACCCCAATCAGTGGTAACCCGTTGTTTCCCCAGTCAGCAGTAATCCATTTCCCACCAAACACCACCCTGAACTATGTGGTCTTTGATCCATGCCAAGGAGGGGTACATAGGAATCCCCCCTTAGGGTCAAGCCCACCATCCACCAGTCGTCTTGACCATCTTCACGTCGTTGCGACCCCATCCAGTGGTAAGTCGTTGGGACCTCAATCAGAGGTAAGACATTGTGATCCTATTCATTGGTAAGTCGTTGACATTCTTATCCAGCGGTAAGAAGTTTTGACCCCATCTAGTGGTAAGAAATTGAAAACCCCAATTGGCGGTAATCCGTTGTCATATGAACTACATGGACTTTTATTCCCTTCCACAGGGATACGTAGGAAGCCTCTTTGAGGCTCAATCCCAAAAACATCGTTATCCTCATGACGGTTCCAACCCATTCACCGTCCACTTCATACAACTTCTCTATCATCCATCCTGAATCTTATCTGAGCTGCCACATCCCAGTGATATCAACCCATCTCATTCCCCATTCCCATCAACAGTGACTGGGAAGTCAACCACACGTTGGACCCAACATCTGTGTTCCCTCCAGGGGTTGTACCCATATGATCCACTCCAGTCAGTTTTCTGTTCAGTCTAGTCTGTCTCCAGTGGATTTTAAACTTGTGGTATACCCTATGTTAAACATGGGAAGTTGAGGAAAACCTCATAAAAATGAATATGAAATATAATTCTCCATATTCGACGCGGGGTTCCTCGGGAATCTGTGCCCTCGAAAATCTCAATAATAAGGGGAAGAAACTCAAACGTGCTAGTATCCCAGCACCTAGACACGCCTTTGATGTCCATCGTGACTACTCCCCAGAAAAAATATTGTTTCCCTGACCGATCCCCTTGGAATGTCCTGACAGAAGCAGTGTAATTAACTGGTGTCCATGAAGATATGGAATCAGGAATAGTTTCACGAACAACGTCTTAAATCTATAAGGGAGACCCGGACTAGGTGACGAGTTTCGAGGAGGAATCCAAGGAAGGAAGAACCAACATCCAATCATCATGTTTCGATCAAGGAGAAACGTCCCTGAACAAGGAGCAGATGTCGCCCGCCATTAGAAAGTAGGAATGTGGGGCAACAAATAGCATCGTCGTCCCGCCAAAAGAGATGGATGCACGCGCACCAAAGAAATCATCAGAAATAGAAATGGTGAACCCGATGTGAAATCATTCTCCTAAATATGGAGATTAGTAGCGTTCGAGGAATCAATGGATTAGCGTGTCACCAGATCCAGTTATCTGGTGCCAGGTTCCACCAAGAAAATAGCGTGCCCGGCATGAAACTCACCAGAAGTTGGCGTAGTAGAACGTTGGACATCCTGTTCTGTGACTTTTTCAGTGTGGATCCCTCTTACCTGTCATGGAATATGGAATGGAACTGGGGAATTGGTCGTTGATTCCTTTTTATTTCAACACTAATGAGTTAATCTCCCTGATCCTCAGGAATCAAGTTTCTGCACCCAGAATGCAACCACCGCCTTCCCTCCGACACAGGGAAAGGGGCAGTGCCAATACGGTTGTCTCGTGCAGCACTGCACCTTCCATAATGGCCTCTACACCCATGGCCCTGGGGCACTCATGACCCATCTCCCCATCCGAGGTCATCCAACAAAGGATGGTCAAAGACCTCGTGTGCTGTTATGATGAGGAGGGCATAATCCCAACCTGGGATATGGACCACCGGGATTTGGAGGCGTCTGCGCCTCATCGCCAATGCCACCCCTGAGGGCCGTGTAGGGAGCCGTTGCTCCCCAAGCCGACATATAACCATTTCAGGAGCCTCTCCCTAGAATCTTTTGATGACTCCTTACCTTACACTGTTGAGGTAGGTGATGTCTGGCCCAGCCTGGTCAGAGTCCTATTCCAGGGGCTCCCAACGAGGGCTCCCACCCAGTCGTGTCAGCGCCACTGCTCATTCTTGTTGTATGAGGAGAAGTTAAGCCACGTACCTGCACCACCGGCTCCAGTTTTTCCAACCCGATGCATGCGTTGGGCGCAAGCTGAGGACACCCACCAAGGAGCGTCAACATCGACGGCTACTGTGGCCCTAGCCACTCCCAACACATATCAACAGTTCCATGAATACAATGAGCATGGGCACTTCTACGCCCGACCAGTATCGAGGCACCAACCACCCCACAGGAAGGCTGGGTCGACTCTCTTCATCGTTGGCACAAGCAGTGGCTGCCGCGAACTATCCCGCAGCGATGACACCCAATACAGAGGTCCTCCCTGTACCAATACAACAGAGAGAGCGAGCCTTCCCCGATTCGAGGCTCGGCATGGAGGTTTTCCCCGTTCCACCCTCAACCCTAATGAGGGGCTTCCCCGCGACGGTGACACTCTGAATGAATGTCTCTCTCGATCCCATTACACTGGGTATGGATTCATTCCTCCTACCCACGACCGTCGGTGTAGGGACATTTCCCATTCAGTCTCTCTTCAATATGGGGATCCTCCCCGTGTCCTCTTAGCATCTGGTGAAGGTCCTCCATGAATCAGTAACCAGAGGGGTGAATTCCAGCCTCACCTCACTGGCACCCAACACGGAGGTCCTACCCAAGTTCAGCTAGACCAGTACAAGGAGCCTCCTCGTACTGAGGTCACCAAGGGAAACCAGCATGGTGGTCCTCCCCATGATCCTACCAGTTCTAAAATAGGTCTTTCCCACTCTAGAGATAACCATGGAGGTCCTCCCCATGTACCCTTTGACATCTGTCTCGGGGCTCCTCACACCCTGATTTACTCAGGTGGAAACCCTCTCCGCCTCAGCACCAGTGCAGCCGAAGGACCTTGTGTTAGAAACTAGCCATGTCCTGAGGAGCCACCCAGGGGTAGGAAGGCGGGTCATCACCACCATAAGAATAATTATAGGAAGTTCTGGAGAGATATCAAACCAGTTCGCTTCTCAGACTCTGAAGCGGTGTATGACTCAGCATGGTAACCTTCCTCTCGCTCATCTGAATCAACGGATGGGGCAGGAACAAGGTGCATCAGCCTAGTACTCATGGAATGTGAGGTCCATAGGATTACCTCCTCTCTCTGTAGGTATATCAAGTAGGATGAAAATCTGACAACCCCATAGGTTACGGTTGTGAAATCACCACCATCATCACTAGAAGCACTCTCTACCTCGACAAGAGATCACGAAGAACTATTCTGGGGACCAATGTCGGGCGAGCAACATCGCGGACTATCACAAGTAGCCCTAGCCCTTGAGCCAGGAACTGTGACTATTATCCCATATTATCGTGATGTAGTGGCTAGGTCGCTACACTCTTCGGAGGACAGCCCGAGATTCGGCGGCCAGTCAGCCCGCTTGTTGTACTCCCCACCGACCAGCCTATCGTCCCAGCGGTCTGCCTGAGTACCACTGCCAGTTCCTCAGCTACCCCCAGTTGATAAATGGGGAAATCAAGAACCAGACCCTGAATCTAAGCCTAGGAGCTTATGTAACATCCTCGCAACAGACCACTTCCCAGAGATATTATGGCACGTGGGAGCACCGAATTTTCGCGCACCAGAATCCCTCACCTCAAAGAAGGTTGAATGTTTCTGCCAAACCCTTTGGGTGACGCACTTTAGCTTTCATCATTAGCGAGTGGTTTATCCCATGAGCCATGCGCATTTCGAAGACATTGGCGAGCAATGTCTTCTAGTCGATCTGGCTGCGCTCCCTATGGATCAGCACCCCGAGTCACCAGGTTTCTATAAGGTCCTCCAAGAGCAATGCGTTTTAGGTTTCAAGATACTCTACAAGATAATCTAAGAGGCTTCCCCCCATATGTAAATCCATGGTTGGGGTAGTATGCTTCCCTCCTCTTCATTCCTATCCAGCGGCAGCCCGACTTGCTAGGTCATATTGAGGACATTCCCCTAGGAAGGGGCACGGTCAACATGGCCGACATAGTGGATGAGGAGGATGAGTTGGAGCTTATTGATGGGTACATACCCCCCGATGGCATTCCACCTCTATTAAACCCATCAGGGAGGGTTACTCGCCAGCAGAGTAACCTACTAGGTCTCCCTGCGCCCACCGAGGCATTAGTACACAGCCGGAATTCCAGTAAGGGTAAAGAGCACATCAGATTTTACAAGCACTCTGACCTATCCGCCTCAGTGCAGAAGATGGAGGAAGACCCTGAGAAGGCCAAATTGCACCAGAAACTTTCCGAGAAGAAGAATTTGGTCGATAAACTCTTGGCTGAATGCGCTGCAGAGTGACGACCAGACTATAGTGATCCTAGGCTAGGGTTGTAGGGGCAGGAAAACTTCCCCTCAGTGAGCTGCCTCCAAGAGATCCTGACCATCCTGCCACCACAGACAGGTTTGAGGCTAGAACTTATGAAAAGAGGGAACGGTATGTCTCTCCAAACCCTCTGAAACATCTCGACAATCCAAGGGACCCAGATCGGGCTCCCCCGGCTGCCCCGAGGGTCATGCCGCCAGCTGCTCCATCAGCCGCTGGGCCCTCTTACCATGTTAAAGAAACCACCAATGTGCTCATGTTTAGGGATCCCTCTCAAGTCAAGGATCCCCACCCAGATTATCCAATGGCAGCACTCATTTCCCACCTTGAGGCATTGGAAACACGACAGGTGGAAATCCCAAATGATGGAAAACCATATCTAGCAAGGGTGGATGATATGCTGGAACATCTGGGTTTCGGGAATCCCACCTTCTCCCCCTTTAATGGGACAGGGGACCTGACGCTGCACCTGGCCCACTTCAACTCAAGGTGTGGGCCCATGTTAGGGACTCTAGCACATCAGGAGGCTACCAAGCTCCGTAGTTTTGTTCAGACATTGGTGGGGCATGCATTCATCTGGTACAGCCAACTTCCCGTCGGATCCGTAACCAGTTGGGAGGACATTCGTAGGAAATTTTTCTACCATTTCAGCGCCACCACATGG
Source organism: Viscum album (assembly GCA_963277665.1). Classification (NCBI taxonomy): domain Eukaryota; kingdom Viridiplantae; phylum Streptophyta; class Magnoliopsida; order Santalales; family Viscaceae; genus Viscum; species Viscum album. Next base: position 281,388,263 of record OY728152.1, read on the forward strand.
AAAACAAGCATCACAGACCTCTTCAATTGAAAAAAAAAGTCTCGATGACCATGTCGCGGACTTTATCGGCCGATGGAAAGTGCTCACATATTCCATTGACATGCCACTAACTCAAGAACAATTACTGATGATGTGTGTTGGAAATGTCCAGATAGAACTGATTACCTCTCTAATAACCCAGAACTACCCCGGGGGATTTCGAGACTTTTTTGATGGGGCCCAGTGCCTTGAAGAAGCCCTTCAACAGGCCAGTCAGGCACATCTGTTGCCCCCTGTAATTTCCACGAGAAGGGTTGTAAAATCTGAGCCTGCCTCGGTGGCCCAAATAGAGGCCCCCAGATAACTATAGTTATTACCGACGAGGCCACATCCTTAGCCTCATAGAGGCCCTCCACCACAAGCACATCCTCCATCCCAGCAGCGGCTTCCTCAGAATTGGCAGGTGCCCCCGCGGAATGCGCCTCCACTGCCTAGGTGGGACAACCAGGCTCTGCCTCCTCGACAGGCTCCTCCAGCTCCTCGTAAGGTGCAAGCTCCAAGGCCCCCATTTCTAGATAGAAGAAACCGGACCTACTCATTAAACAATAATTAGGTCCCCAGCTATTTTTTAAGTGACTTGGAACAAGGGAATATGCGTTTGCCTAAGTGCAGAAGGCCCGAAGAGGCCAACCTCACTGATCGCCCCAACTACTGCACCTATCATCAGATCATGGGGCACACCCTCAAGCAGTACTATGTGTTCAAAGATTGGCTTCAATACTAGGTCGATAACAACATATTCGGGTTGGGCCCGGCCCTGGAACAATTGGCATGCGTCGTTGTAAGTCCAGACAGCAGCAGCGACAACAAAGGTGAGTGGCAGAAGGTTTCTAACCACGAGTCCTAGAAGTATGACGACTGGATGTCTTGCAAAATGGCTACTCATTCCCGTGTTATCATTTGTGCATGTATGAATCATTTGGATCCTTCAAAAACAGCATTCGTTACTTCTTCATCATCATCTTAGCCGACCTCTTCCCAAAAGAGCAAGTGTCGATGGCGCAAGGGAAAGCAATGCACCCCACCAATGCCATCATCGCCCCACACTCTCGGCGAATTCATGCCTCCAGATATGGGGATATCTCCTAGAATCTGCCCAGTAATGGATGAATCTTAATGTGATAGTAAAGGGTATGCTTCAGTTAATACTTTGTTGTTGGTAAATCCCTATATGACTCCCGATGACGGGGAGTGCCAGGCGAAGCTCTCCAACGTCCCAAGTCGACGCCAACATCAGCGGAGCCGCGACCATGTGGGTCATCAAGTCACATCAGTTGGCACCTCCAGCCAGGCCGTGCATGCCACTGAGACTAGACAGCAGTCCCAGCATCGAGTTCCGCTCACGCAGCCTCCTTATCTGGTGTCATCAGGCCCACCTCCACTTTCGTTTTTATTGCTGGATCAGGCAGAGCCACTTCGACCATGCCGCGACCAGCCCCACCCTACTATCGGTCGGTCTCAGTCATTTGTCCCTCATCTGGTAGCTACTCTATAGGATTCAACTAGTGAGAAGATGGATATGCCCAGCACCAGTCAACTGTCGGGCCAGCCAGCAGGGATCGCCAGGCCTCTTGTCACAGAACAGCCTCCTACAAGTAGAATTTCTCACCTGGCACGGAAGTATGATGTTATCAAGCACCTTTCTAGCATCCCAGTGATGTTTTACATCCTTGAGACCCTTCTCCTATCATCAGATATACATGAGGACCTCTCCGAGGCTTTAAGAAGGCCCCTCTAGTTTCAGATGGAGGTAGCAGTTGCAGAAGCCTTTCATGTTGAAGCAGTCGAGAACACTGAATTTCAGGCCATCATTTCATTCTCTGGTGAAGATGAAGGATCTCACATATAGGGGTACATCCTCCCACTATACATCATCAACCAATTTAACTGTGTGGAGGTTCTATGTTGTCTTGTTGACACCGGCTTCGGGATTAACCTTATCCTGACATGGAAACTGCAGAAGTTGGGGTTGTCCAAAGATGACCTGACTCCATCTGATTTAAGAATATAGGGATACGACATGACAGAGCAGACTCCAGTTGGTAAGATCCATTTGAAGACCCATTTCGGTGGTATAGTTGTCAACACCAAGTTTATGGTTGTCTCCCAAGACATTGTGTACAGTGCATTGATGGGCAGACCATGGCTCCACCGGCACGCACCATTCCCCTCATCATGTCACCAATGCCTCAAGTACTCCCTGAATGGTCGAGTAGGTGTACTCCAGGGTGACGCATCTCCTTTCACCTCTTGTGAATCCCACTACCTGGATGTCTACTTTTACAAGATCAAGGATAAGCAGATCCAGGCCAGTGAGGTTGAACCCATCACGATTGCAAATGACTCCTGGGCAGGTCTGGATGATGCCTACGTCTTCCCGATCCATCAATTGGAGGCCACAACCTTTGAAATGGTGAAATGTTTTGTTTTCTCTGGTACAAGGTAGAAGCATATTCCCAAATCCAAGAAATGGTGGGAAATCACCTCGTACTCTTACACAAATCAGGATCAGGTGATCCCAGAGCCTCCTACAACTTTAAGGTATCGGGATGTCTGCCGCATGGAAACAGCAGTACATCATACGCTCATGTTTCTCCAAGATGGAATCAACTAGCTCAAGCCAATGCACCACTACTTCTTTGATATCATCAAGTGTGGCCCCTTGGGCCAAAGACCGGATGGTATCAGGTCGACAGACTTCATCTCTATGGTTTCAGTAGTACCAGAATCTTTTGATGCAGTGACCACTGCTTCTCAGGCTAGTACCAGCCTCCCGTCGGGATCCACTGACCCAAAGGAAGCTTCTCCCGCGGGGGATCCTTCCTCTGCAAGAGAAGAAGAGTATTTGGAGGATGCTCTCCCCACCTTTGAAGATGGTGTCTCCGCCATGGTCGATGAACTGGTACAGGTGAACCTTGGTAGCGAGGCATATCTGAGACCCACATTGATCAGTGTCGCCTTGTTCATCGAAGAGAAGCAAAGGTACATGGAATTTTTTAAATAGAATTGTGACGTGTTTTCCAGGATTTATGATAAGATTCCAGGACTAGATCCTTAGGTAGTCATCCAGCACCTCGGTCTTCCAGCAAATCATCACGGGTTCAAGCAGCCTCCCAAAAAGATGCACCCTTCTAGCAGGGACATGGTTGAGGCCGAATTTGACAAGCTCATCCAATCAAACTTCTTCAAAGAGGTCCAATACCCTAAGTGGCTAGCCAACATTGTGCCATTCAGGAAGAAGAACAGACAGATCAGAGTCTGCATCGACTTCTGCGATCTCAACCGTCAGTTCTCGAAGGATGATTTTTCACTTCCAGTGATATAATTGTTAACAGATTCTACGTCTGGGTTCCAAGACCTTTCCTTCATGGACAGGTACTCTAGATATAATCAGATCAGGATGGCCCTAGAGGATGAAGAGTCTACAACTTTCAGGTCATCACAAGGTATGTTCTATTAGCAGGTCATCCCCTTCAGCATAAAGAATGCAGGTGCCACCTATTAGTGGGCCATTCATCGCATATTCAAGCCAATCCTTGGGAAATTGGTGGAATGCTGAAGACATGGTCTTCAAATCCCGCCAACACCAAGACCATCTCAAGGGCCTTGAGAAAGTGTCTGGCTTCCTCCGTTCCCACCACCTGAAAATGAACCCACTGAAATGTGCCTTTGGGGTCACCTCTGGGAAGTTCCTTGGCTTTTTTGTCAGGTACTGGGGTATCGAGATCAACCTAGAGAAGATCAAGGCCATCAGTCAGATGCCTCCCCCGAGCAATATTTGGGAGCTTCGAGGTTTCCAAGGCCACTTATCCTACATATGCCGATTCATTGCAAATCTCACCAGCAAGTGTAAGCCCTTTTCACGGCTTATGAAGAAAGGAACCACCTACGAATGGGATGAAGAGTTCCAGACTACGTTTGAGGATATCAAGTAGTATATACTCCAGCTTCCAGTCTTGATGTCACCCATATCTAGAAAGCCACTGATCTTGTACGTGACTGCCCTGGAACGATCTCTTGGCACCATCCTCGCCCAGAAGAACAATGAGGGGACAAAAAACAACCTCTACTACCTCAGTTGTATGCTCATCAATACGAAGACCAGATACTCCCCCATAAAAAAGAGATGCCTTGTGCTGGTATTCACAGTACAAAAATTGCGACACTACTTGCAACACCATGAGGTACAGCTGGTGTCTCAAGTATACCCACTGAAGTACATTCTGAATTTCCCCATGTAGACTGGTCATCTAGCATGGTGGGAAGTAATCCTCCAATAGTTTGACATCTAGTTCGTGCCTTATAATGCTATCAAGGGACAAACATTGGAGTATTTTCTTGTTTCCCATCCAACCCCTGCAAACTAGTCCTAAGATATTGATTTTCCTGATGAGGCAATCCTCTCAGTAGATCATGCCATTTCATGTTGGTAGATTCACTTTGATGGCGCCTCTCGGAGCCCCACTGGAAGGAGGCTCAATGAACCCAGACTCAATAGAGTAGGCCTGGGTATTGTCTTCATCACCCCAGTGCAATCCATTCTTCTGTATGCATTCCTGTTGTTAGAAGGTTGCAGCAACAATGTGGTAGAGTATCAGGCACTTATCGCTGGCCATCAGATGGCCCTAGAGATTGATTTTCCCCATTTTCATGTGAAAGGAGATTCTGAACTAGTCATCAAGCAAATCCATGGTGACTATGTCGTCAAGAAGTCAAAGCACATACCATGATTTGAATGAACCTTCTAGCTAATGGCCCAGTTCCCATCTCAGTCGGAAGTTACTCATGTCCCACGATCTCAGAACGGTCGAGCGGATTCCCTTGCTGGCCTGGCTGCATCACTCGCAGAACCCGGGAAGGATGATTTGATTATATATGTGGCACATCAGAGATTCATTTCTCTTGTCACCTTAGATGATGATGAAGGCCTGCAGGTAAGCCATATTACCATTGGGGCCTCCACGTCCGGACCCCCAGGTTCCTCAGATGCAGTGATTGAAGTGACCCCCAAATATAGAGCCCCCTTTGTTGAGTATCTCTAAAATGGTTGCCTACCAACTGATCGGGCCGAGCACGAGTGAATCTGATTCCACGCGATGCAGTTTACCTTCCAGAGTGGTCCTGGTTTTGAGCAGATCCTCTACAATCACAGGTTCTATGGTGTTCTCCATCATTGCTTCTAAGGAGTTGATATGTTTCTGGTCATGTAGGAGGTTCATGATGGTTCCTGTGGTGCCCACTAGACTGGGCTGAAGTTATCCCACCAGATCTAGATATTGGGGTACTTTTGGCCCTTCGTGATCCATGATTGCATCGAGTTCTCCAATAGATTTCGTGCATGCCAAATTCATGTTAAATTCATGCATCGGCCACTAGAACCTCTCCACTCCACCAAGTACTCTTGGCCGTTTGCGTTGTGGGGACCCAATGTCGTGGGACCATATCCACCAGCGAAATCTCACCACTGTAGGTTCATCCTGACTGGCATAGATTTCTTTTCCAAGTGGGAAGAGGCAGTTCTCCTCATGGAGGTCAAGGCCCATTCTATCATTGACTTCGTGATCCCCAACGTCATCTACCGGTTTGGAGTCCCTCATGCCATCCTCACAAATAACGACACCAATTTACGAGCAGCTAAGTTGAATAAGTTTTACGCCAAGTACAATATTTGTTCAGCTTGATTCCCATCCTCATGGGATACGTAGGAATGCCCAGACGTTTCGTCTGTTGTCCCAGCCCAAACGCCAGAATCTTCCCTTGGGTTAAGACATATATAGTTTTGTGGGATTTTTTCCCAATTCATATCGAGCTCATCTAGATCCCACCATACGTCCCACTACCCGGAGGTGTCCGCCTCTTTCACAGATAGGCGCAGCTATGCTCCACCCACTTATTTGATTGGGACTCCATCATCTCTCCCATCTAGAAGGTCCCCCAAATGGTAGGGATGCTAGGCCAAAGGGATCTCCTACCACTCCGTAACAGCGCCCTCAAGGATGTTGAGCAACAAATTGATTCAATTCCTATGTTGTGAATATGGGCAGTGGTCAATGCTCATTTGTTGTTCCCATTCTGGGTCACTACAAGGACGTTGTGTTTCAAATATGGTCAACAATTATCCTTTGTTGTTAGATCCATCCCATGATTTCCCAAACATTGCGTGTATTGGTTCATTATTCCTCGTTGTATCTCCAAGAAACAAACTCCCTTCGGGCAATGCCAGCTATTAGACCCCTATATGATAGGGAGAGCCGAGTCCAGCTCCTTGTTTCCCACACCGAGCAATGGTCATGTGGGCTTAGGAGTTTTGATGAGGCCGTAACCGCACAAGAGGTCATATGTCTACCATTGGATGGGATGCCCAACCTTATCCCCCTTGGCCTTTTCCGGCCCCTTGGCCCTTTCTGGCCCCTGACCCAAGTTCTCATTTAGGGTTGTGTGGTGTGGAGAGAACTTATGTCCTCATTCAAATTGGGCTATTTTTTCATGCCACATATATCCCCTTGAGACATCCCTCCCATAATTTATTGTCCATACCTCGAGCATAGGACCAGGCGTGCTTCGCATGCCCAATCTCGGGGCCCCGGCCCAACTCTTAACTCTTATAGGACTATAGGGTGTGGTATTAGATTATGTCCCCATTCACGTATGGTTACTCTCCGCACCGTAAACCTCCTTTTTTGAGGGTATCTTACCCTATTCATCGTCCTCACTACAAGAAGTTAAACTACAAACTAGTCGGGCCTTTCCATCTGAGCCCAGCCACAGGCCCCTCAGCCTTTTCGGGCCCTCGACCCAGGTTATCACTTAGGGTTGTATGGTGTGGTAAGGTATTATTTCCCCATTCACAGTGGGTTACTCGCCGCGTTGTACACCTTATGTATGTGGGGTATCTTACCCATTTGTGTCCCTACTACGTGATGAAAAACTACACAATACTTCCTTCAAGAACTACATGTGGCTTGATTCCCATCCTCATGGTATACATAGGAACACCCAGACATTCCGTCTGTTGACCTAGCCAAAATTCCATAATCTTCCCTTAGGTTAAGACATATGGTGTGTTATGGGATTTTTCCCCAATTCACGTCGAGCTCATATCGATCCTTCCATACGTCCCTCTACCCGGAGGTGTCCGCCTCTTTCATAGATGGGCACAGCTATGCTTCACCCACTCCTTTTATTGAGACTTCATCATCTCTGCCATCCATAAGGGCCCCTGAATGGTAGGGATGCTAGGTCCAAGGGATCTCCTACCTCTATGGACCAACACCCTCGAGGATGTTGAGCAACAAATTGATTCAAGTCTCACGTTGCGAATATGGTCAGCGGTCAATGCTCATTTGTTGTTCCCATTCCATGTCACTACAAGGAATCTATGTTTCAAATATGTTCAATAGCTATCCTTTTTCATCAGATCCACCCCATGATGTCCCAAACATTGATTGTAGTGGTTCAGTCTACCCCATTGTATCTCCAAGCGATGAACTCCCTTCGGGCGATGCCAGCTATTAGACCCCTATATGACAGGGAGAGCCAAGTCCAGCTCCTTGTTTCCCACACCGAGAACTGCTCACATGGGCTTAGGAGATGTGATGAGGCAGTAACCGTAAAAGAGGTTGTATGTCTACCATTGGCCGGGATGCCCAGCCTTAGGCCCCTTGGCCTTTTCTGGCCCCTTGGCCCATTCTGGCACCTAGCCCAAGTTCTTATTTAGGGTTGCGTGGTATGGAGCGGACTTATGTCCTCATTCACATCGGTCCATTTCGTCATGCCACACATATCCCCTTGAGACATCCCTCCCATCATTTATCATCCATACCATGAAAACAGGCCCTGTAGCGCTTCCCATGCCCAATCTTGGGGCCCCGACCCAACTCTTAAATCATACGGGATTGTACGATGTGGTATTTGATTATGTCCCCATTCACGTCAGGTTACTCACCACTCCGTACACCTCCTTTGTTTTGGGGTATCTTACCCCATTCATCATCATCACTGCAAGACGTTAAACTACAAACTGGTCAGGCCTTTCTGTCTAATTCCATGCCTCAGGCCCCTCAGCCTTTTCAGGCCCCCAGCCCAGGTTCTCACTTACGGTTTTATGGTGTGGTAAGGGATTATGTCCCCATTCACGGTGGGTTACTCGTTGTGTCATACACCTCCTGTATGTGGGGTATCTTACCCATTTGTGTCCCTACTACGTGATGAAAAACTGCACATTACTCCCTTAAATAACTACGTGTGGCTTGATTCCCATACTCATGGGATACATAGGATCGCTCGAACATCTAGACTTCGAGTCCAGCCCTATCTCTTAGAAATCTCCCTCTCATCTTGACCCCTTGGCCTTCATTCCCCCAGAGAGAGGAATATATGGCATGGTATGGGAGTATGTTCTTAGTCACATCAGGTGTTGTAACAACCATTCCATTTACCTCCTACTCCTGAGAGTTTTTCATCCCCTTGTGATATCCTTGTCTTTTCAAATCGGTCGTTCCCATGATGAGTCCCTTAGTTATCTTCGGAGATTCACCAATGTTCCCAAGGGTACTCTGGTTTAGCACCTGGAATGTCGGATTTTGCCTGGACATGCTTTCACCCATTTTTTCAGGCTTCGTGTTCCCCTTCATTAGGGATTCCATCACCTTTCACAACCAAAGGGAAACCCAAATGGCATGGATTCTCGGCCCAAGGGCCCTCCTATAATTATTTTTCTATGTCCTCAAGGGTTTTGAGCAAAAAAATTTATACAAGTCCCGCATTTTGAATTTGGATAGCGGTCAATGCTCATTTGTTGTTCCCATTCCAGGCTAACACGATATGGATGTTGTGTTTCAAACATGGTCAACAATTATCCTCCATCATTATGCCAACCCCATTAAGCCCAAAATTTCAGTTACATGACTCACACCCTTCTCTACCTCATCCTATCCTAGTAGAATTTTGAGACTCTTTGTACTATTCCTCAATGCGTATCCACACGTTAGGAGGAAAAAGGCATGATAAGGCAATCATTCGGTGCTCCACCAATTTCCCCTTTTCATGTATTTCACATATTGAAAATACCTTATCCGCCCTTGTTTCCTACACCGAGTTCGAATCATGTAGGCTTAGGGATCAGATTAAGGTCCGAACTTACTTAGAATAGTCCCTCTTCTCCATGGTCCAAGTTCTAAGACCTTAAACTAAGATCTTTTCGTATTTCCACTTTTCAGAACTACATACAGTTTGATTACCATTCCATGGGATACGTAGGAACACTCGGACACCTCATCTAAGGCTCCGGATTAATTGAGAGCCAGTCTCTCCTACTTTCTACACTCTTACATCTTTTTAGCCCCTTGGCTCGAGGTTTCTTTCTTGGAATCACGCATGGTGTGGTATGTGATTATATCCACATTCACGTTAGGTATCCTTAATTACACCATGAACATTCCCCCTTTATCCTCGTCTCTTCTATGTCTGTGTCACATGACGTTAAAGTGTCTGGTTGGTCCTGTCACATGACCCTATACTGTGACAGGGTCATCCTGGCTACACGACAAAAAACGGCGTAGCATTGTGGTACCCTTGCTCAAGGGACATCATGTTTGGTATCAGTCCAACACCATACCATTCACCAATGCCTTCATTTGTATTTATTCTTGTTGTGATGACTGTATTCTCTATTCAAGGCCCATCACCTAAAAAAACACCTCCATTCACTATAAATTAAAAACAAGACTTATCAAATGCCGCTTCTTTTGATGCGGGGGCTAGACCCGCACACCCTTTTATCCCCGACACTGGTACCTTACCGTTACACCTCTCAAAGCTGCATATGTCTTGATTCCCATTCTCATGGGATAAGTAGGAACACCCAGGCATCTTGTCTTCGGGTCCAGTCCCAGGAATCCAAAATCTTATCCCCTCTCTTTTAGCCCCTCAGCCTGAAATCTCCGAGGAACACGTGGTGTAGCGAGTACCTCATGGGTCATCATTCACATTGAGTTTTTAAAAAGACCACACCATGTGCCTCCTGCATCTTCATCCTAGTGTGGTCTGAGCTCTATAACCTTAAACTAATATCTGCCTATGGGAACTGTGCATCAGGTTTGGTTATTTCGCCACTCAACTCAGAGCCCATTAGATCAATCCCCCCTTAATGGTCCACATTAGAAACTTGAGCTGGAAGTTTTCGGTCCCAGGACCCTTGTCCTTGGGAGGGGGCTCTACTCCCTCTTTCTGATACATCTTATAGTCGTGTTCAGATGTGTTTAGGAAAAGAGCCCGAAGTGTTGAAATTTCATGGGGACATTCCCCTTGTTCCATGTCCAAGATTCATGATCCCATTATTTGGATCCTCATCCTCTACCACATCTGAAGGTACCCCCTTCATGGCCCAGTCTCATTCCGCATCGGCTCACCTACCGTTTTGGGCCAACGTCCTTAAAGACCCCAAACAACATTTACGATAGGTTCTGTGTTTCGAACATGGTCAATAGTAGACCCTCATTTGTCTATCCCCATTCCAAGATAATGCGATATGGATGATGTGTTTTGAACATAGTCAATAGCTATCCCCTATCGTCATGCCACCATCATTTTGGTCCAGGTTTTGAGCATCATGATTCACATGTTTCCACTCCCTTATGTTCAAGTGAAATTCCTACATACTCAACTATCATCTTCAATTCATCTAGGTGTGTTATATAGGTAGGTAAGAATTAGTGGGACGTTAGTCATATAGTGCCCCATCATCCCTAACGTGTTCCTCCCTGTTCTAGGAAATTCCCATCACCGCTTCTTGTTTCCTACATCGAGCACGACTCACGTGGGCTTAGTAGTTCTGGTAGGACGTATACCGGCACAGCCATTTCTACACATGCCTTTCCTCATCCCACATGATGATAAACTGCGCTCTCAAAACTATGTATGGCTTGATACCCATCCTCATGGGGTATGTAGGAACACCTAACCACTTTGCTTCAGGCCCAACCTAATTCTCACTCTTGGTCCCTTGACCTGAAAAGTTACCTCCGGTGATACATGGTGCGATCTGGACTCCAAGTCCCCATTCACATCGAATTGATAGCTACCATGCCACATACTCCCTTCCAAGGATGTTCCCTTTCACTCCACATCCTATCGTATGACGTTAAACTACAAGAGTTTGTTTTTCCTCAACGCATGACACTAAATTGTGGTTCTTCCCTAAACAAGTTTGGGATGCCCTATGTTAATCATCGGAGGAGACACTTTCCTCGTTAGAGAGGTCCTATTAATAAGTGTGTTTGATCCCTGATCAGGCTGTTGTATCCACCTAATGTGTTTCCCCCATGGTGGCATAATTTCAATAGTGTTGGACTCTAGTCGAACAACCCATCACTCCACTCTCCACGCTTTTCATGTCCTTTATTCGAATCCTCGTTCTCTATCACGTCTAAAGGAACCCCCTAATAGTATAGATGCTCGACCTATAGCTCTCCTACTAACCTGGGCCAATGTTTTTAAAGGCTAATCAATGAAATTCTGAGTCAGGCCTCGTGTTTTGAATATGGTCAGTGGTAGGCCCTCATTTTTCATCCCCATTTCAGGCTAACACAGATAGATTTTGTGTATTGAACGCAGTCAAAAGTTATCTTTTATTATCGTTCCATCCCCACAGTGTTCCGCATTTGGGGTACTTTAATTCACACTCTCCATTCTTTTATGTTCCAATTTATTCCATCTCCCCTGGCGTTACCCCGCTCGTGCTCAAGAGAACACTGGGAAAACGGTAATTCAGTTGTTCTGAGAGCTTCATTCTCTAGTCAGGTCCCTTCCTTCTCTTCCCAGGAATCCGGATTGGTTGTTCAAACCCCAGGATTCCCGAATCTGGGTTTTCACTCCTAAATTTTAACAGGATAATAAGGTGGTCGTCCCTTGTTTCTCACATCGGGCCCGACCCACGTGAGCTTAGGGATTGACCGCTGGACGCTCCACGAATGTCAAAGGAATGAAATTAACCAACACAAATAACAAAACTCATGCATGAAATTGTCATAAAATAATCAAAGCATGAAAGTGCATTCAAAGGTTACAGGCATCACAACACCCTAGGATCAACCCCTCCCATGGACGTCTTGACCTCGTCAAAAGAGCGTAGCATCTCTGCCACCCTCTAGCTAGTGGCGTCCAGGATTTGATGGCGCCTGTTCCATTCTCGCTCCTCCTCAGCAGTAATTGGGCGTAATTCATCAGCCAGAATCTGGGCCCACTCCATGCTAGTCCGGATGAAGATCATTTCGTCATAGGCTCACTTCATGCCCTCTTCATCCTCTGCCAAATAGGCCTTCAATCGCAATATTAGCTCAGATTGCACGTTGAGGGAGGCCGAGAGCTCGTCTGCCCGATTCTACAGCCGCTAGACCTCATCTTCAGCCTCCTGGAGGCTCTTAATGTTCACTGCTTTCCTCCGCTGCCAACCCACACCGAGACCACGTCCATGATCCTAAATCTTCTTTGCCATAAGATCTCGGACGAGCATGTGAGGACGTTGGGCATCCACTAACCCTGATCATAGTTCACGTAGTTGCGAGCGAAGTCTTTCCATCTCATCTAGCCATAGTGCTTGGGGGTGTCATAAATGAAGCACTTGATCCACTTCCATAAAAGGCGGTAGACTATTCTGTTTTCCTCTTCATCAGAGGTCGTCTCACCCCAGTCAGTGCGGTTGGCAGGTTCATATGTAGGTAATTCCCCTAGGAACTCATCAGCTAGATCCACATCTAGTGTTTGATCAGGCATGGTGGGACTTGGGCTGTTTGACCAATCCTTATTGTCAGACCCCACCTCGATGATCTCTGGCTTAGCCTCCCTAACGGTCCCACTAGTGATCGGGAGCGCCATTGTTCGATCAATCTAGACCTCCACCTCCACAGTCTTCAGCATTCACCAGGGAAAGGAACTTCCAGGGGTACAGAACGACCTCACCAAGGAAACCCACACCATTTGGAAGACTGTGTGTACTAAAAAATGAGCATTCACATCAGTTAACATGGTTGATGGATGACAGTCATTAATTTGGTAGAGGAGACATATAGAGATCACAATCTCGGTCTCGTTCTTGAGTAGATGTCGTCAGGACCCCGAAGCGTGGCCCTCCATATATTGTTGGATGGTCTAGAGAATTGGGAGCCACTTCGGGTATTTCGGCCTCTCCAGACATGTTGATCTCCATGGAAGTAGGCGTGGGCCCTGAAGGTCCTACATCTGTATCTCTTGAAGGGAGAGAATGAGCTCTACGCACAAGGCCCTTATGCACAATTTAGAAGTTAGCAAGGAGTCCAGAATGACCTGAAATTGATCCCTGAAGAAGGGATGTGGAATCTCTACCTCAAGGGCCTTGGAAAACTCTTCAAGATCTGAGTCTTGATCCCCGAATTAACCCTCCTCTGACGGTCTCCCTCTCTCAGACTCATCTCCCCAGGAGGATTCATCTGATTCTTCCGACAGATGGAACTATTCCCTTACGTCAGTAATTGGCAACTGCGGGGGAGTGGTCGATCGAGAGACACCTGGACTCGATCCTTCATCGGACGCAGGGTGCCCCGGGAGTGCACAAAGTCCTCCATCTCTCTCAGGTATTGCTCTGCCTCCGCTTGAGATACCGCAAAGTCATCCCTGATAGGGCCTATCCTCAAAAAATCCATCCCAAAACAGTTCAGATGTTGCCACATCTCCGACGGGTCGAGGAATTGCTGCTTAACTTCCCAGATGTCCTAGGCCTTTAGGAATACAGAATTATATGGCATATCAATGTGGCATAGCCACTTCCCTAAATCCTGAGTTGATATTCTACAGAACCCTCTAGGTTGCCTCCCTTCAGGATGGATCTACTCTTCTGGGACCACCGGGTCTGTTTCCACTGTTGCCTCTCCCTCAACGGGTGTGGGCCTCACCGCTATGGCAGCCTCGCCACCGCGATATGCCCCAACCGCCATCCAACCTCAGCCCCGGGGTTTGGGAGGCACACCATCATCAACTCAAATGGTTGGTTTCTTCATCATTTCCCTCAGGTAGGCTGCCTCCCAACTCTGGGCATATTCCTTCACTAACCTAACAACAGCGGTCCGTGCAGGAAGCTGGTTCTGCATCTTCTTGTCTTCCCGTGTGAACATAAGACACATCTACCTCATCAAACATAGTTGTTCCTTGTAGCGCACACCATAATAGACCTGCGGGTTTAGTCACTACATGCACTGGAATTGCTGAGAAAATCAGTGCAGGGTGTACGGCTCGCAAAGAGGCTCATGATCCACCCTTGCCACCAAAACTCCACCTTGAATGGCCAGGATATATGAATGGTGCTCCTCCGTTCCCTGACATCATCAGTGAATACCCCCATCGGAAACTTAAATGGGTGGAAATTGAACTCCTCCACCTTCCACAATCGGTTCATAACCGACGGTGCGGTCAGCTTGGCTGGAAAGCTCCCGACATCGTTCAGGATAGATGGGCAGAAGTTCAATCCTGGAGGGGAAATGAGGTTCTGTTATTCATAAACCCCCCTGACGTGTGCCTATATCCACCCATACAGGAGGTGGAATGTCCTACATTAAGGACCCCAGGACACCCTGAGAGGGGAGGGGTGAATCAGGGTGACAACTTTTTCTTTTAATGTGATGGATCTTGTTCCCACGTTGGCAGGAACTTGTTGAACCTGTATGATGATTATGATCAGAAAGCAAACATTCACATGCATAGAGAAGTCACAGCCCTTTTTACTTGGTTCACCACTAAGGGCTACGTCCAAGGAGCATATGCCGACAGGTTGTCGGTCGTACCAAAATTCACTATGCTTCACTAGCGGTAGATTACAAAAGTTTGGGTACAGTTACTCTGTCCCAGGCTCACTGCCTTTACAAAGTTTCAGGGATAGCCCACTACTCCCCTCGGGTCACTCCCGTTTACTCCCCCTGGCTCACTGCCGTTGGTGAAGTCCCACTCAGTTTATAGACGTGAAGGTCTCTTCATCATTTTCATGAGAATGCATCTTCTGCTGTATGAAGATGCTCTATTGAAGTCTGATTCTCACCAGAAGCAGAATATCACTTTTCCTCGAATGTATCAGGTAGTCTCCTGGCTTTCGTGCAGCTCCAAACAGGCCGGCGGGCTTCAGCAAAACCTGTCGCGCTTCTCCAAGCCGAACGCGCAAGTCCCAATACGGCGCGCAAGTCCAAACTGGCGCGCAAGTGTCACAAACGCACCTGCGCGACGCTTCCTTACTCGACAACAAACTTGCGCGGTTCACTTCCTTTCACTCCCAAACCGCCTTGGACGCACAACAGACAACCGGCGCGCAAGCTCTACTTGCGCGACCAAACTACCACCTGCGCGACTCAACCACCTGCGCGACGAGAGCTCGAAAAATCTCTCAGCCTTGAACTCCATAAAAAATGAAGAGGGGTGGTCCAGTATTTATAGGCAAACTGGACCCCTTGCGCGGCGGCGCGCAAGTCCCTCGACGGCGCGCAAGTCTTGTCTTCAATAACCTCTGTCGCGCAACTCACTTGTGCGACCCAACCAATACTTGCGCGACCTTCTTTCCTTATCCAAATTTTGATGTTCTGATCCTCAAAAACATATGGCATGCAAGTCTTCTATCCTCCAAGACCTCGGCGCGCAAGTACCTTTGCCAGAAACACTTAACTTTATTGGCTGATTTTCAGACCCAAAAATTTGGCAAACACTGGGAAACGGTGCCACCTTCACTACTGTTTTCTGATTGAATGATATGATCTCTTTGTTGGTACACATCCTGAACTTCTACTAAGGATTGACAAAAAACACAAACCATACGCCAAATCATGCTTTGAAGACCCTGGTTCCAACACTACATATTCTCTGCAGACTCTTTCCCTCACATATATGTTGCGGCATCTTCTACAACTTGGTGAGCATCGGGATATCGAGGTTGACCTGCCCTCCTGTCGCCAACACGGATGCCATAATAAATGTGTTTGGTTGCACACCCATGTTTGTATCCCTCACTGGAAGGATCCAACCATAGATGAGAGTCACGATGAATGCTTCCAGCCTGACTATCACTTGTAGTTCAGTGATGATTCTAAATCCCCACTTATTGCACTGGTTGTCCTCCAAAAGTCACCAGTATGAGTGATTCTTACTCTTGGCCCCCTTTGGGAAAGTCTAAGGCCTCACTAGAAACTATATATTCTCCAGGAAGTTCAAGAACTATTTGAAACGCCTCTTTAAATGGACATCTCTCACCGCCTCCTTGTCCTCTCATGGCACAAGCTCCATCAAAGCCATCGCCAGCGGCGTCATTTGCTACGGGTCCTCCCACACACTCATGATGGGGAGGAATTCGTCATACATAGCCCCCAGTATCGGGACCCCCAAGATCTGGTGGATGTCCCACAAGCTGATGTCGACTTCCCCATGGTGAAAATGGAAAGTGTTGGTCCCCAATGACCACCTTCTCAACAGCTCCGGCATCATCTGCTTCGGCTGGTAGATGTGAAACTGGGAGGCCCAAGCTGGCTCATACAGGCCCACTCTTCTCAGCTCCTCCCCAAACTCCTAACATGAGGTGCCTACCCAGTAGGCCCAAGCCCAATAATTTGTGAATTTTCAACCCTGGTGCAAGTCCCACTCCTCAGACCACCCCTTCTCCGGGTTCCCTAGAACTGCCTTCAATACCATCTGATGCATGGGGGAGATGTCTCCGGCTATAAATCCTTAACTTCAATGTTATCCAAGTGGTTGTATAACCAGTCATCAATGATAGGTGTGAAGCCCTCTCAGGCATGGCAGTCAACCGCCTATAACAATCGGCACTGGCACGACGTGCTATAGAAATAGTAAGCTGGTTCATCCCGACTCCCTTCTGGGATGAAGATGCCATCCCTCATCCTGAAGCCATACAAAGGCAACCTCTTTCATAATGGGTAGTTCCTATGGCTCTTCGATAGCATCTCCACCAAAGAACCATAGTCATAGTGGCTCCGAAATAGCTCTCCTAATCCCATGTTGTTTGCCATGTCGTCCCTTCGGGCAGCATCCGCAAGGACCCCCTGGGTGGATTCTTGACGATCCATGTAGTCTTCTAGGATAGGCCGATTGTTTTTGTTTTGTCATGAAGATCATTCGTGGAGCGTGTTCACGGAGTCTATTCGCAGAGCCTTGCCTTGTCCTTTGAACGCGGAGTCGCAAACTGCACAGATGCGAAGTCAAAGACACACTATGCACCGCGAATCTGAAGGCCAGATTCACGGAGAGAAAATCGCGATGTATGTGGAGCTTTTCAAATCGAGAGTTCTAAAATCCAAAATCACAAAGGAGAGAAAGGAAAAAAGAAAAGGAAGCCCCTCTATTTATAGGGGACGACCCTCACCGCTTCTCGGAGCATCTCGACCGCGGAAAGCTTCACGACGTGCAAAGCCGACCCATCACTTTCCCGCTTGGTGATCCTCCTTCGTAGTCCAGCTTCGCGAAATGGCCAAGGAATTTTGGATATTGACCCTCAGACTTAGACCCTTGATTTCTCCTCAGCTCCATCTCTGAGGGGGGTCATTTTTTGGTGCCAAAAATTGGAAGGTAGAAGGATAATAAGAAAGGATCTGAAGCTGCCACGTGAAGACCTTTCGCAGAGTTCCATGGCCCATGAGCCCACTGAGAATCACGAGGGGAGAGATACTTTACAAGACGATTTGACATTTGTGAGCCTGCCTCCAAGAGAGGATGTGGAATGCTCCACATGCCCCTTTGATGTTCGTGAGCCCTCTACGAGGTGAGGAGGTGGGATACTCCGTGAGCCCCTTTGACATTAGCGAGCCCGCCGTGGAGTGGGATCCATCTTCGTGTCGAGCGAGCGCTGCTCCACGGTACCTCTTGCCTATAAATACAAGCCTCCCCATAGGACCAAATCATGGATCGTCTGACCTTTCCTCTTCCTGGCTCTCAAATCACGTAGCACTTTCTACTCTATAAACCATGAGCTGCTCAAGGAACTTTTTCTATGCAAAGTGCCTCCCCTTTGCCTTGTTTTAACCCCTCTTTCGAGAGGGATGCCTTTCGTGAAGCCCATGGGCCTTCACGAAGGAAGTAGATCCTCATGAGGACTTGGGTCATCGCAGTGCGTTTATACTACATGAAGCACCCCCATGCACACGTGACTCAAATGCTAAGGTCGAGTCATTGTGCCTCACGAAGAACATTACTTCACATGACCATGCTTCACAAGACACCCAAGCTTCATATGGATTTGCTTCTTGAATTCCCTTCCACTTCATAAAGCACCTCTTGTATGCACCTATGTCCTATGCCTAGGCTAGGCCGATTCAATTCACGAATCCCGCACCTTCACGAAGCCCTTCCCTTTCATGGAGCACCAGAGCTCTATGAGGCCTCTACTCATAAACCACTTTGCTCTGAAACTCCCTCTCCCGTGCAACCTCCTAGGTTAGCACGAAGAAATTTCAAAGTCCCTTGGACGACACTGCCCATTGTGTTGCTTCGCCTCATGCTTCTTTGCATAGGCATGCTAAGGGCTATTGCTTCTTCACATAGAAACTCTAACGTTGACCCCCCAATGGTTTGCTCCATAATACCCCCTAGCCACGGTGTTTCCTATCCCTTCTCTTCACCAAGGTACAAAGGGTACCGGTCATTTAATTCTTAGGGGTGTGGAGTGAACCCACCTTCTCTAAGCTGTAGGACGTCAAACTGCCAAGTGTCATCGTCCTAAGCACATGACATTAAACTGTGCCTTCCCCCCAAACATCCAACATGGGGAAAGGGAAACCATCTTGGTGTATGCCCCTAGCCTTTCCTGCAGGAGGTTGTACCCCTACTGATCCTTCCCATTTCGGTGAAAAATGCCAGCAAAGGGAGCGATAGGGAACAGTGCCCCTTCTTTCTTTGGTGCCAAATCCCTCTCCCGCTAGACTTTGTCACCTCCCGGGCCTCCATCCTCGATTAAGTCCCAATCTCCATCTCCCTGGGCCACTAACCATATGTAAGCCCCTATTTCCTCTCTGGGTTGTGGACCATGTGTAAGCCCCTATTTCCTCTTTGGGCTACGATCACATGTAATCCCCACTTCACCTCTCACGAATGCACCTTTCGCGACATGATCGTCAGGTCTCAGCTGACTCTTGTCTCTCACACTGAGCATGACTCACGTGGGCATAGATAAAGCACCGGCCATGGCATCCACCATTGGTATCCTAGAGTGTAAGCCCCATGACACCACCTGAACTACGAGGCCTTTGATCCATGCTAAGGCAGGGTAAGTAGAAAGCCTCCACGAGGTTCAAGCCCACCAACCATTGGACCCCAGGTCCTCCTTTACGTCATTTCACCAACCCTCCTGAACTACAAAGTCATTGATCCTTGCAAAGGCAAGGTACGTAGGAAGCATCCACGAGGTTCAAACCCACCATGCACTGGTCATCCCAGCCATCTTCACGTCAGTTCACCAACACCCTGGGCAGCCTAGATTGTAATCCCCACACCACCTGAACTATGTGGTCTTCAATCCTTACCAAGGTAGGGTACGTAGGAAGCCTTCCTGAGGTTCAATCCCACTACCCAATCGGTCTCTCCGACTGCCTTAACGCCAGTTCACCCCTGTCCTACATGACGTTAAAATGTGGACCCCAATCTGTGGTAATTCGTTGTTTCCCCTGTTAGTGGTAAGTCGTTTCCAACCAAACACAACCCTAAACTATGTGGTCTTTGATCCTTGCCAAGGAAGGGTATGTTGGAAGCCTCTCTGAGGTTTAATTCCATTATCCAACAGTTGTCTCGACCATCTTCATGTCGTTGCGACCCCATCCAGCGGTAAGTCGTTGGGACCTCAATTAGCGATAAGTCATTGTGATCCTATCTAGTTGTAAGACTTTGACATTCTTATCCAGTAGTAATACATTTTGACCTCATCCAGTGGTAATCCATTGAAAACCCCAATTGGCGGTAATCTGTCATTAGATGAACTACGTGGACTTTGATTCCCTACCACGGGAATACGTAGGAAGCCTCTTAGAGGCTCAAGCCCAAAACCATCATCATCCTCATGACGGTTCCATCCCATTCAACATCCACTTCATACAACCTCTCCATCATCCATCCGGATTCTTATCAGGGCTTCTACATCCTTATGAAATTATCCCACCTCATTCCCCATTCCCCGCAACAGTGATCGGGAAGTCAACCCCACGTTGGCCCCAATATCAATGTTCCCTTTAGTGGTTTCACCCATCTGATCCACTCATGTCAGTGTTTTGATCAGTCTGTTCCATCTCTGCTGGATGTTAAACTTGTGGCATACCCTGTGTTAAATATGGGAAGCTGGGGAAAACCTCAGAAACATGCATATGGCATATAATTCCTCACATTTGACATGGGATTCCTCAAGCTTTCGCACCCTCGAGAAGCCCTATAATAATGGGAAGAAACCCAGGAGCACCAGTGTCCCAGCGCCCAGACACGCAAGTGATGTCCAACATGACTACTCCCTTGACCGAAGGCTTCTTCCCTAACCGGACCCCTTGGAATGTCCTGACAGAAGCAGTGTAATTAACTGGTGTCCCTGAAGATATGGCACCAGGAAGAGTTTCTCAAACAACGTCTTAAATCTATAAGGGAGACTCGGACTAGGTGATGAGTTCTGAGGAGGAATCCAGGGAAGAAAGAACTAACATCCCATCATCATGTTTCGATCAAGGAGAAAACATCCCTGAACAAGGAGTGGATTTCGCCTGCCTTTGGAAAGTGGGGATGCTGGGAAACAGACAGCGTCGTCGTCTCACCAAACGAGACAGATGCGCATGCCCCGGCGAAAGCTTCAAAAACAAATACTATTCATAACCTCTTTTGAATAGCTAGTTTGGTAAGTTGTGGTGCGTTCGAACTTAGTGTTGAGTGTAGCGCAATTTATTGAATTACTTTGAAGAAATAACATACTATGAAATCATCGGGGTGTTAAAGATATCTTACTCTACTAAGGATTACATAAATTTAGTTTTTCCCCTCTACAACAGGGTATCCTAGTGTTCTATATATCATCATTACATTTGAAGAACACCAATACCACATTTTATAAAATAATCTTTAGTTATGTCATACCTCTTCCAAGATTGAAAATATATTTACATTTAAAATCCAACATTGAGTTATTTTAGGAAACAAGTCATGTCAATAAAATATTTTTTAAAAAGAAAACATATTTTAAAAAAACACTTTACATTTCCACCAAAGGTCAATTCCATAGCTCGTGAATATAAAACATTAAATTTAATAAATAAAAACCAATGGATTGAATCACAAAAACACAAGAATGTTAAGGGATATACCATAGGATAGGTACGCCAACCTCAAGAACAAAGAAAACTGTGTTGCCTTTAAGACTAGTGATGGGAGAGGAAGAGTTAAAATCCTAGGGAACATAGATCTAATGGGAATAAATAAATTCACTATGTCTATACTAGATCCAGTTATCAATCCTCATTAGAAATCAAAAACATAGAGAATAAGATAATAAAATATATTATAAAGGATAGACCTCACCACATTATAATCGATATAGATCCAATCTTTCAATCAACATGAAGATCCAACAAGGACAAGAGGCAAAGAGAAGAAAACATCCCAAAGTAGCCTCTAAATAAAAAATATATATTATGGTCAGGAGGTTTTGATCAAAAGAGTCAACTAAAAATTTCAGACCAAGATCTTATTTCAGCCCCAACTTCATTTAATATCTACTGGCTTCATGATTTAGTCGTTGGACATCCACTAGAAATATGATGGCCCACCCACTGGGAGATGTCTATAGGAAGAGAAATTATACCTACAAGTATCCACAAAGTGGTTGATGGAGGTTAACTAGAATGTTGATAGAACCTTAAGACCTATAGGTACATTGAAAACCTCTAGGGACTATTTTGTGGTCCTTAATAAGCTATTTGGTGGCAACATTGAGCCACCAACAGGCCCAAAACACTATCCCAACTTATGAACAACCCAAAAAATGACAATATGAAGTTAAAGGAGGATTTATAACTTATTCCATATATAGGGGAGTGAAAAATAATATTTCAATAACTTTATATAGTATCATTAGTTGAAATAATACCATAAAATTATCATGAATATTTCCCTTTACAATTAGTTTTAGATAATAAACCAAATATTTTACATTTAATAAAATTTATATTTTAATATATGTTCATGTATAATCTCATAAAATGAAAAAAATGGAACCCCAAAGATGGTTGTGGATTTATGTTTTATTCTTTCCCATGATTATAAAATGTCTTGTACAAATAACAATAGATATATTTACCCCAATATTTATTGATTTTCATTTTATTGAAAATATTTCCAAAATTAAATAAGGAAATAAAAAATTGTAAAAATAAATATTATGGAATTCAATATCATTATTGTATTTTGATCCTTGTATATATGTGATTCAACTAGAAGTTGAAAAGATCTTTAATTTCAAAAAATTAAAAATTAACTAATTTATTTATTAAATGATTTAAATATGTTGCAAAATCTTACATTCTTACTAAAAATGATAAAATTGTAATATATGTACAAGAAAGATAATCTAGTGGCGTAAAAAAGATTCTTTCAATCCACATCGGAATCATAGTAGACTATTTGTTTGTAAAGATAAAAATATTCATCATTAGAATGTGAAATAACCCATTTTGGTTGAGAAAGTTAATAAACATGCGGAAAATAGAAAAACAATTATCATGGATTTTCTCAAGAAAATAGTGTAACAACACTAAATGATCTTGATAGAGATAAAATATCTATAAATTTTAAAAATGCAAGAAGATATTGGAGTAGAGTAGAGACCATTGTTGAAGAAACATTTTCATATAATATGTCACTTGATATTCATGTCATAGATGAAGAACCAAAATTAGTGGATTAATGTGATAATAGACCATATTAGGATTAATATATTATTTTAATCCAATATTAATTAGACTTATTATAAATCAGGAGGATTTTTTTTATATTATGTGTAGGATATATTTTTATTTTTTACATTTAACAATAATAAATGAAATTTTAAAAAATTCACTTAGTTCATGGAACTAACACTATCATATTTTGTATTTTCTTATATTTTCTATTATACATAGACAATATTTCATCAACTATTATATTTTAATTATAAAACATGTGTGTAGATGACCATTGTATATGTAAAAACTATAATAAATTTCTTATTATTTTAAAATCCTTAGGCCATTTATATTTTTATATTTCGTTATATATTATAAAAACAATAGATATATAATTACTAGATTAAATAATAAAAATAATGAATAATAATGTTTTATTAGTGTTCAGACATTCAAAATTAATCACAAGTTTTATACTTCTATTCAATTTTATTTTTTGGATTTTTCCTAAATTTACGAAAATAAAATACATCCCAAGTGATAAATTTGTTTATGAAATATGTTATCTTTCTTTTATTTGTGAAATATTTTACATTTATTTATTTGTTTTGTTATTTATATAAGTAAATTCGAAATTTAATTCTAGTATATAGTAACTTATATATAATTAACGAACCGGTGGAGAATATGTTGAAGGAGGGATGTCTTTTTTGGAATTTTCTTGAAAATTTTTCAAAAAATGAATTATTTTAATTTCCATACTCGAAATTGTATAAATATGAAAAAATATAAAAGTAAAGAAATCAAATATCATTTAATTTTTCTTGGTTTTAATCCAAGTTATAGTCCTTGGATTTGGTTTGGTAAAATTAGGTGAATTTCATGATCTATTTATGGTGAATATTTTCAAGAATATAATTCTAATCAAATTAAAGAAATGATTCATAATATTAGATTAGAGAAAATTGAGAAATCATTGATGGTTGAGTTCCTATATGGTGATGTTGACAAAAAAATTATATCTAAGTTGTAAATAAAATATAGTTTTAAAAATTATGTTAAGATTGATGAACATGAAGTCCATAAATGGATAGAGTGATAAGAGTTTTATAGAGTTTCTATAGCTACATAAATACATACTTTTTGAATAAATTAATCTTTGATATTAACATTTTAATGCGATGAAATTCTTAAGATGGATGGTTTTGGGGCATAATAATGAAAATACCCACCCAAAATATTGTGTTCTATATAGAAAGGAAAACAAAGATTACTTAGATTGTCTTAAATGTGGGGAATCACTATTAAAGATGAAATAAAAACCATAGGTTTATTTATAAATTACCATGAATTATGCTAAGAAAATTTGGTATCTTCTTATAATTACTTGTTTAAAACACTTATTCACAAATTCAAATGAGTCAAAAATGTTATTATTATGTGAATATGAGAAAATATATAATGTAAAATTATGAGATCGAATTGATTGTCCATAGTGGGATAAAATTGATCAAAAATTTAATCCCTTTATAAATGAAGTTTGAAATCTCAATCTTGGACTATTCATAGATATAATGAATCCATATTTGATCCATAGTAGAAAACATAGTTCATGACCTATTTTTTTGTTAATTTTAATTTTTTTTTAATTTTATATATACCATAATTATATAATGTGGATTTTAATGATTTAATATCCAAACAGCATGGAAATGATATTTTTGTTTTCTTATCATAATTAATTTATTATTTGATTATTTTGTAGTATAAA
Organism: Viscum album; assembly: GCA_963277665.1. Classification (NCBI taxonomy): domain Eukaryota; kingdom Viridiplantae; phylum Streptophyta; class Magnoliopsida; order Santalales; family Viscaceae; genus Viscum; species Viscum album. Next base: position 281,412,992 of record OY728152.1, read on the forward strand.
GGTATCAAATTTTATGATTTTAATAAAATGGAATATTTTTCAATTTCATGTAATGATGATGTTCACTATAAATGAATTCTCAACATATAAAAATTTTCATGGATACTATGATAAAGGTAATAATACTTGCCAAATTTAGTATGAAGAGAATTTATATTATCAACAATTAAATGGGATAAAAATAGTATACATGGGTTATAGAATGTTTTTTATATAGATAAATATTAAATAATATTAAAAAATATATTTGATAGATCACAATAATTTTATATTTCTCTAAATATTTTATCAAACTATTATTATTTTTGAAGGGTGAAAAATATTGATGTCATATTCAAAATGACACAAAAAACTAGTAATGAAAAAAATATGGAAGAAATGGTCGGTATTTTTTGATCTTCCATATTGGATATATCATGAGTTATAACATAAAATTGATTTTATGTATGTTTATAAGAATTTTTATGGTGATTTTATTAGAACATCATTAGATATTAAAGGCAAGACTAAGGATTTTTTTAATGAATGATTAGACTTACTATCGATTTGAATACATTTGAAGTTATCTTCCACTCCTAAAGGAAGAAAAACATACCTGGAAATGACTTTCATACATTATTTAAGAGGGATAAAACCAGTTTTTGATAGTTCCCCCATGGTATCAATGTTTTATAGGTTTATTATTCATGTATAAAAAAATTGTGACACTAAAGAAATTGAATTTAATGACCATGAAATCTCATGAATGTCATGTTATGATAAAAAATATCATATTTGTTTCATTACTTTTAATACTACCTATCTATGATTGATTATAATTAAGGTGTTATATTATTTAAATTAAATTTTGAATAAAGTGACGGATATAAATTCATTGAAAATTTTAATGATCAATTCATTCCATAAACATTGTCAATAGGAAATGTACTTTACACCATGTTTTTTTCATATCATGGTATATTTAATGGTTCATTTAGTGTGAGGATTAATGATTTATGGTCCTAAATATCTTTTTTGGATGTATCCATTTGAAATGTATATAAATATATTTAATGGGTGTGTTAGGAATCCATTTCAAGAAGAAGCCTCCATTATTGATAAATATATTTCTCAAGAACTGGTAGAGTTTTATACAGAATAATTATTGTCAGTAGCGTGCATTGGTTTGCCTATACATCACCATTAAAAAATCAATTTGGGGGGAAAGGGGATCCATGTTGTGAAAACAATGTCATTGAAAGGTCAATAAATAAAGTAATATTTATTCATTATTAATAATATAGATGGTGCTCATCCATATATAAAATCACATATTAATGTGATAAGACAATATTATCCAAAAAATAAAGATATCTCGATATTGAATGAGAATAAAGAAATTCATGAAATGTTTTAAAGATATCATGCATGTTAAACCATATAAATAAAATACATTGATAAGGGTAGTAGGAAGACCAAGTTTAAATGCAATAACATGGTTTGGGTATGACATTAATGGTTATACATTCTAAACTAAATATCAGGGAAAAAGTGTAGATCCAAATAGTATTGTATTGGTGTTCACAGAATCAATTAATTTTTTGATTTCATAGGATAAAAACCCAGTATTCTCTTCAATTGAATATTATAGTGTTTTTAAATAAATATAGGATATTTATTACTTCAAATTTAATTTCTTATGTTCAATTGTAAATGGATTTTTGGGAATAGAAGTGTTAAACAAGATAATATTGGCATGACACTATTAAATATACAAATATTTGTATACACAAATGATCCTTTTATCATGTAATCACAATTAAAAAATATATTATATGTTCTTTATCCAGAAAATGTGCTTTGGTTTATCATTTTACAAGAGAAAAACAATATTTTCATGACGAGAAACATGATATTTAATTATGTGACATCCATAATTTAATTGAAATATTAACAAAATATATTTATAACCAAGTAATATAAATGATTTGTTACATAAGGAAGGATCATGAATAATGAAAATTGGAAAATCACCTTTATTAATCACATAATATTACAAGTACCATATATTAATTTTCTTCTTATTTTTTAAAATTTTGTAAAATATTAGATATAAAATTAGTATTTTTATTTTTTATTTAAGTCTAACTTTTTAAAAAATATTATATATTTATTTTTTGTTTATTATTATTTGTATATTTTTATAAATATTCGATTTTATAAAATATAAGATATGTTATTTACAAATTGATAAAGAGTTTGAATATTTTTGATTTATTTTTTATCATTTTCAAATTTTTATTCAACACTATATGTAATAATTGGATTTATATAATCATTTAGTTAATTTTAGTTTTATTTTATCTATATTGTTGAGTGTTTCATATATTTTTTCAATAATTTTTTAGTATTATAGTTAACTACTTGTACTAATATAAATAAAAATGTGTTTTGTTTAGTTTTATTATAGTTGGATCATTTTTTCGGTTTTTATTTAACTTTATAAGTAACTAATAGATTGTACAATCTATTTCTAATTATCTTTACATTTTATGTTCAGGGTAATTTTAAATCAAATAGGTAATTAACCTTGATCTTATAGTGAGGACTCTATAAAAACTTTTTTTGTGTTGCTTTCTCATTCTTCTATATAGGATCCTTCTACTTCTAAAGGGAAAGAGAAGGATTAAAAGGTTTGTAATCATGGTAGCACATGTTTACCTAAATTATTAATTCATCATAGCTAAGACCATAAGAAAGTTATCAAGTTATATGATAATACTAATCATATAGGTCCAAATTCCAAAAAACAAAGAACTTTTATATTTTTGAAATCCCAAGATAAAGTCCTCATTATAATTTCTTACATGAGAAGTCTCAACCAGATGACTATCTCAGTTATGGGAGACTATTTTGGTAATTTCTTGTATTATTATATTATTTATCATTTCTTGTTTTAATTAATTTAGTTTATTTTTTGTTCTCATTAGATTACATGTGATATACCAGACACAAGAGAAGTCATGATGAAATTTTTATATTATTCTTATATGAGGTTTAGAGATTTAAAATTGACAAAAACTTTAGATTTTATTTTTTATGAAAGGTAAAATTAAAATTCATGAAATATAAATGGTTTTAAAAATAAATATACAAGGAAAAATTTACAAAAATTAGACAGCATGAAGAATTTTGGGTAAGTCTAATGTCATATTTTTGAAGTCTTTCTTTGTATAATCATTAAAAATGATCATTTTTGGGATTTATTTATCCTTAATTAATAGGTAATAGGGATATTTAATAAATATATATAATTTAACAATGCAAACCCTCATATTTTATCTTTTAGAGGTTATTAATTGTTAGAAGAAAAACTAATGGCTGAAAATTTTGAAAAATTGAGGGCTGAGTCATTAAGATCTTCAGATACTAGCCCTCGTCACCCCCAGATAGAAATGAAAAATGGAAAAGGGATAGGATTTGGAAAAGTGAATATATCTTATAGATGATATTAAGGGTGTATATAAAAAGATTGTGAGAAGTTATTTAAGTTATTTTTTCCTTGTGGAGAAGTACACATGGTGGAATTTTATATCAATGGGTATGAATAATATTTTGAACGCTACATTATGGAAGACCTAAAATATAGTTTTCCTATGAGGATATGTGGTGGTTTTATCATTTAAAAAATCATTTGATCAGTTGGGAACTTCTTTGAGGGAGGATGTTTTAGAATATAAACGGATGTTTTAGAAGCTAAGGTAAAAGAGATGGGTGAGATGTTGATGGGGAGGATTAGATCATCAATATAGTAAAATTTTCCAGTGTTTAGAGATAGTTTTAGGCATTATATCCCACTCCACCTCCTCCTACATATACTCCTTCACCTTCACTTTAATATCTCACGCATCTACCTCCTCCTATAAAGCTTCTCATTTTATATGATTTATATGTTGAGGATATTGAGTATAATATTTAATCATATAGGATAATATATTATATTGGGGATAACATACATCATCAGTATATGGAGATGGATCAATGTATGTTAATGATATAGGACTTTATAGATGTATGAGTTAGAGTACCATTTCCAACTAATGAGGTTTTTATAGTTTTACAAAGTGTCGAACATTTTTTACTTTGAACATATTGACTTATCTGAAAATTTACCACTGAGGTAGGAAAATATTATACCCTTTATTTTATATTTTTTTTTAATTTATATATATATATATATATCTTAGGTATACATTAAAGTTAAGGAAAATGTTTTTTTGAAAGAAAAGACAAGCTAAGGCCCATTTAGGCTTCACAAACTATTTTAGAAGGACTTTATAGAGTATCATTATATGCATTTATGTTGAAGGGTACTTATGAAGTGTCAAAGACTGATGAAATTTTAAGGCTTGATTATATGATGATAATTTTCAAGATAGATATCACAGAACTTCAAACCATAGATATGTTGGGTCTGGCAGTTATGAGAATCATTCCCATGTAAGTTGATTGTCATATTTAATTCAATTATATCAACTTGATATAACTTCATACCTATTTTTTATTATGTATCTTCAAACACTTTGTATTAATTATGAATCAACCCCAGTGTATGGATTAATGGACACATAATTTATTTATCCTCTAGCCTAGAAAATGTAAGATAATGAAAAAAAATTATATATCTGAAAAATTTTAGAATGATGAAATAAATTGTTATATACTTCCTTATCCTGAAGGGTAATAATCATATATTGCATAATGTTTTATTTTTCTTTATTAAATGTCAAATCATATTATTATTTTTCGATATTAGTTTCCATTGGATGTTGGTTTTTTTTCTCCACATGAAATGAAAGCTTACTGGTTATTCTCTATACATGGGGATCTGAGAGAAAACCTCAAAGAAGTACTATAGATGTAAAATTTATTATTTTAATACATACATATTATAATAAACTTATATTTTATTCCATAATTATCATTTTTGAATAGATCATGAGATTTCTTAAGTGAGATAAGAAAAAAGAGGAATACAAATATAAAATATTTTCTTGCAAAGGTGACATCATTTTTATGTATTAAATATTATAAAATACTTAAAAATAATATTTTAAATTGTTAAATTCTTTAAAAATTGTAATTTAATCAAAAAAATGGAGTCATTGAATGTAGATATTATGTTTTCAGATTTATATTTAAAATAATAACAACAACAACAGTTGAAAATTTTTACATGGTAAGATTTCATTATAACATTTCCTTTTATTTATATTGAAATTATATTAAAAATAAATGTTCGATACATTTTTTTCAAATTTATATCTTTTTGAAGATAATCACCTATGTGGTGAAAATTATTTCAATCATATCTGGGGAGTATGGGAAGATTATTTTTCAGCATTAATTTGGTTTTAATTTATTCAGATTTAAAAATATTAAACTTCAATTATAAAGTAGTTGTAATTTTGAAACAAGTTTTGATGTAAATATATATTATAAAAGTGTACATTGTTTTTTTGATATGCTGGTATTTATGCTATTTTTATTTACTGTATTTTTTATTTAGTTTGGGTTGGTGTATTATCAAAATAATTTTTTACATTAGTTATTTATTAATCAGCATGAAATGTAATATGATTTTTGGATCTTAGGGTAATTAATATGTAGGTTTTGAAAATAATTGATGTAAAATATATTTTTCAGTTTTGTTTATAATAACCAATTTTAAAAATAATTTTAACATCACATAAAATGAAATATATTATTAACCAATGTTAAAAATAAATTTTCAAACTTGTGGTTGTTCATATGACTATAGTAATTTAAAGAAAAAAAGCGATAATCCCTACCAATCAGAACCAAACTCCATTCACACAACCTCACTATAATAAAGTATAAGTGAAATTAAAAAATTAATTCAAGTGTCATTACATGTTCTATGATACCAATATTAGAAGAACATAATTAATGTAAGAGTTTTAGATACATAACATATATTTTAATTCTCATATTGAGATCGATGAATGATCACTAAATATCAACATATTCCTAGATAAAACTATGGGTCCCATTAGAATCCAAACACAAGCCTAAATTGTTATATTCATAATTAAAGGTAATTCACATTAATCCATATCCAAAAATATTATTTTTTTCAAAAAAAACACAAAATTATGGGATCCAGACCGTCTAAAAGGTGTCATCATTGAATTATACTAGAAAAATAAACAAATCAGTACCATTGGAATTTTTTGATACCAAGCCTTTTTCAAATGTAGTGCATAGAAACATCAAATTCAAAAACACCAATCAAATAGTCTAAAATTTATTTTTAAACCTCACCATTGACATCTACAATGAAAAATGAGTAAAGTGTGCTATTTATTTTATAAATCATAGTATGGAATTAAAAATGAAAAAAATAACCTTTAGACTATTATTAGGCCATGCAGCATCCCCTAGGGGTATTCCACAAGGAGGCCTATTATGGGTCCAACATAAAAAAATATTTTCTTTCGCTACACACAAACCAAGGAAGATCCACACAGGTTTGGTTTCATGGTATATACTAGTCACCAACCCACCACCCCTTGACCCAGCCCGGCTAGTCAGGGCACCCTCCTAGAATTGGTTAGGGAACCGTGGCCAAGATTTAGAGCTCTGTCCATCCCCACCCCAAAAGCATATTTTTCCCTCACTTAACTACCTCAATTAGTTAAAAATTGTATGGCCTAGATGATCTAGGACATTATAATCTAGTGACTCCTAGATTATACATGACCCTGATTATTTGATTCTCAATATTAGACCTCGAATTCCAATATAATATCCTTGAGGCTATCTTTCATGGTTAATACCCCTTTTATCCCCTCAAAACCTTGACACAATATCCCCCCTTACACACCCTCTATCATTATTCTCAGTCACCAATATCCACTTTCATGGAAAAAACTCTTATTTTTACTCTTTTCAACATAATATCACTATATTCACTTCTCTATTGAAATAAATTGGTGCAACATACAGGGATCCAAGGTAGAGGTATCTCAGTTAGCACTACTTCCACTTTTCATTCAATCTATTGACACCAGTGCTAAAGGAAGAGGTATTTTTTACCGCATGGTGGTTGATAAGGTGGTTGGTCAAAGGGAACAACCCTACTTGATCATACAACCGTGTGGAGAGGAGAAATTTATGGATAACTAGCTACTGAACACCAAAAATAGTAAAAAAAATATTTAGTTAATTTAACTTCAAATAATAAATTAACTTTATATTGTTAATTAATTATCAAATAATAAAGTACAATAAAATTCAAGAGGATATGTTATAGAATTTCTATATATAGGGACAACAACGTCACTCTAGGAATCTCCCTAGGTTCAACATCCTCAAATGTGTGTTAAAATAGAGAGGATTAGCACTGAATAATTATTTATAAGTGAAAATAGTATCATGGACCAAATTAATTTTATAACACAACTTGATAAAACACAACCACTTTAGAAATAGTATCATATTTGAATTTTTAACCAATATGTAATTTTTGAGACATCATTTTTCTTCTCCAAAACTAAAAAAGGAACATCTAAGGATAATTAATTAATAAATTGATTTAATACTCACTCCAAAAATTAATAATCCTCTAATGGATTCCATACGACCACTAAAATGTATCCACAATTTTTCTCTATTAATGAAGTCTTTAAAGAGAATTATGGATCCATTTACAAGGTTAGGATAACTATTTTTACCTTACTCATAAAAAACTATATTTTTCATATTTTCTTTCCAAACATCTCATACTGCTCAATTGAACCACATTAAATCCTAATTCAAAAAATAGTAACCTTTAAAATCTCAATGGAAAAGAAAAAATAAAAATATAGGTATAATAAAAGTCATTCCCTAAGTGAAAATCCAAGTTAGTATAGTTACGATCCAAATTTTCAAACATTAATATTTTTATAGAAAATAATTTCAAAATGATCTATAATTATTTTAGTACTTTTTAATAAATATTTTATTAATATTTTTTACACTTTTAAAAAATAATAAACATTATGTATTTGTTAATATAAAATGATAAAAATACTATAGTGGTCTGGTTGTATCTGGGTGTGGTTTTCCCCCGCCTTCCTTAGATAGGGTAAATAATACCATCCACATGATTAGGGTATGGTATCATATACCTATCCATCAAATTGGGTTAGTACCCCCCCCCCCCCATACACATGCACACACACATACTATAGAAGTTTGGTATTCTAGATATAGAGCTAGTATCCCCCAATATAAGGATCTTGGATGGGATACAGGATCCTTTTCTTGAGTCAATATCCAGCCTATTTACTAGGGTTATGGGATCCTCCACTATAGTTCATGTGCATTTATGCTGGTTTTTTTGAATTGGTAGCTATGATTCTTGATCGATGGTATGGTATTTATGGAATGAAGGGTACTCTATTCCTCCAAATGATGACCATGCATTAGTGTTGAGAATCCCCCCCGTGGATTCTAGTGGATATTTATTAGTTAAAATGGATAGGTGATATATTCTTCTTTAAGAATTATTAAAATACACTACCCTTTGGATTTATTTATAGATGTTGTGTATAGCTGAATATCAACTTCAGACTTTATAGAGTCTTCATTGTTCTGAGATCATCTATTTTCTAATGTGTTATGACATACAAGGATTGGAGTTGATATGACCAAGAATAATCTTTGTGCCTAAAATGTCTAGTGATTGAGTATATATGTTTTCTTTCTTATATTCCAATAGTACAGCCTTAAGTATTGACATCTTGAGATAACATTTCATAACTTATTCTCCTTAGGGATTTTTGGGTATCCTACTAAGTAAATTCATACTCACGATCACATGGGCTTTATTCCCACATATATTTTTTTGTGAAATTGATTCACAATTTTGGATATTTCCTTAGCAGATGTAGAGAATATGTGAATTATATAAATTTAATTCCTAGTGAATCTTGTAGATTCATGATACAGCATGGTGTAATTTTATAGTGGTGATAACCATTGTAGATAGAGTTCGTTCTAGGATTACGTGAAATGAGGAGAAGTTTTTTGTGTCTTGCATATTTTCAACATAAAGGATTACCAAATGTAGTTTTCCTTTTTATTTTCCTTTTTGATGATTTATTTATACTTTATGTCTCATACATGTGTTTTATATAGTTCAGTTGATTATATATTTACATCCTTCTCTTGTTATTTTTTATTTAGACATTGGATATATGTCACTGTTATTGGTTGATATAGGTGAATACCTCCAATATTTATATATATTCAATATCGGTTCTAGTCACCAACCCTTGTATTATTGTAGATGGTTTTAGGGTAGCAATCTAGACATACTTCAAGCATTGGTAGTTTCCAAATGGGTTGGTTTATTTTAATTGCATTCAAAATTTAGATAACATGTTCACCAAGGTTTTTAGTGTAATAAATTCTAAAGAAACATTGTGCCTTAGTGGAAATAGGGTACCCAAAATGTGTTAGTGAAATTGTTGTTTCATATAAGTTGTATTTTTCATGTTTTCCTATGTTATTTTTGTTTTCATGAATTAATTTTAAGTATTATACAAGTGAGAGATTTTTAGTAAATATGGAGTCTCTATAAAGTGATTATTTAGGCATCCAAAAGGATAAATTATGGAAGATATGTTTCATGCTGTTCAGAAAAGTAATAGAATATGAAAAATGTAGGTCGTGGTCCAAATGTTTATGTTCTAGAATTTGTGTCTAGATGGTTAGTTTTTCATATTATGGATGAGTAGAAGTTGTTTCAAAAAAATTGGTTCCCTAATGATGAAATGTAAATATACTTAATTGTATTTTTAGTAATAAAGAGATGATACATAAGGGTCATCAGAATGGAATATAACAGTAACATGATTAATTCATCAAAAGTTAGTGGTCGTAGTGGAGGTACCTACTAGTAATTTGAGGTGGATAAAGAAAATGGCAGGTTCAATGAAAATTTTGGAGGACCATGTAATTGTTTGGTCCACTAGACCCCAATATATGGTTGTTCAAGACCACTAAACACATATAGAAGTTAAATTTGTGATCTAATTAGATTATTATTCAATATAGATTGTAAACTTATAACTTCTGTTAAATTAAATGGTTTAACAATTTTCTCCCTAGTATATAGAACTTAAGGTACAAACCAATATAAATCTATGTCTTAAATTCTTGTATTATTTAAGTTCACTTTAATGTTTATATATATGAGTTTATGTTTATTTAATTGTGGATAGAGTTTCAACTAAGTGTGATTATTTTGAGTGCATTAACTTTCTATGTTTTAGTATATCAATGCTAAGGGGATCTTACAGCCTGGGTAGTTCTTGATGACTTGTTCTACACTTGATGATTCTGTGGAATAATTTTTCAAGCATCTTTCATCATGTGTCTGTTTTGGGTAATTAAATAGACTATCCCAATTATTTTTCCATGTAGATCACAATAGTGTGATATATTCATCTATGAAAACCCATTTAAGAATTTTGATAACCAGATTTATTATTTAGATATGTAGATACATTGAATAGGTTTACATGATATGTTTCTAGTGATACCGTGGTTGGAAACCCTCCTTGGTGGTGATTTTGTGTTAGGGATTGAGTTTCACCCACCATCCATAGATATCATTGGTATCCACCCCCCTCATAAATAGGGGGTAGAATACTCAACCTGCATATTAGATTTGGTTGGTATCCCCCCCCCCCAACCTTCCAAACTAGGGGAACTGGATCCTCTTTTTTTGGAGTCTGTATCCCCCATATCTAAGGATCTTGTATGTGGTATGGTTCCTCCAATAGAGTCAATATCCCCCATACTAATGGTTCAAGATCCTCTACTATAGGTTATGTGATGTAGTGAGTGATTCTTGGAAATTATAGTTTCTATTCTGGATCAGCTGTGTGGTTTTGATGGATCAAAGGAATTAGTATTCTACTGACTAAAAAGTGTGATTCGGTGTTGAGTATGATCCCCCCCCCCCCATCATGTATTATTAAGGTTTTAGATTAGTTGTAATTTATGAGTGATATAGAATTATTTGGGACTTGTGACAACTAAAAACCCTATGGGTTGTTTTAAAAATGTGGTATATAGTTGGGTATCAAATTTAGGATTTTTATACTATTAAGTGTTCTGATACCCATGTTTTCTTGTGTGATATAAATTTAATTTATTAGTGTTTATCTAACTATAAACTCTATGTGTTTCTAAGAAATATAGTGATTGATAATTGCTTGTTTATTTTATGTCTTCCTCCCATACACCCTTCAGTACTGGGAGCATGAGATGATGTGTTGTCATGTATTCTCTCAATATATTTTTTGAGTTTCCTAATGAGTTTTTTATACTCACCCTTTAATGGTATTTTTTCACACACATGTGGTTTCTATGATGTTACTTCAAAGGTTATTATATAGCCTTGGTGGAAATGGAACTGTTGGGTCATGTTTGGAGTAAATTCCTAGTGGTACTTATAGATGGATGATGGATCTCGATAGTCCTTTATTGTGGTGTTTAAAATTGGGTATAAATTAATTCTAGGAGTATATATAGTTATTAGGAGTTTCCTTTATCCTGAATATGATGAATTAATAGTCTTTTTAGTTGCATAATTCCTTTATATTTTCCTTTGTGGTGATATATTTGTACATGATGTCTCATTCATGTGTTATATAAAGTCCAGTCAATAATATATTTATTCCATGTTTTTGTTTCTCTTTATTTATAAATTCAGTATAAGTTATCGTTTCAAGTTTATATAGGATAAGTCCTCCCATATTGTGATATATTCATACTCAGTGGTATTCACTTTTCTATGGCCTATTGGTGGGGTAACTCAAGTCTTAACACTGACCTAGGGGTGTCTAGTGGGTCAGTAATCTTAGAGTGGAATCAGCGCATATTTTTTGTAAGGACAAAGTTTAGATTTAGTGGTCAAGTGATTAATGTTTTAAGAACATTATATAAATGATGTTAATGGGTATTGAGTGTGATTATTAGACCAGGTTGGCAATAAAAGGTTCATCATCACACATATCCTTTTTACCTGATTGGAATGACAAATTAGTCAACTTGAAACTCTAAGGCATCATTTTAGGGTAAAATAAATTAGTTAAATGCATCATATAGTTTTTAGATATGATCCTTAATGACATTCCAATGTCATCTTATTTTTATATTCTCTGACCCTTTCAGTTTCATATTAATGATCATGGAAGGCTACCTAATGATATCCGGTTTATATAAAGAGGTATGGTCACGATGAGATTATGCCTATAGTTGGGCCTCTCACCACTGATTGGTGTGTGGTGATGTTCTTTTTTAATAATTGGTTAATGGAAACTCTTTCCCAATTATCTGAGGTACTTTATCAAATTTTTTATTATTGTGTATCCTTCTTGTGGATTAGATTGTGGTTTCCATTGTTTTTTATGATGATAAAAGTAGTCCTAATATGTTCTGTGAATTGTGAAGACAAAGAAATCAGGGATTTATAATGTGAAAAAAATCCTCAGGATATTGATGATTGGATAGAGTTTGTGACTATAGTTTCCATATAGTTTAGACTATTAATGGTGAGATGATAATTCTTTTAATGGTCTCCCTGCATGGACTAGTTATCTATTAGTTTACATTGTTTTTATCAAACTCATGATAAGATTTCTCTACTATGGTTGGAGTTTGATCACTTGTTTTGGATGGATATTTATCTGAAGATGTTGAACCCTCCTCAGGGTAGTACATCCATGTTTTAGTATGTTTCAAGTCCCATTGAACATACTAGGTGTTACATGAACATGATTTCTAGTTGGTTTTTTGAGCTCATTGGTTTTTTTAGAGGCTTTTTATAATGGGTTATAGATATATTATATTTTTATAAAATAAAAGTCTCAATATGAGAGGCCTCTGATTAAATAATTGACTAATTAGGATTTCCTAATGGAGGTTCACCCTAGTTGTGGGATCCAATCAATTTATTTCCACTAGTGGATACTACCTTTCAGTCATCCATTCTAAATAATTATGTTCATCATATTTAGGGATAGGGATATTGATTCATAGCTTAATCAAATTTTAAATGTAAAACTTTATTTGATCATAGAAGCCTAAAATTTCTATGATGAAAAGTAGTCTTTCAATAGATACTTTTATGAATGTTGTGAGATGTTAGGAAAACTACCTTGGTATGGATTAGTTACCATTTCTTGTATAATGATGTGTTTTATAATTACTAAATGAGATGTGTTCCAAATTCGTCACTGAGTGGATCACCCTCAAATATGGAAATTGGTCCAACCCTCTTAGAGATGAAGTTGGATAACCATGTGATGGTAAGTCTTGATTTATGTGATTTGTGCATGGGTGAGAGAATAACTTCCCACAAATGTCTAAGAGTGTGAATATTCTTATAAAATGTGACCCATGGTTTTCCCTTAAGGATAGGTTTATGTATTTATATACATTCATTTTAGAGATAGTGTGTGGGTGTTGTAGGGTGGGATGATGAGCACTCCTATGGTGTTTACTGGTATGTATACTAAACCCTCCAAGGAATCGATTTGTAGAGGTTCATGTTGGGAATTTTGGTGAATTTAACCTTTTTATTCCTTGATATTTATTTCTATGTAGTAAACCCTCATATTAAGGGATCTAGATTCAAGGGTTATAATTGGTCATTGTGAATTTTACTTTGCAGTAGTTGAGATCTTAGTAGAGTAGTAGTTGTTATTGAAAATTTTATAAAATGATTCTATATCGAGATAATCGAGGAGGTGTATGAGAATTTAGTTTTGGATTTTTTATTATTTAATTGAAATAGGGATACATTCTCACCTTCTATATAAAGTTGTATCCCTATATTCATCCCATGTGTGAGAGAGGCCCATGGTTGAGTTTTTTACTCAGTGTCCATGTCTTATGAGACATTTCTCAAGAAAATTCTATGGAGGTTTTTCTTAAATGTTTGGAAACTTTCATCCATTTCCTTAGGTGGTAGTGGTTTACCCTTGATAATAATATCACATATCATAATGGACATACTGATTAGATGGCTTCATTTTAGAGTGTTTACCTTAGCGTGTTATGTCCATTGGATCTTTAGGGGTGTGCATGTCGCCTGGAAACTCTTATTATGTGCTGGAAAAAGATATCTTCTTTAGTATTTATGGATTTTTTTCACTTGATAAGGTGTTTTCATAGTGTCTAGAGCCAACAGAGTAGGTTCATCAGACCTTCAACTTTATATATTGATGGATTGGGTCACTCTATAGGAAATGTTGTGTTGTAGAGTTGTTTGAAGAGGTTTCTATTATTTATAATGTACTAATTGGTATCTTTATCCAAAGATAAAGGAATAAACAACCATATTATTACTAATATTGGGTGAGAACCTCTTGATCTTTAATAAACAGACTCAGTATTTATAGTTAGTTTTTGTGTAGATGTTGGGGTATAAGGCCCATGAAACTATTGTTTCATGACCAAGAAACATTGGTTCACGTATCCCATCTGGTTGGATAAGGTAATAAATCTAGAATAAGTATGTAACTCTTTGGGGGTTCAAAACTCATTGGGCACACATATTGTAGCAGTAATATAGTAGTACTGTAGTAGCGGAGGTACTGTAGATCGGTGGGTACTGTTGCGACGGCAGGGCACTATAGCGGTGGTCGTACTATGCGGGTTCTGCAGAAAGCGGGTTACTATTCACAGAATGGGCATTGGACCAAAAATTTGGGCCTACGGGCTATTTAATGGTGTACAAGCCAACTGGGCCTTCGGGCTATATAATGGGTCTCCCTCTACCCAGTTAAAAGGGGTATTTTCTTTGCTTTAATAATAAAATTAGGCTTCGGCACCAACCTTTTAAAAAAATAACAATGATAAATTTTTTTTAACACATGAATCACTAAAATTAACTTTTAATAGATTATAAGATTCATAAAATATTGAAAATTCATTCACCTAGTCTCAATATATCTACCAAAACTGAAATGATTAGAACACATTGTCTGATAGAAATAAATATTAACACCCCAACCTCAAAATTCTTCCTAATAACAACAAAAGTTAAACTTAAATCATTTCATAAATATTTAACCTCAAAACTCTTCTAAATATTCTAAAAAATTAAACTGAAAGATTAAAATGATTTGATCACATGTTATTGTATCATAAACTTGACATCTATATAAAAATAATATCAATAAATCATAAGTTCAGATATTATCATTGCATATACCAAAGTCATATACTGCACAAAATATGTTAACAATTTTCATAAATATCTTGGATTACCATAAATACAAAATAAAATCATATATGATTCCAAAAATTAACTCCACACAAACAATTCAATATATTCCTTAAATCCAAAAAAGGTAAAAACAGCAATATAAATCAATTAGTTATTAAATCACTTATCCATTTCAAGGCCACCAATACTATCCCATTTTCTCAATCAATATAATTCATTTATGTAACCCAAATAATCATTATTATGTCAACCACATGTACATATTAAGGGTTATCTATCCATCAATAATATGTTTTCTAATAATATAACATTACCATTAAATCAATTTTATAATTCATCATTATAATTAAACAAAGGATTTGAAATAATTAAATAAAAACTATTTTAGAACATCCCTTATATGTTTCACGATTTATATGACCATAATATCATTGATAAAACACTTCTAAAACATAATTCATTAATCTCAATATATAAGCACTTCAACCATTTCACTTCAATAATTTTTGTAACATAGGCCCTTCTTAGGTTTAGGAGTTAGCCCTTTGATTAGTTCAATGACTCAGATAATACCCAAATTCCCCACATATAATACTTTGAAATATAAATGGTACCTTAGGATTAACTTCATTTCCCTCTATGAAACTCATCATATTGCTCCTAAAATTACTTGATCTATGTTCTTATTTTACACACCCATAACATCTTCCCATTAATTTGAGATATTTTTTAAGTTAATTATTTACAAGTTCTAAACATATACGAAGATGAAAACTAATTACTCTAGGGTATTCTTGATAATCTATTTTTATATTATCTGGTTGATTCAAAAATGAAACAATGTTTAGGTTGTTATTCACATATCTAGATGGCTGGTTATCCATAACCACCAGGTTTTTCTTTTCGAATCTCATTTTATTTGGTTTCTCGTGATGGTGATCATTCCATTATCTTTCTCATTCAATGTTGACATTATTCCTCCCAGATTCATCCATTTAATAAAACCAAAAATAATAGTGTGAGATATATTAATCATAGTGATAAAACATATAATCATAAAAAAATCGTTCATAGGATGTCTAAATCATGGAACCTTATTTTCAATATATAGAACCATTGGTTAAACATCAGTCATAAGTTGTTATAATTTTTTCAAATCCTTCATAAAGGTACATAAGGAAAATTTTAATTGACAAAAGAGTATCCCATGGGAGTTTCTGTCCAGATGTACAGTCTTAGTCCAACTCATCGTGCACCGGTGATGATCGAGTTGATTCTCAATCTACCCCTTTTAGATTTATTACCACTATGTGAATCTATAACATTGCCTCACCCACTTTCCAACATCTAGATAGGAATTAATTTTCTTCTAAAATCACACAATCTATACTTTACCAAAATTTTAGGATGTTATCATATACTTATACTTATCTTCATAGTTTTCACCAAGGATCGTTAACCATAATATCATAAAATAAGTAAACCTGACTTTGATACCAAAGGGGCCAAAGAATAAGATACATATATATTTAATCTTTAGGTAGAATATTCAATACATTTTTTAAAAATATTACAAGAGGTATGGGGGAAGAAATATAATGAAAATCCTACATAAATTGAATAGGGAAGTACTCTAAAATAATTTTTCAATAATACACACCCATGTAAAAAAATAGTTTTAATATATTTGGATAATAGTTACATAACAATATTATTGAATGAAATATCTTCAATATCTCCCACAAATTTCTTCTTGCACTATACACTACTTATACATACCCAAATTGGAATTTATACTCATAACATAGTGAAAGGAAATATAAGAAATGGTGATCTCAGATTCTTAGTAATGGTAAATATAAGATATATCAGTCAATGATCATAGGTTAACATAAGATAAGAATAAGTGTATGAAATAATTATGATAACACAAATAATCATACACCTTCATTAAAATATCATTAATCATAAATCATCGAATAAGTTTTTTTCAATAAAAATACATAATACATAAGTGTGTGGAATAATCAACCATCAATTATGAGTTATGAGAACATATCAGAAGCATTATTCATATGTTTTTGGTATACAAAAAATTATATAAAATAAATTCCTTAGTAAAGGTTTACTCCCAATACTATCATTGTATAAAAAGACACATAATGTAAATTATTGCCTAGTTATTTCCAAAATTCTCTTATGAGTAACTTCCATCTAGTTAACTCTATCATATCTTAGGATTATATTAACTACAACATCTCTTAGGGTGTTCTCAACTTCATCTCAATTACCCAATTCATTTGAGGGCTATATAATTCGGAACTCACTCATCACATAATTAAAACAATATATATGTGTGCCACAAGATTATAAAACATTCATCATATCATCAAATCATAACCCATGGAAATGAAATAGGTTTCATAATCAATTAAACTTTTTATCATAGAATAACCCATCTAAAATAAATTGGTTTTATAAATTCATCCCCAAATAACCATCATCATAATCCATATAAAGAAAAAAATTGGATGATATTATAAGATCATATCCCTAGTGAAGCATAAAAATTAATAAAGGTTATTGACATAGATAAAAATACATTTAAAATATCATTTGAATGTTTCTTTAAAAAAACAAGAAAATATTATTTTATTTTGATAACATTTTGAGTAAAAATTCATGGAATATTGGTAAAATATTTTTATTTTGAATTTACCAAGGAAAATTTTAAATTAATCATCAAATAGAAGAATTTTCATGATTGTGGTAAAATCTATTCATGTAATATATTTTAGAATAAAATATTTATTTCACACTTTTGTAAAATGGAAACAACAAATTGTTTAAAATTCCATTAAAAATATTCCATTTTAAATAATGTAAAAGATAGTTAAAATGAAGTTTTTAAAACAATTCATGTTTAGGTAAGATCTTTTATAGAATAATTTTCAAGAGTATGTATATCGAAGAAAATGTTTTTTACCAAAGAGTAAATAAGGCCGAAATTTATTTACAAAACTATCATTTTAAGTACCAAAGAGGGTAATATGGTACTAATACATATAAAATATATAAATAAGAATATTATAATAAAATATATGTGGTTTAAATGATAATATCTATATAATTTCCCCTTACATAAATTTATCATTGACGACCCTGAAAAGAATTGAGATTATAACATAAACTCTTAATATTTTGGTAACTTTTGAATCATAAGACCCAGGAAAGAATAAATAAAAATAAAACATTAAGTACCATTAACATAATAAGATTAATTATATAAAAAATAAAATTAGTTTATATACATATAATAAAATAATATAGGTTCATAACATAACATATGTCCCAAAAAAGAAAATTTGAGATAATAACCCCTAACCTCAAAAAATGCCTTGCTTCATACGTGTTCAATATACTATATAACAAATATATATTTATTTTAAATATATTATAGAACCATATTCATATATAAATTAATATGAATTATTCCTTTATAATTTCCAATTATCCTTTATAAATAATATCTTCATTATAAAGATTATTGAGGAGAAAATTGGTCTGTTTTCCATGCATGTTTTTTGTTCGATGGTTCCGTTAGTTGTACCTTGGTCATAGTTTCATTATAGAAAGTATAATAATAATTATATAAGTCTCATATAAATTTATATATAATATAATATAACAATTCATAAAAAGTGGTGGTGAAAATGATTTACATCACTTTACAGAGGTAGTAGTTTTTACGTATGCATTTGTGATATTTTCACGTTTTGATGGATGGAATAAAATAAAGGTAAAATATAATTAACCTTAATAAAATAAATATTTTATAATTAAAATCATATATATTCATTAAATATATCCTTATTATCATACATGTTAATCATAATTGAAAAAAAATCGTATCGCTTCATGAGGGTGCTAGCCCATACGCATGCACGAACGACTTTATCTTTTTTAAATAAATAGAAAGGTAAGAAGGTAGATAAGATATTATAATTATAAAATAATAATTATCTAATAAATATAATATATAAAAATTAAATCCATCATAATATCTAACCATTGATTATGGTGAAGTAAAATGAATCATATCAGTCTGTGGAGGCGACAGTCCACACGTACGCACGACCGATACTTTTATTTACCATTTGATGGGAAGGAGATGGATAATGTTTATAATATCAATTTAATAACATATTTTTATCTATTATATAATTATTTTATTATATTTTAATGTTTAGTAAATAATTTAATATGTAAAATGATAAGTACAATGAAAGTAATCAGTTAAAATGATTACCTCCTCTTTGAGAGACCTCTATTATATCTCTTCTCAAGGATCCTAGGAATGGTTTTTGAAGAGAGAAATGCCTAAAAGACGTGTAAAAGTATTTTTAGAATTATTTTACATATATTTTTGGTTAATCTAATGAGATCAATGTGGTGTGAACAATCGAGGATATGTGGTTTTCATTTATAGTGAAGGGAATGATACACATGGAAGTAGTTAAAATATTTTAATATAATAAAATATTTTTCCTATGAAAGTGGAACCAAGTGACAAAACAATTATAATATAATATAGGTTATGGTTTAAATCCTTTCTAAAAAGAAAATTTCATAGTTTTATGTGGCATTTTAAACCGTATATTTCAGTTTAAACCCCTTCATTAACCAATTTTAACCATAATAATGGAAACAACTTTTTCAACACTAAAGGGTTATAATATTACTTATAAGGTAATAATTGTCTCAAAAATGGTCAAGGGAATATACTTTTTACCATATTCCATTCCACTTGTATTCTTTCAATGTTTTTATAATTTTAAAATCATTTAATATAATATTATTTAATATAAAATAACATTAAATTCATTTTAGGAACTATTCACATAGTTTGAATTTAAAGACAACAATATATAAATTAAATTTCAATATAAACATTTATAAAATAAATAATATTTTATAATTATATAGAAAATAATTTAAACATTATAATTTATCCAAATTATATTACTTTTAGAATATTTAAAATCATTTATTTCATTTTTCCATTGCTTGAGAAAGTTCTATATCGACGTTACATAAGCATTTAAGTTAATTGTTTTAAAAAATAAAAATAAAAAATAAACTAACCTGATAAAAAAACACATTAATATTTATAATAATCATTTATAACTAAACATAACCTCATTTTATCCCTATAAAAAATATTAGAGATATAAAAACAAATAGAATGGTATTGTGTATTTATTCTTTACTTAAAATAATATTAAGGTAATCATCAAGGGAAAATGGAATAAAAATGTCATATATTTCAAGTTAGGATTGATATAGTATAATTATTACAGTAAAATTAAATAAATTAAAAATATTGGTTTATTTTGAGACCTTATCTCAAAGTTTTAACCTTGTTTTAGCCTTATCTTAATGAAAAATAATTTTCACAATTACTATTTATAATGAGATAAAATAAATTGAACATATTTATCATATTTCAATATACTAATTCAAAATATGGAAAAATATTTAAAATTAAATTTAGAAAACATTCATAATGGAATTTTAATATAAATTTTTAAAACACCGCAAAAAATAATTTTTTGGAAAAAATTTATTTTTAATCTCAAAAATGAACTTATACCAAAATAATGTATCATATTGATTAAAATATAATTAATTATATTATTTCTAATAAAATGATACATATGTTTCTTTATTATAAAATTCAAAACATAATAAGACTTTTAAATTACATCATTTAATGAAAATAAGTGACACTTTTACAAAAAAATAGTATTTTTTACTATTCAATTAAAAAATATTTTCTAAAAATCCCGAAGATTCAACCTAATATAATATAGAAATTATTATTTAAAAAATTATACTCACTTCCCCAAATAAAATTTCTAAATTTTTTATAAATTAATTATAATTTTCACAAAAAAATAAAATAAAAATCTTTTTGAGGAAAACATTTTTTTAGAAGAAAATGACTTTACTAAATATTGAGTACTTATTTATCATTAATTAATAAAAAGATTTTATTTGAGTAAAAAAATTATATATATAACATAATTTGGTTACTGTAATTTATATATATATCAATTTAATGGATATCTTATAACACGCCATGGTTTATTTTAAGCTCGGTGTTGCATGTAAAACAAGATATCGAACACTTATAATTTATTAAAAGAGAAATACATTTTAAAATTGTGGGGTGTAATATTACACATTGTAATTTGGAACACCCAGGAGCCTCCATGTGTCTTCCCAACATGTATGTGACATACTTTTTAAGATCTCCTTTACTTGGTGTCCATTTTGTGTATATAGATAGTCTATCCAAAGTATTATTATTTTTAGATCGTAGTGGTGTGATAAATTTATCCATTTGAGGATTTTTATGAGTTAGGATGTAAATATTTTAAATTTATATATATGTGTTAGTTCATTGGGTTTGGGAAAGACGATTAGAGTTCTCTTAGTATTGGAATCCCTCTATGGTGGTCTGGTTGTATCTGGGTGTGGTTTTCCCCCACCTTACTTAGATATGGTTAAAAATACCATCCACATGATTAGGGTATGGTATCATATACCTATCCATAAAATAGGGTCAGTATAACCCCCCTGCACATGCACACAAACATGAACTATAGAAGTTTGGTATTCTAGCTATAGAGCTAGTATCCCCCAATCTAAGGAGCTTGGATGGGATGCATGATCCTTTGCTTGAGTCAGTATCCAGCCTAATTAATAGGGTTATGGGATCCTACAATATAGTCCATGTGAGTTTATGCTGGTTTTTTTGAATTGGTATCTATTATTCTTGATCACTGGTACGTTATTGATGGAATTAAGTGTGCTCTATTCCTCCAATTGATGACCATGCTTCAGTGTAGAGAATCCCCCCATTGATTCTAGTGGTGGTGTATTAGTTAAAATGGATAGGTGATATAGTCTTCATAAAGAATTATTAAAAGACACTACCCTTTGGATTTATTTATAGATGTGGTGTATAGCTAAATATCAACATCATACTTTATATATTCTTCATTGTTTTTAGATCATCTATTTTCTAATGTGTTATGACATACAAGGATTGGAGTTAATATGACCAAGAATTACCTTTATGCCTAAAACTTCTTGTGATTTAGTATATATGTTTTGATTATTATATTCCAATAGGATAGCCTTAAGTATTGACTTCATGAGATAACATTTTGTAACTTATTATCCTTAGGGATTTTTGGGTATCCTACTAAGTAAATTCATACTCACGATCACATGGTATTTTTCCCATATATATATTTTTTGTGCAATGGATTAAAAATTTTGTATATTTGTTTTGTAGATGTAGAGCATATGTGAATTATATAAAGTTAATTCCTAGTGAATCATGTAGATTCATGATATAGAATGGTGTAATTTTATAGAGGTGGTAACCGTTGTATATGGAGTTCGTTCCTGGATTACGTGCAATGAGGATAAGTTTTTTGTGTCTTGCATCTTTTCAACATAAAGGATTACTAGATGTAGTTTTCCTTTTTATTTTCTTTTTTGATGATTTATTTATACTTTATGTATCATACATCTATTTTATATAGTTCAGTTGATTATATATTCACATCCTTCTCTAGATAATTTTTATTTACACATTGGAGATATGTCACCATTATTGGTTGATATAGGTGAATGCCTCCAATATTTTTATGTATTCAATATCAGCGCTAGTCACCAACCCTTGTATTATTGTAGATGGTTTTAGGATGGAAATCTAAACATACTTCAAGCATTGGTAGTTTCCCAATGCTTTGGTTCATTTTGATTGTCGTCATAATTTAGATAACATGTTCCCCAAGGTTTTTAGTCTAATAAATTCTAAAGCAACATTGTGCCTTAATGGAAATAGGGTAGCCAAAATGTGTTTGTGAAGTTTTTGTTTCTATATAATTTTTATTTTTCATGTTTTTCTATGTTATTTTTGTTTTTATGAATTAATTTTA
This sequence comes from Viscum album, assembly GCA_963277665.1. Lineage (NCBI taxonomy): Eukaryota > Viridiplantae > Streptophyta > Magnoliopsida > Santalales > Viscaceae > Viscum > Viscum album. The sequence goes on from OY728152.1 coordinate 281,436,305, forward strand.
AGTACTATACAAGTGAGAGACTTTTAGTAAATTTGGAGTCTCTATTAAGTGATTATATCGACAACCAAAAGGATAAATTATGGAAGATATGTTTTAGACTTTTTAGACTAGTAATAGAATATGTACATTGTAGGTTGTGTTCCAAACGTTTATGTTCTAGAATTTTTGTGTAGATGGTTAGTTTTCTAGATTATGGATGAGTAGAAGTTGTTTCAATATATTTGGTTCCCTAATTATGACATGTAAAGTTTGTTCATTATATTTTTAGTAATAAAGAGATGGTACATGAGGGTCATCATAATATAATATAACAGTAACATGATTAATTCATTAAAAAAATTTGGTCGTAGTAGAGGTACCTTCAGGTAATTTGAGGTGGATAAGGAAAATGGTAGGTTCAATGAAAATTTTGGGGGACCATGTAACTAGTTAGCCTACTGGACCCCAATATATGGTTTTTTGGGACGATTAAACATATATAGAAGTGAAATTTGTGATCTAATTATATTATTCTTCAATAGAGATTGTAAACTTATAACTTCTAATAAATTAAATGGTGTAACAATTTTCTCCCAAGTATATAGAACTTATGGTACAAACCAATATAAATCTATGTGTTCATTTCTTGTATTATTTAAGTTCACCTAAATGTTTATTTATATGAGTTTATGTTTATTTTATTTTGGATAGAGAGTTGACTCAGTATAATTATTTTGAGTGCATTAACTTTCTTTGTTTTAGTATATCAATGCTAAGGGGATCTTACAGCCTGGGTATTTCTTGATGACTTGTTCTACACTTGATGCTTCTGTGGAATAAATTTTCAAACCTCTTTCATCATGTGTCCAATTTGGGTAATTAAATAGACTATCCCAATTTTTTTCCATGCATATCATAATAGTGTGATATGTTTATCTATCAAAACCCATTTAATAATTTTGATAACCAAATTTATTATTTATATATGTAGATTAATTGAATAGGTTTACATGATATGTTTCGAGCGCTACTGTGGTTGGAAACCCTCCTTGATGGTGATTTTGTGTCAGGGATTGAGTTTCACCCACCATCCATAGATAGAATTGGTATCCCCCCTCATAAATTGGGGTAGAATCATCCACCTTTATATTATATTGGGTTGGTATCCCCCCCCACCTTCCAAACTAGGGGAACTGGATACTCTTCTTTGGAGTCTATATCCCCCATATCTATGGATCTTGTATGTGGTATGGGTCTTCCAATAGAGTCAATATCCCCCCTAATAATGGTGCAAGATCCTCTAATATAGTTTATGTGAGGTAGTGAGTGATTCTAGGAAATGATAGTTTATATTCTTGATCATTTGTGTGGTTTTTATGGATCAAATGAATTAGTATTATCCTAACTAAAAACGGGGCTTCGGTGTTGAGTATCATTCCCCACCCCTCATGGATTATTATGGTTGTATATTAGTTTTACTTGATGAGCGATATAGAATTTTTTGGGACTTTTGTCAACTAAAACACCTATGGGTTGTTTTAAAAATGTGTTAAATAGTTGGGTATCGAATTTAGGATTTTTATACTCTTCAGTGTTCTGATATCCCATGTTTTGTTTTGTGATATAAATTTAATGTACTGGAGTTTATCTGACTAGAAACTCTCTATGTTTCAGAGACATATTTTGATTAATAATTTCTATTTTATTTTATGGCTTCCTCCCATGCACCCTTCAGTACTAGGAGCATGAGATGATGTGTTGTCATGTTTTCTCTCAATAGATTTTGGAGTTTCCTAATGAGTATTTTTATACTCACCCTTTAATGGTATTTTTTCACACACATGTGGTTTCTATGATGTTAATTGAAAGGTTTTTATATATCCTTGGTGGAAATAGAACTGTTTCTTCATGTTTGGAGCAAATTCCTGGTGGTACTTATAGATGGATGATGGATCTCGATAGTCCTTTATAGTGGTGTTGAAAATTGGGTATAAATTCATTTTAGGAGTATATATAGTAATTAGGAGTTTCCTATATCATGAATATGATGAATTAATAGTCTTGTTAGTTCCATAATTCCTTTATATTTTTCTTTATGGTGATATATTTGTACATGATGTCTCATTCATGTGTTACATAAAGTTCAGTCGATAATATAATTATGGAATGTTTTTGTTTCTCTTTATTTATACATTCTATATAAGTTATCGTTTCAATTTGATATAGGATAAGTACTCCCATATTGTGATATATTCCTACTCAGTGATATTCACTTTTCCTTGGACAATTGGTGGGGGAACTCAAGACTTAACACTAAACTAGGGGTGGCTATTGGTTCAGTCATCTTAGAGTGGAATCAGATCATGTTGTTTAGAAGGACAAAGTCTATATTTAGTGGTCAAGTGATTAATTTTTTAAGAACATTATATTAATGAGGTTAATGGGTATTGAGTGTGATTATTAGACCCAGTTGGTAAGAAAAGGTTAATCATCACACATATCCTTTTTAACAGATAGGAATGACAACTTAGTCAACTTGGAACTCTATGGAATCATTTTAGGGTATAAGAAATTAGTTAAATGCATCATATATTTGTTAGATATGATCCTTAATGACATTCCAATATCATCTTATTTAGATATTATATTACCCTTTTAGTTTCATATTAACCATCATGGGGTGATAACTAATGATATCAAGTTTATATTAAGAGGTAGGGTAGGGATGAGATTATGCCTATAGTTGGGCCTCTCACCACTGATTGGTGTGTGTGGATGTGCTTTTTTAATAATTGGTTAAGGGAAACTCCTTCCCAATTATCGGAAGTAATTTATATATTGTTTTTATTATTGTGTATCATTCTTGTGGATTATATTGTGGTTTCCATTGTTTTGTATGAGGATAAAAGTAGTCCTGATATTTTCTGTGAATTGTGAAGATAAATAAATCAGGGATTTATAAGGTTAACACAATCCTCAGGCGATAGAAGATTGGATAGAGTTTGTGACAATAGTTTCCCTCTAGCTTATGCTATTATAGGTCAGATGATAATTCTTTTAATGAGCTCCCTGGATGGACTTGTTTTCTATTATTTTTTGTTGTTTTTATCAAACTCATGATAATATTTCTCGACTATGGTTGGAGTTTGATCACTTTTTTTACATGGATATTTATCTGAGGATGTTGAACCCTCCTCAGGGTAGTACATCCATGTTTTAGTATGTTTCAAGTCCCATAGAACATACTAGGTGTTCCATGAACACAATTTCCAGTTTTTTTTTGAGCTCATTGTTTTTTTAGAGGCTTTGTATAATGGGTTATGGATGTATTATATTTTTATAAAATAAAAGTCTCAATATCAGAGGCCTCTGATTAAATTATTGACTAATTAGGATTTCTTAATGGAGGTGAACCCTAGTTGTGGGATCCAATAAATGTATTTCCACTAGTGGAGACTACCTTTTAGTCATCCATTCTATATAATTATGATCATCATACTTAGGGATAGGGATATTGAGTTATATATTAATCAATTTTTAAAGGGAAAACTTTATTTGATCATAGAAGCAAAAAATTTCTATGATGAAAAATAGTCTTTCAATAGATACCTTCATGAAAGTTATGAGATGTTAGGAAAACTACCTTGGTTTGGATTGGTTACCATTTCTTGTATAATGAGGTGTTTTATAATTAATAAATGATTTATGTTCCAAATTTGACACTAAGTGGATCACCCTCATGTATGGAAATCGGTCTAACCCTCTTAGAGATGAAGTTGGATAACCATGTGATGGTAAGTCTTGATTTATATAATTTGTGCATGGGTGAGAGAATAACTTCCTATAAATGTATAAGAGTGTGAATATTATTATAAAATGTGACCCATGTTTTTCCAATATGGATAGATTGATGTATTTATATACATTAATTTTAGAGATAGTGTGTAGTTTTTGTAGGGTGGCATGATGAGCACCCCTATGGTGTTTACTGGTATGTATACTAAACCCTTCAAGGAATCTATTTGTAGAGGTCCATGTTGTGAATTTTGGGGAATTTAACCTTGTCTTTCCTTGATATTTATATCTATGTAGTAAACCCTCATATTAAGGGATCTAGATTCAAGGGTTATAATTGGTCATTGTGAATTTGACTTTGCAGTAGTTGTGATCTTATTAGAGTAGTAGTTGTTCTTGAAACTTTTAGCAAAGGATTCTATATCGAGATAATGGAGGAGGAGTATGAGAATTTAGTTTTGTAGTTATGATTATTTAATTTAAATAGGGATACATTATCACCTTCTATAGAAAGTGGTTGCCCCATATTCATCCCATGTGTGAGAGAGGCCCATGGTTGAGTTTTTTACTTAGTGTCCATGTCTTATCAGACATTTCTCAAGAAATGTCTATGGGGGGTTTTCTTAAATGTTTGGAGAATTTCATCCACTTTATTAAGGGGTAGTGGTTTACCCTTGATAATAATATCACATATCATAATGGGCATACTGATTAGATACCTTCATTTAAAAGTGTGTACCTTAGCGTGGTATGTCCATTGGATCATTAGGGGTGTGCTCGTCGCCTGTAAACTCTTATTATGTGTTGTAAAAAGATAAATTCTTTAGTATTTATGAATTTTTATCACTTGATTAGGTGTTTTCATAGAGTCTAGATCCAACAGAGTAGGTTCATCAGACCTTCCACTTTATATAGTGGTGGATTGGGTCACTCTATAGGAAATGTTGTGTTGTAGAGTTGTTTGAAGAGGTTTCTATTATTTATAATGTACTAATTGGTATCTTTATCAAAATATAAATGAAAAAATAACCATATTATAATAAATATTGGGTGAGAACATGTTGATCATTAAGAACCAGACTCAGGATTTATTATTAATTTTTGTGTAGATTTTGGGGTATAAGGCCCATGCTACTATTGTTTCATGACCAAGAAACATTGGTTCACATATCCCTGCTGGTTGGATTAGGTAATAAATCTAGAATAGGTATGTAACTCTTTGGTTGTTATCATGAAATATATATGAAGTACTCAATGTAATAGTGTTTTAGGTCTAAGCTTCTCTCAAGAAACCACCATCTTGAAATCCATTTTAAGGTGGGTAATAGACCCCTTTCTTTAGATATGGCTCAGGGAATGGACCATTATAAACTTATATTGTTTTCTTTTTAGGATGAAAATGTATTCATGTGGTGAGTATTTATTGATCCATGTTTTTTTAATAATACATAGCTCAATTTTTATTTTCAGAGTTCTGGGACCTCTCTATGGATTAAATAGAAAATTTACCATAGAAAAATACCATATAAAAATTATTTGTTGGTCTCATTGATTCCAGGGTGTGTTGTTTACCCTCTAGATTAACCAGTGTGGAATTAATATTTTTCTAGGGCCCCAACAGGATTATATAATGTACAAAAAATATCTTTTTATCCTGAGTGTGATTATTTTTTAGAAAAATTATTATCCTCTTAAAAAAATAGAATAAAAACTAACATCGTGGTTGCATTCAGAACATGAGTATAACCCAATGGGATCTATAAATTTTATTTTCATACCCCAAATATAGTCATTTTTGGAATATTAAATATAAATTTAAAGGAATAAAATAATGAAAAGGAACTTTTTTCATCTATTGATTGGTCATTATATAAATTAAATTAGATAAACACTCTCCATGACTCCTATAAAGTCATGTTTAACACAATTCCTATAGTTATATTCATGAATCCTATGAATTTTGGTAGCTAATGGAGAGTAGTTCCTTGAGATGGATTGAAGAAAAGATCCCTGATATTGAAATCAATAGGCCAAGAACCTTTAACAATAAATGATCATATCTCATCATAGGGATATATGATATTTCTTATGCTCTGTTCTTATGATTTCCTATTGGATTTATTTGGAATAACTGGATTTATTCCCCTGTAAGGATTATATATAATTTATATATGAGTTCTTCTTCCTTTGTGGTCTTCTCGTTGTTTTGATAATATCCCTAATAGTAATTAATCATCTGTAATTAGAAATTTTTCATTTTCAATTATTATTCTAACCTCATTATTCTTTGTAGTAATGTTCAACAATGGCATAGTTGGATTATTTTCCTTCCCTCTATCTTTATTTTCACAATATTCTCTCCCATATTATTTATTTTCTCTCTCTTCTCTTCTATAATTTTTTAACCTGTGTATAAAAAGGCTAAAACCTTATAAGTTTTTAGGGGAATTGAGGAGGCTTCTACCATAGGTCGGATGTGTTTGGAGATGTGAGGTGGTGGATGATATGTGTAATTAGTGAGATGGTATGGGAAAATTCTTGGGTAGGAACATGGGAAACATAATGTCGAGCAGTGATTTGAAGTAGGGGAATTTTAGTATTGGTCATTATAGTGTCGCATGGATCATAGTGGTAGGGGGAACCACCACATGAAGTGTGAAATAGGGTTAACCGTTCATTGTTAGATTTGGTGTTGTGTGTCGGGGGGGCAGAGGGATGGGTTGACCACTACCACTCATGCTCCATCACCTGATCTATAGAAGGATCAATCAATGGTCCACCTACCATGTGGCAAGTGGGAAGGATGAGAAAAAATAATCTATATCACTGGACTGGGAGTGTGGGATGTTTGGTTGGGCTGGACTAGTATGGGTCAAAACCCCAACCCCCATACAGATTTTCCCAAGTAGAAGCACCGAGTTGAGTCCACCCAACCTAGGTGTACGGGAACCATAAGCATCATCCCACATTCTCATGCATGTGGATTCCATGAACCCATGCACCAAGGGGAACATGGGTTCCTAGCACAGTAAAGAGTTTCCACATGGCCTCCCAAAACCAATGTGGTATACATTTTATGATCTTCTTCACTATTTGACTATTTTTGGTAAGTAAATAAACTATTTGGGAAATTTTTCTATATAGATCACAATTGTGTGGTTCGTTCATCCATTAGAGGATATTTATTTGGTGAGATGAGAAGATTTAATATTAATATCCATAGGGTCAATGGTGAAAAATGGGCGAGACGTTTCAATTATTATTGGTGTTGTCAACCCTACAGGGTGACAAGGTTGTGTCAGGGTGTGGGTTTTCCCCACCATCATTAGATAGCAAAAAAACATCACACATGATCAGGGTGCAGGATCTTATACCTTTGGATTAGATATGGTTGATATCCCCCCCACACACACACATACTCTTGGTGTGTGGTCCTCTATCTACAGAGTCAGTACCCTCCCTACTAGAGGATCTTGAAAGGGGTGTGGGATCCTCTACTTGAATTAGTATTTTCCTTACCATGGGTGTGGGATCCTCTACTATACTTCATGTGAGCATATGTGTGTTTCTTGGAATTGGTAGTTCATATTCTTTATAGATGGTATAATATTGATGGACTAAAGTTAGCATTATTCCTCTAATTGATATGAAAACTTTAGTGTTTCCCCCCCCCCCTTATGGATTCTGTTGGCGGTATAATTATTCTAAGGGTTAATTGGTATATACATCTTCAATACATATGACAGCATGGTGGCCTATGGGTTTTTTTAAAGATTTGGTGTATTATTGGACATCGACTTCATGATTTTTGGACCCTTTAGGGTTCCAATATCCCTTTTTTCCCTTTCACTATGAAATTTAAGCATTGGAGTTGAGATGACTAGAACTTATCTTTATTCCTAAGACTTCAAGTGATTGAGAAGATATTTTTTCTTTATTATATTCCTCTCGACCAGCCTTAAATATTGAAATATTGAGTTGGTGTGTTATTCTTTATTCCCTTTATGTATTTTGGGGTATCCAACTTCTTGTATTTATACTCACCACTACATAGGATTTATTCCCACACTTGATGTTTCTATAAAATTAATGCACAAGTTTGGATATTTCCTTGGTCGATGTGGTTATAGTATGACTTGTTTGTAAAACATTTCGAGTGCACTTGGTGATGTATGATTGAGATTTGGGGTCTATAATGGTGGTTGTTACCATTTTGGATGGATTTAATTCTTGAAGTACACATAGTGGTCAGGATATTCTTATATCTTGCATATTTCTGATTTAAAGGACTGTTGGATGTACAATTCCTTTATATTTTCATTTATAATGATATTTTTTCACCTTTTGTCTCATGAATTTTTTGTATATAATTCAATTTAATATATATTTATAGCAAGATCTTGTTACTATTTATTTAAAAAATAGGGATACATTACTATTTCATTTTGATATAGCTTAAAGACTCTTATATTATGATATCTCACTAATCAATTCTTGTAACCAGCCCCTGGACTATTGGAGGTGGTCTTGGGGTGGAACTCTAAACTTATCACTAGCCTTGGTGGGTCCCATATGGGATGGTTCATGTTATTGGTAGTTATAATTTAGATAAAATTTTAAGGTTTTATTCTAGAAAAATTTTGAAGAAACATTGTGCCATAGTGGGACAAAGGTGGATGAAAGGTGGTTCAGATGTAGTTGTTGCAATAGAAGTTGGATTGTTCAGATATCAGAAGGCTCGAGAGGCAGGAAAGCCTGATCCTAAAATTATTTTATTAAAAAAATAGATAATAAGGAAAAAGACACAAGGAGGATTTAAAAATATGATTTTACACATCACTACATGCATCTACCTCAACCAACACACTAAAAAGTGTCAGTGTCATAAAGGACTATATAGATTTGTCCTCCATAATAGATCTCTTGGAAAGGGTATCTCCAATAGGGTTTTATTCCCTATTTACATGTGTCAAGATAAGATGAATTTGATCCACAATATTATTAAATTCAATCTATGTTTGAAATATCTTCAAGGGAACATTTTTTAAATGACTTCGAAGAATTATAACAGCCATAGTGGAGTCAAATTCCTTCTAGATATCCCTCCAACCATGATAAACTGAAAATCGGTCTGCCTTAACCATAGGCCATTACACTTAATCAGTCATGTATCCATTCCCAATTTTGTGGTAAAATCATACCTTAAATAATCCACTGTGGGTGTGGAAGATACCACCACAACCCGAATGTCTTGGCTCACCTAAACCCACCACCCCCAACATTGATTTTCAGCCACAAAGAAATTGAGGGTATCCATCTTATAGACTTAGCCACTAGTGGTTGTTTACACCTACTAGAAACCCCAATAGAACATAATATTATCATATTAGAAACATCATTCTTCATATCACTTTCTAGATTCATGTTGGAACCTATAATTCCATGATGAATCTCTCTAATTATATCATGCATTATGATAATAAGATTCTCAAATAACCATGCATTCCAAGCCTTCCAAATGAAAGCAGTAATCAAGGAAGCATCACATAGCAGGAGGGCCTTGACTTGATCGCTGAAATTTTTTGTATGTATATATTTCATAAGTTGTTCAAAGCGTCCATGGTTTATCATACATCTAAACAGTTCCTGCAGATAAGTCCATAACCTGAACAAAAAATTATAGGAAAAATGATCAATAGAATCATCCGTAGCGAGACATAGGAAGTAGGTTGGGGCCAGAATATATCCAAATCATTGTAGTGTCCAGTGCATGGGGATTATATTCATATATATTTTCCACAGAATTAGAAAATGAGTATGGTAAAAGAACTTTTATATACTGATATCTAAGAATGAGGCATCATAGATGCAGTACACATGTATATAAAATACTCCTTGGTGCAGAAAGTGACACTTAGATTGGGTATCCATACAATAGTATCCATGTTAGTATGTTTATATATTTCCTTCTATATTTTGAGGTGATATGAAAGTATCTCGTAGGCATCAGAATTAAAATGAAGCCCAGTGATAGTTAAAGCTTCCATTGAATTAGGAATATCCACTTCATCGGGAATAGCATTTAAAAACCAGACATTCCTCCAATAGTTCAGAGAGGACTCCCAGTGGACCATCCATTTCAAGTATTATTGGATTTCATTATAAGCATACCTAATGGAAGGCCCAATTGAGTAAGGTGTGTGCAAAGAATACCCACTAAGCATCTTAGTCCCAAAATTATAATATAATAATTCCAGTGAAAGATCATGTGATTCAAGAAGACTACAAGTGAATTTTTTAATTAAAGTTTCACTAAAGATACTTATATCCTTAATTCCTATACCTCCCATGTTAATAGGTTTAATAAACTCATTCCAAGAAATATTGATAAGATTCGTCTCATACATTGATCTGATCCAAACAAAATTATGAATCAAAACTCACAACTCTATGAGAGTATTTTTAGGAAATCTATATAAAGAGAAGGTATAATGACACATGAAACTGATCACATAGTTGACAAGGAAAAATCTTCCTACTTGAGACATAGATTTACCTTTCTAGGTTTCTAATTGATTGATAATTTGGGGAATGATATTCTCTAGATAACACCTTTTATTTTTACCCTAAAATATATGCACTTAAATTAGTAAAACAAAAAGAGCCTCTCCTAACCCCAAGCTTCCTATCTACTTTCTTTTTCTTTAAAATAGGAACCCCCTACCCAAATATCATAGAGGATTTCCCCTACTAATAACTTATATAGCATCCTCTTTATAGTGGTCAAAACCTGTTTTAATATAAAGAATATTTGATCTGTATATTATCCCAAAAAAATATTATATCATCCACATACAAAAATTGTGAGGGTAAAAAGAGTGCTCATTCAACTTTCATTGGTTGATATAAACCAGTATTAACCAGATCACAAAGGAAAGTACTGAGGTAATCCTCATCAATGGAAAATAGAAGACCCGATAAGGGGTCACCTTGTCTCATCCCTCTAGAACACTTAAATAATCTTCTAGGATACCCATTAATAATAACATAATTCATAGAAATTCTAAGGATTCAATTAACTAAATTGATTAAACTACTGGAAAACCCATGAATTCTCATAACATCAAAAATGAAACTCTATTTTATTGTATTTAAGGCCTTATAGATATAAATATTAAGAGCCATGTTACCATCCCTTGCTTTTCCTCTCATTATATTGACCCATTTAGAGGTCGTATATAAATAGTTTTTGATATTTCTTTCAGATACAAATATATATTAATTTCATGTAACAAAGCCTTTGGAAATTTTGTGCAACTTTTTTTCCAAAATTGTATGGATCACCTTTGGGATTGTATATCCAATGGCATCTGGTCAAAAATCCCATATTTCAAGAGCATTTTCCTTCTTTGGGATGAGTTCAATGAAGTTGGAATTAACTCCAATAGGTACATGAGCATGTGGAAAAAATTATTTGACTGCATTAACAACCTATGGGTGTATAATGTCCCAATATAACATAAAGAACTTATTTGAGAATCCATCTATCCCTGCAACGCTCTAAGAATTGAGATCAAATACAACTGATGTTATTTCTTCCTCTCTAGGTGATGGAATAATCATGATATTTTTGTGAGGCATCAATCATCAGGGAGAAGTTTCTGAACATTTTTTAGAGTTTTCATTCCATGAATTCATATATAGATCATTAAAGTATCTAAAAACAACATTAGAAGTCTCAACCTCATAGCTAAAAAGTATCCCATTAATCTGAAGGTTAGTGAGCCCCCTATTAGCCTTCTTTTCCCTATGAAAACAATTAGAAACCTTGAATTTCTATCATCTTCCTTCAACCACCGAATATTATAATGATTCTGAAAAAGTTTTTCCTTTAAATCCAAAAGTTCATCAAACTTGGAGAGAAAATTTGTTTTGTCCCTTGAGATCACATCTTGATTCATATTGAGTGTTTGATATTATAGTAAATTATATTCGGAATTCTTAATATCATACTCAAGATCGGAGAAATATTTTGTACTCCACTCCTTAATATGATTCATTATTGTCTTCAACTTCATGGAAAAAATATAAAAATAACTGCCAATGAAGATATTCTTCCATGCATCAAAAATGATCTCCCTATAGCCAGGTATAACTAACCAATCATTGTTAAATCTTAATAGAAAGGGTTTGAATCTTAAATTATTAACAAAAATGTCAGTTAAAAGGGGATTATGATCATAATAGAGTTTTGGAAGGGTGTATCAACTCCACGTGTAATAAACCACCACAAATTGGACTTCAATCAAAAAATAGAACTCATAAGCAAGAAGCATGTTAAAGATTCTCCTAGTCTTTTACTCAAGCCTCATCATGGAATTAAAATCACTAATAACCAGCCAAATCTATCTCATATTCATCGATATTCACTCAAGAGATTTCCATAGATAACTTCATCTTGTATATTGATTTAGAGTGTAAATAAAATTGAAAGATATATCATATCCATTCAACCCAATCGAGATAGTAATTGACTGCTAATCAAGAAAAAATGAGTTCAAGTAGATGATATCATGCATAAAACCCCCGACCAGATATGTTGTATTATGTACAGTATTATGAGAGATAAAAGAAATATACAATTTTATCCTATTTAATGGATTTCCACTTGTCAAAAGACTCCTTTAGTTTAGCGATTCCAACCAGCATAAGCTTTGGTCACTAAAAAAGTGCCTCGGGGTTGTGACCATGGGAGAATTCCCAAGACCTTGGTCATTTCAATATAATATATTCACAAAAGAAGAGACTTTGACATTTTATTATGCCCATCCTTCTAATACTTTAATTTCTTATTCTTATTTCCACTTTTCTTCTTCTTCCCTTTACCTATTTTAAATGTGACTACAGTCTAGTAAATGGTAGATTTTGAATATGGAAAAGAGTCTGGAATAGATTCTAGAACATCTGGAATCTCTTCTTGTGATACATCCTCTTGTCCCTCAAACCATAGAGAACCCTTGAGAGTAGTGAACTTATTTTGAGACTGAACCAGTTCTTGAGAGATCTAGACAGGATCTTTCCTTGTAGCCTTAAACATTGAGACTTACCGGAAATATCTCTCAGCATCATCTTGTAAGAAAGGAATTTCATTTGTAGGAGCATCCTTGATACCATCTGTGTGCACCATCGAGGTTGCTTGCTGCAAATAGTAATCATGTAAAGCAGGTTTCTCACATTTATCTCCCTTACCATAAAGAGAATGTACAGTAACCTAAACAACATGAATGACAGGTCCTTCAATACCTTACAGAATAGGTTGGATTGCATCCATAGTAGTATCCACCCAAGGGATAAGTGGCTGGATAGTCCTCACAATATTCTTAGGGATTCCAAAAATAGTTAAAGAAGATGAGGCCTCGTTACTTGTTCCATGTGTAATATCAATATTCAGGACCAGTTTTTACAAATATACCATCTTACCATTGACAAAAATATCTCCAATCTATAAACCAGATACTTTCTGATCCTTAAGATCATTCTAAGTGATAGCATAAGTAGATGATCCAAATTTAAGAGGACTATCATCGAGAAATTTTTCTTCTCCATTTTCTTCTTGCAAGATCCATCATCATGACCATTCATCTTTCAAAATCCATAACCCTTATTCCTATTGCATTCAAAGTTCATATTCCCAAAGAAATGACAAATGAGACCAATTTTTTTCTTCCTTTCATATTTAATCTCCAAATTAATGTTTGTATCTCGTGTTGCTAAAACAACCTAATCAACATGTGTGAAGGCGATATCAACTTCAACAAGAATTTGTACATAATGAGAAAACCTAGGATTGTCAGCTTTCCAATCAATTCAAATGGTATTTAAAACTCATTAAGTAATATCCTAGAGGTTTATTGGGTTCTAATAAAGCCAATTCAGCTTGAAAATTTGAATACAAACTAAATTATGATTGTCACTGATAGTATCTGGGTAAAAGTTTTTGTCCCACTCTTGAATGTGAAGGAAGCCATGATTCAAGGATACCAATCCAATGCTCTATTCTCCTCTATTTCATTCATCATATGGAAAACAACCTGATAGTACACATAACTCATGGATGTCTTCTTACAATCATCGAAACCCTAGATCTAAAATATTCTATGAGTGATCTCATTGAATTTCCAAAGTTTTTTCCCTTTTGGAATCACGACATGAGAATTTATTGATAATTTACACAACTTCACATGCTATTGAACATCATCCTGATCAGTTGATACATTAGCGACTCGCTGTTTTTTAATTTACCTTCATGAAGGAGGAAAATTGAAGTCCTGGAATTTCCCTAAGGCCTTAACAAAATCGGAAAAATTATTTTTCAGATCCGTAACATCAGATACAGAAGCCTCCACAGGATGTTTACATGCTTTTCGAACCATCTCTTGATGCCCAATGAAATCATACTTGATGTTTCCTAGTGAATAAAGAAGAGGAACATTGTGATCCTCCTTCTCAATCAATTCAAATTCATCAAGTTTAAGGTTTTCCCCAGACACCCCACATTTCTCCTCCTTCCTCTGAACTATTTACATATTCCTAAGTTCTAGTGATTATCATAGTTTACTTTTAAGTATTATTAAAGTGGGATATTTTTTAGAAATGTAGAGTCTCTTTGAAGTTCCGATTTAGACATCCAAAAGTATAAATTATGTATTATATGTTTCAGTCTGTTCGGACTAGTGGTAGCATAAGTCTATTGGAGTCTCTGGTCTAGAATTTTATATTCCATATGTTATGTGCATATGGTTAGTTTTCCAGATGATGGATGAGTAGAAGCTATGGAAATATGCTTGGTTCAATGATGATGATATGTAAAGATGTTTCCCTAGTTTTTTTATAATAAATATATTACATATAAGGATTATCATAATGGAATGGAAAGATAACTTGTGTGAGTCATCAAAAGTTAGTGGGCATACTAGAGGAACCATTTAGTGATTAGAGGAGGCTAAGAAAAATGGTTAGTCCCATGAAAATATATGAGTACTGTGTAACTGGTTAACATAATGGACCCCACTATAAGGTGGGAGGGATTATTTCATGCATATTATAATGCAATTAGTGGTCTAATTTTTGTATTTATCAATAGATATTTTCATCTTTTGACTTCTGGTAAGTAAAAGGTTATAATTATGTTCAAAAAAATATATAGAACTTGTTTTACCAACCACGTAAACCATTGTGTTCATTTATTTTATTCTTTAATTTCAATTGAATGTTTGTTTATGTGGGTTTATTTTTATTTGAGTGTGGAAAGAGTTTTTAGTAAGTGCATTTATTTAGGGTATATTGACATCCTATGTTCCAATATATCAATGTAAAGGTGTTCTTTTGGTTTAGAAAGTTCCTTATGATTTATTCCACACTTGAATTTTTAGAGGTTTATCTTCCATTAATTGGATTTTTAAATCTAAATATCTCCTCCCATCCAAGCTTATGGCATGAGCTATGTCAATTCCTTATGACAACTTTTTTACCCTCCTAAATGGTAAGTCAGCTGTGAAATGACATATTATGTTGTGATGTGATGTCACTAACCTCTATAAAATTTCTTGTATTCCTTTATCTATTGAATTCAATCATTTATGGTCCAGTACAAAAACCTTCCTTTCCTTATAGTAAGAGGGTTGGTAGAATCAATAATAAATATTGAGGAGATCAATTTGGAGAATCTAAAATGATACTTTACTAACATTGTCTAATAAAAAACCTATTGTGAATGAAAAATGATTAACTAAAAGACAAAAAACATGGCTTCCCCCATAGTCAATACTTTTTTTAAATTCAAAATATTAAATTACCTTATTTTATTTAATCAAATTTCATGGGAAAAAGACACCCCACTTTTAAATTAATGTAGTTCTTTAGGCAATGTATGTCTACCATGAAGTGTGATTTATCATTTATTTAAATCTTCAAATCTCTATGTGGGGATATTTTCACTACCATTAAGGGACCCAACAATATTTACTTAATATTACAAATAAGAAAATTCAAACATGAGATAAAAAATTATAAATTTCCCCCAAATATAAATCCTTCCTTTAAATGTGTTGGTCATGGAACTTCCTTTTTCTCCTTATAGATGGTGGAATTAGCCTAAGCTTCCATTCTCATCTCTTCAATATCCTTTTACTCTAAAAGACTCTTATTTACAAGTTCATATTACTTCCAATTGATATCCTTGATCACTAAATAGGATTCATTAGTTAACTCCACTAGAATATGGAATAGTTTCCCATACACCAATAAGAATGGATTCATTCCAAAACATTTCTTATAGTCTAGTTGATAATCCCAAAATGCATCATTGAGATTCTTGGAGAAATCATTCATTCATTCATTCATGGAATTCTCAAAAATATAATTTATATATTAGTTCTATAGTTCCACTTTCCCACATCTTTGAGGATGATAATGGTAAGTTGTGTTGTAAAAAGATTTTCATTTCTCCAAAACTTTTCTTTATTGATAGTAATAAAAATGTGTTTCATGATTATTGATCGGAAACCTAAGAAACCCAAACATGGATAAAAATTCTTCCTAAATTTTGTGACCACCTTTACAATTGTGGCTATGGTTTCTTTATATAAAATTCACTTTTAAATGTAATCACTACACACAAAAATGTATGTGTGGCCAGAATAAATGGGGCAAGGACCCACGAAATCAATCCCTAATATAGAAAAAACCTAAACCTCTATGATGGGATACTCAATAATCTCATCTTTATTAATAATTTTTCAATAACATTGAAAAAAATAACTTTCTTCCATGAAACTATCTACATCAAAATGATGTTTTGGATAAAATAATCTTCTATAAAGAATATTTTCAACCATTACCATTGGGCAGGATTTCCTTCTATTGGTGAGTGAAAAAAATATAACATGATTTCCACTTCATTTTTGAGTATTCAGTAATAAATAAATATATTCACTTGATATATGAAAATTATAGGATCATCCCATAAGTAGTTTTTAACTTTATCAAGGAACCTCTTCCAATGTTTGTATCTAAACTTCATGTAGATTTTCTTGATTCCCTAGAACATACTAATGTTGTTAAACCATGGTATTTTTTGTGATCTCTACTATAAAAATCTATTCATCAAGAAATTAATATTTAATCTCAATATCCAGATTTGAACATAGATGGGGAAAATAAATCATTAAAAGATGTTCATAAATGAGATTATCCATAACTTTATTATCTTTAATTTCTATATATAACTCCTATAGTAAAAGGATCCACCTAATCAAGTGGGGCATGACTTCTTTATTATCATAAATATTTTAGTTTTTTGTGATCAATGTAGAATACCAATTTTGAGTGTAAAATAAAGGCACCAAAATTTAAAAAATATACCATGGTAAGTAACTCATTACTCATCGTGGTGTAGTTCAATTTCACCTACATAAGAGTTTGGATTATATAGAACATAACTCAAAATATCATATCCCCTCTTTAACTAATTACATACCCTATAGTTTAATCTCTTCAATCATACATAATCATGAAGGTATCCTCCCAATTTGGGGGTAAAACAATTGTGGAAATGGACAATCATTATTTATACTCCTTTAAAGAAACCTTGAAACTTCTATTAAACATGAAGTATACGTATTTTTCTAATAAATATTGGAGGGGTCAAGAAATCCAAGGAAAAAATAAAAAACCATTCGTAAAAACATTCATCTCCCAATAAGGATTGAATCACCCTCATTTATATCAGTTATAGAAATTATTTTATTAGTTTCATTATTACGAGATCATGGTTTTTCTTATATTTGTAAATATTATGACCAAGCACAATTATATCTTTCACCATGAAATGGAACTACTCCCAGTTAAGTACTAGTCATTTCTCCTAACATCTCTCCAATACCAAGTGGGGTTTCTTTGAGATATACCTCAAATTATCAGTCATACACAAGAGAATATTCAATAAAAATCTTTACAAACTCCTACATCATCATGTGAAAAATATATGTCATGTACCACAAAAAGGAGGAGGGTAAATTACACATTTCAAAAGAAAATATTCAATTTGTGAAAGTTAAATAATGTAATATGAATATAGTTTTTACTTGATCTTCTAGTGATACTATAATTTTATTATAACAACAATATTCATCAAAAAATTTAGTATTAAAATTTCTTGGATATAATTTCAATCATGTGTTCAATGAATGGGAAGATAAATTGATCATTCCTCCTTGTATAATTGAATTTTTGGTATTCAATAAAAAATATATTATCCATTATAATTTAGGTGGATATTATATCATCATCCATACTGACCAATATTATTATTTTTTTTATAGTCATTACATCATGTAGATTGGACCATTCTATATCTAAAAGTGGGTAAACAATACAAACATCCAAGAGTTTTAGTGAATCCTTCATCACCACTTCTTTCATTGGAGGTGTCAACATCTCTTGGGGATGAATTTTTTTCTTCTTCCTATATTCTAATATTACCATGTGAGTATAAAGGGAAATAATTATGAATTTAATATCAAAAATATTCCACATGATAGTAATTTTAATTTTTTTGGTACTTCAATCGATCAATGCCCTTTATTTAATGAGAGAATAGAAGTTTATATTAATGAAAATCCATTTATATCTACAAAAAATGAATATTGAAATATAATAGTGACTTTTTTATATCTAGACTTCGTGTATTCCTGATTCAGTTGAAAATTTCAAAAAACGAATCCCTCAAAGGGTATCCCACAACTAAAAATCCTTCTTCTTACTCTAACTTCTCACTATTGTCCACATTTATTTATTAAAAAATCGTTATATCTTGGGTTTATAATCTCTTTAAATTCTTACACTTTCATTTCCTAGAGACCATATCCTTCTTCAACAATGATAATGGGATTAAAATAATTAGTTTAATCACATTTATTCACTACATTTATAATATCAAACAAAACATTATCTTCTCCAACCAAGAATATTAACTGTCCCTGATAGGCATCAATGAGTTTATTACCCATAGCTTAGAAATTTCAACTTAGAATGATTGGTACTACCCCAATTCTCAATATATAGAATGAAAAATTAAATGGTAAATATAAGAATCCCCACTTTCCCTAATTATCCTCAAGAATATTAACTAGGTAACTGATAGAATTATCTTCTAGTGAAAGAACAAATCCAACAGGATTTTGATTACTTAGAATAATATTATTTAATATTTTCAGTTTAATTAAGTTTACATAATTACCAAAATCAAAATGTTATTTCCCAAAAGTACATGAACCAAAGGTACATGGAATTAAGAAACTACCAAAATCATAAAGTTTTGGTGAGAGTTTCCTATTAACAATAGTTGAAAACTATTTTCTTATGGAAATAAATCACAAGCCCTAAAATTTATTCTTTTTTTAAATGATTCCTTTGAGAAACCTGACAAACACCAATATTTGTGAACTTATCAGAGTTAATGGTATATTGGTGAGAAGTTTCTTGAAATTTTCAATAAATTTCTTATATTTCACTAAAAATATGGTGGTTATAAGTGGTTAGTTTTTAAGTGTTGTTTATACCCCCTTCTAAATTATTTAACCATAGTCTTTCATAACCACTAAAAAACTGTTTTTCTACTTCGATATGTATCTATAATAAATCCAATTTCCTTAGTTTATACTTTTGAATATTTCTCTATATATCTGGATTTTCTTTCAAAGTTGGTTTTGTGTTTTGGCTGTCACTGGACCCTAGAATTAATATATTAAAAAAATTAATTTATATTATAGTATTCACAAAAATATTTTTGTTTTAAATGGTTTTCTATTTGATCGGGTCTTTGGATGGTAAATTTGAGACACTGTTTAATTAAAAAATGTGTAGTTTACCCTAGGCATGCCATAAATTTGGTCGATTTTGGGCATCTGGTTAAGGTCATCTAGTGGAGATTTTGTTAAGATAATTAAATAATTTAAATATTTAATTTATTTTATGACCTAAACCATATTATATCTAAATATTTATTTTATTACAATTAATTAGATAAGAGGAGGAGGGCTCCTTTGGAAATGGAAACTTTGGAATGTGGATCGTAAACAACATTCAAGGATAATCATGATCTGAATGGAGAACACAATGGGATCATCACCTTTATCACTAGTAGAGACATTCATTACTAATGATTGATCAATTCTTGAGGTTGGACTAATAGTTTAATGGATTTCCACCCTTTTTTCTATTTTTAATAATGGATTAATAAATCTAATTACTTTATGGCATATATCATTCTTACCATGAGCTCAGTTTTTTATTAGTGTTATTGATCCTAATTATTTAATTGTTGTTCCTTAATATCACCCTTGTTTTCTCATTATGAAATATTTGTATGAGATCGTATTGACCAATAATGATCTTAACAATGTTCTTGTTCTTTACTCTCCACATCTCTTCGCATTCTTCATCATTGGACTATGCATCTGTGATTTGACATTTTCAGGCAAAATTTGAGTGTTTTTTACCCTTTTATTATAGGAATATGTATAAACAACATATTTAATAGTGTTTTTTAGAAAAATAGAGTTTTTTTTTGGGATACATAGGATAGAATGATAGATTGGACCCTCGTACGGTGATTGGAACCATGGAGTATGTGGTGCAGAATATAGTAGATCCAATTTCCAGACACTTGAGTCTAAAAATAAATAATTAGATGTCATAACCCTTAAATTAATTTATTTTAAGAAACCCAAACCATATATGTTGTTGTAAAAATCACTGATCTTGCATCCACATCAAGACTCACTTCACATTTTGTGAATTCCATGACTACACATTGTGTATCCTGGAGGAACACATGTTTTGTAGTCTTCGTTTCCGAAGTAGTAAGGTTATTGGATTAGTTACATATCACATGTCCTGTGTTTGGTCTCACATACCATGTGATATAACTTGGGTATACATTGCATGTACTATAAATACACTCCCAAGACCCCATGAGAGAATATGTTTCACATTCCCCTAGGGACAACTCGTGTATGTGTACACAGCCATCCAATTTTATACCATGAAAAAAGACTGAGGGACCTATGTGGATAGACAGGCCATGTACCCCATGAACACATCATGTATTAGTTTGTGGATAACCATGAATTGTGCTTATACGGCATGTCCAGAACCTCATGTGGTCATACACATCATTTTCCCCTATGTACACATCATATAGTGACACATGGATGGTTATACAATGTCCAAGAAAGTATACGTCTAGATATATATAAAAGGTTATATGTCATGTAATTCTACCAAAATATCCAAGACAAGTGTCATCAGAACATTCTAGGGACCCCATGTGAGAATACACCATGTTTTCTTCTATGTACATACTATGTATATGTGCATGTCTATTCGAGGCATGTACTATGCATGAATTCCTAGGACCCTGTGTATAAAGGAACTTCTCTTACCCTAGGGATATTCCATCTAGTAGTACTTAGGTGACCAAGTCGGGTGTTGAAAGCACCTACCCAAGACCCTGTGAAGGTGTACATTCCATATAACCCTTTTTACATTCCATATAGATCCACACAGTTGGACAATCCATGTCCAGGAAAGGAAATTCCCCAATGTCCAGGAAAGGTCACACACCGTGTGACCCTATGTGCATGCCATGAACTTTTTCTAGGAACTTCTACCATATGTATCTACTTCTTCAAGACTCAGATTTGGACCCATGAGTAGCCCATACTGGGTAATTTTTTCTGTGATATGTGATGGTGGCCTTCATTTTGACATCATAGATTCGATGAGAGGTGATGTATTTGGGTCATCTCTTTTAGTGATTCTTAGACAGTGGTAGTGATTGGGTTTGATTATCAATGTTTTTTCAAGGATGGTTCTCCCATGTCTTTCCAATTTTCGGGTCCCACTTATCTGTTATATAGGTAGATATGGAAAACCCCCAAATTATATAATGCGCGGGTCCTATATCTATAGAGTGGACTCCCCTTCATCAATCTCTTGTGGTGGTTGGGTCCTCTATTGGAGTAGTTCTCCCTCTGTTGTTCTATATAGTGGAAAGAATCTAGAAATCCATACTCATTATAGAGAGGTTATGAAAGATAATGTTCCATGATATAGTGGTCCCCCAACTGTGATATTCCGTAGAAAGGATAGGATCCTACACATTCTGTATTATAACATTTTATAGGTTGTTTGGAAATAGTTATGGGATATTTGGAGCTACTAACTTAATAATTGTTCTTATATAATTGTGGATATGAAGATTCAATTTATCTATTCACTTGGGATTCTTCTAAGAATATATAATGATGGGTTTCTTTATAATCTTTCCTTATTAGTTGAGTTAACTATTTGTATTTATTTTTATTCCCCTTCTTGGTTTTTGGGATTTCCTATAGTGTATGTATATAATCACCCCTACATGATATTTTATGATTTTTATTGTGTTTTACATATAAAAAAGGAATATTAGTGGTATCTTTGATAGACTTCGTTTTGGTGGAACATAGTATTTCTTGGTGCTGACAATGTTTGGTGGTTGGCCTTTGATATTTCTAGATGATTTATCATTAGTTTTCTATTTTTTTAGTTGGTTATGTTGGGGCCTCATTTATGGTGGGGTACGTATTTTTTCTATATATATCTTTTACATTACATTGTTTTACTTTGATGCATTTCCAAGAGTTTGATACCTTCATAGTTTACACTCTAGAAGTTCCTGTATTTTGTTATATCTATTTTTTATTTCATGGAGCTAGTGGTGTTCATATATACAAGTACATTAGGCAATGGCTTTCCAATTCATTGATGTGCCTACTCAATGCTAGTTTCTAGTCCCTATCTAATTAGAGGTATTCTTAGTGTTTCATGATTGACTTACTACCACCTCTAGATGGGTACTAGTTGTTCAGATTGTGACATAGTGGTATCATGAGTGGTTTTTCCTTTTTTTTTTGAAGTTGGAGTTTGTTATGAGGTTTGGTTTTCGAACTTAAGGAAATGATGTCAGAGTGTCTCAAGTTCATCTCTCAAGATAGATAACCTAGTGATGGTGTGGAATCTAACATATCCATACACCGAGAGTCTGA
Organism: Viscum album; assembly: GCA_963277665.1. Taxonomy (NCBI): domain Eukaryota; kingdom Viridiplantae; phylum Streptophyta; class Magnoliopsida; order Santalales; family Viscaceae; genus Viscum; species Viscum album. The sequence continues at coordinate 281,459,227 of OY728152.1, forward strand.
ATACATATTTTTCTTCAAGGAATTCTGATGCATTGGTTATAGGTAACCAATGGTGTATTCATCTGATATGATTTGGTATTTTGAATTTCATTTCATTCTTGAGTCAACACCCCAAGAATTATCATCTAACTATGGTGAATCTTGGAAACATTCATGATTTCATTTTGATGAAAAACAACTATAATAGTAATACGGGATCCTGATGATGATTTTTTGAGTCAGGATTCCCCAATACATGGTTTCCAGGATAGACATCACAGAATTGAGGCTCCAATTTAGGATCCAGACCATGAGGTGGTTTCACTAGACTTGTAGTGGGAGGACCCACCCCTAATGGGTATATTTTATTTTTCATGTTATATAAAGAAACCATTTTTTCATCTATTTAATATGATGATTCGTGTAAGATGAAAATTATTCTAGAGTTCTTGGATCAAGGGTCACCCAGATTCTAGGGTGAGACAAACCCTCAGGTGGAAAAGGCTTGGATAGAGTTTGTAGTTTGATTTTTCCATTTTATGCAAATTACACCTAAAATGATGGTTGCACTTGTAAATAGCCTATTTGGTGGAATAATGAAGAGTTTTTTGGGTTTGGTTAACCTAGTATTTTATGATGTGATGTAATATTCGGTAGAGTTTGAGTTCTTATTACGTAGTGAGTTTTATCCCTCCACTTGACCACCATTTTTTGTTTAGGATCTTCTTGAATTGTCTTATATTATGGATATATTATTGGGAAGGGAGAGTTGGGAAAATAGAGTTTTCAGTAGACATCATTGAGTAGATTCACCTTCAATATCATAAAATCATCAGTTGTTGAGGTCATATCATAGGAAGCATACTCATGCTCAGACTCAGACATAGGGATATTAAGCATAGTGAATGCATAGTAGATGTAGTAAGCTTGAAGGTTCTTCAACTAAGGGTTCCTATAGAAGACCCAAAAATATCTAGCATGGGAGATGTTATGGATATTAGGAGAAAGTTTATATTTATAGGGACTGCCCGACCTAGCATGATGGAGTGAGAGGAAATATTTTAGAGGCTTCTAATCTCGAGGATCCATGAATTGTAATATGTGTGGTCTTTAACCCCTTATCCTTTTACATTAGTTATTTTCCATTTTAACTAATTATTTTTTCTATGTTTAATACCTATATTAGCGATATGAGATGTCAATTTTAGTGTTAAAGGAAGAGGTGCACTTCCCCCACAAAGATTCATTCTTCTATGATGTGATTTAAAGCCATGAGGATGAGTCAGTGCAACCCAAAGTGGATAGTGTTGAGGTGTGGTGGATAATTTCTAAGATTTGAATGTTTGAGGTAGTTTTGGTTATGCTAAGGTGAGTGTATAAACCATGGTTGTGGGAACTAGTGTGAAAATGGAAGGATATCTTTAGGTAGTTAAAGCTTATGATCTGAAGGTGTCTAAGTGATTTGTGGTAGGACCCATGCCATCTCTACTTTACCTAGAAAAATGTAAAGGTCACTGCTACCTATCCATATACCTTTTTTAAACCTAAGGATTCTATTATAGCCTTTATCATGACCCTTTCATCTAGTGACAGCATCTGAACAAGTTTTGAAAGTCTCACTTCAATTCTTGTAGCATGGATTAACTCATTAAGTACAAAGCTTCCCATAGAATCTCTCCATAGTTGTAGTGAGACCATATGATGTTCTATAGCATGTTTTATAGCATGTTCTAGTGGGTGTAATTAGTTTTTCGTTCACTGAAAAAATGGAATCCCATGATACGAAGGCTTTTATTATATGTCATATAATACATCCAACTACTCCTTAGTTGTATAGTATGAACCTTGGAGAAGTAGATGATATGAGAAGTGTTATTTCAGTCCCAGTGTGTCCCCTTAGGCTGCTCCAGTGTTGTTCATGGAAAATTTGAATGAGGTTTTGGGGCTTTTCATTTTCTAATATTCCTTTAATAAGGTTAAAATCAAAGGAAAATACCCCTTTCTGGGAATTGATAACCTTTTAGTCTAATTTAAAGGTTCAAATTCTTTTTCGAAGATTTATCTCTGGCCTAGGTACCATAAGTTGATGATTCATGAGGATTATTTTTTAAAAATGGAATTTTGATGTTTATGTGGACATAATGAGTTCCTAGTTATGACTTTTTTGTGTGAAAAAATCCCTCTCTATTTTCATGGATCTTTTAAACTATATCATCCAACCTTTCTTGGACTGATTCATGGTTATATTAATCAGTGAAATTATATTAGGAACTATGTCTAATGAGGAACATATGGATCACCTGAGGGTGGTCTTAGAATTTTTGAGAGCTCCGGTTATATGGTAAGCTCCTAAAGTGTTAGTTTTGGAAATGAGAGGTTTAGTTTATAGGGAATTTCATCTATGAGCATAGTCTAGTTTTGGATCTAATGATGATTTATACAATGATTTCTTAGGAACCACTCCCTCAAAATTAACTTTTTTATTATCAAACACATTTAAGGAAAAAAGTGAGAAATCGAGTCAATAACTAAAGGGAATTACAAAGCCCTTAAAGTGAAATTGTAGCCTACCAGTTTTAAGATCTCTAAAAAGTTTCCAGGAGAAATTGTCTACCTAGATGTCCGGTTTCTCTATCAGAAGGTCTTAAAACTAGAATGTAATCTTATCCCAAGACTGAATGTACTCCTCTACATTGATCTTTCCATTGTTGAAACCCTGAACCAGAATCAAGTCCTACCTGTCGATCCAGGCACCCTGATCATCATTGGTGGCCACCTTAAGAGCCCTTTCCATCATTCTTTCTGCCTCAACATTGGGGGCTTTGATTGTCAGGATGGTTTCCAGAATAACCTCTTTCGAGCTCAAAAGAAGCTCCAAAGGGTTATCTGCACCTCCTGCCGCTGGCAGGCCACCTTGGAGAGGTGGGGGCCACAATCCTTATTCTTTCCCTTCGACTTATTTTCCGATCTGGTCTCCATTGTTAAAGGTAAATATGAGTAGTCCTTTTTCACTTTCTGGTTACCCCTCTTATTCTTACTCCTCCTCGGACTTGGGTACCTTCTCCCCTGAGCCTCATCCTCTGTATCACCTACAAAGTGACTTGAGCGTTCATCACTGGACTCTCTCTCAGTAGTCGTCTCCAAATCCACGGAGGTTCTGACCAGGTCATTTCCATCATTTTCGACGGGATACTCATATAACAAAACATTAAACTGATTTCCCATCTTAATACATTAAACCTCTCAAGAGCTTCCACTAACTGCATCCACACTCTCTTAATCATGTTCTAAGACCTTAGCACCTATAGGAAGTGTGAAAGCCATGGAAAGCCTAAGGCCACCCTCATCCACTGGCTTTGGAACCCTGTCCCAATTGATCCCCTGGAGACCCTTAGAAGAGATGGGATCCAAATCCCTGGCCGGTGACGCCTCATCCAAACTCTTGTGCATCCATGAAGTCTGCTTAGAAGGATGAGGGCCACCAATTGCCTACCCCAGCTGACTATAATTGGAAGGAAGGCCATGACCTTTGGTACTCTTACCACCACCTGAACTCACTACCTCAGCATAGGAAGTTGTCCCAGGTAGCTTGGAAACTCCCTCATCCACCAACTATGGAACTACCAGGTTTATGGCACTTCCAGACCGTTCCTCCTCACCACCAACACTCTCAATCCCCAAAACAATAGGCAGAGAGAGCTTAGGTGTTCTCAAATCAACCCACAAGTGATTAAACACTTTAGACACCAAAGGATTCGCCTACCGTGATCCACTTGGCATGCCCCTTTCAGCGGCTCACTCAGAAGCCTCACCCACTGGATTCTTCTCTAGCACGACTAACTCATCATGGTAATGTGTTCCATTACCACAATCCGTAGACATCTCCTTGTAGAGAGTCGAATCCCCCCATTGATAGGCTGCCTGTGAATGGCCCAAGAACATACATCCGGAACATAACTCACACAAAGATTCATAGAACACCGGCTATATGCACCTAAACTATTCACCCACTATAATCCAGACATACTCGAAAGGTACCCTAGACACATCCACTTCCACACAAACACGTGAGTTAACGGGATGGAAAAGGGACTCAGTACGGCTATCGGAACAAAGGTATCTTCCCAATAAATTACCAAGCATTCGAATCACCGATGGGTTTTGAAATGGAAGGGGAAGATTAGGGAAACTCACCCAAAGAGCCACTGTTGGAGAATCACGCTGCATATGAAATTCATAAGACCAACAAAATAGGTAAAATAGGGTGTTTTTGAAGCTACGATGAGCCCTAGACCAGGCTCTGATTAAATCTTCCTCTGACGCAAATCGTATCATGATATGATTTTTTTCAATCAAACCCATCTTCGCTCTCTCCTACAAATCCCACGACGTGAATACATGTCGATCGAACGAATAAAATGAGGGGTGACGCTACTTGAACCAATAAATTAGGGTGATATTCAGAAGAGCATAGGCTCCATAAAACTCTGAGAGTGAGAGAGGAATATTGGGGCGTTCTCTGTATAGATCTGGGGCTTTTGGACATAGCGGAGCTTGAGTAAAGGGGGAAGAAGGTTAGGGTTTGAAAAGGGGAAGAAATAGGAGCCCACACCCTTGATGAACATCAATGGTCCCTCCCCCGTCATGGGGATAGAGATCGTCCAAGAGGTCGACGCCATCACGGATAGGAGGAAGACATCATGACTCCCCCTGATGATTAGCCCTCTATTCCCTGATATCTGAAGGTATCTCTTGGGAACCACCAAATAAGATATTTGAGGTTCAAGTTTTTCTTGGTTTGGAAGGTTAATATCAAAGGATTGTGGAATATTCCCTTAGTATCAAATCCCATTCTCACTTGATAATGGATACATCTGAGTATTTCACCTCATTTTAGCTTACCCTAGTGGAAGTGAGGAGTGTAGATAATAATTATTCAATGGTAGTGGAACCATGGATTCTTCAGTGTGTGAGTGATGATTAGTTATTAGATATCGATTGTGAAGTTATTCATTGACAAATATCCTCAAGAGATTCACTAGATGTATTTTTTGAAGTTTGGGAGTTTGTAATATCTTTTCCAAGGGCAGATGGTAGTTCTTCTGAATTTTCTTTAATAGGTACTAATTGAGTTCAATACCACTACATTAGTTTTACATATGGGTGTAGCAAAGATGTATGTGTACATTAAATGGTAGTTTTGGTGGGATGGTATGAGGTGGATCATGGATGATTTTTTCTATTAGTATCTCACTTGTCATCTGGTAAAGGTTGAGTGCTAAGTTCTGAAAAGTTTCACTCAACCTCTGACTTTACCCTAAATATAAGAGTGATGAAATATCAATAGATTTTTTGATGTGGAACCATATATAGTATTATCCATTAATACTATTTGCCTGATATTTTTGTGACTTACGAAGAAAACACACTTCCTTTCCATTTTATGTCAAAGCTCAATTGATAGTTTGAGGTTGTTGTCTGGGTATCGAATCATCCAGCTTCATGTGTACCCACGATGATCATCTCTGAATAGGATATTCAGTATAAATTAGGGTTTGGGAGGTGTCAAAAAGAGTCTTATGGGACCCAGATAGGGATGAGCACAGCATTTCATCATTAGTTAGATGGACATTCTAAGAGGACCATCTAGTTATTGAGAAAATTATTGTGATCCATTGTATTTGGTTTCTACTAGAGCGGTGTTGATTGCTTACCATGGGTTGATATTACTATTAATAGAATCTATCTCCCCACTATCATCATGGTATCATGTGAGGAACTATACTGAAGACCCTACAGGTCATTCTTATACTAGACTAAGGTTATTGGGACATCTCATTTTGGTTTAGATACGGTGAAAGAAATGTTAGAGAATGGTTTCAGTGATTTATTAAAATTTGAGGGTAGTTGAGTGTTGACATAAATCTTATGAAAATGGATTTTTTTACCTTTGTAGTTTTATAAAGTATTATATGTTTTCCTAAGACTCTCTCGAAATTGTAGATTAAGGAGATTTGGTCTGGGATTATGCATTTCCACAAAGTTCTTTGGGTTATATGATACTCTATGTAGAGTTGGTGCGGTTCCATATATCTTGGCCTTGCCACAATTGAGGAATAGATTTAATTACATATGTTTTTCATATATGAGTAGATACATGCATTAACTGTAGCACATTATCAACTCTGGTGATCTAGATATCGAGGATAGATTTACCTTCTGGGAGTACTTGGTGGGAACAGTGGACCAAATTGAGAGGACCCTCCATGGATGAATAATTCTTTTAGTTTTATTTCTTTGGTAGAATGAGATCATCCAAGATAGATCCTAGGAGTATGAGATCTAGATGTGGGCTTAGTACCTCCACCCTTTTATGTATCTTGATATTTTTAGGGAAAAAATCCATGAAGTAAGGGAGATTTTAACAAATTTAATTTCATTGGTTTAGTCCTTTGAAAAAATTATTTATATATCTACGGTTTTCTACTTTGATTTTCCACTATTTTTTGGGTGCCATAGGAACATGAAATTAATATATTAAATATATTAATTTATATTAAAGTAATAATGTGTATATTTTTTATATAAATGTATTTTCCATTGATTAGGGCCTCTGATGGAAAATATGAGGTCATGGTTGTTTCAAAAATATGAGGTTTTCTCTAGGTGTGACATAAATTTGGTCAGTGTTGGGAATCCAATTAATGGAAACCAATGGATGGTGCATTAAGTGAATTAAATAATTTAATTATTTAATTTATCTAATGACCTATACATAATTACCTCTATATATATATATATATCATTATGGAGAATTTATAAGGTTATCTTAATAACATTGGAACATAACAGAAGAGGATGAGAGATCAATTGGCATTGGAAACTTGGGAATGTGTATCATCAGCAATGATTGAAGAGAATTGTGAGATGAAAATAAAATGCAATGGTATCATCACCATCATCCCTAGAAGACACATTCTTCACCAAAAATCAATCTAGTCTTGAGGTATGTCCCAATATTTTATGGATTTTCTCCGTTTGTTTCAATTTTCAAGAATTTATTTTAATATCAACTTATTTTCTAGAATTTACCATTATTCACAAGACTTTGGTTTTTAATTAGTGTTATTAATCCTAATTATTTAAAATTTGTCCCATGATTTCACCCTTGTCTCTAAATTATAAAATAGTTGGATGGAATTGCACCAAACAATGATGATATACACATTTTTCATGTTATTTCCCCTCCATTGTTCTTTGATTCTTCCTCATTGGTCCATGGGGTTGTGATTCAGCATTGTTGGTATTGATTTGATTACAATTGAACCCCCAGATCCATTGAGGATTCTTGAATGATGTAAGGATTGATGTTTTGAGGAAGAATCATGGATTTTGGCATTATTTTCGGTATTTCATCATGGATCAAACCCACATATGAAGTTGGGAAGCTCAGAGGCTATGTCTGGGAAGATAAAATATCCAATTTATAGCCTCTAAAGAACACAAATCATCAATTTAAGTCCCTCCCCCTTAGATTCACCAATTTCATGCAAGTCAAATAGTGGATGTTTCAGTGGAAATCATAAATATGGATTCCAAGTGAATATTGGATTCACATTTTTTTTGAAATTCATGACCTCAGGCATTATATCCTAGAGGAATAAAATTTGTGTTGTTTGGATTTCTATTTTGGATAGTTTTTTGGATGAATTAAATATCACACACCATGGGGCCAAGACCAGATGTTGTGTGATCCTACCTGGGAAGTAAATTTGTGGGTTATCAACACCTGCCCCAGACCCACTGTGAGAAGACATGTCATGTTCCCCTAGGGACACACAATTTAAGTGTACATGGCTAGATGAGTCATTTATCCTGAACACATGCCCCTGACTCTAGGTGTAAGTACACATCATGTACCCCAAATACACACTTTGTTGTAGTACAGGTATAACCAAGCCATGTGTTGAGACTACACTCTCATGAATCCATGTAGTCATACATATCATATGACCTAATGTACATGTCGTGTAGAGCCACATAGTTCTCCATGTTGTGTTCATGTGATGACACACCCATATGTATAGGTGCAGTTAAATGTCATGTGATCCTCTCTGAGAATCATAGTTGTATTACATTATCACAAACCCATCACCCTATGTGAGAAGACATGTTTTGTTCACCTAAGTACATGTTTTGAATGTGTACATGGTTAGCCAAGCTGGGTATCACAAACACACTCCTAAGACCCCAGTTGGAAGGACACGACATGTACCCTAATGAAACATTGTGTAGTGGTATGTGGGTGACCAAGAAATGTGAAAATATCACACACCTAGGACTCTGTGTGGGCATAAATGTCATCTGACCCTATGTTCAGACCATGTAGATCCACACAGCTGTCCATGATGATTACAAGAGAGGAAATTCCCAAATATCTTGGTGTGGTCACACACTGTGTGACCCTAGGTATAAATCATGTACTCTTTCTAGGAACTTATACTTTGAATATCTCCTTCTTCATAACTTGGATTTATGTTTTCAAGTAGCCTGTACAGATTAGTTTTTTGTACGGAACTCATGGTGGCCTTTGTTTCAATATCAGATATTCAACGAGAAGTGATGTAAGTGGGAATCTTCTTTTAGTGATGTTTAGACAATGGAAGTTATCATGTGTTCTTATCGATGTGTTTCTAGGGTAGTTACATTCCTATATCTCTAATTTCAACATCCTACATATCCTTTATATAGGTAGATATGGAACTCTCACAAATTATAGTGGGTGGGGGTCCTTTATCTATGGAGTTAACTCCCCATCATTGATCTTTTTTAGTTGTTGGATCCTCTATTTGATTAGTTTTACTGCTTCTATGCTACATTGTAGAGAGGTGTGGGACCTCCATACTCAGTCAAGATAGGTTACATGAGATTTTTAGACATGGGATAGTGCTCCCTCGGTAGTGATACACTATAGTGAGGAGCAGGACTTCTAATTTGTATCTTATGAGGTTTTTTGTGGTGTTCTGTATCAGTGATGGGATCTTAGAAGCTATGGAAATAATCTTTATTCTTAACCAGTTTTCAAGATTGATATCTTGTTTCTATCTTATCTTGGTTTTCTTTTAATCATGTCAGATGATGGGTTTCGTTTCACACCTACTTTATATATTTAGCTAGTTATTGTTATTTATTTTTCTTCCCTTTTTAGGTTTTGGAGGCATCCTACTGGGTATGTATATACTCACACATTCATGTTATTTTACCATATGTGTTATGTTTTATATATATAACAGGTATATTCTTGGTAACCTTGATGGACCTGGTTTCGATTGAGCATAGCGGTACTTGGTGCTGAAAGTGTCGGCGGTTGGTCTTGGAGATTGTTAGCCATGTTCTCTCTAGTTTTGCATTTTTTCCAGTTTGTTAGGTTGGGACCTCATTTCTTTTGGGGTATGTATTTTTCCCCAATATATCTTTTACATTTATTATAATTTGATGCATTTCCTATAGGTTGATGCATGCATGGTTTACACTCTAGATATTCCAATATTTTATTACATCTATAAAATGTTGCTTAGATCTAGTTGGGTTCCTGAAAGTAGTTACATTAGGATAGGTCCTCCCATTTCGGTGATATGTCTACTATGTGTTATTCTTCTACCCCTGGCCTATTAAAGGTAGACTTTGGGTGTCATCATTAGCTTATTTTCAGCATAGTACGTGTCCTGGTAGGTGGGGTCATGATAGTAGTTGTTGTTGAAAAGTGCTTCTTTGTAAAAAAAATTATTGTGATTTCTTTATAAGTGCATATAACCCCCTATAAAAATTAATAATGTAAAGACCCGTAAAAATTCAAGGGAAATTTTTTCTTAATTTTCTTTAGAATTATAAAAGAGCGCGGTTTCTGACGGCACCTGATTCCGAGGCCCGGTGTGCCCGGAATCAATTTCCGAAGTTTGGCTCGGGTACATTCAGTGAACGAACGAGCGGGAATTTCTAACTTTTGATCCGGTGCTCGGAATTGAAATCTGAGGGCACCGATGAACTCACAGCGCCGATATTCTCTTAAGGAGACCTTTTCCGAGGTTGCGTTTATTTCGGGATGAGAGTTAGTTTTTGGGAGTTTAGAATAAGTTAAATAAAAATTGTGGATTACAAATTTTTATTTAAACTTGTTAATTAACTTCTCTCAAAGGAAGTTAGGGGTGGGACCCACACCCACTTAACCTCCCTTGAGAGGATTAAGTGTGGTGGGGCCCACACGAACCCTAAACTTTTCATCTTCTCCCAAACTCCCTTAACCCCTCTTTAAATGACATGACAATTGTTATTTAATTTTGGAGTTATCCTTTTTGAATTTCAAACCTTTGAAATTCATTTGTTAAGTTTGTGAATAAAATAAGTCTCTACCTTATTTTATTTGGTTAGTTTTTGTTTAGACATCTTGAGAGCTTTTGAGAGCTTTTCCTTCTTCTTCAAGCTTTGACGAAGAACGCTCAAGCTTTGACGAAGAACGCTCAAGCTCCGACGAAGAACGCCGCTCCTCTTTTCTTCATCTTCCGTGTCAACGAAAGGAAACACTGCTTCCTCCTCGGACTTCCTTCATCGGCATACGAAGATTCGCCAACGACGTACCTCTTCGGACGTATCTCTTTGTCAACGGATTTGACGAACGACTACCGCGACGCCCCGACCTCCGCGACGATTTCTTCCGCAGGTCGTTGACGATCTTCGAACTTGAACCCATGGTAGGGGTTGTTGTTTTTTTGTTTAATTATTTATTCTTGTTCGTGGTTCTAGCATGATTAACGTGAGGATATTTAAGTTGTGTTATCATTTAACGTGAGGGGGCCGGACCGCATGAACACGGTCGAACCCCCTCCATCGTTCTTGTTGATTTATCTTGCGGGTGGAAACAAGGTGGCGTGGTGCCGTCGCACCACGCGGATAATCGTACGATTATATTGCGTGGCACCGTCGCGCCGCGCCATGGAAGGATCATCAAGAACGCGACACCGTCGCACCGCGTCGAAGGGAATCGAAGGCGCGGCGGAGGGGCGCGGTGTCGTCGCACCGCGCCAGACGACGAACACCGCGGCCGGTTCCGGGCCGCAGCGAGACGGGAAGACCGGCGGCGCGCCAGGCCGCCGGCGTCGGAGACCGGAAGGGGACCGGCTTGCCGGTCCCGTTGGAGATAAACCGGCCGGCCAGGTGGCCGGCCGGAAGGTCAAAGGCCGGGGGAAATTAATCCCCCGGCCAGCACTAAACCCCCCCCCCCATTTATGAAGGGGGGGGGGGCGGTTTCCTTGAGGGGGGCAGGCGGCCCCCCAGTTTACCTCAAGCAGGCCCCCACGAAGGGGGGGCCGGTTCACAAGAAGGGCGCGGCTAAAAGCTGCGCCGTCATTTGAAGAAGCAGGGGGCCTTGCCCCCCCCCCCCCCCCCCCCGCGCGCTGCCTCCATGCGGCGCCAGGCCGCCGCGATGCCGGTCGGCCGGCCGGGCCGGGTCGGACCCGGGTCGGGTCGACCCGGGGGGGGTCGGGCCGGGTCAGCCCGGACTCGGACCCCCCGTTTCGAATCAGTTTCGGTCTTTTGGCCATAACTTGAGCCACGGACCTCCGATCGACGAACCGTCTGCGGAAACGCGATCCTTGGATCGAGACGGTCGTTTCGATATATTGCACTCAAAGTTTCGGAATACTTTGAGTTCGTCCGGATTGGTTCGTACACGAAACCAACCGGGCCTTCGGAGCGGAAACGCTCATATCTTGAGCTACGAACGTCTGATTAACGTGCCGTCAGCTTTGTTGTGTTCCTCTTAGTGAGACGGATCTTTTGGAATACTCCGCCCGAGGTTTGGACGCAGGTGGAGTATGGTCGGGTTGGTTTTGCCTTAAAAACCAACCGGGCCCCGGGGACGAAAATGCCAATAACTCTCAGACCGGGCGTCCGATCGACGCGCCGTCTGTTGCGTTGAGTTCCTGTTGACGATACGGAACTTTTGGATACATCAACTCTGGTCTTTGTGACAGTTCATGTATCAGCCTCTCGGCTCTAGGAGCGGACCCTCCGAACGAGCTTGCTGTCTGCGGGAACCCTAGTGCTGGCTGCGACTGTTACTGTGACTACTACTACTGCTACTGCTACTGTGACTGCGACGACGACAGTACAGAGATCCTGTGTGGATTCGACGACGACGACTACAGCACTCAGCGATCCTACGTGGATCAGTGCTACAGGTCCTGTGTGAGCCCGATCCTGTGTGGGTCTGATCCTGTGTGGGTCTTTGCGCTCAGCGGTCCTGTGTGAACCAGCGCCTACAGGTCCTACGTGGGCCCGATCCTATGTGGGTCTTTTGCGGGGGTTAGTTACCTATCGATCCTTCGTGGGTCCGATGACTTAGATGGATCAGAGATCATCTTTTTCGTCTTTTGAAGAAGTATACCTGTGTGAGCTGAATCCTGTTGCTTTCCTGTGTGGATTGTGTTGTGCTATCCTGTGTGGATTACGTTTTTCTTTCCTGTGTGGAATACGTTTACTTTCCTGTGTGGATTGAGTTGTACTTGGGCTCGGAGGTTGGAGCGTATTTGAAATTGATGACTTAGGTATATGTATGGGCATATACCTAAGCAGTGTTGGTTGTTACTTCGTGATTGTTCCTTTCTTCGTGGATTATCCTTTGTGGATTTGAGAGACCTTTAGGGGTCTCGGGGTCCCTACTGAGTAGCTTATACTCACCCCTGCACGGTCTTTGCCCGCACTACGTTGTGTTGGTTGCAGACGACGGACAGCGTTGACCTTAGCTGAGGCTTGCAGAGCGGGACGGTACCCGGAGGTGGACCACTGGGCGGGACGTGCTCGGAGCGGACGGCGGGACCCGTGGAGCAGTGGAGTTATCTGTACCCACCCTTCAGGTGGGATTTCCAGTGGACAGCTCGGTGTAGCGGCTTTTACTTTTCATTTGTTGTTTTCCCTTTCGAGTTGTACTTTACTTTCAGTTTGGGTTTGTATACTGGCCCATTTACTTTTCCGCACTTTCAGTTGTACTCTGCTTTTGCTTAGTGTTTACTTTCCGCTTGCTTACTCTGTGGTGTTTGTTTACTTTACAAAGGCAATGCCTTCCCTTTTTACCGGGATTTACGCCTTGGTGCTAGTCGCCAGCCCCTGGCCTATGGAAGGCGGGCTTGGGGTAGTCACGGCACGGACCCCGAGGGCGGGTCGTGACAAATTGGTATCAGAGGAGTTCAGTCTCTGATCTTTCCTATGCGAAGCAATAATGTTTAGCATACTGAGTGTGGTTATCAGTCCAGGGAGTCCAGTGTTGGTGCGGCGGCCGACGTATCCGTACACGAGGACCCTAACTTCTGATTTCTGACTTAATGCACGAAAACGTTGATTGCGTGTGTGTTTCAAAGTTTTCTTTGTGATTACTTATAACAGCTCACCAGGTATAATGTTCTGACCGTGGCGCACCTGTTTCCTTTTCAGGATGGCCCCACGATGGCAGCCAGCTAGGGTTCCGAGAGTCGAGCGTGACGACAGCCCACTGAGCGAAGAGGCCTCGGTGCAGGGCCTTTTGTCAGCAGTAGCACCGGCGGTAGTTCTACCCGTCGAGCCCCCGATGCTTCCAGCACCAGCCGCTGACGATGCACGTCGCCTCAGCGCACTGCATGAGTTTCAGCGCCAGCGACCACCCAGGTTTCGCGGGGAGACGGATCCCCAGGCAGCAGAGGACTGGCTAGAGGCATTCGTACGTGTGTTTAGGCTAGTGAGGACACCAGCAGACCTCATGGTGATCCTCGCTGCGAGCCTACTACACGCAGCAGCAGGACGATGGTGGAGCTTGATGCTCCAGGTGCACGATGAGGCATCTCTACTTTGTACGGACTTTGAGAGCCTCTTCCGCTCGGAGTTCGTCCCAGCCACCCTTCGTGCGGTGCGTATCCAGGAGCTTCTTCAGCTGCGGCAGGGCAGCATGACGGTCGGTCAGTACTCGGCGAGATTTACTGATCTCTTGCGCTACTCGACTGACATGGTACGGGACCCATTCTTCCGGGCACGGACCTTCGAGCAGGGTTTGAGACATGAGATCAGGGCATCGCTGATCTCCCTCAGCATACCGACTCAGAAAGGAGTACTGGAGCGGGCCCTTTTGATCGAGAGCTTCCTTGCTGAGTCTACACCAGCGCAGCGACCCACCGCAGGGTGGCACGTGGCAGAGTCATCTGCAGCAGGCAGTCGACGGATGACTCAGGGGTCCAGACAGACCAGACCTTCGGGCAGACGACCTCAGGGCACTGGCTCAGCAGTGCAGGGCACACAACGAGGAGCCAGTCTTTCGAGAGGCAGACAGTGCTACTCGTGTGGTGGGCAGGGCCACATGGCTCGTGACTGCCCGACCCGCCGTGCCGAGGAGCAGCAGTCGGTTGAGGGACCACTGAGGCAGAGGCAGAGGGTCGACCGTGGCGGTCCGCAGGGAGGAGGCGGACGAGGCAGAGGAGCTGGACGAGCAGCCGGTGGTGGGTGACGCTTTGAGGCTCTACCACCACCACCACCAGGAGGTCCACCCCGACCACAGGGAGCTGGAGGGCAGAGACAGGCACAGCTCCAGGCAGCAGAGGCCTACGACCACAGCGCACCCGAGATGATTCGAGGTACTATCTGTGTCTATTCCACCCTTTCTGCAGTTCTTATAGACACAGGAGCGAGTCACTCTTTCATAGTCGCTGCCCCTGTTCGGAGCTCGGAGATTCCGACAGAGCCGTTGGCTCGATCCTTACAGCTAGAGACTCCTACGGGAGCAGACTCGACGATTACGCACTGGTGCCGGCAGTGTGAGCTTACTCTAGGAGGCGAGAGCTTCGGCTGGGATCTTCTTGTAGCAGCGTCGAGGCCTTACGACGTCATCTTGGGCATGGATTGGCTATCTACGGTCCATGCACAGATTGACTGTTTTAGGCGCAAGGTGCGATGTGTACGCACCGACGGGAGCAGGTTCACCTTCACCGGCGAGAAAGGAGCCTTAGAAGCACAGGATGGACTTCCGAAGAGGAGAGGACAGCCCATTACTCATCAGTTAGCTAGCCCCATCCTTGGAGCAGTTGACGTGCGGAGTCCTGGTTTTCCTACAGTGGTGGATCAGTTTGCGGACGTTTTTCCCGACGACGTTCCAGGGCTACCTCCTCGTAGAGAGGTAGACTTTTATATTGACTTGTACCCCGGGACAGCCCCGACATCCACTCCAGCATATCGGATGGCCCCCGCCGAGCTTCGAGAGCTACGGGTATAGTTGGAGGACTTGCAGGGAAAGGGGTTCATCTGACCCAGTGTTTCACCCTGGGCTTCCCCGATATTGTTCGCCAAGAAGGCGGACGGGAGCTTGCGACTTTGTGTTGACTATCGTCGCCTGAACCAGGTGACAGTGAGGAACAAGTATCCGCTACCGAGGATTGATGACCTCTTTGATCAGCTCAAGGGAGCACGGTGGTTCTCGAAGATAGACCTCAGGTCAGGCTATCATCAGCTCAGAGTCAGAGACGAGGATGTGCAGAATACGGCCTTCAGATGTCGGTATGGCCACTATGAGTTCTTGGTTATGCCTTTCGGTGTAACCAATGCTCCAGTAGTGTTCATGGCTCTCATGAACAGGATCTTTCAGCCATACCTCGATCGGTTTGTCGTGGTCTTCATCAACGACATTCTGATTTACTCTACGACAGAGGAGGAGCACGCCTATCACTTGCGAGTTGTACTAGACACACTCTGAGTGCACCTGCTTTATGGTAAGCTCTCGAAGTGCCAGTTCTGGATACGTGAGGTCCACTTCTTGGGACACGTTATCTCTGAGGCGGGAGTTGCAGTGGATCCCGCGAAGATTTAGGCTGTGTTAGCATGGGAGCCACCTAGGAGCGTGACTGAGGTTCGGAGTTTCTTGGGACTAGCTGGATACTATCGGAGATTCGTGCCAGAATTCTCTAGAGTTGCGGCACCACTCACAGCTTTGACGAAGAAGGGGAAACCCTTCGTGTGGTCAGACAGATATCAGTAGAGCTTCCAGGAGCTGAGGCAGAGATTGACTAGCGCACCTATCTTGAGGTTGCCCGAGGAGGGAGTAGGGTACATAGTCTACTGCGATGCATCAGGGACCGGACTCAGATGTGTTCTGATGCATGAGCGGGCAGTGATCGCCTATGGATCACGTCAGTTGAGGCCGCATGAGCAGAACTACGCTACCCATGACCTGGAGTTAGCAGCAGTGGTCTTCGCTCTGAAGACATGGCGACACTATCTGATGGGCGAGCGCTTTACAGTCTTTTCCGATCATCAGAGTCTCAGGTATATCTTCTCACAGAAGGACCTGAACCTGAGACAGCGGTGATGGCTTGAGTTCCTCCAGGACTATGACTTTGAGATAGTCTATACTCCTGGGAAGGGGAACGTAGTAGCCGATGCCCTCAGCAGGAGGACGGGCATACAGCTACTTGAGGAGGCGACAGAGCAGCTAGCCTCTTTGCAGATATCCTTCGTGGATAGAGATGGAGCAGTCTTCCTTCAGTCTCTCACAGTCACTCCTCCACTACTGCAGCGGGTCAGAGAGGCACAGCGTGCGGACGCTGACTGTGAGACACGGCGTGCACAGATATCCTCGGGACAGGCACCTGATGGTTTCTCCCTTGGAGCAGAGCACGACATCCTTTTCAGAGGACGTACCATGGTACCAGTCGCTTTGCGAGAAGAAGTGCTGAGAGAGTTTCACACTTCTCCTTTGGCGGTACATCCTGGAGTGGCGAAGATGTACCAGGACCTCAGACGACAGCACTGGTGGCCGGGCATGAAGAAGGTAGTGGCAGAGTTCGTTTCTCGATGCCTCACCTGTCAGCAGGTGAAGGCAGAGCATCAGGTACCAGCAGGCTTGGTACAGCCCTTGGAGGTTCCGAAGTGGAAGTGGGACGGCATATCTATGGACTTCGTGACTGGACTTCCACGCACTTCCAGAGGTCACGACTCCATCTGGGTAATTGTTGACCAACTCACCAAGTCAGCACATTTCTTACCCATCAGAGAGCAGGGCTCAGTGGAGAGCTTGGGACGTCTCTACGTTCAGGAGATTGTGCGGCTCCACGGCGTTCCATCATCTATCGTCTCCGATCGATATGCCCGCTTTACTTCCCGGCTTTGAAAGGGGTTACAGGAGGCGTTCGGGACGCAGCTACGTCTGAGCACAGCCTTTCACCCTCAGACGGATGGTCAGACGGAGAGGACCATTCAGACTCTCGAGGACATGCTCCGCGCTTGTTTCCTCGACTTTGGTCGTAGCTGGGAGGACCACCTACCCTTGGTGGAGTTTGCGTACAACAACAGCTACCACTCCACCATAGGGATGGCACCTTACGAGGCGTTGTACGGCCGACCTTGTAGATCTCCTTTGTGCTGGACAGACCCTGGGGAGTCAGCACTAGTGGGACCGGAGATGGTCCAGGCCACGACAGAGAAGGTCCAGGTCATCCAGGAGCAGATGAGGACAGCTCAGAGCCGGCAGAAGTCATATGCTGACAGGAGGCGGAGGCCACTGGAGTTCGAGGATAGCGACCATGTCTTCTTGCGGGTCTCACCTCGACGTGGTATTCGGAGATTTGGCCGAGGCGGCAAGTTATCTCCGCGCTTCATCGGACCCTTCCAGGTCCTCAGCAGGATTGGTGAGGTGTCTTATTGCCTGGCTCTACCACCTCATTTGCACCGGGTGCACGACGTCTTCCACGTGTCTCAGCTGAGGAGATACGTGCACGACCCGACGCACATCATTGACCATGGGGAGCTTGACGTTGAAGATGGGGCGACTTCTACGGAGGTCCCGGTGGAGATAGAGGATCGACAGGAGCAGGTCCTACGTGGGCGATCGATTCCTCTTGTGCGCATCAGATGGCAGCACGGGAATCTCCAGGAGAGCACATGGGAGCGGGAGGCTCAGATGCGTGCTCAGTACCCTCATTTGTTTCCCTAGTTTTTGATGTATCTTTACGGGGATGTAAATCTCTGAGGTGAGAGTAATGTAAAGAACCGTAAAAATTCAAGGGAAATTTTTTCTTAATTTTCTTTGGAATTATACAAGAGCGCGGTTTCTGACGGCACCTGATTCCGAGGCCCGGTGTGCCCGGAATCAATTTCAGAAGTTTGGCTCGGGTACGTTCAGTGAACGAACGAGCGGGAATTTCTAACTTTTGATCCGGTGCTCGGAATTGAAATCCGAGGGCACCGATAAACTTGCAGCGCCGATATTCGCTTAAGGAGACCTTTTCCGAGGTTGCGTTTATTTCGGGATGAGAGTTAGTTTTTGGGAGTTTAGAATAAGTTAAATAAAAATTGTGGATTACAAATTTTTATTTAAACTTGTTAATTAACTTCTCTCAAAGGAAGTTAGGGGTGGGACCCACACCCACTTAACCTCCCTTGAGAGGATTAAGTGTGGTGAGGCCCACATGAACCCTAAACTTTTCATCTTCTCCCAAACTCCCTTAACCCCTCTTTAAATGACATGACAATTGTTATTTAATTTTGGAGTTATCCTTTTTGAATTTCAAACCTTTGAAATTCATTTGTTAAGTTTGTGAATAAAATAAGTCTCTACCTTATTTTATTTGGTTAGTTTTTGTTTAGACATCTTGAGAGCTTTTGAGAGCTTTTCCTTCTTCTTCAAGCTTGACGAAGAATGCTCAAGCTTTGACGAAGAACGCTCAAGCTCCGACGAAGAACGCCGCTCCTCTTTTCTTCGTCTTCCGTGTCAACGAAAGGAAACACCGCTTCCTCCTCGGACTTCCTTCGTCGGCATACAAAGATTTGCCAACGACGTACCTCTTCGGACGTATCTCTTTGTCAACGGATTTGACGAACGACTACCGCGACGCCCCGACCTCCGCGACGATTTCTTCCGCAGGTCATTGACGATCTTCGAACTTGAACCCAACGTAGGGGTTGTTGTTTTTTTGTTTAATTATTTATTCTTGTCCATGGTTCTAGAATGATTAACGTGAGGATATTTAAGTTGTGTTATCATTTAACGTGAGGGGGCCAGACCGCATGAACATGGCCGAACCCCCTCCATCGTTCTTGTTGATTTATCTTGCGGGTGGAAACAAGGTGGCGTGGTGCCGTCGCACCACGCGGATAATCGTACGATTATATTGCGCGGCGTCGTCGCGCCGCGCCGTGGAAGGATCATCAAGAACGTGACGTCGTCGCGCCGCGTCGAAGGGAATCGAAGGCGCGGCGGAGGGGCGCGGTGCCGTCGCACCGCGCCGGACGA
The DNA here is from genome assembly GCA_963277665.1 of Viscum album. Classification (NCBI taxonomy): domain Eukaryota; kingdom Viridiplantae; phylum Streptophyta; class Magnoliopsida; order Santalales; family Viscaceae; genus Viscum; species Viscum album. Next base: position 281,478,503 of record OY728152.1, read on the forward strand.
CGAACACCGCGGCCGATTCCGGGCCGCGGCGAGACGGGAAGACCGGCGGCGCACCGGGCCGCCGGCGTCGGAGACCGGAAGGGGACCGGCTTGCCGGTCCCGTTGGAGATAAACCAGCCGGCCAGGTGGCCGGCCGGAAGGTCAAAGGCCGGGGGAAATTAATCCCTCGGCCAGCACTAAACCCCCCCCCCCCCCCCCCATTTATGAAGGGGGGGGGGTTTCCTTGAGGGGGGCAGGCGGCCCCCCGGTTTACCTCAAGCAGGCCCCCACGAAGGGGGGGCCGGTTCACAAGAAGGGCGCGGCTAAAAGTCGCGTCGTCATTTGAAGAAGCGGCGGGCCTTTCACCCCCCCCCCCCCCCCCCCCGCGCGCTGCCTCCATGCGGCGCCAGGCCGCCGCGCCGCCAGGCTACCGCGCCGCCGACCGGCCGGCCGGGCCGGGTCAGCCCGGACCCGGACCCCCCGTTTCGAATCAGTTTCGGTCTTTTGGCCATAACATGAGCCACGGACCTCCGATCGACGAACCGTCTGTGGAAACACGATCCTTGGATCGAGACGGTCGTTTCGGTATATCGCACTCAAAGTTTCGGAATACTTTGTGTTCGTCCGGGTTGGTTCATACACGAAACCAATCGGGCCTTCGGAGCGGAAACGCTCATATCTTGAGCTACGGATGTCCGATTGACGTGCCATCAGCTTTGTTGTGTTTCTCTTTGTGAGATGGATCTTTTGGAATACTCCGCCCGAGCTTTGGACGCAGTTGGAGTACGTTCGGGTTGGTTTTTCCTTAAAAACCAACTGGGCCCCGGGGATGAAAATGCCAATAACTCTCAGACCGGGCGTCCGATCGACGCGCCGTCTGTTGCGTTGAGTTCCTGTTGACGATACGGAACTTTTGGATACATCAACTCTGGTCTTTGTGACAGTTGATGTATCAGACTCTCATCTCGTGAAGCGGACCCTCCGAACGAGCTTGCTGTGTGCGGGAACCCTAGTGCTGGCTGCGACTGTTACTGTGACTACTACTACTGCTACTGCTACTGTGACTGCTACGACGACAGTACAGAGATCCTGTGTGGATTCGACGACGATGACTACAGCACTCAGCGATCCTACGTGGATCAGTGCTACAGGTCCTGTGTGGTCCCGATCCTGTGTGGGTCTTTGCGCTCAGCGGTCCTGTGTGAACCAGCGCCTACAGGTCCTACGTGGGCCCGATCCTGTGTGGGTCTTTTGCGGGGGTTAGTTACCTATCGATCCTTCGTGGGTCCGACGACTTAGATGGATCAGAGATCATCTTTTTCGTCTTTTGAAGAAGTATACCTGTGTGAGCTGAATCCTGTTGCTTTCCTGTGTGTATTGTGTTGTGCTATCCAGTGTGGATTACGTTTTGCTTTCCTGTGTGGAATACGTTTACTTTCCTGTGTGGACTGAGTTGTACTTGGGCTCGGAGGTTGTAGCGTATTTGAAATTGATGACTTAGGTATATGTATGGGCATATACCTAAGCAGTGTCGGTTGTTACTTCGTGATTGTTCCTTTCTTCGTGGTTTATCCTTTTTGGATTTGAGAGACCTTTAGGGGTCTTAGGGTCCCTACTGAGTAGCTTATACTCACCCCTGCACGGGCTTTGCCCGCACTACGTTGTGTTGGTTGCAGACGACGGACAACGTTGACCTTAGCTGAGGCTTGCAGAGCGGGACGGTACCCGGAGGTGGACCACTGGGCGGGACGTGCTCGGAGCGGACGGCGGGACCCGTGGAGCAGTGGAGCTATCTGTACCCACCCTTCAGGTGGGATTTCCAGTGGACAGCTCGGTGTAGCGGCTTTTACTTTTCAGTTGCTGTTTTCCCTTTCGAGTTGTACTTTACTTTCAGTTTGGGTTTGTATACTGGCACATTTACTTTTCCGCACTTTCAGTTGTACTGTGCTTTTGCTTAGTGTTTACTTTCCGCTTGCTTACTCTGTGGTGTTTGTTTACTTTACAAAGGCAATGCCTTCCCTTTTTACCGGGATTTACGCCTTGGTGCTAGTCGCCAGCCCCTGGCCTATGGAAGGCGGGCTTGGGGTAGTCACGGCACGGACCCCGAGGGCGGGTCGTGACAAATAAAATTATTAGCATTAGTTATTAGATATATTTTAATTTTCCCCCAAAAACATTATAAATATGATTCTATGTAACTTATATGTGTGTGTGTACATTTAAATACATATATATATGTATGTTTATATATTTATATATGCACATTTATATATTTAGATACATTCATTTCTTATATATTGTGTTTATATAATTAATATATTTTAAAATAATTATATATATAATGTATTATTTATAAATAAGTTTATATATAATTCATTTATTATAAATACATTTTTATAATATGTTTTATATAATGTATTCAAATTAGTTAAGTTAAAATAATCTATATCATACTATATATTATATATTAATAAATTTATATAAATTTATATAATGTATTTTTAATATATATTCATATATATTGGTGTATTTCCAAGATGGTTAATCGGAGCAGTACCACTCACCAGGTGAAGCTGACTAAACACAGGACATTGGAGGGACACAGTGGACACCCCACTAAATTTTGGACCTATGCAACTCTACACAAGGAAAAGAAAAAAATGACTAGATCATCAGGTGGTGAGCTAGGCAAAAACATTGAAGTGTTGTTGGGGAGGGGTTTTTTAGTTTAGTCGAGTCAAATGTGTAAGATCATTATGTTATTGGGTCTTTGAGTCATATATTACGGATCTTCGATTCATGTAATATTTCTCCCTCGATTGAGTTAAAAAAAGGGATTATATAATAATAAAAAATATGGAATTAGTAAGTAATATATATTTACATATATACAATTATAATTGAGATAATTTTTTACTATAATAATTATAAGGGGTTTTACATAGTTTGGTATATATTCACACAGAGAGATATAAATTCAAATATATATATATATATATTTAAATAATTATATATATATATATATAATTAATTTTTAAAATATATTTAAATACATTTAGTATTATATATTGTGTTTATATAATAAATATATTTAAATAAATTATTATCTATGTAATTTATTTTTTAAATAAATTTATAAAATATAATAACATAATAAATTTAAATATATTTATTTAATTATATAAATTTATACAAGGTATTACAAATTTATATATTTATCTAGATTTATATAGTATATTTTTAAGATATATATATATATATATATCTATGCATATATACTTTATTTATTATAAATACATTTATGAAATGTATTTTATATATAATGTTAATTATAAAAACATTTAATTGTGTGTGCATTTATTAAATGAATTTGTATTAAATATTTATGTATACATTTATAATATAATTTAAACATTTATATTGTATTAAATAAATTTCAATTAACTATATATATGCAAACAAATATAAATTATATATTTATATATACAATGAAAAACATTTTTATATAATTTATACAAATATATATATATTATACGCACAACAAAATATATTTATATATTTTTTTATATAATATATTTTTATAATATATTTAAATACATTTACAAATATATATATATATATATATTATATACATTAATAATATGAAGAGAGATTATATACGGCAAATAACTCACATTGTAACACTCTGAAAATTTTGTTTAAAATAATAATATGCTCGATAGCTTCCTTAACACACAACACTGAGCTTTAAGAGAATTAAGATATATTATAAAAATGTTATTATTTAAATCAAACCTATCAATTGAATTATAGGGAATGAATATGAGTAATCACATTATAAAATATATGTACAATTGTCCTACTATATAAAAATGTATTAATTAATTCTTAGTAATTAAGAACTCGATTTTTAATGAAGTCATTTTATACTTTAAGAATAGTTTTTTTTCAAAAATAATTTTATTAAATTTTCTAAGTAGAAATTATAATAAATTTCTAACAGTATTAGAAATATTATTTCATAAAATGAACATCATTTTTAAATCATAATATAAAAATTAACTTAGGATTAAATTTTGGGATTTTTCTAAAATGACTGATTTTTCAGTGAATTGTGAAAAATATCATTTTTTCAAATATTGTCATTTTTTCATAAAAAATGAAATCTAAAAGTACCATAATATTTTGGTTTTAGTTAAATATGATTCATTTTATTTAAAATAATCTATTTAATTCCATTTTTATCATAAATATTCATGATTATGATATAAGTAAATTTTTATGCTTAAAACACACTTTCTCTAAAAATAGTTTCTCATTTCTCTTTATGAATTTATATTATTATTTATTTTTACAAATTATTAGTATTAGATCTTAAATAATGGATCTAATATTTTTAACAAGGATATTAAAATTTAGTAAATTTTATCCCTTTATTATTGTATATCATGAATAGTAACTGTGATAAACATTTATCACATAGGTAGGGGTAAAATGTGTAAAATAGGGTTAAAACCCAATAATAAGGTCTTAAAATCATCCCCAAACTTGAAAAAATATCATATTGTGGGATGAATTAGATCATACCCATACCAAATTATAATATATGACATTTTTGTTCCCTTTTCTATTAATAATGATATTTATTTTATTTTATGTAAAAAAATACCAAAATGTCACTCTCTTGACATTAATTTCTTTACAATTTTTACATAATGATAAAATGTTGATAAGTTAAATGATTAATTTGAAGAATAAATATGAATTAATTTTTTATAATGTAATTTTATATTTAATTTTTAATAGTGAAATAATTACCTTAAATTCATACACATCGCCAACACATTGCTTGTCCAAGTAGTAGAAATATTAAAGTAAATCATTTTAAAAGGACAAAAAAATAATATATTTTGGCTGAATTATGGAAAAAACAAATTTTATGGTTCATAATAATGTATAATTTATGTTTAAATAAATTATATTCAAATTCCTTTGTTATCTTGAAGTCTGTAAAGGTAAATTAAATGAGTAGTTTCAAAAATGATATTAATGATATTTTATGAAAAATAATATTTTATTAAATTATTTAAAAATAAAAAAAGATAAAAGAGGAATATTAGTATGATAAATGGTCTAAAATTTCATTCCCTTTCTATTTATGAGCTAACTTTTACCTTTTATGTAAAATAATAACCCTTTAATATAGGAAAATTTATTACCATGGTTAAGATTAAAAATTGTTAACAAAGTGGTCAGTCCAAAAGATAACATTTAAAATGATATCTAAACTTATATAAATGTTATTAAATTATTATATTAATATTTTATCATCATTATGTTTTAGTACAGTGGTCCTTAATATGGGAACTAAATGAATTCTACCGAATAAGAGGTAATTTTCTTTACTGACACGTTCCAGATTATTTATTCTCTTACTTCCACAAAATATAATATACCCATACTAAAATAATAAATAAAGTATATTTAATATAATAATATGTTATAATGATTAATTTAAAACCATTTTACACCTCTTTTCCATCCTATAGAAAATGAGAACAACATTTGTGCATACATACGGCTTATCATCGCCACATAGCAGTGTAATTTGTTTATCATCACCATTATATTTGTATAGTTATAAAGTTGGGAATAATGATTATATAAGATATTTATTATATAATTATAGTTTTTTAAATATTATATAGTATTCACCATCTTACCTTTTCCTCCATTTCAAAGGATAAATTTGCTCATGTGCATGTGTGTACTACTACCTCCACAAAGCGATGTGATCCATTTATCATTTACCCTTTACATTGATAGTAATAAGGATATTTTAAATGAATAATTATGATTCATATAATATAATAATGTTTTTTAAAATTTTGAATTATTATTTATCTTTCTTTCATTTCATCCATCAAAAAGTGAAAACAATATTTATGTGTAAGTGCGGCATACCGTCTCCATGAATAGTGTACTTCATTTTTCTATCTCTAGATTTCAAGAATGATTATAAAATGTTATATAATGAATAAATATAGTATTTATAACATTTATATAATTATAGTGATGAAAAAAATATAACCAATGAAAAACAACCATAATATCTATGATGAAACAAACATGATAAAACTAAGCAGTTAACACCGAAAACAATGATAATAATGAAAGATTTTTAAAAAATGGGTGATAAGATTTTATAAGTTTATCATATATGATATTAAAAATATTAATATGGTTTTATTAAAAATTAATAACAAGCTTAAAACCATTACAGAATATGATAAATCGTGATCGAAAACATTGAAGCATGAGGAAAGGGGTTTATTCACTAAATTTAATTGGGTTATACTTCTACTTAATTTACTATGTTATGTCATGATTATGTTTCAAATGACCACTAATTATTGTGTGTTTTATTTTCACTTGGTTTGTGTGAATTTAAATTTGTTACAAATAATCACTTTATTGATTAATTCTCACTTAAATGGTAAAACCTTTGTAAGGTATTTCGTTTCAATTTCCACTCCATTGAGATATATTTGGTATTATTACCTTATTTTCCATTTTAATTTGTATATATAATAAATTTTATATATTTAGAATGAATATATATTTATTCATGGTGATTAATGTTTTAATACAATTTTACTCTTTCAGTTTGTTACAATTTAATAGTTACCAAAGAGGTTTGAATTTATTTTATAATCCCATGTTTTGGGATTGTTTAGGTTTTTGGTTAAAGGAATACTATAATATATCCTTAATAAACTCCATCTACTTTCTTATCCTTTTCATATTTACAGATTCTCCATTTTTTCATTAAAATTGTCTTCCCTTTTGAACATGAATCAAGAAATGAAATGTTTAAAGCAAAATTTGATCATATTTCTCTTTTGGATTGAGTATATTTTTCTTCCATGTTCATATTTTTTAGAAAATTAATTTTAGAAAAGTCCTTTTTATTTACTCAAATTCTTTATTAAGAACATTTTAATCCATATTTTATTTTCTAAAATCTTTTTTTAGAACTATTCTAATGTTTTACAAGAGGTTTATTTTCAAGATTATGTGATTATTTACATGGAATTATTTTATCATCATTTATTCCAGATATATTATTCTTCTAACTCAAGTTATTGATAAAATGGAATGTTTTTTTAGTTATTTTAGTTTCCATATTAATTATTAATTATTTAATTATGATAGTTTCCATTTTATATATCCTTTACTGAGAATTTTAGCACACCCTTATTTTGTTTCCTTTACCCATAATATGAAGAAGGAATCTTGGAATGAGTTATAGGACTCTAAATTTTCACTTTCAACATGATTTAATAATTTATTACCAATTTAAAAATGGAAATATGTAATTTATCTAGTTCTTTATTACTAATAAACTATTTGGTCCTTTGGAATGTGATTTCTTATATCTAGTGCCAATGTAATAAAGTATACATTGAGTTTAGGTTACTCATGTCAGGGTCTTCACATTTGGTATCAGAACTTATTTAGAAGAAACCTTGGAAACTAGATTTATAAAATACTCATATTATAGAAAATAAAACTATGAAATACTTTTAGGATAAGTCTAAGTATATTAAAGCATCCTAATGGTTTTATAAAGTAGATATTATTTTCTGTTCCTAGAAACACAACCATGTATAGACGCAAAGAGTGGATGAGGTTTTGGCATAGAATAATCTGGTGTTATAGCTCCAAAAAGAGTTAGTCAACTATATCTCATCCATTATTATAATTAAATGTTATTTTTCACTTACTATGCACTAGTTTGGACACTCTTGGGGGAAATTCTTGGGTTAGTTCACATTTTCTTTATGAACCATAATGATGAATGAGAGAATGGAACCTATGAAAATATGTTATATTTCATAGTGATATGATATAAATCTAAAGTGTCTTGTGTTGATAATTATAAGGTTGATCATAATTTTAAATTCATATATACCCTTTTTGAGGTTTTATGTGATGGTATTTTAACATGATTAAGGATATTTTGGGAGACATTTATCGGAATAAAAGCCTTTTGTTTAATATATGTTTTAGTGAGAAGGTTATTTAAGTAATAATACTAATATTTTTCAGGGAAATAAGTTTAAATTTATTTATTACCCTTAGGATTAATATGATCATTGATTATAATGTATTAATAAACAATTAATATAACTCGATTTTTTATAAAAGAATAAGTTGTATAGAAAACATTAGTGGTTAAAAATTGATTTGATTATTAATGATATTTTTGAGGATTTTAATTATATTTTTAGGAATTTTATAAAAGTTATATTAATATATTTTTATAAAATGGAAAACTTTTAGGTTGGGTAACAACTAGTTACATCTGTAATTTTCATGGGGCATGATTACATAACCAAAGGGTGTGCCTACCACTACACTATGTGATTTACTTTTTAGTATGACATTTTTTTACATAAATTATATTATGGATTAAGATTAAGTTGAGTTAAGGAAGAATATTATAAGATAAAATATTTTTTATTTTTTGGGACTTTAAGGTGATTAATGATATTTTGGAGAATATTTTATTAGGTTGGGGTATACGTAACCTATATGTTTAACATAAAGGATCATTTGAAAATAATTTTATTATATTTTCGAGATGTAAGCTTAATGTTTTGAGATAGAATTTACGTAAAAATTTTCTTTAATGTTAATGTGTTGGAGGTTATTTTAGATATAGGTTTATTTATTTACATAATTATGTATGTTAAACCTTTGATTTTATTGTTTATTTTTGTATATTATTGTATTATTTTTTCCATGTGAATGTATATTAATTTTGGGAAAAATATTACATTTTTTTATCCTTTTTTTAATATAGAAATAATATATTATTATTATTTTGTATTATGTGATCTGTTAAAAGTTGATTTGAGTGCTTCGGGCATGAAATTTTTGTCTTGAATACTCATCATTAGGATTAAAATATGATATTATAGTTTAAATTGATTAATGGATGAAATTAAACAGTTCAAGTGTGTATATTACCTTATTTTATTAGTCAATAAGGTAAAGAAATTCCAAAACTATAGAAAAAGGACCCTTAAATAAAAATGTTATCCTATTACATTCATTTATGATGAATTGATAGTCCTTTTCAAACCTCACTGATTTATAGTTTTCTGGTCACCAACTTCTTTCTATCTTCCACATGGATAAGATAAATCTGAATATGGTCCTTTTATTGTATCGAGGTTGAAGAGAGAAATAAGTGATACCAATTTTTTTCAAAACAATCATATCCAGGTGAAAGAAAAATAAGATATGTTTCTGATTCAAGATGTTGTGTTGTTTAAAAAGGTGATGTTGTTTTAAAAGGATGTGTTGTTTTATAACATAGTGTTGTTTTAAAAAGTTGTTCTGATCGAAAAGGTGGTACTAATTGAAAAAGTAGTTCTGATTGAAGAGGTTGTGCTAATTGAATAATCGGTGTCAATAGAAGAGTAATATGTGGTGCCGATTGTTTCCGAGAATGATCATACCCCAAAAAGATCATATTCTGGAAAATTGTATCCAGGGTGATCATATCTAGAATGATCCTACCTAGAATTGATCGTATCCATGAATGATCATATCTAGAATGATCTTACCTAGAATTGATTGTATCTAGGAATTATCATACCCAAACTTATCATAACTAGGATGATCGTATCCAAACCAACTGTTTTCAGAAAATATCATACTTGAGTTGGTAAGAAAAGAAAGAATCTCAAATGAATGGAAAGTTATGAAAATTTTCAATCCATGTCTGATAATGATAAATTTGTTCTCAAATGAATTTAATTTCATGAAGGAAGTCATGATTCAATCGTAGGTTTTTGAATGAAGTGATATTTTCATGTGGATCAAGAGAAGAAGTGAAAAAGATAATAGACAATGTAGCTGACCATTTCAAAAGGGTTGAATTACTTTTTTTGGATGAGTTGTGGGTAGAAAAGATATGGTTGAATAATTTTTTGAGGAGGATATTAACTTTCAAATACAAGATTTTGATTCAAATCAGTCTCATCAATTGTAATTGGTCTCAGTAATTGAAATCAGAACGAGTAATTTAAATCATGTTGAAATTTCAATTAGAAGAGGTAAATAAGAAGTTTTTATTTCAATTAGGTTAACATATATTACATCAGAGTTAAATTTATTAAGAAAAGAAGATGAATGTACTGTTAAGGGGGGGATATCATTCAAACTAATGATTGCATCTCATGTTTGGAAGTCTATTTCATCATGTTCAATTTGAATTAGTACAGATCATTTTTATGAATAAATTGGATTTAGGTAATTGGTCTTGGAAATTTTAACTGGATTGGTGTTTGGAATGGGATTCTTGAGATGAAGAGATGAAATTAATAAAAGCTTTGAGAAGAATCGATAAGAGTTTATGAAGTAAAAAAAATGAATTTTTAGATTTTAGAGGAAATTTCATTTTGGATAAATTTCAGTGAGTGGGAAAGTGTTTTGGGATTATCACTTAAACCTATTTTGGTTCACCTATAAAAAGGTGGAAAGTACATTATACTTGACTGATGATAGATTATCATTCACCACAGTAGAGAAATAAGCTCCAAGTTTTCATAGAGAGAAATTGAAACCATTTTATTTTGTATTGAATACATTTTGATGGGAATAAGACAAGATTGTAACATTGTATTTGGATGATCATCATATTTAAGACTCATCGTATTTAGTGAATCATCATATTCAGCTTTTCAATTGTTTTTGGATAATTCTGGTATCAGACAAAATTAATCGGAATGGGATTTTCCATATAGGGTGTTTTTGTAATGAAGTTTTTTGGACTCAGGAATAATTTCACAATGTTTTATCATACTCAAGTATTGAAGTGTTGTTGATTCATTTATAATGTATTGTGTCATAAAATCTAATTTTATGAATTGTATTGGAAGAATTGTACTCAAAGAATCAGATTGGGAAAATTAGACTCAGAAAAGATTATACTTAGTGATGTATAATAAATTCTAGGTGGTTATTACCTTTCTTCTGGGAAAGGAATTGAAAATTATATTTCAATTGAATAAATTTGTGGAATTTAAAATAAGTGCAGGTAACATCAGTTGTTACAAAGAAATTGTATTTCCCTATTTTTCTAAGACGGTGCACATGTACTAGTAGGATTATTTTCCTGTGTTACGTGAGTGGAAGGTTATATCCTAATCATTTTAATCCAAGGATTGTTTTCTAGTGTATTATATGGTATTGGTTAATTTCCAAACCATACCATGGATATAGATATTCTTGTTTAATAGTGAACATTGTAAATACCTATGTTCTTGTGGATGTGTGTTTGATTTTTTTTAGTAGGGAATTGAATATTTAACAGCAGGTGAAGGTTGTTTCAATTGAAAAGAAACATAAAAGAAATATAGTATCACTAATTCATCCCCCCCACCCCCTTAGTGATATAATACATAGACTGAGCACTTAGAAGTGGTATCAGAGGTGAGGTTCCCTTCACTATTATTTACTGATGGAGAATTTGAATTTTATTAACAGTAAAGTTATTCAGATCTTTTGTTGAAATAATTATCATATCTGGAAGCATATAATGTTTCATTATCTTATGTCTATCAGTTATGATGTTCTTGAAGCTACAACAGTTGGGTTTTCACCCATTGATGATAAATCTCAACTTACTACTATTGATAACAAGAATATTTAGAAAGGTGGAAGGGTGAAGAATTCTATATTGTCATCACTTTATAAAAGTGAATTCTTGGGAGTGAAAATTTTTGCCACATCCAAAGGTATATGGGAAAATTTTAAAAACCAATATAAAGGTATTATAAAATTCAAGAAGGAAAAAATAAAATCTAGATATTAAATTATGAATACTTGAAGATGGGTGAGAATTAATATATTGGGGATTTCTTTACCAGGGTGAATGATATTGTGGGTACTATGAGATGTCTTGGAGAAAAGATGGATGACTGTATAGTTGTTGAAAATATTTTGAGAATCCTACCAGACAAATTCAATGAAAATTTTTCTTTATTAGAAGATAGATATCCTAAGACACTCTCTCTTTGTGATTTTCATAGCACTATTATCACTTATGAAATAAGTAGATAGAAATATATGAGAATAAAAACAATGATTGATATAGAAATTTACTTCAAGGATATGAAGAAAGAAAAGTCGAAGAAGAGTCTTATTGAAAAAGAAGATGGTGATTCAGACTGTGAAAATGGGGTGCGTAAAAATCTTAATGATATCTTATCCTTGTTTTCTAAAAATTTGAAAAGAGTTATAGGTAAATACAAAGGGAAAAATCCCTTAAAATTTATTGATTGTGGAGGATTTGGTCTCTTTGGGGATAACTATCCTCAGAGAAATAATGAAGAGGATAGTGATGAAGAAGAAGGAAAACAAAGAAAATCATTGAAGAAACTGGGTGATAAAGGAATGTTGTATTCCATAGAGAAAGAAAAGAAATTATTCAAGTATAAAATAATAAGTTTCTTATCTAGATATGAAGAAGAATAAGGAAGTGATACTAAATATGGAAAGTCGGTTTAGTATGGTGTTAAAAAAAGTTTAATTGCAAATGTAAATGATGAAGAATATGGAAGCAATAGTTCGAAAGAAAAAGAAACTCAACTTGAAATCCATTTAAAAGGAGAGTTGAAAGAATTTCTAAGAAAGATCAGAAGACTGTAAAAACAAAACAAAAATTTGGAAGATGAATACTCAAAAAACCAATAATGTTATGCTGATGAGAGAGAAAAGTTTTAAAGACCCAAACCCGAAACCCAGGTTCAGCCCTTGAAAATGTTGTGTAATCTTTTTTAAAAGGAAACATGAATAAATACCCAACATTTATTACAAAAAAGGACATTTCCCATTATAGGTTCTAGATAATTAGAAGATAACATACATATATTGAATTAGAGTTTACAAAATTTAATAGCTAATAAAAATAAGTGGATTCATCTACATTAGCACCTTAATTTTCCTTAGAACTTATAATGATTCCTATGAAAACACATTTTAAAAATTTGGGATGAGAGAAATAGATCAGTAAGGGATATAAAAATAAAGAAAGGAACCATTAGTCCATAAATACTTTTAAACATATTAATATATTTTCACAAGACATACTTCTTACCCATAAATTATCATATACATACTTTGTGAAAACATAGAGACCATAAATAAAACATGTAGGTAGATTGGGGAATCAATGTCATACATACATTTTAGCTTTCATATCTATATAGGGAGTAACCTTCATGGTTATGATTGGAATACCCATCACAGTATATTCCCAAAATCTCTTAGGATAAACTTTATCATTTACCTCTGACATGTTACCCAATTCATTGGAGAGCTTTCATGGGATCACCTGCCCTAGGTTTACTATGGAACCACTCGTATTTGGTTTATCACGTAATCATCCATCAAATTTACAAGTACCATTACATAATCATAACACATAAAATATTGAAATTATCAATATTTCACTCATCAATCACAAGAAATCAATTCAAGATTTTGAAATATTCATTCCCTTTCCAAAACCAAATAAAACTTTTTATAAAGATATTTTTGAATCAAAATGTCCATTAATAGTTTGAAACCTTTAAAAGAAATTATATAATTAAAATTTAAAAACATATATGTCCATATAAATAAATCCTAAAAACCATTTTGAAAATATGGACATTAATGAGAAATATTTAGAAGAATAAATCATTAAAACTTTTAAAACTATGTTTTAATTCAAGATTCTCTAACCACTTGAGAAACACTTGAATAAAAATAATTTAGTAATAAAATTAAAAAAACTTTAAATATCATGAAAATATACTAATTCATTATATAAATAGTCAAAATGGTTGTATATGCATATTATAGGATAATAAATGTGCATGACAATAAGATATGCCTCAATGAATGGAAATTGATACTAATCCCCTTAAAAATATAATATAATTCATGTGAGACTTAATAGAGTGGATGGAATATATATATATACTCTATAAATACTCATAATTAAAAATAATATAAACAAAACCCATCACACAAAAAAAATTAATAACACATAAATAATGAAGTATAATTTTAACCCAAAGAATGGAATCAGGTTAAGAATTCTCTTACATCGGGTTTGTCTTACTTAAAACTCATTTAAAAATCCTGTATAATGGTTAAAATAGTGTTATTAATATCTTATAGAAACATATTCATATTTATAATACCTTATATGATAATTTAGTTAGATCATTTCACCCTTTAATTGTTAGTATTTGGTTCCTTGTGTTGATTTGGGTGCGTTATTTACCTGATTTCCATGATCGGTTCGTGATGGATATTCTTATTGATTGGAAGTGAATCTCCATAATTAAAATGGAATGTAATTTAAATATTTCCATAACCTTAAATTATACCCTTTATCATTTTTAATTCTGACTTGAAGATGATTCATAAGTTAAAACATTATTGATATTTGTTTAGGTCATTCTGGTGATTCTTTGATCATAAAGAACTCATTTTGGTTTTATAAATTAATAACATGTGTACAAAATTATTTCCATAACCTTATATAAAATATAATAAATAAATTATAATCTTGTTCAACCATAAAAAAGTTTTCATAACCAGTTTTGAAGGAATAAAATGAAATTGAAATCACATCATCCCCGATATTGGTAAATCGACACATCACGGACGGTGTTTTAATTTCTTGAATAAGTGGAAGAAAAGAATAAGAATAATGGTGAGTCTTCCATAATAATGATGAAATCAAGAATATTTAAGATATTGTATCATTCATTCCTATTTAAAAATTGGATGTGAGGAAATAAAAATAAAATAATGGAATCTCGAAATAAAATAAAAGTTGAGAAAACCCTCCCAAAAATTTGTTAGCATAACCGCGTTGCTTAATATTTCATAAAATATTTTTCTGATAGAAAAAGGGTATCTAGACATTAATACATAATATGTACATTAATTAGGATATTTAATAACATATACCAGCATAAACCAATTTAAATTAAAAGATAATAACATAATAAGAGTGTTTGAAAAGAGAGAGATTTTGACACAAAAATTACGTAGCATAACGATTATGCAACATGGTTTTAGAAAACATTAAAAAGAGTGGGTAAAATATCAAAAAATTAATAAAATACTTATAAAATATCTGAGGTACAAAATAATTTTTAAATAATGACATGTTATGTAAATTTGAAATACAAACCACATAAAAGAGAACTTGGATGGAAAAAAGAAGTTGAGAATTCTCTTACCTTGTATGGTAACTCCTAAGACTTGAATGTTGGGACCTTGGAAGATTTAGGACACTTTGGAGTAATACTAGTGAGGTAAAAATACTCTATATTATAATATTATGATTTTTTAATGAACTAAAATTAAGTAATTAGTGGGTATTTATAGTAAATGAGAGGAAGTTTTTTATCAATTTAAAGAGACACCTTATTAGTGGCTTTTGTAAAACCATGGGCTTAAACATAATATTTTCCCTTGTTATTGTCCACTTAGTACAACTAAAATTATATTTTACTATAAAAAATTCTACCATAATTTTATATTAATTATTTTATCATAATTATGTCATTAAACATTCCAAAAACTCAAAACTCTATTTTTACTATTCACAAAAATTCAAATATTTTCAAAAAATCCCAAAACATCACCCTAACCATTGTTTGATGTGTAGAGTTAAAAAATGAACTCAATATAATTAAAATAATTTTCTAAATATTATTAATTTAATTTTTAAATAAAATCATACTTTATTCAAAAATTAACAATTTTAAATCTAAAACTACTTTTATATCACATTGAAAAATTAACCAAGATGTCATTATGGTAAATCCTAGAAAATAAAATAATAATAAAATTAAATATTCATTAGGGTCATATTACTATTCATATTACTATTAATAAGGGTACGATATTATTCACACAAAAATTAAGTTGGTCATATCAGACTTCAAGTTGGTCATATCAGATGTAGTGTTTCCTTTTAAAATCTCAAGATGTTACAAAATGAGGTGAAAGATATTGATGATTTTAGGAAATATCTTGAAGAATAAAAGAATCGTAATAAGCATCTAGAGTTTAAGATGAAGGAAAAAAAAAGAAAAATAGTTGGAACCTGTCTAACAAAAACTCTTAAAATCTGAACTAAGAAACATAAGTTTCAAAAAATCTATCCCTGAGGTTGGTGAATGTTCTCGAAATGAGAAACCAGAGAAGATTCAACAAAAGTTACTTTTAAAGGTTGAAAATAAATATGTAATTGTTTCTAAAAGGAATAAAGTGGGGAAATTCATGTATGTGGATAGAACCAAAAATGATGGGAATTATGATGTTTCAAAGAAACCTAAATCACAAAAATATTTTGAAACAATATGTATCTAGAAAAGTTGGATAGAAGAAGAAGAATCTGATTGATAGCAAGATATTTGGTGTCTAAGAAAAGTGATATGAGAAGTTACTGAGAAATGTATTCTCAATTCTAATAAATATGGAGGTTTCATAGGAAAACACTCATTCTATTGGTATTGCTGTTATTGTGGGGGATTTGGAAACATATAAATAATGTGTTTGATCAACCAACAAGATTACTACTATCACATAGGTTATGAAATATAGAGATTGAGGGGGATCCAATCTCCTCAAATAAATAAGTATGATAAGGTTATTGTGAAAAAATATAAAAACAATGAAGTAATGATAGAAAATAGGTTCCAAACCCTAGAAAATATTTTTGAAAGGTTTAAACAACCTATAAATCTAGAAAATGTATGTATTCTTTTGTTACCATCTCCCCAAAAGATTTCCAATTCTTAGAAGCTGAAAGTTAAGAAAGAAAATAAAGGATAAAAAGAACTTATTTTTGAAACTGCATTGAAATCCACAAAAATATAACAACCTTAGATACTTGATAGTGGGTGTTATTATCAGAAGATAGGATACTAGAAACTATTGAAGAATGTAGAATATTTTAAAGATGGTAGAGTAACATTTTGAAATGATGAATCCTTGAAAATAAAAGGTGTTGGATATGGCGTCATTGGAAAAGAAAAGATAGAATCCAAGAAAATATTGTATGTTTATGGGAAGAAACACAATTTGATAAGTGTTTCAAAATTTTGTAATGAGGGTAAAAAGTTATCTTCTAGAATGATGGGTTTGTTTTTAAAAGTGAAGAATATGGGAATATTGTTACAAGATATCAACATACAAAAGGGAATCTATTTCAGATTGATGAAATAAAAAAATCTTATTACATGGGTTTGGTGGATGAAAATGAATTGTGGAATAAAATGCTTGGAAACTTGTTTTATAGAAACATGAGTAGTTTATTTAAAAGTGATAATGTTTGAGACATTCTATATTTTCCAAGAATAATATATTTGTGTTTCAAAATCATCCGAAAAAGAAATATTGAAAATGTTGTGTATAATAAAGTTGATATTTTTTCAGAACAACACCTGGATCTAATACATTCTAATATATGTGGGATAATGATAAAACAATCAAAAAATTGAGATAATTAATTTATTACTTTCGTAGATGATTCTACTCACATTAGTTGTGTCATTTATTTGAAACATAAATTAGATCCTTTAAAAAACTAAAAAATTTAGAAGAAAAGTAATGTGAGTATTCAGTAAAGAAGTTTCAAACAAATAATGGTGGTGAATATAGAAGTCAAGAGTTTGAAGAATATCTTTAGAGGCATGGAATTCATCATGAGAATAGTTCCCCATATACTCCCCAAAAAAATGGGGTTGCCAATGAAATAACAAAATCTTGGGGGAAATGGGAAGAATATTTTTGCTTGAACATGGCTTCTCACATTAATTTTCGAGTCATTCCAAGAGTATTATTGTTTACATTTAGAACCATTATTTTTAAAGTCCATAGTCAGGTATGACTCCATATGAATTATATTATGGAAAAACTATAATTTTTAAACACTTGAGGGTTTTCATGAATCCATTCATTATAAATAAGAAAGTTGGAAACTATAAAAAGATTGATCCGTAAGTTAATTATGGAATCTTTCTTGGCTATACTCTGGAAGGAAGAGGGTATAGATGATTCAAAAAAGAAATGAATATAATTTTTTATTCAATTTATGTGAAAGTAATTGAGAAGGATAAGAAAGATAAACATGTTCAAACACACAAGGACGCAGATAAAGTAGAATAAAAAAATTCTGATAAAGATATAGACAATTTTATTGCCTCTCAAGAAGAAGAATTAGACCCATCTATTTCAAGTGATGAAGATGGTTCTAGAAAAACTCATCATGGGATGAGGAAGCAAGTAGAAGCTCAGAATATAATTTTTGAATAATATCAGAATGTCCAAACAAGGATAAAAACAAATTCAATTACTCATAATTCTCTATATTCAAAAGTAAAGATGAATGATGTGAAAGAAACCTTTGAGCATCTGGAATGGGTTCAAGCGATGAATGAAGAATTATATTATATGGAAAAAAATAATACATTGGAAATCATACCCAAACCTGAAAATAAAAACATAATTGACCCAAAATGTGTTTTTCAGAACAAGATGAATGAAGAAGGTGAGGTTATAAAAAAACAAAGAAATATTGGTTTTCAAAGGGGATTCACATATTCAAGGAATTTATTTCAATGAAACCATTTCTCTGGTGGAAAAATTGGAAACAATTATAATATTTCTTGATATTCCTGCATAATGTGGCTATAAGATATTTCAAATGGATATTAAATCTACATTCCTGAATGTTGATCATGAAGAGGAGGTTTATATTGAACAACATTGTGGTTTTGTTGTTGGGAAAGAAGATAATTATGTGTTCAGATTAAAGAAATTGTTGTATGGTATAAAACAAGCTCGGAGGGCATGGTATTCCAGATTGGATACTTTCTTAAGGAATATTAATTTCAAGGAAGAAATAGTGGATAGAAATATGTATATCATATAAATTCAAGAGTATTCCATCATTGTGATTGTTTATTATGGGAATATTATCTTTTCTTGGAATGATGAAACAATTTCTAAAATATTTTATGAAGAGATGAAGAAGGTATTTGAAATTTCAAATCTATTGGAAATGAAATAATTTTTGGGTTAATAAATCTTGAAAAATAAACAAATATATTTTTCTCTCCTAAGAAAATTATTCTAAAAAACTTCTTAAGAGGTTCGGCATGGAAAACTCAAAACTTGTTTCCACACTGATTTCAATGGGAAAAAAGATGAGTAATGATGGAGAAGTAAAAGAAGTTTATCAGAAAGAATATAATAAGTTGATTATAAGTCTACTATATTTGACTGCCTCAAGACCCAACATTGTTTTTGTTGTTACCTTATGTGAAATATTTCAAATTTATACAAATAAATCACATCTTGTTGCTAGAAAAAGAATTCTCAAATATATCAAAGGCACAGAAGAATTTAGAATCCGGTAGTGTATCTTAGATAGTATTGATTTTTTTAGGTATTCATATACAAATTAGGTAGGAAATGTCGATGATAGAAGATCCATGTCTGGTGGAGTATTCGTTATGGTAATGAATTGTTCTAGTTAGAATTCAAGGAAATAGAATTTAGTAACTCTCAGTATGCATGAAGCTGAGTATGTTTCTTCCACTCAAGCCATTACTCAACTCTTGTAGATGAAAACTCAATTATAAGATATACTTGTTGAAATGAAGTAACCCTTGCTCTTGGGTTGTGGAAAACAAATAAAAATCAATCTCACCTGGAATCTAATCAAACAATATCATTCAAAAAATATTAATACTAAATATCATTTCATCAAGGATCAGGTGGAGAATAATGAACTAAATATAAAATATGTTTCGATATATAAACAAGTTTCCAACATATTCATAAAACCATTACAAAAGGAATAACTTTACAAATTGAGGTTTAATATGAGTTTACAACCTCTTTCTCTTCAAGGTTGACATATGTTCTTATGTCCCCTCTCTCGTTTTACCTTTGGATTGTATTTTCAAGGGGGATAATTGTATTTTTCCATAAATATATTGCATAAAAAAGAGATTTGTGGATAATATAGAAATTTAGAACTGTTTTTTTAGTGAACTATTCTATTTGTTTGTTGGAGTGGTTATCTTGAAGAAATTGTTTTGTATTCCAGAGATGTTGAAGAAGGGTTGAGGAAGAAAGATCAAGATGTTGTGATAATCACTTATTTTGGATAGAATGGTTTGTTTGTTAATGAATATTATTTCCAACAATTAGTTAGTTCACATAGGCTTATAATTTTTGACAATTAATTCATTTCTTGAGGATACAAAGTTCAGTGATTTATGAAACTTTGTTGAAAACAAAATCCAAAGGGGGATATTTTTAGGACCAAGATGATGATGAACCTGATGGGTATCAAGTGTTATATTTTTTTTGTCAAGAATGATTTTGAATAAATGAATAAAGTAAATCATAAGAAAGGAAATCACTTTGCTTTTTTATAGTGAGGATTGTTTTCAAAAAAATTGGATCCTTGTTTTTAAAATTATCGAATATTGTTTTTCAAAAAAATCATATCCATGTTTTCAGAGGAATCAGATTCAAATTTTGGAAATAATCAGACTTTTTGTTTCAAGATAATCGTACTCAGAGTGAAGGCCCATAGTAATGGGAAGAATTTGTTTTAAAAGAAAATGTTTTCATCAGACATGGCTTGGGTCTAGAATGGGAGATCAAATGAGTAATTTAATATAATTGGATTCACACTAAAACTGATATGAAAGAATTGGTTTTTTTTAGAGAATCAAAGTCACTATGAAAATGATGTTTTAAAATTAATGATGAATTACTAATTTATATTTCTTATCAATCATGACTTGAATAGAGAACTTATGATTTAATATTATTGAAAGAAATTGAGATTGAAAGAGATGATTTCAATCCAAAAAGGAATGTATTCGGATTTATCATATCTAGGTGGTAGAGAGAAAGAAGTGATACTAATATTTTTTCAAAACAATCATACCTGGGAGAAAGAAAAGTAAGATATGTTGCTGAATGAATAGTAGGTGTTGTTTTAAAAGGTTTTGTTGTTTTAAAAGGAAGTTTTTTCAAACATGGTGTTATTTTAAAAAGTGGTGTTGACTGAATAGGTAGTACCAATTGAAAAAGTGGTACCGATTGAAATGGGGGTTCCAATTGAAGAGGCAATGCCTATTAAAGAAGCAGTGATTATAGAAGAGTACTAAATGATTCCATTAGTTTCCCAGAATGATAATACCCTAAAATGATCATATTCTTGAAAATAGTATCCAGATCGATCGTATCCAGAATGATTGTACCAATAATTGATTGTATCCAAGAATGATCATATCCAGAATGATTTTACTCAGAATTGATCATATCTAGTAATGATCATATATAAAATGATCATACCAAGGATGATCATATCCAGACCAATTGTTTTCAGAAAATATCATACTCAGGTTGGGAAGAAAATAAAGAAGCTATAATGAGTGGAAGGCTACGATACATTCTAATCCATGTCTGATAATTCTCAAGATGTTCTCAAATGAATTTAATTTTCTAAAATAATTCATGATTCAAGAATAGGTTTTGAAATGAAGTGATTTTTTCAAGTGGGTGAACAGAATAAGTTAAGAATATGTCCAAAAATGTAGTTATTCATTTCAAAAGGGTTGAATTACCTTTTTTGGATGTGTTGTGTGTAAAAAAGAGATTGTTGAATGATTTTTCAAGAGGGAGTTTAACTTTCAAAGACAACAGTTTGATTCAAATCGGCCTGATCAATTGTGATCGGCCTCAATAATTGAAATTGGAACCAATAATTGAAATCAAATTAACATTTTAATTAAAGAGGAAAAAATTATGTTTGTATTTCAATTTGGTAAAGAGCTATTGCATCAATGTTGAATTTATGAATAAAATAAGATGAATGGGCTTTCAAGGGGGTCATTTCATTCAAAATAATGATTGCCTCTCAATAGTGGAAGTCTATTTCTTTATATTGAATTTGAATTGGTACATAAAATTTTTATGAATAAATTAGATTCATGTAATTGGTTTTGGAAATTATAATTGGACGGGAAATTGGAATTGGAGTTTGGAGATGATGAGATGAAATTTGTAGAATCTTCGAGAAGAATTGAGAAGAGTAGATGAAGTAAAAATGAATTCCATGATTTCAGAGGAAATTTCATTTTGGGTGAATTTATGAGAGTGGGAAATTGTTTGGGGACTCCCATCTAAACCTATTTTTGATCATCTATAAAAGGCATAAATTACATTGTACTTGACATACGATAGAGTACTATTCGCCACATTTGAGAGATAATCTTTGATTTTCAGTGAGATAAAGTGATAGAATTTTGTTTTGTATTGAATACATTTTTATGGTAAGAATACAAGATTGTAATGTTGTATTCAACTGATCATCATATTTGGGACTCATTGTATTCATTGAATCAACATGTTCGGCTTTCCAAATGTATTCGGCTAATTCCAGTATCAGGCTGAACTAACCGGAATGAGATTTTTCATATGGGGTATTTCTGTATTGATGATTTTCAGACTAAGGAAGAACTGTATGAAGTTTTATCATACTTAGGAATTGAAGAGGTGCCAATAAATTTCTGTTGTATTTTATCAAAAAATCAGATATGAATAATTCTATTGGAACAATCGTACACGGAGAATTAGACTAGGAAAATCAGACTCAAAAAATATTAGACTCAGTGTTTCATAACAAATTCCAGGTGGATCTTAACTTTCCTATGGGTAAGGAATTAAAGAATTGTTTTTCAATTGAATACATTTGTGCAATTTAAAATAATTTCAGGTAACATGAGTTTTTTAAAAATAATTATATTTCCCTATTGTTCTAAGAGGGTCCATACACACTAGTGGGATTGTTTTCCAGTGTTACGTGAGTGTAAGGGTATGTGCTATTAGTTGTAATCCAAGGATTTTTTTTTTCTAGTGTGTTGTATAGTATTAGATAATTTTCAAAACATACTGAGGATTTAGTTATTCTTCTTGAATATTAACACTTGTAAATACCTGGATTCATGTGGATGTGTGTTTGATTAGTTTTCAGCAAGGAATTTAATCTTTAACATGAGGTGAAGGTTGATTCAATTAAAAAGAAAAATAGTATCATTGATTCACCCCCCCCCCAGTGATATAATACACTGATTGGGCACTTAGAGTATTCATGATTATGATATACGTTAATTTTTTTCTTAAAACACACTTTTTCTAAAAACTGCTTTTCATTGTGTATTATGAATTTATATTAAAATTTATTTCTACCACTTATAAAAATGGAATTTAAAAATATATATATATATATATATATATATCATATTTTAAATCAAGAGGTTAATGTTTTTTAATTAGAAACCTTTTATTTTTCATCATTATCAATAGTAACCATGGAAAATATCTGTCACCTTAGAAAGGGTAAAATGTGTAAAACAAAGTTAAAACCATGAAATGATGTGTCAAAATCAACCCAAAACATTCTATAATATAATTTTATTGGATAAATTCAACCATATCGATCCCAAATTTTAATATATGTCATTTTGGTTCCATTATCCCTTGATAATGACATTTGTATTATTTTAAGTAATTAAAATTTTAAAATGTCACTCTCTTGACTTTAATATCTCTATAATTTTTAAATAAGTATAAAAAGAGGATAATTTAAATTATAAATGTGTATATGAAATATTAATTATTTAATTTTATCATGTAAATTTATTTTAAATTTTTATTTATGAAATAATGACCATAAATTCTTACACAGCGCTAAGATGGTTTTTTGCAAGTAGTATAAAAATCAAAGTAATGAATTTAAAAACCTAAAAAATAATATTTTTCAGATAAACTATGGTGTAACATGAAATTTATGATAAATAATAATTTTAAATTCATGGTTAAATATTTTATATTGGAATTCATTTATTATCTTGATATATTTAAAGACTAATTAAATGAATAGGGTCATAAATGACATTAATGATATTTTATAAAAAATAAATTTTTTTAAAATTATATAAAAATCATATAAATAATGTTTGCGGAAAATTGTGATTAAAAAAGGTTTAATATTTCATCTATTTTCCATTTGTGATATAATTTTTACCTTATAATTAAAATTATAACCCTTTTACGATTGAAAAGGTTCTTTTCACGGTTAAGGTTAGAAATAGTTAATGAATGGGTTAATCCAAAAGATAAGATTTAAAATGATATAAAAATTTATATAAATTTGACTAAATGATTATATTATGATCATATACTCATTATATTTTAATCAAAGTCTTTTTTTAAACACTTTTCTATTAATGTGGCTTTATTATATTTTGATATTATGAAAAATTACAAGAGTGTCCCTCCCCGCACTTATAAAAGGACACCCCCTTCACTCTATAATTTACACATTCTTGAGAAACCTAGCTCAACCAAATAGTGTAAAATTATATTCAAACCTTCCATATCCATGAAATATATTTATAATTATTCTTAAATAACCATTCTAGGGGTCTTTAAGAAGGGATGTAAATCAGTTCTATCAAAGAACAGGTTACCGCCTTTACCGACGCTTTAATGTTTATTTCTTCTTCTATATACTTTAAATTTATTGTACCCACACTAAAATAATAAATCATAAATATAAATATATGTTATTATGATTATGGTACAACCATTTTCCACCTCTTTTCCCGCCTATGGAAATAATAAACAATGCTCATGTGTATACAAGACTTACCGTCTCAATGTAAATGTGCAATTAATATTTCATAACCATTTTATTTGAATGGTTATAAATATATAAATAATTAGTTTATATGATATTTATGCATAATTTTGGTTTTTTTTAATATCATTCATCTTCTTACCTTTCCAACCATTGGAAATGATAACATCGTATGTGAGTATCTGTGGACTACCACATCCATGAAGCGATGTGATTTATTTATCATTTCCCCTTTACATAGATGGTAGTTAGGATAGATATAAAGAGTATATATGATATATAATATATAATAATAATTATTTAAAGGTTAATTTTTATTTAACTTTTGTTCATTTCATCCATTGAAAGGTGAAAAAAACATTCATCCGTACATACATCCCACCATCTCTATGAATGGTGTAATTCATTTTTCTATCTCTACATTTCAAGAATGATTTTTAAAATATATATAAAATATAAAAATGTTCTTTATAACATTTATATAAATCTAAATAATATTAAACTATAACCTACTCATAGTAATCACAGCATCCATAATAAAACATATATTAGAGAACTAAACAATTAACACTAGAAACAATTATAATAATGAAAGATTGTGTACAAATGGGTGATAATATGTGATAATTGGATCATATATGATATTATAAATATGAATGTGGTATTTTAATAAATTAATAACAAGTTTAAAACCATTATACAGTAACTTTAATAATGATCAACAATGTGGAAGTTTGAGGTAAGGGGTTTCTTAATTTAATTTCTATTCATTAGGTTATGATTCAACTTTATTGACTATGTAATTCCATGATTATGTGTGACATGACCTCTTATTGTATTATTTTTTACTTAAAATTGGTTTTTTTGTATTTACACTTTTTACTCATAGTCACTTTTTTAATTAATTCCCACTTTAGTTGTACGGTCTTTGTTGGGAATTTCATGTCAATTTCCACTTCATTGAGACATATTTAGTATTAAAGACATATTTTCCTTTATTAGGTGTATATGTTGACCATTTTATGTATTTAAAATGAATATATATTTATTCATGGTGATTAAATTTTTTATTCAATTTTCTCTTTCAAGGGTTTATGATTTAAGATTTACTAAATAGGTAAGAATTTATTTTACAATCAAATTTTTCTAGGATTTCATATATTTTTCATCGAAGAAATATTAAAATATATCCTTTATAAACTCCATATATTTTCTTATACTCTAGATATTAAATGAATTTCCATATTTTCTTCAAACTTTAAATATTTTTGATAGTTGAATCAAGAAAATAAATTTTTAAAAGAAAATATGATCATATTTCTCCTTTTCATCAGGTATATTTTTCTTCCATGTCAATATTTTTTTCAAAAAAAAATCAAATAGTATTTTTTTACTCAAATAATTTGTCAAGGACATTTTATGTTAGAATTTTATTTTTATAAGGTTTTAAATTAAGAAGTGTAATATTTTTTAAAGGTTCATTTTAAATCTCATATGATTATTTATATTGAATTATTTTATCATCATTTATTCCTACCATATTATTCTTTATGATCAAGTAATTAAATATAATTTTTTTTGGATATTTACATTTCCATATTTATTATGTCTTATAAACTCTTTATATTTTCATCTATATGTAACCCTTTAATAGTATTTGATATCAAAATTATTTTGTTTACTTTCCCCCATATATGATGAAGGAATCTTGGAATGAGTCCGAGGATACATAATTTTTACTTTCACGGTGTTTTTATATTTTATCACCAATGTAAAAAATGAGAATCTTGTATATATCAAGTTCTTGATACTACTAAAATATTCATTCATTTAAGATTTTATCATTTGTATCTAGTTATAATGTAATAAAGTAGACATCAAATCTGTGTTAAAGGGGTTTGAGTCTTCACACACCCACACACTCATTCACTCTAGTAAGTCAAGCCTCATCCCTCCATACAATGAATGAAAATCACTCCCTACACCCATTTTATTAAATTTTATATGGTCTAAAGGCCCATATAAATGTGGTATATATGCCCCTAATGGAGATAACCTAAAGTCCCCATATGAGTAGCCTCCATCAGGTCATGACTCTAGTCTCAATCCATGCCACCCCCAGGGAGGGTCATTTCAAATGTGTTACCAATCAGGGATATTCCATCGCCCCCATCCCAAGTCACTACGCCATACTTCCCTTGATACACCATGTTAGGGAACCTCTTCTTCCCGCATCAGCATGTGTAAGGAACTTGATATAATAAGTTCCATCATACCTATCAATCTTTTTATCCACTCTCCTATTGATTCCTTGTGTGGTGTTCCACTGCTCCACCAGCCAATTCCTCTATATTATCTGACCAGTATGATTGTGTTGAGAGTAACACGGTAGGGTACTCATCTATCCAAGATTGGAAAATTATAAATATATTTTACTAGTTGATCGGTGTAATCACACTCAACCCTATTTTGAGGTTTCCCACCCAACGTCACATGCATTTCATAATGCCTATGATTCCATCCTAATGCACTGAAATATTTTTCTCATCCTTCCATGTCACCTACATACCAACTTTTTATGACCCAAATTTCTTACAATCATGGATCAGAGGCCCAATATCTCTAAAGGCCTAGGAAGTGGCCTAAAAATGTAGTTTTGAATAATTTCAATGGTTGTTATAGTACTGTTATTGTATCGTTGCTACAATGTTGTTATAGTAACCAGGTTACCCCTCCCCCCAATAGGACGTTGAAAGGGAATGAACCCCTAACCTTGTGGATGGAAAGCGGGATCTTATACCACTTTTCTATAGGATTTTTGACATGTAATTATATAATAAAAAATTAAAAATTAAATTTTAATTATTATTAAATATTATTATTTTTAAAATTTTTTAAAAAATTGAAATTATATATAGTGGGTTATAAATCGCCTCTAATTTATGAAATTAAGATCTATTTTAAACATATTTTGATTTTTTAAAGAAAGATTTTGGGGTTCGAAACTGCTATTAATTTCTTAAATTAATTGTGGTTTATAACCACCTGTAATTATTTTTTTATATTTATATATTATATATATTTATTTATATTTATAATATATACATATACTTATCTAATTTATATAATTTATTTATATAATTTTTCTATAATATATGTATATAACGTATTAATTATAAATACATTTATAAAATATAATTATAAAAATAATTTATTATATATATAATGTGTTTATATAATGAATTTCTTTAATGTATTTATATAAATTATTGAAATATATATTTTAATATATATATATATATATAGTTTTATATTATGTATTTTATTATATAATTCATTTACATGATATATTGTTGTAAAATGTATTTCAAATATATTTTCATACATAATTTATAAATTCATTTCTATATTTGTCATTTATATATACATATAAATAAATAAATAACACCACACACACACACACACAGATATATATATATATATATGTGTGTGTGTGTGTTTATTTGGATATTTTCATATACACTACATACATACATATGTATGTGTGTGTGTAATGTATTTAATTAATATTATTAAATTTGATTGTTCTAATTAAAAATTTAGTATAGGTTATAATTATTGATAATATAATTCATTATCCAGATTTTATAGCCCTCTTTAGTTTTTTAAATAAATAAATTATATATTTAGTGGCATTTATCCAAAAACTTTCACTAAGTAATAATGTAGCCGTGGTTTCCTGACAATCGCTGCTATATATATATATATATATTATTTATTATAGAAAAACTAAATAATTTAACATAGTTATACACCCCCACTATTATAAGAAATTAAAGGGGGTTTTAATCTAGCAATAATATATTATATTATTTGGGTTTTATAACACACTCTAATTATTTTTAATAAATAGATTATATATTTAGAAGGGATTTTTCAGAAATTGTCACAAAATTACAATGAAATATAATTTAGAGGGGGTTGTTTATATCCACCTCTAAAAAAATCATTAATATATAGTTTTTTCATGGTGTTGTATTTAACTATCCCTTAGAGTATCCACACCAAAAATGGGAATAGGTGGACGGTAAGGTTTCACCTTGGGTTGATTTCTTCTTTTCTGGCCAGTCCTTGTTCCATCGGCTACTTTTTTCTTACTTTCCCCCTTGATTGATTCCTTTTGTTTCTAATGATCCTTTTCTATTTATTTTTCCACTTGATTATCATTATCTACCTTCTTTTACTTGTGGGATTCTGTCACTTTCCTCACCCTTCTCCTCCCAAATGTTGCATCCTTGGTCTCCTCTCTTGGAACCTCTATGTTACCCAGTATAGTGTTAAGTGGTCACTCGAAAAATGTTTATGAAAGCTATCCCAACTAATACTTTGTGTTCTATATAATGTATTAGTTTATTTCTAAGTAATTTTAATTCTTCTAAATGATTTCTATATTATAGATATATGATGATAATTCTTTTTAATTTACTTTATTACTAATTCCCCAAAAGTGGGTTGTAATTATTGAACTTATGGCTGGAATTATTGGGTTTTATACAAAAATTGTTTCCCTAAGGCCTAAAATTAATATTGATATGTTTTTGGTTATTTTTTTCGTTTGTATTTTCTGAAGTACCTTCAGCTTAATTCATGTTTTTCCTACCTCTTTTCTTCTATCCTTAGTTTGGGGTAACCATCCTCATTTGTTGATCAAATTAGTTTTGAAAATAATGTTATATAATATTATACCCTATAAATATAACTTTTAAAATTGTATTCTCCATTATATTGGTTTAAAATCAGGATAAATATATGGACCACCACACATGAAATAACTTTTTTTTTCTTATTTTGTGTTTATTGATTGTGAAGGTCTAGGAACATCTCCATTTTATTCTACATTGTCTCCACTTTGGATGCCAAAATCATCTTCAGGTTTCTCTTTTGGGTGGGCCTCTTTTTCCTTTACATTATGATCGATTATTTTCAATGTCATCCAAGATCTCTAGTTCCTCATATGGTTTCTTCCTAATTAGTTATCCCCTAGCTAATGAATTAAACACTGTAGAGGAATTTTGTTTCAAATCAAACTAGAGTGTTTCTAACTACATCTAGATAAAGAATATATGGTGTGGAAATATCTTTAAAATATCTGTGAAGAGAAACCAAGAATTTTAATTTAATTATCCATTATATTGAGACAAATTTTAAATAACACCCTTGAGATTTATAATTTTTACTAGTGAGATATACTTCACTTAGAATATCTATGCTATATTATCACATGTGGTGAACGAACAAGGTAGTAGAGACTTCAACCATTATTTTCCAGGATCCTCAAATTAGATATTAATGGATGTCAATATGATATCTTAATTATAAACCCCATTTTTCCATAGAGTATCATAAATCTCTAAAAAATTGGGGATGTTTTTATGTTGGTCTTTACTTTGAAACCCTCCAAACTGGCCCATATAATTTATTATTTATAGCTTACTTGACTTCAAAATCAAAAAAATCATGGATTATTGACCACACTATGCTCTAAGTGACTCCAATGACTGATGAAAGTTTTTTATCCATAAAATTGTTCTTTATTAGTTTCCATTAGTCTTTATCAATGATTTTTTCTAGTTCTTAATTCACTATACAAGGTACTCAGTCTTCCATATCTTATTTCTAGTTCCAAAAAAGGTAATTATATATCTTGAGATTAAAATATAGTGATTTGTTACTATCAAAATTTCTTGAAAAGGGGAATGGGGTATGTCTCATACACTTGGAACCTTTAAATATAAAACAAAAATACTCATGAATGTAAAAGAGAATAAAAATGGAAAACAAAAAATTTTATAATAATTTAGACTCAATTTTTTATATTATATTAAATAACTTTTATGGTTTAAGTGGGGACCCTCATAATTTCTTTCCAACATCATCCATAAGAATAAAACTAACACTAACATAATACCCACAACGCATATTCCAATTTAAGATCTATAGGGGACATTTTTATGTTTCCAAGATAGATCATTTGAATTGAGGTTGGGACATTTCAAAATTTTCCAGATTGTTTTATAGAAACTATTCTCAATAATGGTGAAAGAAAATTGATTTATCCCCATGTTTTTTACCTCTTTAAGATGGTGAGTAAAATTTAGAATTTTGAGCCCACACACTTATCATTAAAAGTAATAAAGTGGAAGTATAAAAATAGAGAGTCTGAGGTCAAACCACTAGGAATCAATAAAAAATCCCAGAATAATTAGGCTATCATAATTATTGGATTGAATATTTAGATTAAATATAAGTTAAAAATATATTTAAATAAAAAAACAAATCACCATGACAATTAAAATTTCATATCAAGAATGAATACAATGAATCAATTTCTAAGGATATGTTTTTTCAAAAATATATGATTTCATCAACTTAAAGAATGAAATTATTTGTTTAGTTTTGATATCCCAGGAAGTTAATTAATCCCCAATTGTTCAATTTTAATTAATAATACCTTAATTCATTCAATCCCTTATGGTTAATGGAACCTAATTAAACTAAGATGTGAAAAAAAAACATTAACAATTGAAAAATAAAAAAAATACTACTTGAAAATTCACATACTTACCTATCACATTTTTTATCCTCCTTTAATTTATAGTTCTTTTAAAGTACAAATAAGGAATGAAATAAGAAATAATCTCAATATGATAATAAAAAACCTGAATCCATTAAAAATTAATCAATTACATCCAATCACCAGCCTCATACTCTTGATTAAACATTATTTAAGATACTACTCAATCATGACAACATGTACATCCACCATGAATAAATAAGTAATATTAAGAGATAGTAGAAAAATTTAGATAGAATTATAATTCAAAAGGAGGAGGCAAGAGAACTAAGAAAAGTGAAATATCATTAAATGTTTAAATTTAATGATCCACAGTATATCATTTCCAAGGCAATCTATAAAAGAGAAAAAATCATCAAAAGTGTCTAAAGTCCCAAAATAGTTTGGAAACAATATGTATTTAAGAAAATAAAATAGATCAACATGTAATAGGTTATTTTATGGTGTTATGGTTAAAAACTAATATTTTTTCTTTTGAACAAAACTTCTTCATTTTGAAATCATAACGTCCATATATAGATATAAAATATATTCTCCCAAAATCTTTAAATGTGACAAATATCATGGTATGACCTCTTAATGACTAAATCATGGTTTAATTCAACCATATATTTACTCATACATTTCATGACACGATAGGGGTCTAGGCTATGACAATAGATTTTGGTACTCCATTATCTATTAGTTCCCCCTTAATTATAAAATGATGGTCATCACCACAGTTTGGGAAATTCCCAGCTCTTATAAATATTGTTACATGAGAATTTTGTAGAAATATAATTTTGGTCATGGTGTAAAATAATCATCTTTCTCAAATACTACATCTCATTTGTCCTATATCAAATATACACATCCACCACCACTCTATTTATATCTCTAGGTTATTATACCATAAAAATTTCATATGGTGTTTCCCCACATCATGATTATTATATTTTTCATACGACTACCACTATGACCAACTTTAGTTTGGTCTCATCACTATCAATTTTTCCACACTTCTGTGTTCCTATCCAACTCTGGTAAATTATATGTTTGGAAAGTGATCAATTTTCCTATATTTTTTTATCTCAAAATTCTTTGGTAGTATAACTCCAGGTTTTTATCAGGATTTATATATATTTATTCATATCTAACAAAAATTAAATTCCATGTTGCAAGAGGGTGATTATTATAGTGTAATATTGTTTTAGTCCATTAAAAATATCAAAAAAATCTCCAATTATCTCCAAAATCTCCCTTCTACCATAATTCATATAAAACCAAAGTATTTCATAGTATTTAATTAATTTTAGATTTACAATATTAGAATAATTTTATTTATATTTTTGGGTTTTCAGTGACCATCCTACTAGGGAAGGAGGTATGAATTCCATGAGAGTTTGGAATGGTTTAGAAAACCATGAGTACTCACCCTCTATATATTTTCTTCACTAACATTGATTGCATTAGTTACATGGCATAATCATAGTTTATAACTCATATTTCATGTTTTAAAAGAATATTTTTAGTAGTTGGTTCATATTATACACTATTTCAAAGTGGTGCATCATATCCTTCTATTTATCAAAAAAATATTTGAATCTATCTTTCTCCTATTATATTCACATAGAGAGGTTATGAATGATTTTTCCCTTACTATAGAATTTAATTGATATAGAAATCACTATTAGAAATCCTCCAAACTATTATTGTATCTTTTTTTTGTATTATTATAATAAAAAAAGGTCAATCTTTCTAAATTATAAATGAGTGATGTTAGGTTTTCTACCTCATATTGTTTTGGAATTCCCAATATTTGGTCATATAATAAATATAAATGATTGAGGTGAAATTTTGTGTCTCATGTGTCATTAAATGTTTATAAGTTTAGGTTTTTCATGTTTGGGGTCAGTTATTAGAACAACCTACTCAAGGTATGATTTTATCAATAGTTTTATTATTTCATGCTAGGTTTTGAGATCTTCCAATTGAGTAGTAATACAATCAAGTATTTCTACTTATTTCACCACTAACAATGAATAACTAATCATTGGATGACTTTAATAAGATAGTTAATGATGTGGTTCCAATGTATGAAACTCCTAGTATTCAATAAGAGATGAAATTAACTGGATATCCTAATGTTTTATCTAATCATATAGAAATATAGACTCAAATTTCACTAGTAAAATGGACTCTTCATGCTAAGGGAAGTCATCTTAATGAGGTATGTAAGCCTCATCCAAGAAATCACACTCAATCGGTATGTTTTCTTGAGAATATCTATATTAATTTTCCCATGTTTCTCAATAATTTCCTCACACTAATCATAAAATTCTTCAACTATAACTATCTTAGAACCTTTGAGTGGTGGGTGGGATATATATTCATCGATTCCTTTTCCATTATACTTACCAATTGATTATTAGATAGTCGTTAGTGTAATGTTTGTGGGGGGACTATAAATCACTCTTAGGGTTTCATATCTTCTCACCTCTCGATGTTATATTTTAACAATTGTTATATGTTACAAATTTTTTTAATTTTTAGATGGTATATTTTTATCATGCTTTATGGTTCCATATTTAGGGGCTTTAGCCACCCTATAACTACTACATATCGATATACATGGTTGATTTTTTATTTTTATGAGGTGTACCAATATAACTAATACCCTATGGAGGGCCTAAATAGTTTCTTGATTCTAATTTACAATGGGAAGAACTATAGGGATATTTACCCTCAAAAATAATAATTTATTAAATGGGAAACTAATTCTCATCCTAAATATATTTCAGGCTTCCTGGTGAGGGTGGAATGGAATTGTCCTGAGCATACATCATGATTTTACAGTGAAGATTAGTGATGATATAAAGATAGGATACATGGACATTCTAGTAAACTAGCTTGATTGATGGGCTCTAGTGGGATCTCATTCTGGATTCTTAGGTATGGATAACATAGTTCAGATATTCCTTAATGAATTTATGAGGAATTAGAGTAACATGAAGGTGGAATTATCAATGATTAGTGGGATCCCACCTTAGAGGCTATGTGTTAGTCATAAGAAAAGAGGATATTTTCTCTTCATATTTATCAAGTTAAGGAATATGAGAATAGTCTCACTCATGGGAGAGACTCCAAAAGTGTTTTGATGTTGGGGTGAAGGGTACTTATTCCATACTAACTTGTCGATGTAGAGCCTAAATATGTATCTTAAACCCCTTAAAATATTCATGAATTATTTCCATTTCTGGGATTACTCCATCATAGAGTTAATCATGAACAATTAAATTCAAAATATTTCACTTCAAGTAATGGGTACATGAAAATTTTCTTTGGTTACTCATGTGTGAGGTAGTTAAATCCATAGAAACAGTGGTATAAGTCTATGGTGCAGTAGATTGAAGGTTAATGACATCCCTAGTCACCATATAATTCCCTATAGGCTATTTAGTGTACCTAATTCCTCATGGTGAATTAAATTAGGATACCATTTGGGTTATTTCGGTAAAATTACCAAAAAACTTATCAATATAGTATCATTAAAATATATATGGATATTTAATCTATTTTGTAAGGAAGGATTTCATATCAGGTTTAAAATTTTTGTATATGATGTTTTCTTTTCATGGACCTATTTAGTTAATTCCTTGGGGAGATGAATATAAGAATAAATAAAATGTGTGGTCAACTCTATTGGATTTGGTTCCATGGAACTATCTACTATATACTTTATTTTTCCAATATATTCATAGACTTTAATATCAATAAATAATTTATCACATATTTA
Source organism: Viscum album (assembly GCA_963277665.1). NCBI lineage: Eukaryota > Viridiplantae > Streptophyta > Magnoliopsida > Santalales > Viscaceae > Viscum > Viscum album. Next base: position 281,513,711 of record OY728152.1, read on the forward strand.
TTATTCTTCTGTATAACTTCAATGTGATAATGTTATATAGTATATATCACATTTAAATGGCCATAAAAACACTCTAATAGGATGATATTCATAAAATATATTTCCTATAGTCATATGGAGTCATATGATGGGATGTAGATGATGTTGATTTTTAGGTGCAACTACTCATAAATGGATGAGACTTCATCTCACTAAGTTCACACTTTATAATCTCAACGACGTGATTTTATGAGTAAAGACCCACTTATAGGAATTCCAAATGTTATACATGTAAATGGATATTACTATTTCATAATGTTTGTATTGATGCTTAGACATTCAAATTATTATTAATATATATTTTTATTTATGTACTAATATTAATTGTCAAAAGACGTGCCAATATATGTTAACAGTAAAGTTGGGTGTGTTGGGTGTATCAGAAATGATATATAATTAATTAATGATTCAAGAAATGATTTATCTCTTCTATATGGATTGAAGTTGATATCTCACCACTTTTATTGGAATGGAACTATTTAAATAAATTTCATGGACATTGTGTATTAACGATTTCATTTCAGGAAGTCAAAGAAATGTGTATCAATCATATAAGTTAATGACATGAGTAGGAAACATGTTTTATGAGATATTAAGACAAAGGGATTATATTAAATAGTTTACATTAATATAAGTTTTTCTATGCTATGAAATTTATATTTTCCTCTATGGGTGCCTTTATATGTTTCTAGACACTAGTACTGGATTTTTTAAAACCCACCAAATTCCACTGAGGAAGAAGCCTAGAGGGTCACACATTTAGTTTTTCTATTGATCTTAGTTAAATTATATTTTAATTTATTTTTTGGAAAAAATATTGTTATCTATATTTTGGAATAATATTTATTTAGGATTTATTCAATTTATATATTCAGTTGCTATTTTATAAGACTTGAATATTAAAATAAATATTTATTTCATAGATAATGAATATTATATTTATTTATTTATTTATTTATTAGATAAATAATATTTATTATTCTTGGTTTAGTAGATATAGAGGAAGAAAAATGGGTCAGCCTATACTTTCTGTAATTGGAATGGTATAATAAATATCATACAATTAAATATTAATTTATTTATTGATATTTTTTTATCAGTGAGACACGCATTTTTCAATGAAATATTATTTTTTATTATTATAATTTTTTTTATTTTTTTTATTTCATATGGAGTAATATAAGGATTATGATATTCGTTAAGGGCCTTTATAAAATTACTAATTCACTAACCCTGGCTCTATATACGCCTAATTATATCATTTTTGTGAATTAGTGGAAATCAATTTGGTTGTGCACAATGATTTCCTATCTAGAAAATTATCTCCATAAAGAAATTATCTGGGTATTTCTACCAAGATCGATATAATATCTAATACCTACCTCATCATTCTTAAAGACATTCCTATTCTGAGGTGATATGCTGATGTGTTTCCTGAGGAATTTCTCAGTCTTCCTCCTAGCCGAGAGGTTGAATTTTCAATCGCTCTTATACCTGGGGAGTTACTATTATCCATGAATCAGCATAGAATGGATGTTTTGGAACTTGAATAACTGAAAAAAAAACTATTGGAGAATCAAGATAAAGGTTTCATATGCCCAAGTGCTTCACCATGGGGTACACTAGTCCACTTAATCAAGAAAAAGGATGGGTCAATGCACCTTTTTATTGATTATCATGAGCTCAAAAAAGATCATAATAAAGAATAAGTATCATCTACCATGTATTTATGACTTGTTCGATCAGATATGTGGAGCATAATACTTCTCCAAAGTGGATCTTTGTTTGGGATATTACCAAAATTGGGAAAAGAATGAGGATATCACAAAGACTACTTTTGTTACAAGATACGGGCACTATGACTTCATAGTGATGCATTTCAGACTAACTGATGCTCCAGAAATCTTCATGGAATTGATGAATAGAGTCTTTATATATTACCTCAACAAAATTATTGTATTCTTTATAGATTATATTCTAATATACTCCAAGACCAAGGAGGAGCATGATAAGAATCTGAGCACTATGTTGAATACCTTTTGAAAGGAGAATATTTATGAAAAGTATAAAAAATGTGAGTTATTATTGAATTAAGTATCATTCAGGGGGAATATCATCATAAGAAATGGGATATCTATAGACCCTTTAAAGAAGGAAGTTATTGAAGGATGGTCGAGGCCAAAATATGTGACATATATCCATAGTTTCCTGGGATTGGTAGGGATTTATCATCGATGTGTGATAAATTTCTTCTGATTGTCAAACCCTCTAACCAAGATAAATTAGAAGGGAGTCATGTTTTCTTATAATGACGAATGTGAATATAGATTTAAGGAACAAAAAAAGGATTCTTATCCTTATACTTGTGCTTACGCTACCCACAAATGGAGAACTTTTCATGGTGTTTAGTGACATTTTAAAGAATGGATTGGGCTGTGTGTTAATGAAAAATAAAAAAGTCATAGCCTATGCTTAAAGGAAGTTGAAAATTCATAGAAAAAACTTCCTGATGCATGATTTGGAGTTGGACGCAGTGATCTTCAATTTAATAAAATAGTGGAATTGTCTATTTAGGTATAAGTGTGAAATATATATGGATCAAAAAATACTCAATAATATATTCACACAGAAAGAACTGAATATGTTCCAATAAATATGGTTAGAGCATCAAGGACTAGACTACTAAATTCACTATTATAATAGGAAATAAAATAAACTATAAGATTCAATATGTATAAAGGATATAGAAATTTTATCATTGATGATAATTGAGAGAGATATGATCTTCTTATATTTGAAAAGGATTGACATGAGAATCATAAAGGAAGGAACATAATAAATACTTTCAAAAATGATTTCTCAACCATCTCTTCTAGAGAGGTTAAAGGATACTCAAAGAGATGATGTGGGAATTTAGAAGAAACAAGAAACTATAAGAAATGGTAAATCCTATTATTTTAATGTTAATGAATAATGAGTTGTGAGATTTGGGTCACGACTGTGTGTACCATCAAATTCCGAGTTAAAGAAGGATTTCTTAGATGATGCACATAGCTCAACCTTCTCCATCCATCCAGGAAGAAAAAAGACATACCAAGATCTCCAAGAACACAATTAGTGGGACAATATGAAGAAGGATATCATGGAATATAAATCATGATGTCTTGTTTGTCAAAAAGTGAAATAAGAAAGTAAAAAAATCTCGAGGGACGATGCAACCATTACCCATAACTACATGTAAATGGGAAAACATCACCATGGACTTTGGCACTGATCTTAAAAAGTCATCATGACAGAATAATTCTATTAGGTTGTGGTGGATCGTCTTATAAATACCACACACCTCATTACGATTAGAGGGGATTTCTTACTAGATTTACTTGAATGGATATATATCAAAGAAGTGGTAAGGTTTCATAGAGTACCGCTATCAGTTGTGTCCGATCAAGATCCAATATTCACAACTAATTTCTAGAGGAGTCTCCAAAATGCTCTGAATACTAATCTGAACTTCATAACATCCCATCACCCTCAAACCTATGTCCAATATGAGTGTACTATCTATAAACTTAACAAAATTTTGAGACCATGCTCAATTGACTTCAAAGGGGTATTGGATCAACAAATTCCTCTTGTTGAGTTCCCTTTTAAAAACAATTTATACTCAAGAATCAAAATGGATCACTTTGAATTCCTTTATAGAAAGAGGTGAAGGGCACCTACATACTGAGATGAAGTTTGGGGATGAAAATAACTAGGTCCTAAAATGGTTGAGGAAATTATGGAAAAGCGCAAGATTATTTATCAGCCCATAAAGTCTCATCAGAGATGACAAAAGAGTTATGCTGACAACAATACCTAGAGTTTGATGTTGGAGACACGGTTTTCCTCCACACATCTCTATGGAAGAAATTCTTGATATTTGAGAAGGAAAAACTTAGTAGAAGATTCATCGGCCCCTTTGAGATCATTGATCACATTAGAGCAGTGGTATATCAACTAGCACTCCCACCCAAATTATCTCAAATATATGATGTATTCTATGTATCCCTCTTGGGGATGTACATACCATACCCCCACCCCCAGATATACTCAATCCATATGTGGTACCATTGGATAATTATATTTCTTATGAAGAGAAACCAACGAAAATCTTGGATCGTAGAGACAAATTTTTATGAAATAAGACAATTAACCTTGTCAAAGTGATGTGGAGAAACCAAAACTTTGAACAGACAATGTGGGAGGTAGAGGGGGTGATGAAACAGAGTTACCCTCGTCTTTTTTAGTGTGGTAAATGAAAATTTCTAGGATCTAATTTTTTAAGGGTGTAATATTGTAACAACCCAAACTGTTACAAATAAAATTACCCTTGTGATTTAATTAAATGTATTATTATGTGATATGGTTAAATAAAACACATGAAATTATTTGGTTTTATTATATATTATCACATTTAAATGACCAATGAGAATCACTACCACTGATTATATAGTCATTGAATAGTGACCACATGATTTGTATAAATACAGGGTTTTAACAAATCCAATTGACACTGACAAGGGAAGTGATGGTCTCAACTAGTAGGATCATACCCTATAAATCCCATTAATAGAAGATTTTGAGGGATATAGGATCACTGAGATTTTCACTCACCATTTCCAAGCTAATATCTAACAACTTAAGCATGATCAAACCCATTTATGGTAGAAGTTCAAGCTCATTGAGATCACGACCCAAACCGTGTTCTATGAACCACCCCATGAAGGTCTCACCATCACGCACCTTACCATTAGAGAATCTTCTAGTGTATTAAATGGATATGTATCCATACAATAATTATATGAATATTTATATTTTATTTTCAAAAAAATAATATTTATCTTTACTTATTACCATTACTTAAATGATTTTTATTTTTCTACAATAAAATAAAAATTTTATTTTTAATTAAATTTCAATTAAGACGTTTATTTTGATGAATTAATGAATTTTTGAAAAAAATTAATATTTTAATAAAATATTTTTATTAAATATTTTTTATTAAATATTAATGATCATATAATTTTTATGAAGTAAAATGTAATTTTTATATGGGTTTGTAAACTATTATTGTAAAAAAACCTTTCATTTCTTCATAAATGTCCATTCTAAATTAAAATTGAAAATTCACATAATTAGAAAATTATTTATATAAAATAAATATTATTTTTGGAATCATAATTTTGAAATTATCCATTGCTGAATTTTTCATAATTTTATGACACAGCTGAACTTTTTTGTAAAAAATAAATACTGTATAAATATACTTTGTGTATAAGGATATCATAATGACCAAAAAGTGATGTAATAAATACTATAAATGGGATACATGACCAAATATATGTTTTATATTTAAAATAATTTTATTTAAATTTTATTTTATTTATTTTATAAAACCATTATGAATCTTCCAAAACTTATAATAAATTTTAAGGTTTTAAAATCCTTTATTTAAGAGTATGACTCACCTCCACATAAGCAAGGGTATTTCATTGTTAATTAAATCCCTTTTCCATATAAAATAATTAAAACCACGGCCATTTTAAAGAAAACATGGGCAAAAACCATGGTAAGGTTTGTGTTTTTGATTATTTTATTATATAGTGTCCAAAACCTAAGTTTGATAAATAATAAATAAATCCCCACTCATTTACAATATAAACCCACCCAATACCCCATTTATTATCCCTAAAAATCCTTTTATCACATACTTAATCTACCATACCCTCTCTATATTCCTCGCATGGTACCCCTAAGCCTTCAAGAATCTCATTCCAAGCATTTTGAGTCACACACTCAAGTAATAGATCCTCCTATTCTCTTCATTATTAAAGTTTATTTATTATCTTATTCCTTGTATTTACAATTACTAGTGTTGGTATATGTATTTACATGCCCCTATTACTTCCTATTTAATTTTAAAATGATGAGATACCCCTTTCTCTCGCATCAACCGATTTTATTAATTTTTAAGCGATGTCATTATGCAGCTGAAATTTCGCCGCAACTTTTCATTCCAAAACAATTATATAGTGAATACCATACCCATTACCCATCAATTTTATTCACCTTTATACACTTATAACTATTTGAAATTGGACTTACATGTATTTATTCCACACTCATTTATCGTGGAATTAAATATGGTGATAAATGATTCCATGTTGTAAGATATATGTGGCACACATAAGCAAGAGAATGAAATGAAAGTGACGGGTACGCCTAGAATTATATACCACTCCAATGCAATGGGTAATGTTTATTATCATGTGAAGTTGTTTTGGGAAATATAGTGAACCGGATTCCTTTATGGGGATTTTTTTATCATGATGTCTTGTAAATTATCCTTGACCAATGTTTATGATATAGTGTTTTAATTTGTTTCCACATTTCCCATGTTATTATTATCATGTTATATCAATCATTGTTCATGTTCCTTTTATTCCCCCATTGATATGAATATTATAATACATGTATTACCTTATTCTTTTATTATTCCCTTACTAGGATCTTTAGATCACCCCTTTCTTTTGTGTGTCCTCAGGTTATCCAGTGCAGTTTTAAAAGACATGGAATTTTAGAAGCATGTTAAGGAAGTTTTCAATAATGTTGTTGTATCCCATATTCAATATATCTCTAGATCACCCCTTATGTATGTCCTCAGGTTATCCCGTGCAGTTTTAAAATCCATGTAATTTTAGAAGCATGTTAAGTAAGTTTTCAATAATGTTGTTGTATCCTATATTCAAGATGTTATTCTATATACCCAATTCCCAAAGACACTGGAATTTTCATTATTTTGGGTTGTATTATGGTTAATTTTATGTAATAAATCATGAATTAATTTTTATTAAAGATAAGGTTTGTCAAAGATATCATATATTTATAGTATATTTGTATTTAGATTAAACCATAAAATTTAGTGTTCGAAAATGAAATTCATTATTCATGGAGATGGTATGCCATACATACGCATGAAATATATTTATATTTTCTTATTGGATTGAAATAAAAAAAGTCAAATGATATATTACCATTACAAAATCATTTTTATATAATATATATCACATATGTTCATTAAAATAATCCTCATTATCTTAATTGTAAGTCACGAATAAATCACATCATCTCACGAGGTGGTAGTCCACCGTACAGAGGAGCGATATTATTATATTCCCAAAAAATAGATATTATGAAGGTATTATTAATATAATAATTAAATAAGTCTAATAATATCATTCATATCATATAAAAATAATAAATTAATAATTATGTACAACCTTGAAAGGTGGTAATGGAAAATGAATGACATCTCTTCGCAGGGTCGTAGTCCACCGTACACACGTACCATGATTTCATAAACCATTTAATGGAAGTGGAGATGATTTTAGCTCATTAACTTAACATAACAATATCTCATTATATTTAATATATTTATGTTATTATATCACCATGGAATAAAAACAATTGAAGGCGGTGGAGGAGGAAATAAAAAAATCACATTGATGAACGACATCTCTTCTTCAGGTATGCTCCTTAGGTTAGTAGAAAAACCCTCATAAATTGCCTTTATGCACAAAATATGTATTATAGGAGGGTTTAATGGATATTGGTAGGTGATTTGGGTAGGTATTGGCTGAGACAAATGGATTTATAGTTGTGAAGAAGTAAGGGGAGTGAGTGCCCTTTTATAATTGAGAAGGAGTTTTATTTTTGTAAACACTCAAAATAATTCAATAATGGGTGGTCACTATCACCTAATGTGGCTCCAAAACTGATAAATAATGGATTATAGTGATTATATGGTATATCTATAACATAAAAAGACAAAGAGAAACATGTCTTAAAATTTTTGTTCTTTAACTTCTAAGTTTCCATACTTTTACCATTTTGGTTTTTCACTATGGTAACTCATTTTTTTACCTAGGTAATTTATGTATTAAGAATAAATTTAAATTAAATTTATTAGATAATTTGTACCCAAAGATTCTAAATATTAAATAAAATTTATCAAATAAAAATCCTATTTCTTTTGAAATTTAATTCTAACACAAATACATGTAATGTGAAAAAACATCGTTTTAACATCGATAGCACTAAGAGATGTTTAACTATTTAAAGGTCAATATAGTCACGATAAAAGAAAAATTGATTGACTAATGTACCATATTTTATATTTATTTACATTTAAAAATAACTTTTAGTAATATAGGATTTTTAGCAATTTTAAATAATTTAATAAAATAACATTTATTATCAAATAACAATAATGTCAATTTAGACATTATTCCTTGAATTTGTATTTAAAAAATATCAAGAAAATTATGAAATTGGAATATATTATTTATTTACCTTTATAAGTTTATATATTTATCAAAAAAATAATTTAAAAAATAATTCATTCAATTTACTTTAATTTTAATATTTTTAGTATCATTTATTTTATTCTTCAATTAACTAAATAATCACTAAATGGTGTTACTTAAGCATTTAAAGTAATTATTTCATACCTAAAATTTTAAAATAAATTATTTATTATGAAAAAAACTCATTTATATTTTAAAATAGTATTTATAACCAAACATATGTTTCATCCCTATCCTAAATCTTTAAACATATTAAATGAAATGAAGGTTCCTTTTTGTATTTCTTCTTTACTTAACTTGTTATATTGGTCACTTTCATGGACATGTGTCCCAAAAACTAATAAAAATATATCCAAAGGTTATAAGGGTCTAAATATGTCCATAAAATGTGTTTTGGACAAATTTATATTTCATTTTAACCCTTATATTCTTAGTTTAACACCCTAGTAAACCTATTTTTACCTTAATCATGGTAATTAATTTTTTAACTCTTTTCATTATTCATGATGTTAAAAACATAATTTTACCCTACTAGGAAATATAAATTATTATGATTCAAAATATGGAACCAATTTTTACAAATTCTATTCATAGAAGTGTAAAAAATTTAATTAAAAATTAATATTAGAGACATGTTTTCAATTAAAAATAAGTATTTTTCAAATTTTATCAAAAAATAATCTGCTCAGAAAATTCTCAAAAATTAACCTTAATAAAAGTTTTATATTATTATTTTAAAAATAAAGTTTAATTTAACAAGTAAATTTTCTAAAACTATCCATAAATAATTTTATTATTATTCATAAAAAATAATAAAAACAATTCTTTAAGAAAATAGTATTTTCGAAACTTATAAAGAATTTAATAAAAAAATTAGTAATTTTTACCAATATGTTTTATTTATATTTAAAAATTATACTTAATATTTAAATACTAGTTAGTATTATCCATATCACTAAGTTTAACGATTTGGTTGTAACGGTCATGTTTGAATAATATAAATTATATATCTTGGTTCTTGTTAAAACTCAATGTCGCAAGTTAAACCTAGTGTTGAGTATATTGAAATATTAAACCAGTGTTGTGTGTAACCCAAGATACACTCAGTGTTACAAAAACCAAAAAATGTGAAAGAGATTAAATTTATTTATAAAAATAAATTTCACAAAATCATAGAGTGTTACAAATAGAGATGATGTATAAACTGGATTATTTTAGTATAAGCTAGTGGATTTTCTTCAAATTCTATTAGGGATTCCAAATCACAAGGTTTTTAATTGAAAATAATTTCTTCATTATTTTTACAATAATGGTGTTAGTATGCCTTTAGTGACTAAATCCAACATTAATAGAAAAAAATATGCATGTATGAAGCGTTGGGAACACGGAGATCCACATGGGAGTGATGGAAATGAAAATTAATGGACATTGAATGGGAAATAGAAACTAGATAATAGTGAAAGGGTTACCAAAATGAACATGAAATAGGTAAATATAACATCAATAAATGTGTTTACTTGGAATCATTCCATTTTCAGGCAAAGGGGGCGAGAGAGGGGTTGGGAGAGGAGACGGACACACGGTGAGGGGGAAAGGTAGAAAATAATAACAGATATTGTGAGATAGGATTTGACTCTGACTCAAATTTGAGATGAGGAGTTGAAATGTGAGAGTTAATATGTTGATATTTTCCCTTTTCCCACTTGTTTCCACAACCCAGGAGCTTGCTGGGATTTCCCTAGGGCATGTCTTATGAGAGATTGAGGAGGTGGGGTGGTCATGTCAGAGGATAAGGATCGAGGTTTTATGCATCAAAGGAGGAAGATATCTAGATATTAGGTGTCCATGAAAGATCCATATTAAAGTTAAGTTATAGGTATGTTGGAGTAGGAGTGGAGGAGACTGTATCGGACTAGCATCAGTGGGGAGATAGTGTGGTCGCATCGGAGGAGGAGGATCATGGGGAGGTTGGGTGGTTGTATTGGAGGATGATCATGAGAGGTTGGGTGGGCGTGTAGGGGGAGGAGGGTTTCATGGAGGATAGAGGGGAAAATTTTTGTTGTCCACTACCATGGTTCATAAAATGATCATATCTATATGATAGTTATATCCACGGTCCTTATAACTATGGCTATAGGACCGTGCCTATAGTATGAGATTCTAGTAGTTCTTATTTTATATCATATAAATATGTGACATGTATCATAAAATAATAGCATAAATATACTATATATACTAAAATTTTATTATGATTATGAAACCTTCATTATCCACCCTCTTTCCCATCTAATTGGAAGTCAAAGTATCACTCAGGCGTATGTACGGCTTATTGTCTCTACGCAGCGATAGAATTAATTTTTCATCACCATATTGTATTTATGGGTATTATTATGGGTTTAATGTATATATATGATATTTATGACATAATTATTCTCATTTAATAATAATATCATATCTATATTCTTACCTTCCAATCTGTTGGAAAATGATAATGTCGCTCATGCGTACGTGTGGACTACAACCTATACAAAGCGATGTGATCTTTTTTTTCATTTATGATTTACTTAAATGGTAATAAGGGTATATTTAATGAATATATTTAATATATATGATATATTAATTATTCTATAAAGTTGAATTATTATTTACCTTTATTTTTTTCATCCTTTGAAAAATGAAAATAGAGTTTATGTGTGCATACGTCATATCATCTCCATGAATAGTCTAATTCATTTGTCTATCTCTAAATTTTATAGTTGACTCTAAATATGTATACAATAAAGATATATGAAATTTATATCATGATTAAAATTTTATATATTTTCAAACTATGATCAAATTACAAGGATATGAACTTCTAAATTGAAATTCTCATTAAGAATAAAATAGTTAACACCCTGAAAAGAAGATTTTAATAAGGAAGAATTGATAAATGGGTGTTGAAATGTTAAAATTGGATCTAATATGATATTATAAGTATATTCATGACTCTATTATATAATCATAATAAATATAAATTTATTATATAGGTGGTTCGATCACTTTAAAAAAATTGGAACTTTTGGTAAGGGTTTTATGTTACAATCTCATTGTTTATGATTAATATGTCAAATTAGAGTTTATAAATGATATTATTTGGTTAAAATAAATGTGTGTTATATTATAGTATACAATATTATACACATATAATACATAGAGAAACCAAAACTAAGTTATTTTATTAAATAAAATTATTGCATTAGACAAAGGATAAGACCATTAAAATGCCAAATCATATAAGGGGACAAAAATAGAAAATATATAACCTAAAATGGTAAAATTTGGATCACCCCAATCTACTATAATCACCACTCCCATGAACAACACTACAGAAAAGAAACAAAATATTAGTAAACCAATCAACATTATATAAAATTGAAATATAGAACCTTGATAGGAATTGAGTTGAATAATAAATAAAGTAATTGAGATATATTTATAGGAAGTAATGTGACCATTGGAATAGTAATTTAACTATTGAAATAGAAACCTGAAAGTTGGGAATAGTAACCAGATCATTGGAAATATTTACCAAGAAATTATAAAATTAAATTGACCTCAAAATAATAAATTTTCATATAAATAATATTTAGCATGACTAATTTAAGTAAATAAAAATATTATAATTCCTAAAAAATATCCTGATAAAAAGAACTTAAAAAAATATTGGCACATTTTTAATAAAAATTATTATAAATTAGTTTGTAAAAACATAATTTTATATTAAAAATTAAAATTAGCTATATTATAAATTTATTTTTATAAAATTAATATCAATTTTAAAATTATTAGATTGAAATTTTTCAAGGTTAATTTTTTGTTAAATTTCTGAAATACATCAATTTTCTAGTGAACCGTAAAAATACATCTTTTCATGTAATCTGTGTATCATAAATTACATCATTCATGATGTAATAATGAAATAATAATTTCAATAAAATGAGGTTCTGAAAAAATATATTTCATTTCATAAATGATTCATTAAAATATAATATACTTATTTTCCAAAACCTAAAGTCAAAACTGACCCATTAAAGTAATGATTTTTCTTTTTTCCACTTACCTTTTTAATAAACTAAGTTAATTATAATTATAAAAGGGTTTAAAATATTAAAACTATTATATTATATTAATATATTATTTATATTTTCAAAAATTCACTATAAAAAGTTTTAACATTGATGTAGTATTTTTCTTTATATTTTATTCTAAAAAACCACTCTCCTCAAGTATAAATAACTCCTCTCCATTCACTTGGAAAACCACTACTCCCTTAATTTAAAAATCCAAATATATTCCCAAATAATCTCTCTTAATACTATTATAATATTTATGGATGTTATAGAGCCATAAAAATCCAATCATCAAAGGAGTTTTGTGGAATATAGAATAATAAACAACGAGAAGGGGGTATGTTCTCATCAATTCTCCCTCTAATTATCCTCTCCTCTTTATCTTTTAACCACAACTTTTAAAAAAAACTTATAAGTATTAATGATTTGTATGTTAAATTATATTAAATATGTTAACCTACTGAATTTATTATGTTTATGATATATTAAATTTTTATAGTTCTCATTCATTTCCTCTTGACAATGTCAGTTTAACAGTCTGTTAACCACCAATGAGGATGTTGCTAATTATTTTATGATCCCCAAACCTATGGATGGTTATTCTAAATTTTTTATGATATATAAATTTATAAATATATTTAATTTCTGTTTTTGTAATTAATTATACTAATGTATAAATTTCATTGAACAAAATAGTTGAATTGATGCAAAATAGAGAATTTTTAAGGAAAATAATATATCAAAATGTCTTCCCTTTGACCTAGTAAATTAAGAAATATAACCCAAGGACTATAATTGATAAATAGTTAAATAAATTAAAATTATTCAATTCTGTTTAAATGTTTTAATAAATCTATGTTTATTATTCAGGAGGCATAAAATCAACGAAATAAAGAGGGATTTAAGGTAAGGGGATTTCTTGAACCTAATTCATTTTCATTGAGTTATACTTATTCCATGAAATATTCAGTATGGATATTCATATAATGTTTCTTGAATATAATTTCAATATTATTAAAAAAAATTCTTGGATATACTTGTTACCACTTTGATTTATAATCCAAATATAAATATTTTCCAGAAAGACTTTTCCTTTTAAAGGAACATCTTTTACTCCTCTTGAGTTGGTTCTTCATCACTCAATAATGATGATGTTTATGAAAAATATGTTTTCATTTATTAATTTGGGATACCCAATTTTATTCATGAAATTATTCTTTTTGAAATCCTTATGAAACCAATTTCTATCCAAGGGTTATTTCATGACTACGATTGATATACGTTGTATGTGGAATGCATGATTAGATAAATATAATGACGTGAAGGTGGGCCTGTAATTATATATACCTATAATTCATTGTTTAATGTTATGTATCACATGAGATAATTTGTATTATGCTTGAACATGGTTCTATATTTGTTCATATTGATGATGTTGTGATTATGCACATATGTTATGCTAGAACATGATGCTAGCTATGTTCACAAATATGTGTATTATTTGACAACTATGACATGATGTTTCATTTTTATGAATTTTCAAATTCAATTCATTTATAAAATATTTTTCTCATGATTTTTTTATGATCATATACTTATGATATGATGTTGTTGATTTTTCTCACCCATGTATTATTAATTCATGTCTTTTATTCCTCCCCAAACAAGGATTTAAGCTCACCATTTTCTTTTATATATATCCTTAGGTTACTACATGTAATAAGGAGAACATGAAAATTTTTAGGTGAATAGATAATTAGTATTATAGTAATTTTTATGCTTTATTATGTATAAGTGATGTATGAACCTAATTTTCCCAAGATACTAAACCTTTAGATCCTTAAATGTATAACTATTATATTGTTTATCTTTAAAATTATGGAATAGTAATTTAAGATAAATTAAGGTATCGATAGTTTGTATTAGAGAAAAAGTAAGGAATTTTATCCTTGGTAACTCTCACATGTGAGAATTGGAAAAAGAATAGCTCTCCACACAAGGGATTCATGAGGAAAGGGTTTATGCTGGGGATAGAGGTGTGTCCCACCCAGAAGTTGTAGCCACCCATGGAGTTCCCTAATAGGTATCAATTATAGTCCACTAAAAATTATTCTAGACTACTATATTTGGTATCATGGGTATGAATTAGTTAATTTGTTAATTAGGATTATAAAACCATAGTAAAACCCTTAGGATAAATATAAGTATATGTAAAAATCCAAGAATATTTACTTAAGAAAAAGGGTAAAAAAGGTATCCCATAAGATATGTATTCAATATTAATTTCATAAAAGAACAAATTATTCATTATTTTATGACTTGTGTTTTATTAAAACTTTTATATTTTATAAAATATTAATAACTAGTAGAAACCATACCAATAAACCATGTGAGGGACAGTGCAATGATTGTCCAAATGAAATCCCCAATTCCATGGGAGGTTGAGTTTAAAACTATATGGAAATTCTTACCCATCTATCTTAGGATATAAAAAATAACTTGAACCACTTTTAACATACTCCTTTACCCAAGGAGGAGAAACTATCTATTGATTATTTTATTCATCAATAACCACCAACATTTAGTTGATCTTCTGATCCAATTGTAATAAAATAATGGGTTAACTCAATGGAAAATATTTTTTAGTGCTCTACTTATTTTATAATGAGAAACTGACTCTAACTATCTATCATTTATATGGAGAGTCAAATCAACGATAGTAATTGATAAATAACAATAATATTAATTATGAAATGGAAGAGATGGATTGGTAAGACTTTAATAAAATATTTCTTAATAAGTATTTACCTCAAACTCTTAAAACAAATATGGAGAGAGAATTAATATAAGTGAATAAATAGGGAGGTGAATATATCATGGATTATGAGGAAAAATTCACAAGTATTTCAAGATACACCTCAGGTTTTGTTATCAATAATGATAGAAAAATAGATAGATTTTTTATTGGTTTAAAACCACACCTTTGAAAGGTTATACATATCAAAAAAATTAGGGGTTTTGAAGAAGTGTTTTGATATGATCTCAAAGTAGAGATGGATTTTAGATATTGGATCTTCGGACATAGAGATAAGAAGATAATAATGTAGTTTAATGCTGGTGCATGAAATTAAAAAGGATGAATATAGCATCCCACCTTTTTATCACATAAACTTTAATTACATTTTACAAAACCGAGGATCTTTAAGGTTTAGTGTCTTGGAAACCAGGAACTTAAAACATGAAAACAACATAAAGAATTCTTCTTAAACACTTGAAAGGCTTCTCCTCATGTTCACACTAGGCTCATTACTGAATCTCATAACCTGGGGACATACATCAAAAGAAAGGGTGAGCAGAAGGCCCAGCAAGGGAAACAAGTGAAACATTTTACATATGAACTCGGGATACATCAATAAAGTCATGAAAAGAACTTTAAGGCATGAAAATGAAATCATGAGGCATATCATAATAAAAATAAAACGTTTTCATAACTTGAAGATGTGGCTGCAACATTTAATATTGGCAATCGTTTCGTTTCACCAAGGTCCATCCCCAAGGTGTCGTTAAAAATTACCAAGGTTATTCACCAAGGCGTCGTTAAAATGGTCATCTCTAGAGATTAAGTCTTTACCCAATGCATTGGAGCGCTATCAGGGCGCACCCTTAAATTTGCCTTTATTATCATGTGAGCCATGTATATCATCATCAAACATTTCATAAATAACCCATATAGCATAAAATAAATGGGTTTCATTTCATAATCATAACATTTTAAAAACTGCTTTAATGACATGATCTTTACGGCACTTTAAACCCACGGAAAGGGAAGCGGGTCTCATGTATGTAAATCCCAGAATTTAAAATGGAACATTTTGATATATATGTGAATACCCTTGTAGAAATAAGAGCTTTGAGTATTCACTTTATAATATAAAATAATTTTTGAGAAAAGAGAGAGGCATTTTGAGGGGAAAATTCTGCAGCATAACGGCTATGTTACAAGGTTTTAGAAAACATTGAGAAACGAGGGGACATGGGTCAAACATTCATAAATGACCCATCATACAGTATAGGGACAAAATATAAGGGATTTATGAACATGGTAATGAAATTTGAAAATATACCATATGAAATGAAGAACATGAAAGGAAGAAAACAAAACAAGATTTCTCTTGTGAAAATTCGGCAGCCTAACGACATCACTTAAACTTCAACAAAATTGAATTGACAAGGTCAAATAGGGTCTCTCATCATATGAACATAAAAGTCCAGTATGATAGATATAGAGATCATACCCCAACATAATATAAAGGAACTTGAAAGAATTGACATGAAAGTAGAACTTCAAAACGAGAAGGGTGAAGAACCACTTAAAAATTCGGCAGCCTAACGGCGCCACTTAAGACATCAAAATACTGAATTGAAGAGATCAAATGGGGTCTCTCATCATGTGATCATAAAAGACCAGTATGATAAATATAGAGATCATACCCCAACATAATAAAAATGAACTTGAAAGACTTGACATGAAAGTAGAACTTTGAAAAAGAGAGAGGTGAATGAATCCCTTGAAAATTCGGCAGCCTAACGGCGCCACTTAAACTTTCTTAAAACGAAATGATGAGAGTAAGAGGGGGACTTTCATCATATGAACATAAAAAGGGCAGTAAGAGGAGTATAAAAGAACATCCTCCAAAATAAGAACATGGAGCATAAAAGGAATGACATAAAAGAGATCACTTGAAAAGAAAGAGAGGGGTCGGATCCCTTACCTTAAAATGTAACTCTTAAACCTCAAAGGTTGGGACCTTGAGGGCTTGGGGGAACCTTGGGAGGACTCCTTGGGAGGTAATGAGACCAGAACTTCGTTGGGGAAGAGTGGGGAGTCGAATGGATGAGAGGATGGCTTGGTATTTATAGGGAAAGTGAGGGGACAAGGCATTAATGGCAAAGGGACACCTCATTAGTGGTTTTGGCAAAACCATGGGCTTGCCCATGGTATTTGCCCATGGTATTGGCCACTTGGGACACCTCATACCTTATCTCACTATTAATAATTCGAACATATTGATTACAAACTTAATACATCATTTAATGATGTCATTAAACACCCGTAACTTAAAAACTGTATTTTCACTATTCATCAAAAATTCAACTTTCTCAGAATAATCCCAAAATTTCACCTTAACCAAATATCAACGCTCTGATTACAAATATGAACTCCATTTTATAAAAATAATTTTCTAAATATTTTTAATTTAATTTTTAAATAAAAACACTATTCATCGAAAATTCATTTTTTCAGAAAAAACCCCAAAAATTACCATAACATAATATCGATGCTCTGAGTTCAAAAATAAAGTCATTTCTATAAAAATAATTTTCCAATTATTTTTAATTAAATTTTTAATTAAAAAACACTATTCACCCGAAAAAACTAATACTTGAATAATAATTAATGAAACCGTTATTTAACTATTTTATTGAATCACATTACTTAATCAAGGTGCCTAGATTATTTTAAAACTTTCTTTAAGTGAGATTACAAATCCATTTGGTCATATTACTAATCCTAATCATAAAATCACTATTCATAATTTACTATTCATCAAAAATCAAGTTGATCTTATTAGACTCTAAATTTCGTACTGAACATAATTGTAGAAGACCATTTTTCGAAAATCATTACACATTTTTAATTATTTAAGGTTTACACAACCATTTTTAAAATATCCTTTTTCTAAAATTCATCAAAAATATGCATACAATATTTATCCGGTCATTTGAAAATTCATAAACATCATCATAAGAAGAAATCCAAATTTTTATTTAAAAAAAGGATTACACAAGGCAATTATGGTCTCGTTACATAACCCCTTATAATACCAGCATAGGACCTACGAGTAAGGTGTGCTAGGGTGATAGAATTTTGGGGCGGCTCAGTCAACATTGCCCGAGTAGTAATTTCTATCAGTTTGAACTTCTCGCGAAGGCGATTCCGTTCTAGCTTCACATGATGAAGTTCGGCTTGGATTTGGTCCAGAGCAAAGCCCAATGGTGCTACCTCCTTCCCAATATCTGTTAGATGGGCTTCGATCGGCCCAAGGCTACTAGGTGAGGCCATCAAATCTTCTTTCTATAATAATTAACCAAGATTACTTAAATTTAGAGACAATAATCAAAACATTTTGTTCACAGTGGTCATATTGACCGATGGTCATATAACACTCAAAAACCAATGGTCTCATTTTATTTATAATCATGTTTATCAAATAAAACATTTTTTTGAGTATAAAAAATAACACATGAAATTAGGAAACAAGATTTATTCAAAATTTCGGGTCGTTACAATCTTCCCCCCTTAAGAAATTGCGTCCTCGCAATTTTTTTAAATTGGGTTTTGAAATTTCATTGAAAGTCCCACATCGGAAAAAGAGTCAGTAACACCATTACTTTAAAAGAAAGAAAATGAAGTACAAAGGCCACCCGAGTTAACCCACACTCGGGTTCCATGTAGGAAAACATGGACATAGAGGGAAAAACAAAGGGTCAGTTCTGAGAGAGAGTGATAGAGAACATGATTAGGAGAAAGTTAACCATGAGAAAATCCCAAACTTATGATGTGTGTAAACGGGCTTTGATTACCTAGTAGGAAACGTAAACCAACAACATTTTTGTTTTACGTTTCTTTTCATAATTTTGAGGATTTCATTTACTACATAGAACAAAAACATAAGAAAATATACCTACCTTCAAGTAGAGTTTCATCCTTTAACAAGTCCCTACCAACACTAATCTTTTCGCCAAATGATGAGAATTCAAAAACACTTGGTCTCATAAAAGCACAAGAATCATCTTCTATAGAATCACATAATCTACAAAAGATTAACTATCTATTTCTTCTATCTTTAAACATTATCCCAAAAACAGAAAGGTTAAGGTAAAACAACTCTTCAAAAAGAAAGAATCCCATAGGAATAGAACCTACTATTAAATCTTCAAAGTTCCATGGTACTACCCAACGTTCATCATAGAACACTCCATAAATAACGGTCCTTAAAATTCCTCAAAATAAACCAAACTAAGATTGAAACCCAAATACAAGAAGGATTTGATAACATAGTCTTCCAAAACAACTTCATTGTTCATCTCCAGACAACATCAACCACTCCTAACATCTTATAACAAAAGTAGCTAACCTAAACATATTTTACCCAAGATAGGTTAATCATTCCCAAAAGTAACCTAAATTACTATAAGTCCACCTTAAATTCATCAATTCTTCAAAATATAAGTCAACCTTACTCCTCAATGAAAATACTATAGTAATCTATTTACCTCGATCATATAGGGTCCCCAAAATAGTGAACGCCTTCCAAAATAATAATCATCTTTTAATCCCCTAATCATCTCTGACATATTAATACAGAAATTGTCGCATTTCCTATCACATTGGTTGTTGGGACACGTTATTCCATTTCCCACCATTAACTAAGAAGATAAAGTATAATTACAGGCTTAAATACTTAACCAATAATCATGAAAAGGAACTTAAAGCATATAAGGATAACTTGTAGAAGAAAAGTATACCCTAACTTGTGATCCCCTAGGTTCCCATCTAGGTTATCCATGATCATATATTCTTATGTGAATCTTTATTTTATTTTATCTTTGTTCCTTTAATAATGGTTCATACCAAGCTTATGAATTTACCAAAGCATATCCCACGGGAGTGTCGTAACCAAGAGTGCAGCAAGGCCCGTTGTCGTGTACCAGTTCCCGTTCGAGTCTAGCTCAAAGCGGTGTTTTGGGTTTTACCCCTATGTACATCTGTGCCAGAGCCACCTCTACCTGCTCGTATCCAGACAGGGATGTATTTGCTTGGCAACCCCTTACTCAATACTCACCAAAATACCAGGAAGATTTCCTATATTAAACTTTTCTATAGGGTTCCTCCTAGAGTTTTCATATCCTAATTTCCACAAATAACTAAACCATCCTTTGATACCAACTATAGCATCCCACCTTTTAATCACATAAAATTTAATTACATTTTACAAAACCGAGGATCTTTAAGGTTTAGTGTCTTGGAAACCAGGAACTTAAAACATGAAAACAACATAAAGAATTCTTCTTAAACACTTGAAAGGCTTCTCCTAATGTTCACCCTAGGCTCATTACTGAATCTCATAACCTGGGGACATACATCAAAATAAAGGGTGAGCAGAAGGCCCAGCAAGGGAAACAAGTGAAACATTTTACATATGAACTCGGGATACATCAATAAAGTCATGAAAAGAACTTTAAGGCATGAAAATGAAATCAGGAGGCATATCATAATAAAAATAAAAATTTTCATAACTTGAAGATGTGGCTGAAACATTTAATATTGGCAATTGTTTCGTTTCACCAAGGTCCATCCCCAAGGTGTCGTTAAAAATTACCAAGGTTATTCACCAAGGCGTCGTTAAAATGGTCATCTCTAGAGATTAAGTCTTTACCCAATGCATTGGAGCGCTATCAGGGCGCACCCTTAAATTTGCCTTTATTATCATGTGAGCCATGTATATAATCATCAAACATTTCATAAATAACCCATATAGCATAAAATAAATGGGTTTCATTTCATAATCATAACATTTTAAAAACTGCTTTAATGACATGATCTTTACGGCACTTTAAACCCACGGAAAGGGAAACGGGTCTCATGTATGTAAATCCCAGAATTTAAAATGGAACATTTTGATATATATGTGAATACCCTTGTAGAAATAAGAGCTTTGAGTATTCACTTTATAACATAAAATAATTTTTGAGAAAAGAGAGAGGCATTTTGAGGGGAAAATTCTGTAGCATAACGGCTATGTTACAAGGTTTTAGAAAACATTGAGAAAAGAGGGGACATGGGTCAAACATTCATAAATGACCCATCATACAGTAGAGGGACAAAATATAAGGGATTTATGAATATGGTAATGAAATTTGAAAATATACCATATGAAATGAAGAACATGAAAGGAAGAAAACAAAACAAGATTTCTCTTGTGAAAATTCGGCAGCCTAACGACATCACTTAAACTTCAAAAAAATTGAATTGACAAGGTCAAATAGGGTCTCTCATCATATGAACATAAGAGTCCAGTATGATAGATATAGAGATCATACCCCAACATAATATAAAGGAACTTGAAAGAATTGACATGAAAGTAGAACTTCAAAACGAGAAGGGTGAAGAACCACTTAAAAATTCGGCAGCCTAACGGCGCCACTTAAGACATCAAAATACTGAATTGAAGAGATCAAATGGGGTCTCTCATCATGTGATCATAAAATACCAGTATGATAAATATAGAGATCATACCCCAACATAATAAAAATGAACTTGAAAGACTTGACATGAAAGTAGAACTTTGAAAAAGAGAGAGGTGAATGAATCCCTTGAAAATTCGGCAGCCTAACGGCGCCACTTAAACTTTCTTAAAACGAAATGATGAGAGTAAGAGGGGGACTTTCATCATATGAACATAAAAAGGGCAGTAAGAGGAGTATAAAAGAACATCCTCCAAAATAAGAACATGGAGCATAAAAGGAATGACATAAAAGAGATCACTTGAAAAGAAAGAGAGGGGTCGGATCCCTTACCTTAAAATGTAACTCTTAAACCTCAAAGGTTGGAACCTTGAGGGCTTGGGGGAACCTTGGGAGGACTCCTTGGGAGGTAATGAGACCAGAACTTCGTTGGGGAAGAGTGGGGAGTCGAATGGATGAGAGGATGGCTTGGTATTTATAGGGAAAGTGAGGGGACAAGGCATTAATGGCAAAGGGACACCTCATTAGTGGTTTTGGCAAAACCATGGGCTTGCCCATGGTATTTTCCCATGGTATTTGCCACTTGGGACACCTAATACCTTATCTCACTATTAATAATTCGAACATATTGATTACAAACTTAATACATCATTTAATGATGTCATTAAACACCCGTAACTTAAAAACTGTATTTTCACTATTCATCAAAAATTCAACTTTCTCAGAATAATCCCAAAATTTCACCTTAACCAAATATCAACGCTCTGATTACAAATATGAACTCCATTTTATAAAAATAATTTTCTAAATATTTTTAATTTAATTTTTAAATAAAAACACTATTCATCGAAAATTCATTTTTTCAGGAAAAAACCCCAAAAATTACCATAACATAATATCGATGCTCTGAGTTCAAAAATAAAGTCATTTCTATAAAAATAATTTTCTAATTATTTTTAATTAAATTTTTAATTAAAAAACACTATTCACCCGAAAAAACTAATACTTGAATAATAATTAATGAAACCGTTATTTAACTATTTTATTGAATCACATTACTTAATCAAGGTGCCTAGATTATTTTAAAACTTTCTTTAAGTGAGATTACTAATCCATTTGGTCATATTACTAATCCTAATCATAAAATCACTATTCATAATTTACTATTCATCAAAAATCAAGTTGATCTTATTAGACTCTAAATTTCGTACTGAACATAATTGTAGAAGACCATTTTTCGAAAATCATTACACATTTTTAATTATTTAAGGTTTACACAACCATTTTTAAAATATCCTTTTTCTAAAATTCATCAAAAATATGCATACAATATTTATCCGGTCATTTGAAAATTCATAAACATCATCATAAGAAGAAATCCAAATTTTTATTTAAAAAAAGGATTACACAAGGCAATTACGGTCTCGTTACATAACCCCTTATAATACCAGCATAGGACCTAAGAGTAAGGTGTGCTAGGGTGATAGAATTTTGGGGCGGCTCAGTCAACATTGCCCGAGTAGTAATTTCTATCAGTTTGAACTTCTCGCGAAGGCGATTCCGTTCTAGCTTCACATGATGAAGTTCGGCTTGGATTTGGTCCAGAGCAAAGCCCAATGGTGCTACCTCCTTCCCAATCTCTGTTAGATGGTCTTCGATCGGCCCAAGGCTACTAGGTGAGGCCATCAAATCTTCTTTCTATAATAATTAACCAAGATTACTTAAATTTAGAGACAATAATCAAAACATTTTGTTCACGGTGGTTATATTGACCGATGGTCATATAACACTCAAAAACCAATGGTCTCATTTTATTTATAATCATGTTTATCAAATAAAACATTTTTTTTGAGTATAAAAAATAACACATGAAATTAGGAAACAAGATTTATTCAAAATTTCGGGTCGTTACAATGAAAGTGGATCCAACCACCCACATGTCAAAAATTTGGGAAGAAACATCATGGTAATTGCCTCAAAGGGGTGGTGAAATACTTCAAGTGTGGGAGATAAGGACACCAAGATCATGAATTTTAAATAGACATAAATAATTTTTCCAACATGATGGAGGAAAGGAAGGAATCTCTTGATGAACCACACATGGTCCAATGATTCAACTATAGGGAGAAAAGGAACTGTGAAATCTAATGTACTAAACCATGAATCCTTTAGGGTAGTCTATGTCATTAATAACCAAATACAATGGATAAAGGGAAAGCTTATTCTATCACTATTGATGAACTGGTGTAAGGAAATCAATTCATACAAGGTACACTTCCTATTCAATCAAGAATGGAAAATTTTTTATTTGATTCAATTTTTACTCATTATTATATCCTATAATTTTTCTTCAACTACTGAATAAAATCCATGAAACATTTAATTAGAGATATCTATAAAAACACATAGTGGTGTGATCATTTCAACTCAAGTGTTTGACTCTTTCCTATTCGCATATGTGGGAAGATCCTTCTAGAAAATCTCATAATCCTTCCGTGGGTGGAATTTCATTATATACTAGGAATAGATTAGATCTCATTATATATATTACCCATCAACTATTAGAAAAAGGAAAATTTTTTTCATAATCCAAACCATCCCATAGTCTTCAACAAATTAAAGGAAGATATTGAATCACCTTTGAAAAACCCCTCAATGTTGTTGTCGTTAATACCGTATTAAGAATCATACCTTTACCAAATGGTTGAATAAAAGATAGGTATGAAGCCTTAGTAAATTCTCATCAAAAGGGAATATAATGATGTATTTTCGGAAGAGTTATCTAGACTTCCCACATATCATGAGGAAGATTCATCAATAGAACTTATACATTTAGCCACTCTTATCTCTAAATTCCCTAACAGGATGGAACCAAGAGAAATAGGGGAGTTAAAGAAGTGTTTGCAAGAGAATTTATAAAAGGGTTTTATATTCCCTAGTGCATCACCTATGGGTGCACCAGTACCCTTTATAAAGAAAAAAAGATGGATCAATGAGGCAATGTATCAATTACCTGGTAGCTCAACAAGATAACAATAAAATTAAGAATTCTCTACCAATGATTTATGACTTGTTTGATCAACTATAAGGAGATCATTAATTCTCAAATGTGGATATTAATTCTTGATATCATTAGTTGAATGTGAATAAGGAAGATATTCAAAATATCACCTTCCATACAAGGTATGGTCACTATGTGTTCATAGTGATTCCCTTAAAATTTACTAATTACCCTAAAATATTTATGGATTTGATGAATTGAGTTGTTAAAGGCTACCTCAGAAAATATTTGGTAGTTTTTATCAATGATATTATCATTTACTACAAGAGTAAAGAGGAACATGAAGAGAATCTAAGGATTTTACTTGTGACATTGATGAAGAAGAAAATTTATGCTAAGTACAAAAAAGTGTGACTTTTGGATGCAACACATCACATTTTTGGGGAACATGATCATAAGTGAGATAATTTTTATAGACTCTTCAAATAAAAAAATCAATAGAGGTATGGTCCAAACCCAATATAATCATGTAAATCCATAGTTTTCTTGGATTAAAAGGGTACTACCGATGTTTTGTGAGAAATTTCTCTTGATTTTTTCACTCACAAACTATGTTAACATGGAAAGGGGTGAAGTATGTTTAGATATAATAATTTGAGGAAATATTTGAGGATATCAATAAGATAATAATCACTAGAACTATACTCACACTACCATCAATTGGAGAAGGTTTGGGATATACAGTTATGATTTGAAGAAAGGATTTGGTTGTGTACTCATACAAAATGAAAAATTGATAGCCTATGTCTCACAAAATTTGAATATACATCATAAAAAATGCATGACACATGATCTAGAGTTAGAAGTTGAGATCTTCAACTTGAAGATTTAGAAGTATTATCTCTATGGTGACAAGTGTGACATATATGCTGGTCATAAGAGTCAAAAGTATATATTCATACAGAAGGAGATCAACATGTGTCAAATAATATGGCCAGATCTAATAAAATAATATAATTTCTCTATTCACTAAAATCTTGGAAAGGTGAACAGGGTAGATGTTTCTCTTAGAAGAAAAGAACTTGTTACTTTATACATGATGCATATTGAGAAAAACCCAATCTTCTAGGATATTCAAAGGATGGATTTGGAAATCATAATGGTATGGAATATATCCTACCTTTCCC
This sequence comes from Viscum album, assembly GCA_963277665.1. Taxonomy (NCBI): domain Eukaryota; kingdom Viridiplantae; phylum Streptophyta; class Magnoliopsida; order Santalales; family Viscaceae; genus Viscum; species Viscum album. The sequence continues at coordinate 281,539,767 of OY728152.1, forward strand.
AAATGATTTTCTAACCCTCTATATAAGATAATATCAATTAGGAACAACTGGATGATCTGGATATTCAAAATAAGGTGAAATAAGTAAAGTAATGGAAGCTTTATGAGTTTGATATTAATGATGATGGTATGATTGATTTTAGAACTAGTATTTGTGTGCCTTTATCACCTAATATAAACAATGATATATTGAATAATTCACAAAAATCGTATTTCTATATCCATTATTAATGTACAAATTTATAACATAACCTTTGAGAGAACTTCAGGTGGGAAAAAATGAAGAAGGTGATTGTGGACTATATATCAAGATTCTTGGTATGTCTGAAAGTTAAAGCAGAGTGACAGAATCCAAAGGGTGTGATGAAACCATTTTATATACCCATGTGTAAATGGTAGAATGTCACTATGGAATTTGTCATCTGTCTCCCAAAGACATCAAAATGAAACAATGTGATATGGGTTGTAGTAGATCTACTCATCAAGACTACCCACATCATCATTATTTGAGAATATTTCTCTCTTTAATATCCTTCCAAGATATATGTGAAGGAAGTTATAAGAATAAATGGAGTACCACTTGATCATTTATAATCGTTGTCCCCTTTGATATCCTTGATATCATAGGAGAAGTGGACTATCGGTTTTCACTTTCACTAAATATGGCACAAATTAAAAACATTTTCGATGTATCTCTCCTAAGGAATTACATACATCACCCCTCATATGTATTGAATATAGTGGTAGTAAAACAAGAGAATGACCTCTCGTATGAAGATAAGTTGGTGAATATCATAGATTATAGAGACAAATAACTATTAAAAAAGACAACCCACCTTTTCAAAGTGTTGTGGAGGAAATAAGTATGAATAGAGGATGTGGGAACAAGAGGAAACAAAGAAATAGAAGTACCCTTATCTATTGTCAAATAAGAATATGAGATAAAATTTTAGGGAAAAATTCTTAAGGGGGGAAGAAGTTAACACCCCGTAGTTTATAAATGATATATGTTAATTGAAGTAAATGTGTATTATATTATATTATACAATATTACAAACATAAAATGTATAAAGAAACAAACAACACATTATTTCATTAATGAAAATCGTTACATTAGTGAAAGGCTAAGCCCATTAAAATTCCAAATATTACAAGGGGAAAATAGAAAATAGAAAACCTAAAATGGTAAAATATTGATCGCCCCAATCATCTAAAATCATTCCTCTCACACACAACACTATAGAAAAGAAACAAAATATTAGTAAACCAATCAACATTATAGAAAATAGAAATAGATAACCTTGAGTTTAATTGATTAAAATAATGAAACAAGTAATATAGAGATATTTATAGTAAATAATATGGTCTTTGGATTAGTAATGTGATCATTGGAATAGTAACCTAATAGTTGGGAATAGTAACCTGACTGTTGGGAATAGTAACTTGACCGTTGGAATAGTAATTAATAATCAAGATAATAAATTGTGACATAAATAATATTTATCATGATTAATTTAATAAAATATAAATATTATAATTACAAAAAAATATCATGATTAAAAAACTCAAATATAATATAGGCACATTTTCATTAAACTATATTTTAAAGTATTTCATAAAAATCATAATTTTAATATTAAAAATTAAAATCACCTATGATTTAAATTTATTTTGATAAAATTAATATAATTTTTTAAATCATCGTTTTTAAGTTTTATAAGCGTTATTTTTTTGTAATTTTCTGAAATACTTCAATTTTTAGGTAAATAGTAAAATAATGTTTTTTATGTAACTAGTGTATCTTAAATTACATCATTCTTATTGTAATAATGAACTAATCATTTATATAACATGAGTTTCGTCCAAATTATATTTAATTTCATAAATTATCCATTAAAATATAGAAAAATTAATTTCCAAACTTGAAAAGAATTTTACAAAACCTAAATTCAAAAGTGATCCCTTAAAATGACAATTTTTTCATTTTTTCAATTTTCTTTTTCATAAAATAAGTCAATTATAAATATAAAGGGTTTTAAAGTCATAAAACCATTAAATTATATTTATATATGATTTATATTGTCAAAAAATCACTATTACATGTTTTACCTTTGATATAATATTTTATTCTAAAGATACCACTCTCCTCAAGTATAAATAACTTATATACCTTCCCTATAGAAACCACTCCAATATCACATTAAAATTCCAAATATCTCCCCAAATACTCTCTCTTAATCCTATTAACATACCTAGGAACTTTTTAGATCCATGAAACTCTAATCCTCAAAGAATTTTAGTGTTCTAGAGAAGAAGAAACACTGAAACTAGGGTTTGTTCTCCTCAATTCTCCCTATCATTCTCATATTCTATTTATATTTTATCCACCATTTTCAAAACAAAATATAATAAGTATAATTAAATATTATTTTTAAATTATATTAATGATTTTAACCTATTTTATGTATTATATTTAAGAGATATTAAATTTTTATACTTTTCATTCCTACTCTTTCGACAATGTTCCGTTAACAGTCGGTTAACCACCAATGAGGATGTGGCCAATTATTTTATTATAATAAACACTATGGATTATTTTTATAAATTATTTATGACATATAAATTTATAAATATATGTATTTTAATATTATTTAATTAATTCTACTAATTTATAACTTACATTTAACAAAATAGTGAAATCAAAGTAGAGAGGGAAATTTTTTAAGGAAAACATGATATAAAAATGTCTTTCGTTTAACCAAAGAAATTAATAAATATAATAAAATTATTATAATTTAAAAATAGTGACATAAATTAACAATAATTCACTTCTATTTCAATGTTTTAATAAATCTATGATTATCATTCTGGAGGCATAAAAGCGAAGAAATAAAGTGGGTTTAAGGTAAGGGTATTTCTCGAACCCAACTCTTTTTCTATAGGTTATCCCTATTCCACAAAATATTTGATATAGATATTACTCTAATGTTACTGGAATATTATTTAACTATTCCTTAGTTTTATTTTTGGGGATATACATGTAACCGCCTTTATTTATAATCCAAATACAAACATTTTCCAAAAAGAATTTTATTTTCAAAAACACATTTTTTACTCCTCTTAGGTTATTTCTTATTCACTTAATAATGTTGATTTTTATGAAAAATATTTTTTCCCTTTTTAATTTTGGGACCCCAAGTTTATTCATGAAGTTATTCTTGATGAAATACCTTTGAAACTCATTCCTTCCCATGGGTTATTTAATGATTATGATAGTTATACATTCTATGGGGCATGCATGATTATATAAATATTATGATGTTATGTGCGGGCTTAGAATTATATAACCCACAAATTAATTGTGTAATGTGATGTATCTAATTAGATAATATGTATTATTCATAAATGTGATGTTATATTTTTTCACAATGGTGGTGTTATGATTATGAAAATGTGTTGTCTGTGAACATTATGCTAGCTTTGTTCATAACTATGTGTGGTTTTTGACAACTATGACATTATGTTTCATTTTTATGCATTGCCACATTATGTTAATTTATCAAATGTTTCCCTCATGATGTTCATGATGATCTTATGCTTATGATATGATGTTTTTTATTATTCTCACCCATTTATTATTGATTCATACCCCTAAAGTACCTAGATTACCTTTTAATACCCCATCCAAATTGAATTTAATTAATTTAAAAAGAGGTGGATTCCAAATGACTTCCAAGTTCCCATCCCATGGCTGGTAATTTCCAAAAATTCCACATCTTCTCAAACATTGAATTTGTGGATATTGTTATCACAATGAACCTTTATAATCAAATTAAACTATTGGAATGTGATAATTATGTTTTCAAGAGTATACTGAATATTGAAATTAGTGAAGTGATGAAACATATCATAACATCCATACCAGATTACATGTATTAGATTTGACATCACAGCATAAAATTGGTTTCTAAGCTGAGGATATAGTGCAACTTCAATTCTATAGTGGATTGAGATACCAAGGGGATCCACACTCAGTATTGATAATTCAAATACATCATAAAACACCTTCAAAAGTGTCAAATAAGTATCACAACTTAGGAATAAATTATTTTTTTACTCCCTATGTTGATTAAATATAATTTACTTGGAACAAAGAGAAACACTAAATAATTGTAAGCAATTTTTCATAGGTATTTTATTATCTTCCATACTTCAAATAAGCCCCTATCATGAGGGCATAATACAGGCATTATTAAACTATTTAATCTAATAAAAACACATTTAGATCTTGAAACAGTGAAGATTTAAAACAATCTACTGTTAATCATGTCATTATTATTTAGTTCCCATATCATTACATATACATATGAAGTGAAGGTGTAGTCGCTAATAATTTCACTGATCTCATCTTGTAGGTATGTTCAAGTAGAATTAAATAATTATTTGATAGTAATTTGAGAATAAAATAATGTTTTTATATTCTTCTATGTTTGTTTAAATTCATTTTTACCCAATATTCACTTTTTAAAAAATTGTTTAAATGGAATATTATTGTCATTTTCAAAAACGTGTTACTTTTGAATTTTTCTTAAAAGGTATGAAATTAATGTTTTATTTTAACATATACGACATGAACGTAATCTCTTACCACCATAATCACTCAATACTTTCAATATTAATATACAATATTCTAAGCTTATTTTCAAATAAAATGTTTTCTATAATATTTTGGGAATGTTTATATTTTAATGAAGTGATTTCAAAGTGAATAGGATATTTTCCACAATAAATGTTTCCAGCGATCATTAAAAGACATTTTTTATCTATGATGACATATTTTGATGTTAATTAATATTTACTAGGGATATGGCCCAATTATATAGTCCTTATTGTTATATGGATGGTTTATTATTATGATGACAAGATTTTTATCAAACTCATTCTTTTTCTAAAGGTTATATGACATCCATTTCTTTTTCACACGTTATGATATTATAAATGTTTTATGAAATTATAGAATACATCTGTATAATTTTCATTATGTGATGGGTGGTCCAAAAATTATATATCCCTCTAATGAATTGCATAATTATAGATGTCTCATGAGATAAATAGCACTAGAATGGGGAGTGAACCCAATTTAGTAAGGGAATTCTTCCACAATGATTTTTCTAATATAGAACCTTTACTACTATGATAGTTTGGCTAGTGAACCCAATTATATATTATAGTCTTATAATTTATCCTTAAATACTAAGTAAATGATTTTATAGATTATTTATATACCAAAAATCTTTGTCTTATTCCAATTTTATTCTATCATGTCTCGTGTTCTTTGATTATTTTATGACTCATGTCTTATGAACTGTAAAGCTTTATTCCATGACTCATGATTACGATCTATGATACCTGGGGTATAGTTTAAAAAACTTATTATCATGTTCTCATACCCTTATTCTCATGTTTTGTTTAATTAATCATTGATATCTCCCTTTTTTACATTTATTGAGCATCTCATCACACCCTTTCTTATGTTTCAATTCCATAGTTTATGAAGAAGGGTATTAAGTATGATATATCTAAGAAGTGTGTTATTTATAAAGATATTAGTGGTAGATGATGTTTTTACGTATGAACCAGTTGTTTATGAATCCAATTTTCCAAAAATGGTATACCTATATGATTTTGGGATATATTTTTTTTGTTATTTGATGAATATTTTTCAAATAATATGTAATATGTAATTATGAAAAGTATAGTTCACTATAATGAGAACACAACCCACTAAAGGGAAGCCCGCATTTATATGTGTCATTGGATGTTCCTATTTTTGGGTGTGTGTATTGATTCTTGAGCTTTATGATTATTAATAATTAATATTATTAGTCACTTTAATATATTGATTAAAACCCAGATAACATATTTTTTTGGCGAAGTCAAATATGTTGGGTGTGACCTGAGTAATATTTCATTAATGAATAGTGTGAGAAAGGATATGTACCTCATATTCTTTAATGTAATTTTATATATTATACCCACTTATGGTAATTAAACTACCAAAATAAATCCATGCCCATGGTGTTATATGGGAAGGTTTATTTCCAAAAAATTCGAAGAAAGAGACATTTATCACATAGGTTGATGATACCACCATGCAACTTGTTTCATTTGAGATATTGTGGTAAAGGAAATATATTAAATTGTAAGATTTAATATTAGTTTTTATTCCATTGTGACAATAAATTATTTATCTATAGGTTCATTATTAGGATTCTATATTCTAACCTTTTACTTTGGGAGACTCTATCTAATACCACTAAGAAAGTGGTCTAGAGGGGTCACACAAAAAGTGTATCCAGAACATCACATAAATATTAAATATTCTTTATTATTTAACATGTTGAATAAATGTTTTTATTATATTGTGTTTTATAATAATTTATGTTTGATTGATCTCATATATTAACTCACTAGTTATTAGAGAGAATATTTTGTGAGAATAATTTTTAATAAATATTTATTTTATATGAAATGGATATAATATTTATTTATTTATCAGAGAATAATGTAGTGAAATTTATTTATTAAATATATCATCATTATTCCAGGCCTTATAAGTATTGTAGAGGAGTGACTGACTAAGTTTAATGGTCTAGTAAGAAATAATATATTAAATATTATTTGAATAAATTTCAAACAATTTATTCAAGAAATAATATTTAAATAATCAGTTGGTTTTGTACAGGTCAATAAATAATTATAATATTATTATCATTATATAAATAGGGTTCATAAGGTATTAAATAAATAATAGGGGCACATGTGAAATTATTATTTCTTATCCCTTGTAACTATTTGAACTCAATTATACTATTTCAAACCCTAAAGGTTTATATAGTTTTCTTGTGCAAAATGACTCCAGAGAATCCCATAAATCCCTATAGAGCATCTCCCTAGGAATTATCTGAAGGGAAAATAGTGATCCTCTTCCTACATCCTATTGATTCTAGAGATATCAATAAGAATCCTTTTTGTAAGAGATTCTCATGGTGATTAAGGATGAACGATGTAAGCATTACGATCTTTCATGAAAGCACTCGGAGATTCCTATGGAGATTCTCAGTGGTTCATGATATATATGTGGGTAAATTCTAGATGTAATCTAAACTTGACTCTTGTGATGCATAAATAATACTACATAGAAATATTTTCTAATTCATCAACAAAAAAATAACTCATCTCAAGGTATTTTTTTAATTTCCTAAATTAATTATAATTTTATTATGTGATTATCCTAAATTAGGTTATGAAATTATCATGTAAATTAATTTTTAATTCAATTCCATTATTCAAATAATTATTCATTGATATACACATTATATTAAACATAAATTACTATAAAAACCAAGTTGGTCTTTCCCCACTAGTGCTTTCACTATGCCCTGAACCTTCAAGTGGTATTATATAAGTCACATATAACTTATAATTGTTTAAGGATAATTGAATGATTTTCACATTTATAGTTCAATTTTAAATTCTTGTTTAATCATTCTTTAAATATGAATCATGTGAAATTCTCTTATTCCAATTTATTATCAAAAATATAATAAATAAATGGATTAATTTTGAATGAATAAAATTCAAAGAACTCATCCTGAGGTGTGTTAGATTTCGGCTGGATAGCACAAGATTACATGGCATGTATCCCATTGGTACGCATTGTGTACCCATGTTCAATTAGCCAAGAAGACTCACAAATTAATTCAGATCATGTGAATTTATTACACGCAGTGGTTATTTAATACACCGCAAGTTGATTGGGATAGCCTAGTACACAATTACCCAGACTAAATGGCATGTAACTTGTGTACATAATGTGTAGTCCATTATTAAAAGACGATCCACGTGGATCTGCATGGCTCATGTAATTAGAAATTGTGTATCTCATAGACAACATGATGTGTATCACATGTACATGTCATGTACTCTACTACGGTATGTTAAATCCCAATATTCCTAGTCCCTAGGCTTATACCATGGATAGATGAATAATATTCATAAATGATGCGTAACTGGCTAGCACGTGTATATTAATGGTTTGAATAGAATTTAAAATTAATTAATAATAATACTTGGACCTTATCAACAATTGTTCATTTCTTCATTTATTTGACTCATACATGCAATGTGATGGGTTTTATATATAAAGTAAATATTTAATTAATTTCTGTATAATATTCTAAACTATATTTTTTGTATAAGTCATAATACAATAGTTACTCTATGTGCATTAAGACATAACACACTACATAAATAACATTTGTTTCATGTATTATTAATTTTATATTATACACCATGAAATTACATGATAATATATATATGCTTCATTCCAAATGAGTAAATAGTATACAAATTTAAAAAATAATGGGTAGTTTGGATGGGAACTTATTGTGTTTCCTCTAAGGTACATTTTTTGTATAGAGAAAATTTTAAATAAATTGATTTAATTTTTTTAAAATTGTGAAGTATTAGAATCTCAAGAATGTTTGGATGGAAATTAAGATAATATAATAGATTAATTAGAGAAGATAGTTAATTTATTTGAGTGTGATTTGTCTTAAATAAGAACGATTTGGATTCAATGTTATTTTATTAAATGCATAATTTTTTAGGTGCATATAGATGACCATGAGAACTGAAAAGACCTTTGTATATGATTGGTTTTATTTTAATTAATTAGTAAATTAAATTTATGGTCAACATGTTGTTTATCCTCTCAATATGTAAGGTAATGTGAGCCCATGGTTTATTTTATGTAAACCCCATTAACCAATCCTTTGGTTACCATCACCTTTTTGTAAGTAAAATTTTATTTAATAGATGGAGGTACCAGATGAGTGGAGGTGGTTAAATTTTGGAGCATAGGTGAAACCAATCCAATATATACATGGGTGGATAGGTGGAAATCTGGAACACAAACCAAGTCATGGTTTAAGTTGTTTTCCCCCAAGGTAGATATTTAATTTATTATCCACTAGATAAACTAACCATTAGTAAAATATCTTTATCATAACACTTTGATTATTTTATTTCTATCAAGTTTCATGATTAATTTCATTATTTTTTTCTATCATATGAATTAATGAATTAACAATCACATAATATAAAATGAAAATTAATTATATTATGTATAAACTTTATCTAATGTGTGGTCAATAACCTAAGTAAATCCAATTACTATTAAAAAGCATGTAAAAAAGATAAAATGGCTTACTTATGCATAAAATATTAAAATCCCGCAACTATATATGTTAAGTTAGTATAACTTTCCACTATTTGGGTAGGAATAGAACCATATTTAATAGTTCTTCACCAACCTCCATTGGGGTGATTTCAAATATCAGGGAATTTATATCTTGAGTTTTGTGTTGACTTAACCTAGTTTATATAAAGGATTCATCCCCTCTACAAGACTTAGTGAAACTATTATAAAAAGAGTTGAGGAAATTCAATTTGAAGATCTCAGGATTGGGGGTCCACATAATAGATTAAGGAGCTCTGATTTAAGGTAATTGGGAAGTTAAGCCTACCTAAAGACCTTAGAATATATGCACAAACCTCTGTCTAGGTTATGATAAGGGGGATATATATACTTACCACTAAAGTATCCAAGAAATTGGATTTTTGAAAATTAATTGTGAGGACTATTAGTTTTTGATAAAATAGTGGGAGATAATTAAATTTAAAATTTCTTATATAATTTTATAAATTAAATAAGGAACTAAAATTCCATTATTCTTAATTTTAAAAATGGTATTACATGTGAATTCAAAATATCATTGTGATCCATAATTTATAAAGATAACATTCTAACTGAAACTAATTTACAAGAATTAAAATTTCCCTTTTGTGTTATTCTACACCATGGAAGGAAATTATATGTTCTGGAAAATCACATTTCTAAAGTTCCCAACTAAAAGACTACTAAGGAATAATTATCTATATATGAGAAAAAATTGGATGATTCCACAAATGTCCAATGTTTGATGGTATCTTCCATATCCAAAGAGGTTGTAAATAAACATGAGGATATGTATATATATATATATAGAATGATGTATCACATTCATAATCTCTATCAATAGAAGGTGACACAAGTGATACATGAGATCTCCAATGCACTGTTCACATTAAATCTTGTAGAGTTGGAGCCAACTGGCCACACATAGTCAAAATGATTTCCTACTGAGAGAACGTAGAAATATTGGAAATTAAATTCCATGATGAGATACTCAAATATATCATCATTTTCTCGCTTCCAAAATCAATCTATAGTTTTATTATGAAATAAAACATGAAAAATATCAATATGACACTTTAAGAAATTAATATTATTATCCAAGTTGAAAAGAATATGGGGAGTGATAAACATGTAGTTCTTATAGTGAATAAGAAAATGAATAGCAAAGAAAGGGGGAAAATACACCCATAAAGTCTAAATATCCTATGAACCATACATCCATGAAGAATAGGATTCCAATAAAGGTGAAAGAAAAGGAATAAGTATGTTTTTCATGTGGAAATCTAGGCCACTGAGAAAAAAATCACCCAAAATAAAGGGGAAGATAAAGGTGCATTAATTATCAATTATATCCATTCTATATCTACACATTGGGTATTATATATCACTTAGGGTGTTCACATATATATCCAAATTAGAAATCAAGTATATTCAGAAATATTTTCAGAGTATGGGTGGTTCTTCTAGAAGTCAATGGAACATAACTCGTTGCCTTGGATAAAAAAGGGCACCGCCTTCTATTTCCAACCAGAATGATTTTGGTTTTAAAGAACTTTTATTTAGTTCCATGTGTTACTAAGAACATCATATTTTTTTCTTTTATTGACATGGATGGTTTTATTTTAATATTTGGAAATAAAGAAATCCACTTTTATAAAGATGACATTTTATGGTATGGTACAACTAAATAACGGTCTTTATGTATTAAATTATGAAAACCATGTATTAGAAATAGATAATTAATCATATTCTCATGACTCATACAACACCTTGTTATCGAATCACCATCATAGTCATGTAAATATAAGAATTTGAAAACTCACTATCAAGATGGTTATTTGGACTCATTTAAGCTAAAAACACTTGAAATATGGCATGTTTTTTTCAAGGAAAAATGACCAAACAATCATTTATTTGATAGGGTGAAAGAGAAAATGAGCTTACTATATTGGCACACATTTATGTGTGTGGACTATTTCTAGTATAATCTAGAGGTGTACCAATTTACTTTATAAATTTTATTCATTACTTCAATAAATATGGTCATATATACATGATGAGGTATAAGTTTAAGGACTTTGAGAAATTAAATGAATTCAATAATGGATTTTAGAAAAAAAAATTGGAAATAATAAAAATAAGATTTAATATATTAAAGTTTTTTAATATATTAACTAAGATTTTATTAAATTTATTTAGGAGTTTGGGATTCAATCCCAACTCACACCACCATATACACCACAGTGGAATGGTGTTAGTGAAAGGATAAATCGTACCATGATTGACATGGTAACATGAATGATGAGTTATTTATATTTTATTTTATCCTTTTGGGTATATACATTACATGTTGTAGAACACATTCTAAACATAGTACCAAATAAAGTAGAAAATGGAATTCCATGTGAGTTAAAGAAATCTGGGTGGTCACACACACAAGTATTGTAAAGACCCATCCCAATGGGCCCGTCCCATGACTCCTCAATCCCACCTTCAATATGTCAGGGGCTAGTGACTATCACCAAGTTGGTATATAACTAACATGGGAGGCATTTCCTAAGTACCTGTACACACGCACACATCTTCAAGCCCACAAATATTTAAATGTAAAAACCACAAAGGAAAAAAATGCATGCATCCAACTAAACCCAAGTAAGAGAGAACAAAGAAAAGTAAAGTGTGGAAAGTAAACCTGGCCAGAATACAAGCCCACCAAAAGAATGAGTCTGCAAACTACAAATTCCAACTTGTAAGCAAGAAATAGGTACATGGACTACTTCTCATAGTCATAGGAACACCATGGTATGTTAGGAAACTCACAAATCTTGCTCCGGTTTTGGTCCCCCTAGACTCCGTCAAAAGGCCGCTTGTCTGCACAAGACACAACACATACAGGCAAATCCTATGCAGGGGTGAGTATAATAATACTCAGTAGAGGACCCTAAAAACAAAAAATTAATACACAAGTAAAGTTACAGACAAATCTACATAGTATATGTCTATAAAAAATATAACAAGAGAAACATATCTAGATATACTCAAATCCCAGGCCTGTTGTATAGAGGTAAGTCACAACAACCTCATACCCACATTAGGGATTCAGTCCAAAGATTCCACGAAGATCTCATCCGGGAGAACTCACTCCATGAGTATGATAGTTCTAATGACATATTTCAAAGAAGTACGTTCGTTGGGAACTGACTCAAGAGAGATAGATGCACTGATAGATCCAAATAGAGGACAGATGCACTCATTCCAGGAGAACTCACTCCTGAGTGGGGAAATATCACAATACACAGATGAGGATCACTACCAGGGACTTGGAGTATACAACCACTCATCCATATATACCTATTAAGTAGAGGATTTTCATACTTTAGGATTTTCCACGTCAATAAATGACTATACCTAGTGCCAAGAATGGGTATAGGATCTTGCTTCGGGCCTCTCAGATGGATTCTGACTCTATCTAGAAAGTCCTGCTAAAGGGATCATACTATTGTGGGTGGAAATGATACCTAACCTTTAGGGTAACAATAAAATGGGGCACTAACCCAAACAAAACTTTTCTAAGGAGCACTGTACAAGGAAATCAAGCCATGTATAGGAGATTACACAGTTTGTAGTAGGGTCACATGTGGTGTCCCTGGACTTTAGGTACTTCCTATGTGAAACAGCCCAAGTCAGAATACATGTCTTGTAAAAATCACATACACGACATGTAGTGATGGTCACACACCATTTCCAATTATCTAGGATCTACTATTTTTATATCGGTCATGTGCATGTACACAGCTTCGACCCGTGTATGCCAACCCATGTACCGGTACATGGGATAACCCGCATAACTGGCCTGATCTGGCTGTGTAGTGGAGTACATGTTGTGTACTCCACCTCGTGTTTTTGTATCATCTAAGATACACACTGAGTCCCATGCACTGACCCACATGTCATGTGACCATTATCACATGTTATTTCATTGTTTCCTGCATTGTGAATCCCAATCCACCGCTGAGTCAGTCCCACAGGTCTTGTTTATCGAAGAACACACCATTTTCTTCGGAGAACATGCCATGTTATTCTATAAATTATAGAAATTGAAGTTCTTTTTCTGGCACTTTGGCTGAAGATCTCATTCTCGATTCTTCCATCCAATCACCATAAAACTCAAGATTCAAGGTCTCCCCGCCAGGGCAATGTCAATTCATTAAGTTTCAAGCATCTGATCAGTTCCAAAAATGCATTTTGATCATCCGTGAAAAGAACAATAGAAGAATTATTTATTCTAATATGTGTCAATTCATTGTCTACCATCATCTTTTCACCCCCTCTGGGTCATCAAGATTTCATATCTCCAATTTGGGATCTTTTTATTGAAAAATGGGAACGTATTGATCTATTGTTCATAACCCCACAAAGAATACGAAGAATGCAGGGTAAAAAGGGGAGAAGAAATCCAAATAATGAATTAAGGAATGAACCTCCACCTTTATTCTTCATGGCAATGATATTCTCCCATTAGAAGGATCAAATGGATAAAATCAAAATAAATCAAATCAAACATCAATCAATTCCCCCAAAATAATCCCAATAAAAGGACTTCTTGTAATAAAGAATGATCTGTAGGTTAACCTTTTCATTGGTTGGTCTGAATTTGTCACTTGAATACAAGAATGGGGAAGAAATAATTGAAATAATAACCCCTACCTCGGGTTAGGATTGATCGCTCATGAAGATGAATTATTCTACAATCATTGATGAGATCCTATAACTCTATTGGATTCGTGATTCACAAATGGTCAATTTTTCATTGTTCGTTGTTGAGAGGTTTTCCCAAAGGGTCCCCTCTCCATGCTTACATAGAATTTTAGGGTTATATAGCTAACTCTACAAATTCTTCTGAATAGCTTATTTAAAATCTCTTGTCGTTGTGTTGATGCAAAGTAAATAAAATAAATATATTAATTTATTTCATTTCCTTAAACATCCAAAAACTAGCTTATGCAGCCAACCCCCACCATTCGATGTTCATCCATACTTAAGGTAAACTCACTACCTTGAACTCAACAGTGACCTTATATTTTTTATTTGGGAAACCATTTAAAATTTATTCCAATTTTTTTAGTAAAACGGCTCCCATGCGCAATTTAAAAGATTAATTTATTTCAAACATTTATTCTAGTAACTATGAGCCTTCTGATGGAATTCCATCACAAAGTATAGTCTTTTAATTATTCCATATAATTTTTAAAAATAATATACGAAAAATATGAGACATTTCACTCTCCCCACCTTAGGGATTTACATCCTGAAAATACAAAACAAAAGGCTACTCAAACAGATGTGGGTACTGTGTATGAATATGATCCTCTCTCTCGCACATGCTCTCCTAAAGATTCTTGTGCTTCCACCAGACATGCACCAAGGCAATCACTCTCCCACAAAGGATCCTCTCCTATCTATCCTCGATCTCCATTGGGTACTCTGTGAAGGTCACTCCATCCTCGATGTTCATCTCACCCTAGTCGATGACGTGTGATGGGTCATGCACAAACCTCCTTATCTATGACATGTGGAAGACATCATGTACTCGATGCAACTACAGAGATAGATCTAATTGGTATTCCACTTCGGCAACTATGCATAGTATCTAAAAAGGGCCGACGAAACTTAGAGACAACTTGTTTCCCTGAACAACTCTCTACAACCCTCATCGAGGTGAGACCTGAAGGAAGACAAGGTCTTCCTATTCGAACTCCATAGGTCTCTTCCATCTATCAGCATAAGAATTCTACCAGCTTTGTGTAGTCTACATCTATCCATGTATGATCTGCACCTTTTCAGTGGTAGCTCACACCAAATCTGGATCCATGAGTGTTGACTCTCTGGAGTCAGTCCATCAAAGTATTGACTAGTAGGGTCACCCATATAAAGCCTCAAATAGTGCCATACGGATGGTGGAGTGGCAGCCTTTGTTGTATGAAAACACCACCAGTGATAGGTCTTCCTTCCAACTATGACCAAAATCCAAAATACAGGTCTGCAACATCTCCCCCAGAACCGGAATGGTTCTCTCTGTCTAACCTTCTCTCTAGGGACGGAAGGTTTTTCTCAAGTGTAGCTGAGTCCCAAAAACCTCATGAAATCCTTTCAGAAACATGTATGTGAAATTATCATTGTGATCTGAGACTATCTTCAAATGGATTCCATGAAGCCTAACTATCTCATGCATGTACAGGCATCCCAATATCTCTACAGAACTATACCCCCTAATAGTTGGGATGTGGGATGACTTGGCAACTCGATCAATGATCACCCATATAGAATTGGGTCACCTATAAGTTTTTGGTAATCTCATCATTAAGTGCATCAATATTTCATCCCACTTCTATTCTGACACTTATAGGGGGTGTGATAAACCCACTGGCACCTGGTGCTCTGCCTTCAACTGTCATCATGTAAGGCATCGAGAAACGAACTTTTCTACTGCCCTCTTCATACCTATCCACCAGAACATACACCAAATGTCCTGGTACATTTTTTGCATTCCTGGATGTACTAAAAAGGGGGGTGTATGAAACTCCCTCAAAACATCCTCCTTCAATTCCATTGTCACAACTGTGCATCCTCTAAAATGGACGACGTGCTCCCCACCTTGAAAATATTCATCAAGATCTTGTCATGTGGATAATTGAGCACAAAAAGTCTCATAGTTGAAATCCAATAGTTTTTCCTACCTAACTTGTTGAAAAATTAAAGGGGTGAAAACCATACACTGGAGATAAGCTGAATCATCTGTATCCACAAAGGGTAATTGTATTGTGGCTAACTACTTTGACTCCTCACTCATCAGTTGATAAATAAATCACTGACTAAGAGAATCAGCTACTACATTCCCATTACTAGGAGTATATATGATCTCAAAGTCATAATCATGGAGGAAATCCAGTCATCTCCTCTAACTCAGATTCATATCCTTTTATGAGAAGATGTTCTTGAGTCTCTTTTGGTCAAATTAGACAATAAACCATTCATTGATCATGTAGTTTCTTCAAAACATCAATGCGAATACAACCACTACCAACTCAGGATCATGTTCCACGTAGGTCTTCTCATGTGGCCTTAACTATATTGAACCATAAGCAATCACCACCTGTATCTATATCAAAACACATCCAAGCTCGGTCCCTGATGCATCGTATAAAACTACATATTTGAAACCCTCTACTAGAAACCTCAAGATAAGTGCACAAGTCAAACTCTGCCTCAACTACTGAAAATCCTATTGTCACTTCTCCATTTATAAAATTCCCCCTTATAGGTCAAGGCTATCATCGATGCTGATATATTATAGAAATCAAGGATAAATCCTCGGTAGTATCATGCTAGAAAAAGTAAGCTCTACATCTATGTCACACTCCGGGGTGGTTACCATGCTAACACCACCTCGACCTTGGCTAGGTCCACTGCTACTCTATCTTCTAATAAAACATGTCCCATTATTTTTACCTCCTGTATACAAAATTGGAACTTCAAGAGCTTCCCATAAATCTGCTGCTCTCAGAGTATGTCTAGAACCATTCGCAGTTGTCTCGTGTGCTCCTCCTCTGACCCCGAGTACACAAGGATTTCATCGATGAAGACCACTACGAACTCATAAAAGTACAGTTGGAAGATATAGCTCATAAGTCCCAAGAACACTTTCAGGTGATTAATCACACCGAAAGGCAACACCAAGTATTCATAGTGACTGTAGCATCATCTGAAATTATTCTTTGATATATCCTCATCTCGTACTCATAACTGGTGTTAACCCGATCTAAGGTCAACCTTCGAGAACCATCACGCCCCTCTCAGTTGATCTAATAGGTCATCAATCCTTGGTAGTAGATACTTTTTCTCTGATGTTCCCTGATTCAAGCACTAGTAATCCACGCACAACCTCAAACTCTTGTCTCCCTTCTTGGAAAACAATACTAGGGCTGCCAAGAGTAAAACACTAGGTCTTACGAAGACCTTCCTTTTAAAATCCTCCAATTTCACCCTCATCTCGTGAATATTAATGGGATACAAATGATATTCAAGTGAGGATATCAGTGTCATCATAGGGTGTAAGTTGATGCAGAAGTTAATCTTCTCGTGGGAAGGTAATCCTGGAACATCTTCAGGAAGTACATCCTCGTACTTCGCCACTACTGTTAGGAACTGAAAGCTCGCAACATTTTCTACTCTAGCGGTAAGTATATCTAACTCATTAGTGATTGGTTTCACCCCCTCAAGCATGATCCCATTCTATGCTTCCTAGGTTTCCTTTTCACCAACAAAGGAAAACCTTGTTCTATCATTGTGGACACACCTCACTCTTCACCTAAGGTAGTTGATCTGGTCATGGACCAAATATAACCAATCCATACCAAGAAGGAAGTCATAAGGTATCAATGCTTCCACTAATTGGTTCCAACTAAAACTCTCACCTCCAAGGGTAAGATCACACTATTGGAAAAGATGAGTGACAATTGAGTATCCTCCTATAGTTGTTTCTAAGTGTAAGGGTTGAGTCAACAACTCCATCGGAATCTCAAGGTTTTGTGCAAGACATGTGGAAAGGAAATAATTAATGGAACCCAAGCATATAATTATGATAGCTAAAGTATAAAAGGAAAATATTATACATCGGATCATCCCTAGAGTACTTGGGTTGTACGCCTCGACCGCATGTAGCGGCCCCTTCCCCTGTCCCCCTACTCCTTGAGCCTAGTTCGAACCTCCTGGGGGTGGTGGTGGAAGTAGGTCAAAGTGTCTTCCACCTCTTGCAGCTCTCCACGCTCCTCTGCCACATCAATATCCTAGTGGGTCTGCAAGCTCTACTCTTTTCCTCTGCCTCGGTGTTCCACCCACTCCCTCCCTATCAGCAGTTAAATAGGTTGGGTAATCTCTAGCGAGATGTCCCCTGCTGTCACATGAGTAGCATCACCTCTCCCTAAGCTGGCTGGATCTAGCATGAGATCCATAGACTACACATCCCCCATATTGGGTCCTCTTGTGACATCTCTCATGTCCTGATCCCTGTGCCTGGAATCGGCTCCCTGTTGTCATGGTCTCTACACCTGTTTTCCTACTGCTGACTTCCACAGGCTATCTCTACTCAGCTAAAAATCTCTCAATCACAAAATCTCGCTTGATCGCTCCTACATAAGTTGAAATGTATATAGGCACCACACTATCTCATATGTCCCATCTTAGACCTCACTAAAATGTCTGAGCTCTAAAGTATTGATCCCTAACCATATCCATAGAGTACCTAGTGAGGTTGATTAACCCCGATGAATTTTCATCCACCGTTAAACTACCATACTAGAGATGAAGAAGTTCCTAGATATGAATTGATCTCAGCATAACTGGAGAAAACTCCTCTCTAATTAGTTGCTCAAAATCGATCCACAAAAGACTCACCTCATTGTGAGTCTTCATGGTCAAACTTCACCATTTTCCCACTAAACCCTAAAGAAATCTCACTCCTTGGATCACCATCTGGTCCGCTGGTGTCCTCACTAGATGGAAAAATCTGGTCACCACCTCATTCCACTTCTCACCTATATGTGGTTTGGGATTTCCTTGGAAAATGAGAAGTCTTTGTCACTGAAACTCATGGAGCGCACTTAGCTCGTGCTCCTTGTTTGTTGGTATTTTAGGTACCATGTTCTACTCTACTAGTGGTGGTATAGCAGGTCCACCACCTGGAGGTAACTCCTAGAAAACTAGTCCTTGAATTGAATCCTTGTCACTAAGGGGGTCATCCTCATGATCATGGTGTTGAATCCTAGTGGGTTTGCATCTTGAAGGCCTAATGTAATGAAATAAGATATACTACGATCAAAGAGTGTATCTTGATATCTGAAAATAAAGTACATGGAAAACAAAACTCATTTTTATATGATTCATGTACCATAATTTTGTTTCCTTGCAACTAGTGTTCTCATTACTGAGTCAAAAAATAGGTTATCAGAGTCCAAGTGTATGGATACTTTAGCCGCCCATACCAACACGAGAGTCCCTTTTCTAAAATCCTTACTCAAAAAACTTAATAATATTTCCCCAAACCAATCTCATAGATTCCTAGTCCTAAGGTAGAAACAACCACCTCTGATACCACTCTTTCATGACCCATCCTAGTGGGGCCCCTGTATTGACTTCTCAAGCCCAACTCCAATAGGCCTAGGGCTAGTGACTAGCACCGAGTAGGCATATCACTAAAATGGGAGGAATTTACTAAGTACCTATACACACACACACACATCTCCAAGACCACAAATTATGATATATAAAATCCACTAAAGAAAAAATGCATGCATCTAAATAAACCCAACCAATAGAGTACAATGGAAAGTAAAGTGTGGAATGTAAACTGGTCCAGAATAAATCCCACCAAAATAAAGAGTATGAAAACTAAAAAGTACAACCTATAAGAAAGAAATAGGTAATGGGACTGTTTCACATAGCCTTAGGAACCCCTCATCCAATAAGGAATCTCACAAAGCTCAGACCAATCTTGGTCCTCCCTATACTCCATCAAAAGGCCGATCATATGCACAAGACATGACACGTGTGGGAAAATACCGTGTAGGGGTGAGTATAACAATACTCAGTAGGGGAACACAAAAAACACAAATAAATAAAAAATTAAAGGTACAATAAGCTCTACAAATTATATTTCTATAGAACATATAACAATAGAAATATATCCAGATTTGCTCAAAACCCAGACCCATAGTCTAGAGGTAAGTCACAATGACTGTATATCCACACTAGGGATTCGGTCTAGAAGATTCCATGAAGCAATCATCTAGGAGAACTCACTACACAACTATAATAGCTTGGATGATTTCCTTCTAATAATTACATTCATTAGGAAGTGTCATGAGATAGATATACACACTGATAGATCAAAAGAGATAACATATGAACTCATTATAGGAGAACTCAATCCTAAGTGGAGAAATATCATGATACACGGATGTGGATCCCTTCCATGGCATTGGAAAAAACCCAAAATCATCTAAATTCACCTTCTAAGTAGAGGATTGGCATCCTATAGGATTTGTAACGTCAATTCCAGACTCTACATAGGGCCAGGAAAGGGTAGAGGATCTTTCTCCAGGCCTCTCAGAGGGATTCTGACTCTATCCTGAAAGTCCTGCTGAAGGGACCATACTCCTATGTGTGGAAACGATACCTGAACTTCAGGGGAATGAGAAAAGGTGTAATTAACCCCCCAAAAAAATTTCAAGGAATGGTGGACAAGGATATCAATCCATTTATAGGAGATTACATGGCTGTATCAAGGTCACACATCATGTCCCTTGACTTCAGGTACAGGTCGTGTGAAATGGCCCAAGTCATAAGGCATGTCATGTAAAAATCGCATACACAGCATGTAGTGATGGTCACATTCCATGTTTAATTATTCAAGGTCTTCTCCATATACGATGGTCATGTTACCGTACACAGATTCTACCCTTGTATGTCAACCCGTGTATGGCAACCCATGTATCGGTGCACTGGGTAACCCGCGTAACCGGCCAGGTATGGACATGTGGTGGAATACATTCCTTATAATCCACACCATTTTTATGAATCATACAAGATACATGTCGAGTCCCATTAAATGTACCACATTTCATGTGAAATTTTTCACATTCTGTTTCAATGTTTCTTACATCACAAAACCCTATCCGCCACTGAGTGGGCCCTACACTCCATGTTCTTTATAGAACACACTGTGTTATTCAAAAATTTCTAGAAACCTAAGTTCTTCATTCATCGCTTCAGTTGAATCTCTATTTCTTGATTTGAACCTTTGATTTCCATGAAACTCATGATTTGAGGTCGCCCAGCCAAGGTAATATTAATTCGGTAATTTTTGGGCATCTGATCAACTCTAAAAAAGTATTTCGATCATTTATGTAAAGAAAAGTCAAAGAATGATTTATTCTGATTTGTGTTGATTCATCATCGTCCAACTTCATTGAACCTTCTCTAGGTCATCACTATGTCATATATCCAATTTGGTATCGTTACATTCCAAATGGATGCACAAAGATCGGTTGTTCATAACCCAACGAAGAAAGCGAAGAACGCAAGGTAAAAGGGGGAGAATAAATCCAAATAATGAATTGGGGAATGAACCTATTCCATCATTTTTCAAGGATTTATCCACTACAATTATAAGGATAAAATGGAGAAAATAAAAATAAATCAAATCAAACATTTATCAATTCCCCAAAATAAACCCGATAAAAGGCCCTCCTTCAAGAACGAATGATCCGCGGGTCAACCTGTTTGTGGGTTGATCCATGATCATCATTTGAATATAATAACTAGGAATAAATAATTAAAATAATAACCCCATACCTTAGGTTAGGATTGATCATTGATGAATATGGATTATTATACCATCATCAACAAGATCCTCTAACTTTGTTGGCACCGTGATTTACGAACGGTTGATTCATCGTCGTTCTTTATCGATAGGTTTCTCAATGGGGTCTCCTCTCCACATCTACAGAGAATTTCAGGGTTATAAGGATAACCTTGGATATTCTTCTTAACATATTATTTAAAATAATTCATCTCCATGTTGATTCAAAGTAAATAAAATAAGTATTTTAATTTATTTTATTTCCTTAAATGTCCAAAAACTAACTTCTGCAACCGATCCATTCTGGTCAATGTTAGGCCTCACCTAAGGTAAAGTCGCTAATCTAAACACAAAGGTTACCTTAGATTTATAATCTAAGAACCCATTTAAAAGTTATTCCAATTTTTAAGGAAAACTGCTCAGGCACTCTATTTAAAAGTTTAATTTATTTCAAACATTTATTTCAGGCACTCCAGACCTCTGAATCGCACGTCATCATAAAGCCTAGTCTTGTAATAATTCTATATAATATTTAAAAATAATATGCAGAAAATATAAGAAATCAAAAGTACGGGGATGTGAGTAATTTCTTAATTTCATATTAGGATACAAACTATCACCCTAAGGAATGAAGTGTATCTTTATAGGTTATACTAAGGAAAAAAGGGATACTATCAATATAACCCCTTGAAAAAGTAAGTAATTTTCACAAGGCATGTAATATTTATTGAAAGGGTGAAATTACTTAAAAAGGATAGTGGGCGAAGTTTTAATTTGATGAATTTTATGATTAAGATACACAATAGGTGGTATAGGAACAGATTTTATTGGTACCCATTGAAGAATTTTTTCTTCAAACACAAGTACTACATAGTAGCACGAGAGAGGCAAGAGAACCAGAAAGATATGGTTTTCTAGTCATCAAATATGGTGACTCATTATTGGTTGAAAATAATGAACCTTTATCCTATAAATAGATATTAGAGAACTCAAAATATACAATATGGTAAGAATATATTAATTCTCAGATGTATTCCATGTATCAGAACCAATTTTGGGTTCTGGTCTATCTTTTAGTTAATGTAAATCCTTTTGGGTGTAAATGGGTATTCAAGAGAAATATGGAGATGGAAGGTAGATTAAATACATATGAAGCAAGTCTAGTGGATAAAAGGTTTAAATATCATCAAGTCATTGACTACAAAAAAAACTTTTTTCCAGTTTCCATGTTTAAATACATCAGAATTCTACTTACTATAGTAGCTTATGAGGACTATGAAATTCTATAAATGGATGTCAAAATATATTTCCTTAATGTGAACCTTTAAGAAGATATATATATATATGACATAACCAAAAGATTTTGTGGCTCCAAGAAATTATAAAAAGATATGAAAGTTACAAAAATCCATTTATGAATTAAACAAACAATCTAGGTCATATAACATACAGTTCAATGAAGCTGTAAAAGAATTTTGTTTCACTAAGAATGAATATGATTCATGTGTTTATAAGAGGTTTAGTTGGAGTGTGGTCATTATCTTAGTGGTATATTTTGATGAAATATTACTTATTGGAAATGATGTACTAGTATTATAGTCATTTAAGGACTGATTGAGAAAGTTCTTCTCTATAAATGACTTAGGTGAAGCTGCCTATATTCTAGGGATCAAGATCATTCATGATAGATCCAAGAGTCTTCTTAGAAAAATTCAAGGTGCATATATTGAAAAAATATTGAAAGGATTAAATTTCATATAATCCAAGATAATATTGGTTCTGGTGTCACATGGTATACATATTTATAATAAAATGTTACCTAAATCACTAGACGAGAAAGAGAGAATGAGGTGGATTCCATACTCTTTTGGAATAGGATTAATCATATATGTCATGTTATATTCTCAGCTTGATATTTCCTATTGCTTAATAATTATTATTAGATATCAAGTTGATCAGGGTGAACATTGGTTTGCTATCAATACTATCCTTAAGTATCTAAGAAGAACAAATGATATAATCCTACTATATAGAGGAGATAAAGAGATATTCATCAAGGGTTATTATAATGAAACTTTTCCTGTAGATCTGAATGATTTTACATCATATTTTTAATTTATTTTCAATCTAAGTAGGGGTGTTGAGAGGAGTTCAAAGTATTAAGTTTTTACCTATTCTACTATGGAGTTTGACTATATAATAGATTTTCATGTAGACAAAGAATATTTTTTGATATGAAAATATGTTTAAGATGTTGATGTGGTACTTAGTATTAAATATCATATCACATTATATTGTGATAATACTGCTACATTATTTTCTATAAAAGAACCATGTTCACACCAATGGAAAAATCTCATACTCTAGAAGTATCGCCTCTTGGGGTATTTTTCTCATAGGGGTGAAGTTAAAATAAACAAAGTTTCTGGGGAATAAAATATGTTAGAAACCTTGACTAAATCCTTATCACAGTATAATAATGAGTATCATATGATATCTTGATAATTAAAGCTTGTTAGTGGTTAGCTCTAGTACATGTGAGAGTCTATTTGAGTTGGTTACCAAGAAAAAATTTCTATATACCTTATGATTACTTGAATTCATTGTTTTTATTATTAATAAACATCTTATCAAATCATCATTCTTCTTTTATATGACATAATATGTGATAATAACTTAAAAATAATTTTTACACTCAAATGTCGTAGTAGTTTCGTGCTATGATTAGAACCCAAAAGTGCCACAATGATATTCTTAAATATATAATTTATATTCAAATGATATCATTTTATGGTGCATAAATAATATAGTATATTAGGGGTAGAGACTTATAGGACTTTCTGTCACTTTCTTATGGAGTACATCCTTGGTAATTTCTAATACAGGAGATTATGAGAACATGACCCACCAATGGGAAATCCATCTTTATATGTGCAATTGGATGTTCCTATAAGAGGACATATGTATTGATAAATAGAATTTAATATTATTATTAAATAATATTATTAGTCATGTTCACTGATGTCTTTATTAAAACCATAACTAAATGTGTTCATGGTAACGTAGGATACTTTGAGTGTGTCACAAATAATATTATATTAATAAATAATGTGCACAAATATTTTTCCAATCTATTCTTTAACAGAAGTTGAAATATCAGGCCTTTGATGGGATTAAAATATCCTAAATAAATATATGTCCACAATGTTTTGTGGGAAGGTTCATTTCTTGAAATTCAAATAAAGAGACATTGAGCACATAGGTTGATGACACTATCATGAAACTTTCTTAATTATAGATATCACGTTAAAAAGATTATATTACATATTAATAATTTGTATGTGGTTTTATTTCATTATGAAATTAACTTCTTTCTCTATGCCTAACTTGGCATGTTTCAAGCTGAAAACCTTGGACATTGGGTGTCTTTGACTAATGTCGCTAAGAAAATGGCCTAGAGTGTCCCTCAGTAAGTGTATCTAGAACCTTGGTTAAATATTAAATATTGTTTATTATTTAACATGTTGAATAAAAATTACTATTTTGTGTGGTTTAATAATTATTCATATTTTATTGATTGCATATATTCAGTCAAAAGTTACTCTAGAGAATATTTTTTGTGGGGAATATTTAATAAATATTTATTTTTCATTTAGAGAATATAATATGTATTTATTTATTGGTGAATAATGCAGTAATTTTTAGTTATTAAAAAAATATTCATTATTCAAGGCCCAGTAAATATTGTAGAGGAAATAAGAACCGAGTTTAATGGTTCGGTGATAAATAAAATATATTAAATGTTATTTAAATAAATTTTAAACAATTTATTCAACAAGAAATATTTCATTAGTTTCCTATCTTTGCGCATGTCGATAATTATTATTATTATTATTTTTATTATTTTTATTATTATTCTTGTTGTTGTTGTTGTTGTTGTTGTTATTTTTGTTGTTTTTTTTGTTGTTTTTTTCATTGTTGTGGTTGTTATTATTGATAGGTAGTTTAATAATAATTGCGGAAATAATAAGGGTTCATGTACTATTATTATTTCCTAACACAAGAACTATTTAAACACAATTATATTATTTCCAACCCTAATGGTTGGCATTTTTTGGTTGTGTAAAATAACTCCAAATAATCCTCTTCATCCCTATATAAAATGACTCCAACAACGCTCTCAAGAATGGAGAGTGATCATACTCCTCCACCCATCTATATTCTAGAGAGATCAAAGACAATACTTCTTGGAAGTGATTCTCATGGAGGTCAAGGATGAATAGATCAAGTGTTAGGATATTTTGTGTTAGCACCCAGAGATTCCTACAGCATCACTTGGAGTTTCATGATACACATGTGGTTCTCTACTAGAGGTAATATGTATTTGATTATTATGACGCATCAATAGTAAGATGTAGATACATTATCAGATTCATCAATGAATAAATAATTCATCACAAAGTGATTCTTTAGTTGCTTAAATTAATTATTAATTTATTATGTGGTGATTCTATGTTTAGTTTGGGGGCTCTCATCTCAATTAATTTTCGATTTAGTTCTATTTTTTACATCATTCTTCATATATGAAAATCTCAAATTAATTTTCAATTATTGTAAAAAAACCCAGTGAGGCATACCCCCCTAGTGCTCCCACTACTCCTAGAACCTTCACTATTCGACTGTGGTGTTCTAGGTGGAGTGGTCCAAGAAAATATTACACAATATTTTAAATGACTATTAAATTTATATCTCAAGTATCCAAAACCTAGATTAGATCAAATAATATTAATACTCTTTTTTAGTTGATTATTTAGTTCACTTTTGAACACTTTGAACATTTCAAAGGTTTCAAACTTTTGTCTCATCATAAAAAAATAACCATACCAACTAAATTCATCAGAAAATGTTTTGAAATACCTATATCTTCTAATATGTTGAGTACTCATTGATCTATATCTAGAATTATATATAACATCCAATAATCCACTAGCCCTTTTCACCTTTTCCACTGAAATGTGTTTCGGTCATTTTTTCAAATAAACAATATTCAAAATTATCAATCATTTCATAATCAAATAAGTCCAAAAATCTATCTCTATTTATTATTTTGATATTTTTCTCATTTATATTCCTAAAAAAATAACTCCAAAGATAAGTAATTTTATAATAAACCCTAGCCTTTTATCATAAATTTTATATATAGAATTGTCTATATCCAAAAATTTATAAACCATTCAACATATTCTTAAGAACATAAAACATTTCATTCATATATATATATATATAAACTCTTGTTTTTAAGTATGAATTAAAATCCTTTCTTATAAAAAAATACAAAAATGAAATTTTTTTACATCAGGAATATAATAACAGTTTTTTAAATTTAATAATTAATTCAGTTGGTAGACTTAGATCATAAGTGATAACTTCAAACAAAGAAACTTCTTACCCATTTCCAATACATAGATCTAATTATCCCTTCATCGTTATCATATATTACAAAGTATGCTTTTATTAGCAAAAATATGTGATGTACCCCCAATATCTAATTCCCATGAGGTGGAAGTGGAGAAATTGATTTCTATAACATTTACACATATATGCTCAGAATTATTCACATCGAGAATACTTCTCAACCTTATATACTAATCTAGATTTACATTACAGTTCATACATATAAGAAGCCTAAAAATTAAAATCATGATGCAATCCATAATCTATAACAAAGACATATCTATGTGTGAGTATCATGTTTTATATCTTTTTATTAATAAATTTTAATGAAAGTAATCACAATAAAATGATGACACTATACATAATTATATTTAGTGTGATAGATCCATATTTTATTAATTTTTAAGTATACTTTAGTGTTCATCTCAAATCATAATTATTTTTGGTAGGTTATGATTTTAATCATATCTCATATGAATATAGTATAGTTAACTGGACAACCCTTTACCCAAATCCATCATATATAAAGACTCAACAATATTCCTCTAGTATCTGATCTCATAGGGTTTCCCAACTAAGTGTCACCCTAATGTTTGTAATATTATTTGGTTACCTGACTCTTAGGGTTATCCATTTCCACCATGAATTATGCAATACAATCCATTGAAACATAGATTTATTAAGAAAATTACAGTTGGATGATCAAGATCTTGACATGTGTTTTCTTTAGAGGGAATATTACAATTATTAGTTTAGGAATTTTTCTTAATCTCACCATTTCAGAAGAATCGTATTCATATTATTTGTAACCATTACATCCCATGAAATCATTACATCTCATAGTATCCCTATTTTCATGCTAATAATGACTTCTCACATAAAATAAACCATACAATACATTCATATCATACAAAAAAATTCTATATATGCATATTTAAATATGGATTTCACAAATAAACGAACAATACAAATTATTTAACATTCTATATAATAACATTATACAAAAAACGTGACTAAAATAACTTTTTATATATCCTAAAGTCATGTTTATTTAGTATATATTTGAATAAAAATAATTTTATAATTCATTATATACACCATGGAATGGTAATATCATCCAATATATTTAAGAAATTGAAGTCCCATCTATTCCATAAAAAAATATCTAAATATGTTATGGAAATGTGGTCTTACCAAGGGCCATAGATTTCCCAAACTGTTCTAGATACAATTTGGGTGCAACAAATCATTTTAGTTCTTTGGTCTCACCAAGAACCAAAATAATTTCTCAATATCCACTAAGATGTGGTTTTTCATTGTATTCTCTCTGATTTTAGAAAATATTTCTATTAACTATGTTGTGCCGAAGGTAGAAATGATCATATGTTTTATAGTTCTAAATAAAATGGAAATTTTCACTAAAATGTACATTTTAACAGGAAAAATAAACCAATTACAGAAAGGTGGTGAGATGAAAATTCCATTTTCTTGGAAACACAATACAAACCATGATGTGTCGATGTGACTAATCTAATTAATTAATCCTTAAAATATGATTTAATACCATTAATAGGGTTTTTGGGAAATATGTATTCCCATTATTAATAGAATATTACACAAAACCATTCCAAGATGATTGGGAGAGAAATCAAAAAGAATAAAGAATAAAAAACAATAAAATAGAGTGCCTCATTGTTCCAGATTTTAATCTTAATTGGTAGTGAGTTTGATTTATTTTCATTAGCAACAACCTAAAGAAACCATAAAAGTGTTCAAAGTATTATATTTTTTAAAACCATGGTTAAAAACATAGAAAGTTTTTGAGATTTTTTTTGAGTTTATTTTTTATCGTTATAGGTGGTAGAAGTTGGCTTGAGGTAGCTGGACAAGCCTTTATAAGATTTAAATAAGTTCATAGATGATTTAAAGAATCCCTATAATTGTGAGTTTTAGTTGAATATTGGAAAAGGAAATAAGATTAATATGATAAATAAGAGTCTCAATATCATACGTAAGAGTTACTTTGAAGTTACTCTGGATATGTAAGGGTTATATAGGACATAAATACTTTAATTTGAAAATTTACCTAAGTCACACTCAATATGTAATGGTAATTTTCTCAATAAAATTGGGTTATAATTATCTTCAAAGGAAATATATAAAGGTACTGAGTGATTAGAATGGTAATCATCAAAGTACCAAGTCAAAGTGTGATATGTAAAGGTAAGTTGGTTGATGTGTAAAGTTTATCACCATTTTTCAAAGGCAATAAAAAAGGGTCGTTAGGGGATAGAAGATTTTAAATTTTACATTAGCCCCATTGTGACACATAAGAGTTGGAAATATGATATATAATGGTTATAATGGTTTTAAAATGTGATATGTAAGTGAATATAGAGGGATAGGGATTTGACAAAGTATTATAACTTCAAGGTGAAACATAAGAGTCTTTCTAAGTTATAGATTCAGAATTGGGAAAATTACAGAGCTAAATAGTGACATGTAAGTGTAAATTTAAACGAAAAAGGAATACTTAAGAGTTAATAGGATTATATATAAGTTATTATTATTATAATTTTTAGAAAATTTTATGTTTAAAGAGATTAGATTTAGATGATTCTATGTTTTTCCTTTTAGATTAAAATATCAGGATGATAGTGGTTAAGTTGTGATTTATGTTAATTCTGAAGGATAAATGATTGATATGATCACTACCAGATTATTTGGGTATTTTAAAATATGAATATTTAAAATAAAATAAGGGTGATTGAATCTAGATAATTTAATAGAAGATTATCTTGAATAATTTGAATTGATAAAGACAGGTGATTAAAAAATAGGACCTCGCTTTCTTGATTTCATTAGTGTTTTTAATATGCATAACTGTTTATAAATATAATATCACATGATAAAATTATGATATTTAAATATTAATAATATATCTTAAGATTATATATTTATTATTCTAGAAATTCATATATGAATAGTAAAAATTTCAAATTTTATAAGTTCAGAGAGTCAAGGTAGAGAATCTGGATGTTGATTTTTTGGAATAAGTGAGCAAGGAAAACTATTCAAGAATGGTTGTAATTTTATGAAGTTTAATTAGTTAAATAAGTGATAAAATAATAATTATAATTATTTTTGAAGAACCAGAGTAAGACCATATATATGTTTTATAAGTAACCTAACGATAAAGTGATCTTACTCATTTTGTTCTGATTTTTTTTAGACTAGAGAGAGTCAGTATAAAGAACTAGCAAGATGTTGAAACTGTTAGGAAATAGCTTTGGGTTAACAATAATACCTTCCCACACCACTTTTAATATTTCTTGATTTTATTGAAAAGATATATGTCTTAGACTTGACCAAAATATAGTAAGGATGTATTTACCCAAATTGGGGGTGAACATTGTCAAACTTTTGTGTGAATTTTGTCAATTTTGTTTCTAATGTATACAATTAAAGGTGAGATATATATTTTTAATGGATCCCAATAATAAAAATTATAAAATTTAAATTTCAAAGTGTAAGTTTTTTAAAAGAAAATAACACTGATCCCCCCCCCCCACTCAGTGTTATATCAGTTTCCTAAGAACTTAAACTAGCATTAGAGCCAATTTAGATTCCCTTTGAGTGATCCTATTATAGTTAAATTTGAAGATATATAATTTTGAATTATGTAAGTAGAGTTATACCTAAATTAGAGGCAAATAATTATCATATATGGAATAATAAGATGATTTTTTATCCTATTTATCTTGGAATAGAAGTCATTTATGTTGTTATAGTGAGTTTTACCCCATTTGAGAAATATTCTCCCAGAAAATGTTTCGATAAAATAAATTTTGTTGTTAATGGAAAATAAAGGAATGAAATATTGATGACCTAACATAAAACGTTTTATACATAAGTGATGGGTCTAAAAACTACCATAGAAATAAAGGATAAGATAGAAAATATATTTAAAGGGAATGTAAAAGTGAAAAAGATAAGCTGTAGATTTGGAAATAAAAGTATAGAGATATTAGAATAGGTGATGATGAGATTATTTATGATTATTTCACAAGTTTAAATAAAATATTTTTCAATATTAAAGGTTTTGGATAAACTTTTAAAGACTCAACAATTATTAATAAATTGATGAGAAATTTTCCTAGTATATTTGATGTAAAGGTATATACTATAGAAGATAGAGATGATTTGTATCTATATTATTTATATAATTTTATTTTTCCTTTATGAAATGAGAGAGATTATTTTTTAAGAATAATATTAAAGAGTATATATAGATTCCATTTAAATATTTGAAAAATCTAAATATTAAATAAAGTGGAAATGATTAATCCTCAAAATCTAAAATCGGTGAAGAATATGAAAGAATAATGTATCTCATCTCAAAGAGTTTTAAAATATGCAATATAAAGTACAATAGAAATATACCACTAAATTTTTTTAAATATTGTGTAATTGGAAACTTTACAATTAATTATCCAAGAATATAAGGGATGAGTATAAAGATGAATATTATAAAGATATAACTGAAAATAAAAAATAAGGTAAGTGATAAAAATTAGTTAAGATTAATGTTGAGAGAATGTAGATGTACAAAATAAGAAATAGAAAAGGCATGTTAATTAAGAAATAGGATGACTACTCTACTATAAGTTGTTAATTTTAAGAATACACTACTGAAAGGTTTAAAAAAATTGTCTCATGTTGAAAAACATGAATAAATATCATGTGGTGTTGAAAGTTGAGATTAGAGAATATTTTGATAGAAACACTAAACTCGAGAGTGAAAATATATTAATAAGGAAGAATACTGAGAGGATAAATAAAATCAAAGATGATTTTAAGGATAAGGATAAGGGTTACATTGTTGAAATCAAACTTCACAAAGTGAAAATTTATGAAAAATTATAAATGTTGAAAGATTTTAAATAAAAAACTGATGAGTAATTAAACATGATATAATGAAGGTATATAAAAACATAAAAGATCTTAAAAAGATGATATATGGTTATAACAAAGATGTGGAAGTAAATATTTAGTCATCACAAACATCTGATAAT
This sequence comes from Viscum album, assembly GCA_963277665.1. NCBI lineage: Eukaryota > Viridiplantae > Streptophyta > Magnoliopsida > Santalales > Viscaceae > Viscum > Viscum album. The sequence goes on from OY728152.1 coordinate 281,572,014, forward strand.
TATTTATCAAAACCTTATCTAAAATATTCACCTATGAACCATAAGAATGTTCAATCCATTTGGGCTACTAATTATGTTATAATAGAAAATAAGGGAAATTTTATATAGAGAAAATCATAATAGGAATACTTCTATATCAATGGGAGTTATAGATATCTCTATAGTGGAAATTTATCCAAGGAAAAAAGAAAATTAATCTTGGAATGTAATAGAATATAAGGTAGAATTTAGATATAGTTTCATCGATTTCATATAAAATTGAGATATAGATGATAATTTTGGTGTTTTGGATCCTAGTGGAATAATTACATTGGTTACTAGTAAAATATTTCATTTTATTGGAGTTAAAGTAAGAATGATTTAAGGGGAATAAACATTGAGAAGATGATGAACAATTCTAAGTATAAGAGAGTTGTGAATAGAAATATATCAAAATTTCCTAATCAAGATAGATTTGATTGATTGGATAAAATTTTTGAAATTTGTGAGAAAAAATGTTATTATTATAAATAATTTATGGCAAAACATTAAATAAAAACATTTCAACCTATTAGAGAATATAGGATTCATGTAAGAAAAAAATCTAATAAGCCACATCTTATTGAGGTGTCTCTTAAATCAAAGAAGAGAAGAAAAAAATAAATATGTGATAGTGGATTTTCATTTATTATGACAAGATAAATAAAAATTTTAAATAAAATTGAAGAATATGATTTGGGTACTATTACTTTTGAGAATTATTTCTCCATAAAGATCAGAGGAAATAATATAACTGAGATTGAATCTCCAAAACTAGAGTCCAAATATGTTCTATTTGTTTATGATATCAAACATAATTTATCGAGATTCATTCATATTTGGGATTATGGGAATGAAATAATTTTAAAAACAAGTTCTTACATCATCAAGTGCTTAAATTATAGAAGAGTTGTCACAAAAGGACAAATAACTAGTGGTAAATTATTCCAAATAGGAAATTTAGGTGATCATTCTTATTTGAACTTAAAATATGAGAATAAGAAATGGCATAGAATACATAGACATCTTAGTTAAAGTATTTTGAGAAAAATTTCAAAGTGTGATGTGGTAAGATAATTTTTCCAACTAAAAAAATATTTGTAAAATATGACAAAACGGGGTAATGATACAATAAAATCATAAGAGATTGGGGATTCATTCCAATAATCCACTTTAATTGATTCATTTTGATTTATTTGGGATAATAAGACATAAATGTTTTAAATTAGATCTTAATTTTGTCAAATTAATTTATAAATTTTCAATAATTTCCAATGTTATGTTTATGAAACATAAACATAAAGCTTTGGATATGCTCAAGATCTTCTGAAGAGATGTTGATAAATAGTTGGGGTTTATATCAATAAGATTTGAACTGATAATGGAAGGTTGATCACTATCAATTAAATTGAAATATATCTTGTCATACATGGGATCAAGAATCAGTATCATGATCAATATACACTCTAAAAAATAGAGTTTCATAGAGGTAAAAACACTGAAAACACTGAAAATTATAAAAACCCAAAAAAAACTAAAACACCCTAAAACAATAAAAACACGAAAAAAACACATAAAACCCATAAAACCACTAAAACCACTAAAAATACATAAAATCACTAAAACCTTCTATAATTCACTAAAAATCCTAAAACCCATAAAAACCATAATCCCCCCTTCCAACCCTAAAAATACTAAAACCCATAAATACACCTAACCCCCCCCCCTAAACTCGCCAAAAAACACCCAAAAATCTCTAAAACACTCAAAACCCCAAAAACCCCAAAAAACCTCAAACCACATAAAAAATAAAATAAATCTAAAAACCCTAAAAACCCTACAAATCCTAAAAAGACTAAAAAACCTAAAAAATCCTTAAAACACTAAAAGTAATAAATAGATACTAAAATTCAAAAAACCTAAAAATCCCCTAAAACCCTAAATATAAATACTATAACCTTACTATTGGAGTAGTAATATAGCCTTAAAATAGAAATTGTGATATAAGTAATATTTATCATGATTAAATTAATTAAATATAAATATTATAATTCCCAAAAAATAAATATCATGATAAAGTGAACACAAAGAAAATATAGGCACATTTTTCATAAACTGTATTTTATTGTATTTTATAAAAATCATTATTTTTATATTAAAATTTAAAATTATATATTTTGGAAAGTTATTTTTATAAAATTAATATCATTTTATAAATCATGAGGTTGAAATTTTTCAAGGGTTATTTTTTTGGTAATTTTCTAAAATACTTCAATTTTCTGGTGAATCGTAAAAATACAATTTTCATGTAACCGGTGTGTCCTAAATTAAATAATTCATGGTTTAATAATGACATAATAATTTCAATATATTTATGCTCGGAAAAAATATATTTAATTTCATAAATTATCCATTAAAATACAATAAACTTATTTTCCAAAACCTAACGTCAAAAGTGACCCCTTAAAGTAACATTTTTTTCTTTTTTTTACATTCCTTTTTATTAAACTAAGTGAATTAAAATTATAAAGGTGTTTTAATTCCTAAAACCATTATATTATATTGATATATTATTTGTATTTTCAAAAATTCACTACTAAAATTTTACCTTTAATGTAGTATTTTATTTAATATTTTTTTTCAAAAAATAACTATATCCTCAAGTATAAATAACCCATCTCTCTCCCCATGGAAAACCACTCCTAACTCAATTAAAAAAATCCAAATATCCTCCCAAATAATCTCTATTAATCCTATTATCAATCCTACTGATTTTATCAATCCATACAACTCTAATAATAAAAGTATTTTAGTGTCATAGAGAAGAAACAACACCCAGAAGAGGGTGTGTTCCCATCAATTCTCCCAATCATAATCCTCTATTATTTCTATTTTATCAATAAATTTTAAAAAAACAACTAATGATAATTTATTAGTATTTTAAAATTATACAAATTTTTTTAATCTACTGGATTTATTAGATTTATGACAAATTAAATTTTCATACTTTCCATTCCGGACCTCTTGATAATCTCATGTTATTAGTCAGTTAACCACCAATGAGGATGTTTCTAATTATTTTCTTATTACCAAAACTATATCCAATCATTATAAAATATTTATGATATATAAACGTATAAATATATGTAATTTTTTCCTTTTTAGTTAATTCTACCAATGTAAAAAATTTAATTGAACAAAATAGGGACATTGAAGCAAAACAGAAATTGTTTAAGGAAAACATGATAAAAAATGTCTTCCCATTAACTAAGGAAAATAATAAATATAATACAATGATTTTAATTTACAAATAGTGACATAAATTAAATATAATTCTATTTTTTCACTATTTTAATAAATCTATGTTTATTATTCATGAGGTGTAAAAGAAACAAAATAAAGCAGGATTTAAGGTAAGGGGATTTCTCAAACTCAATACCTTTTCTTTGATTTTTCTTTATTATATTACATATTCAGTATGGATATTCCTATAATGTTACTTGAATATCATTTCCTTATTCCTCCCTTTTATTTTCTTTTATATACATGTTACCACCTTTATTTTTAATCGAAATATAAAAATTTTCCTAAAAGACTTTTCTTTCCAAAAACACATCTTTTACTCCTCTTGATTTGTTTCTCCTTCACTCAATAGTTATTATTTTAATTAAAAATATATTTTACATTATTCATTTTTGAACCCCAAGTTTATTCATAAAATTATTCTAGTTTACTTCCTTAGGAAACTAATTCCTTTCCATGGGTTATTTCATTACAATGATTGTTATATTTTCTCTATAGCGTGCATGATTATGTAAATATTATAATGTTATAGGTGTTCCTATAATTATATATCCCTCTAATGCATTGTTTAGTTTGATGTTTCACGTGATATAATGTGTATTATTCTAGAATATGATGCTATATTTTTTTATAATGTTGATGTTTTGATTATGCACCTATGTTATGCATGAACATGATACTAGTTGTGTTTAAAAATATGTGAGGTATTTGATCACTATGACATTCTATTTAATTTTTATGAATTTCCAAATTCCATGCCTTTATCAAATATTTCCCTCATTATTTTTATTATGATAATATTCTTATGATATGATGTTGTTGATTATTCTAACCCATGTTTTATTGATTCATGTCCCTTATTCACCCCCTCACTAAGATTTTATCTCACCACCTTCTTTTATGTATATACTCAAGTGATTACATGTAAAATGGAGAACATGAAACGTTTTAAGTGAATAAATAATTATAATTTTAATAATATTTATGATTTATTATGTATAATTGATATATGGTGCTAATTTTCCCAAGATTATAATCATTTTGATCCTAGAATGTACAACTATTATGTTTTTTATCTTTAAATGAATTAATATTCATGTAAGAAAAAATAGAGACTCTATATTTGGTATTAGAGTTAAAGGAAGGAATCTGATCCATGGGAACTCTCACATGTGAGATTTGGAAAAAGCACGGCTCTCTTCCCAAGAGATTCATGAAAAAAGGGAAGCCACTGGGGATGGTGGTGTGCCCCACTGAGGAGTTATAGCCATCAATGTAGTGCCTTGATAGGTATCAATTATAGTCCACCAAAAATAATTTTAGATTTCTATAGTTGGTATCATAGGTATGATTTGGATAATTTGAGAATTAGGATTAGAAAATATTAATTACAACACTAAGGATAAGTCTAAGTATATGCAAACATCTGATAATATTTTTCTAGAAAAAGATTAAACAAATAGATCCCAAAATATATGTATTCAGTGTTAATTTTGTAAAATAATAAATTAGTCATTCGTTGATGGCTTATGTTTTATTTAAAACTTTCATATTTTATAAAATGGTGGGAACTAGGAGAAACCAAACCAACAACCTGTGTGAAGGACAATGCAATTATTTTATGAATGAAATCTCCAATGTCATGGGATGTGGAGTTCAAAACTATATGGAAATACTTACCCATATGTATCAATATATGAATAATAACCTGAACTATGGGAAACATCCTTCTTCACCCAAGAATGATAAACTAGCTATTTATTATTTTATACAGAAATGACCCCCAACATTTATTGGATTTTATGATCCACTTATCGTGGAATAGAGGGTTAACTTAATGATGAATATTTTTATGAACTCCACTATACTAAGAAGGATAAGGTGACTTTGTTCATCTATCATTTAGATAGAGAGGCCAATAAATGGGGGTAATTGATAAATAACACCAATCTGAAGGTTGAAATGAGAGAGATGTAGCAGTAATACTTTAAGAAAATATTTATAAATAAGTATTTCCCACAAACTCTTCAAAAAATGATTGAGAGAGAGAATTCATATAACTGAATCAAAAGGATGGTGAATTTATCATGGATTATGAGGAAAACTTTCATAAGGCTTTCAAGATATTCCTTGGGTTTTTTTATCAATGATGATTGAAAATAGAGATATTATTTAGTGGATTAAACCCAAACCTTATAAAGGATATATATATCTAAAACATCATGTGTTTTTAAGAAGATGTTTTATACACTCTCAAGGAAGATGTGGAGTTTATAGATTGGACCTTTTACATGGATATAATAAGATAATAATTTTGTTTCAAGCTGGTGGGTCAAAGGAAAATTGAGGAAATAGGATCCAACCACCCACATGTTAAAAATGTGGGAAGAAATATCATGGTAATTTCCTCAAAAGGATGAGAAAATACTTACAGTGTGGGATAGAAGTCCATAAAAATCATTAATTTTTAAGATACATGAATAAGTCACCCAACAAGGTGGAGTAAATTAAGGAACCTCCTAATGCACCACTCGTGGTTCAATGCTTCAACAATTGGGAACAATGGAACTATACAAGCAAGTGCACTAATCCATAAGTCCTTGAGGGTAATCAGTGTCAGCAACCCCTAAAGCCAAAGGAGAAATGGAAATATTATTCCATCACTACTACTAAACTGGACCATGAAAATGAAGTTTTACAAGTTATACATCCTATTCAATCGAGAATGGAAACATTTTTATTTTATTTTTTTCTATTAATTCCATTTTATCCTACAAGTTTTCAATAAATATTGAATTAAATACAAGAAACATTTCAGTATAGATATATATAAAGAAACTTAGTGGTTTGGTCATTTAAACATAAGTTTTAGACTCTTATAATATTTGTTTATGTGGGAATATCCTCCTAGAGAATCCTATAATCCTTCCCCTGGTGGAATTTTATGATATACTAGGCAAGGATTAGATATTGTCGTATAGAGAACACATGATCTATTAGGAAAAGGAAAGCTTTTTTCATATTCCAAACCATATAATAATCTTCTACAAATGCAATGCAGATCATGAATTACCTTTTAAAATCCATTAATATTTTGGGTGTTCATGCCCTATGAAGAAGCATACCTTTACCAAATGGTTGAGTCAAATAAAGTTATTAACCTGTAGTAAATTCCCATTTTAAGGGAATACACTGGTGTATTTCCTAAAGAGTTCCTAGATCATGAGGTATATTTCTCAATATAACTTACACATAGAGACAATCTAATATCTAAATTCCCTAATAGGATTGAACTAATCAAACTATAGAAGTTAGTGCAGCATCTTTAATAGAATTTGGACAAAGGTTTCATATTCCCTAGTGCGTCACCTTAGGGTGAACCAGTGAACTTTCTAAAGAAAAAAAAGATGGATCAATCTGGCTATGTATCACTAAATAGGAGGTCAATAAGATAAAAATAAAGAAAAAGTACACTATACCAAGGATTGAAGACTTTTTCTATCCACAATGAGAAGATCAATAATTATAAAAGGTGTATCTTCATTATTGATATCATCATATGAAGGTGAATAAGGAAGATATTCAAAACAAGGCCTTCCATACAAGGTATCGGCACTATGATTTCATATTTATTCCCTTAGGACATACTAATTCCCATGAAATATTCATGTATTTTATGAAAGGAGTCATTAGATACTACCTTGAAAAAAATTTAAGTTATTATTGACAATATTCTGATTTACTATAAGAGTGAGGATGAACATAAAGAGTATCTAATGATTTCATTGGTGACATTAAGGAAGGAGAAAATTTATACTAAGTTCAAAACATATGACTTTTGGATGCAGTAGATCACATTCTTGGGGAATACGATCACAAGTGAGGGAATTTTTGTGGACCCTTAAGAGAAAAAATAAACTGACTAATGGACCAAAGCCACTAGAATCATGGAAAAACATAGTTTTATTTTTTTATAAGGGTATTATCGATGTTTTGTGAGAAATTAATCAAGATTTTCTATCTCTCTAACATAGTTAACATGGAAAGGGGTAAAATATGTTTGGATATAAGAATTTTAAGAAAGATTTTTGGATCTAGAGAAGAGGCTAATCACTATGCCTATACTTGCACTACTAATAAGTTGAGAAGGTTTTGTGATATAAATTTATGCTTCAAAGAAAGCATCTAATTTTTTACTCATACAAAATGAAAAAGTGATATCATATGCCTCATGAAATTTGAAGATGCATCGGAAAAAATGCCCAATGCATGATCTAGAGTTAGCAGTTATAATCTTCACCTTGAAGATTTTGTGGCACTGTCTTTATGGTGATAAGTTTGACATATATATTGATCATAAGATTGAAAATTATATATTCACACATAAGTAGCTCAAAATGTTTAAAATAATATGGTTATATATAATAAAGGACTACGATTTCTCTATTCACTAAAATCCAAGAAAGGAAAACAAGGTAGATAATGCTCTTAACAGAAAAGAACTTATTACTTTATACATGGTGTGGATTGATAAAAGACCCTATCTTTAAGGATATGAAAAGGATATATCTATAAATATTAATGGAAGGGAATAAACCTTGCCTTTTCCAAATTATTTCTCAACCATCAATCCAAGAGAAGATCAAGGAGGCATAAATGGATGGTCTGAAGATTCCAAATAATGTGAAAGAAGTAAAGGAAGGGAAGCTACATGAGTTCCATATCAATGATGATGGTGTGATTATGTTTGGAACTAGGCATTGTGTTCCTTCATCACCTAATATAAAGAAGGATCTATTTTATAATGCACATAACTCATCTTTCTTTATCAATCCTAGAAGTACCAAGATGTGTTGTGATCTTAAAAAGAATGTTTGGTGGGAAAAATGTAGAAGAAGATTGCTGAGTACATCTTAAGTGGCATGGTGTGTCAGAAAGTTAAATCAGAGATATAAAATCCCAAAGGGATGATGAAACTATTTCCCATACCCATGTGGAAATTGGATAATTTCACTATGGAATTTGTCCCTAGACTCCTAAATACATCGAAATAAAATAATACGATATGGGTTTTGGTGGATAGACTCACCAAGACTTCCTACTTAATTTCTATTCAAGAAGATTTCTCTCTTGAAAAAACTTCCATGATATATGGTAAGGAAGTGGTGAGGCTACATGGGGTACCAATCAATCATTTTTTATCATGATCTAAGGTTCACATCTAAATTTTGGAGAAGTCTCCAACATGATTTGAGTACTAAAATGAATTTCAATATGGAATATCACCCCAAAATAGATATCCAATCTAAAATGACTATTTGGACACTTGAGGAAATGATGAGATCCTACTCAATGGAATTAAAATGTGGATGGTATAAACATCTTCCATTAGTTGAGTTATCGTATAACAATGACATCCACTCAAATATTCAAATGGATCCATATGAATCTATATAAGGGAATTGATGTTGAACTCATACTTGCTGGGATGAAGATGTAAAAAAAAATCTAATTATCCTGATATTGTGTAATAGATGACATAGAAGGTTCAATCCATACAAAAAAATATAACATTTTCTCATATTCAGAAAAATATCTATGTTGAAAACTTTTGAAGGTATTTGGAGTTTCAAGTTAAAGGAAAAGTTTTCCTTTGAATATCCCCGTGAAAGAGAGTCATGCAGTTTGGAGAAAAAAATAATCATATCCTTTAGTACATTTTCCCTTTTTAGATCCTTGATCATCTAGGAATAGTGTCTTATCCTCAAGCACTTCCACTAAATATGGCTCAAGTTAATTACGTGTTCCATGTATCTCTCCAGAGGAAGTACATACCTGACCCCTCACAAACACTGAATCTAGTAGTGGTACAACTAGATAATGACCTCTCCTACGAAGATTAGTTAGTGAATAACTTGGAACATAGAGAAAAATTTATATGCCACTATACAAATTTCCTTGTCAAAGTTTTCAAGAGGAACCATAAGTTTGAAGAGGCGGTGTGGGAACTAGATGAAAAAATGAAATAGAAATACACTCACCTATTCTCAACTGATAATATGAATTAAAATTTTAAGGAAAAATTTTTTAAATAGGGAAAAATGTAACAACCCAATGATTATAAATGATATTTTTTATTGAAATAAATGTGTATTATATTATATTATACAATATTATACACATACAACACACAGAGAAACCAACAACATATTATTTCATTAATGAAAATTGTTACATTAGTCTAAGAATAAGCCCTTTAAAATTCCAAATATTAAAAGGGGAAAATATAAAATATAAAAACTATAATGGGAAAATATAGATTTACCTAATATTCTAGAATCATCCCTCGCATGAACAATATTATAGAAAAGAAAACAAATATTAGTAAATCAATAAACATTATAGAAAATGGAAATATATAACCATGAGAGTAACTGAGTTGAATAAAGAATGAATTAATGTTTAGTTATTTATAGTTAGTAATTTGATTATTGGAATAGTAATGTGACCATTGGAATAGTATCCTAACCATTGGGAATAGTAACTTGATAGTTGGGAATAGTAACTTGACCATTGGAACAGTAATTTAACCTCAAAATAATAAATTTTTATATAAATAATATTTTTAATGATTAATTTAATAAAATATAAATATTATAATTACAAAACAAATAAATAGAATGATTAAAAACACTCAATAAAAATATTGGCACATTTTTCATAAACTATCTTTTAATGTATTTCATTAAAATTATAATTTTTATATTAAAATTTAAAATTACTGATGTTAGAAATTTATTTTGAAAAAATTTAATATCATTTTTTAAATCATCCTGTTGAAATTTTCAAAGGCTTATTTATTGGTAATTTTATAAAATATTTTAATTTTTAGGTGAATAGTAAAAATACAGTTTTTTGTATAACTGATGTATCTTAAATTGTATCATTCATAATGTAATAATGAACTAATAATTTATATAACTTGAGGTTTAGAAAAAAAAATATTTAATTTCATAAATTATTTAGTAAAATATATTAAACTTAATTTCCAAACATAAAAAGAATTTTCCAAAACATAAAGTCAAAACTAATCCCATAAAATGATTAAAAAATCACTTCCTTTTTTAATAAAGTAAGTGGATTAGAATTATAAAGGGGTTTAAAGTCCTCAAACCATTTCATTATATTTATATATTATTTATATTGTCAAAAAAATTATAATAACATGTTTTTCCTTTTATATATTATTTTTTTTATATTTTATTATAAAGACACCCCTCACCTCAAGTATAAATTACCCCCCGCCCTTCCCTTATAAAACCATTCCTCCGTCACTTTACAATGAATAATATATACCCAAATTCTATATATTAATCCTATTATCATACCTATGGACGTTATGGATCCATCCAACTCTAATCATCAAAGGATTTTAGTGTCATGAAGAAGAAGCAGCACCAAGAAAAGGGTATGTTCTCATCAATTCTCCCTCTCATTATACTCTCCTATTTCTCTTTTATCAACCCCTTTTCCAAAAAAATATTATAAGGATAATTAAGTAGTATGTTAATATTATATTAATTATTTTAAACTACTTTATGTGTTATATTTATGACATATTATATTTTCATACTTCTCATTCCTACTCTTTTGATGATGCCCCGTTAACGGTCGGTTAACGACCAATGAGGACGTTGTCAATTCTTTTATTATCACCAACCATGTGGATGGTTATTATAAATAATTTATGATATATAAATTTATAAATATATTTATTTTAAACTTATATAAATAATTCTACTAATGTATAAATTATATTGAATAAAATAGTGAAATCGAAGAAAAATGGGAAATTTTTAAGGGAAACATGGTATCAAACTGTCTTTCCTTTAACCAAGGAAATTAAGAAATATAATAAAATGATTAAAATTGATAAAAAATGATATAAATTAACATAATTCACTTTTTTCAATGTTTTCTTAAATATAATTTTATTATTAAGGAGGCATAAAAGCGACGAAATAGAGTGGGTTTTAATGTAAGGGGATTTCTTTAACCCAACTCCTTTTCTTTGGGTTATCCATATTCCATGAAATATTAAATATGTATATTCCTCTTATGTTACATGAATATAATTTCAACATTATTAACTTTTATTTTTTGTTATATACATGTTACTGCCTTGATTTATATGCCAAATACAATGATTTCCCAAAAAGGCTTTTCTTTCCAAAAACATGTTTTTTACTCCTCTCAAGTTGTTTATTCTTCACTTAATAATGATGATGTTTATACCAAATATTTTTTACCTTATTTATTTGGGACTAACAAGTTAATTCATGAGATTATTCTTGATGAAATCATTATGAAACTAATAACTTTCCATGGGTTATTTCAGGATTACAATTGTTGTACGTTCTATGTGTCATGCTTGATTATATAAATATTACTATATGATGGGTGGGATCAGAATTATATATCCCAAAAATGAATTAGGTAATGTGATATTTCTCATTATATAATATTTATTATGAATGAACAAGATAATATATTTATTCACAATGATGATATTATGATTACGAACATATGTTATCCATGAACATTATCCTAGATTTGTTCACAACTATTTGTGTTTTTTGACCACAATGAAATGATGGTTCATTTTTATGCATTTCCAAAATCTATGACTTTATCAAATGTCTCACTCATGATGTTTATTATTTTCCTACACTTATTATATGATGTTTTTTATTATTATCATCCATGTATTATTGATTCATTCCCCAAATGACATGGGTTCTCTTTCAAAACCCCATCAAAATTGAATTTAATTCAATTACAAAGAGGTAGATTCAAAAAAAACTTCAAAGGTTCTATCCAGTGGCCTATAATTACCAAAAACTCTAAGTATTCTTCAAATATTGAAATCAGGGACACTATTATCATAATGACCATTTAGAATCGCATTAAACTCTTTTAATGATATAATTATATTTTCAAGAGTAGATTGAATATTGAAATTAGTGAAGTGATGAAACATATCGTAACATCCATACAAGATAACTTGTAGTAGCTCAGACATCACAACCTGAAATAGGTTTATAAGATGATGGTATAGTGAAATCTCAATGCCATGGTGTATTAAGAGTCCAAGGGAACCCATTTTCAGAATTGGTAATTCAAACAGATCATAAACCACCTTCCACAGTGACTAAGTAGTATAAAAACTGAGCAATAAGTGATTTTTGAACTCCCTATGTAGATTAAAGAGAATTCACATGGAACAAAGAGAAACACTAAGTAATTTTATGAAATTATTTATAGTTATTCTACTATGTTCCATCCTTAAAATAAGATTCTAGCATGAGGGCATGATCCTAGAATTATTAAAAAGTTTAATCCAATAAAAATCACAATTAGATATTTTTTTAGTGAAGAGGTAGAATAATATACTATTAAGCATGTCATTCTTGGAAAGTTCCCAGATCATTATATCTTTACATGAAGTAAATTTGTATCTGCTGATAATTTAAATGAACTCATCTCGTTGGTGTGTTAATATAACATTAAATAAGTCTTTGATAGTGATTTGAGAATTAAATATTGTTTTTATATTCTTCTATGATTTTTTAAAGTCATTTTTACCAATGATTGATTTTTTACAAAAAAATTAATCTTCTTATCATTATCTAAAACTAGTTACTTTTTAATTTTTTTACAAAGGTATGAAAGGAATGTTTTCTTTTAACTTATACAGCATGAGCAGAATTTCCCACCAACATGATTACTCAATACTTTCAATATTCATTTAAACTTTTCTAATATTATTTTCAAATAAAAAAATTTCTATAATATTTTGGAAATTTATAGATTTTAATGAAGTGATTTCAAAGTTAAAAGGTCATTTTCCTTAATAAATGTTCCAAGTGATATTTTAAATCCGTTTTCAACTAAGATTACAAACTTTGATGTTACTTAATCTTTAAAGGGGAAATGATCCAATTATACCATCCTTATTATTTATCTAGATGGTTTATTATTATGATGAATATATATTTATGAAACCCATTCATTTTCCACGGGTTAAATGATACCCATTTAGTTTTCAGGGGTTATGATATGATGAATGTTTTATGATCTTATGGAATATATCTATATAATTTTCATTGTGTTATGGGTTATCCTGAAATTATATATCCCACCAATGAATTGGGTAATTATAGATATCTCATGATATAATAATGACTATAATTTGGATTTAACCCAATTTTGTAAGGGACTCTTTACATTATGATAGTATTGGGAGTGAAACTTGACTGCTATTATGGTTTGGGGAGTGAACCCAATCTGATATGATACTCTTATAAGTGAGACTTTACTACTAAGGAAATAATTTTATAAGATTATGGTTATAACAAAAATCTATGTCTTATTCTAATTTTAGTCTATCATGGATCATGTTATTTGATTCCTTTATGATTCATGTCTTATGAACTACAATAATTTATTTCATGATTCAAGATTATGATCTATGATATGTAGTGTATAGTTTTTAAATCTTGTGTTTGTGATTCCATACACATATTCTCATGTTATGTTTAAGTAATCATTGATATCTCCCATTTTTACATTTATTGAGTATCATGTCTCACCCTTTCTTATATTTCCATTCCATAGGTTATGAATAATGGTATTAATTATGATATGTCTAAGAAGGGTTCTTGTTATCAATAGATTAGTGGGAGATGATGTGGTTCACTTTTGTATCGGTTTTTTATGCATCCAATTTTCTAAAAATACTAGACCTCTATAATTTTGGTGTGTGTTGATATGTTATATAATGAATATTTATCTAACAAGATGTAATATCCATGTATGAAAAGTATGGGTCACTATAATGAGAACACAACCCACCAACTGGAAATCGACATTTATATGTGTCATTGGATATTCCTATTTGTGGGAATGTTTATTGATCCTCATACTCTAATATTATTAATACTGAATATCATTAGTTATAGGCTTTAATATATTTATTAAATCTATTACAACATATGTTTGTGGTGAAGTAGGATATGTTGGGTGAATCATGAGTAATATTTCATTAATGAATAATGCGAGAAATGATTTTCCATTCTATTATTTAATGGAATTAAATATCTTAGACCCTTTGATAGGAATGAAACACCCAAAATAAATCCATTTCCATGGTGTTCTGTGGGATAGTTCATTTCAAGAAAGTCGAAGAAAGATACATCGAGCACATAGGTTGATGACACCAGCATGAAACATTCTTGATTTAAGATATTATGGTAAAGGGATTATATTACACATTGATCATTCATATTAGGTTTTATATCATTGCAAAATTAAATTCTTTATCTATGGGTTTGTTAGTGTTTTTCTAGATTCTAACCTTTGACTTTGGGTAACTCTACCTAATTCCACTAAGAAAGAGTCCTAAAGGGTCACACGCTAAGTATATCAAGAACCTAACATAAATATTATTTATTATTTATTAGTTAAAAAGTTAATTAAATATTATTCGTGTATGTGGTTTAAGAATAATTTATGTTTTTTTTATCACATATATTCAGTCACTAACTGTTAGAGAGAATATTTTGTGAGAATAATTTTTAATAGATATTTATTTACTATATATTGGATATTTTTTTATATATTTATTGGATAATAATTAAGTGAAATTTATTTATTTATTAAATAAATATTCATTGTTCAAGGCTTGATAAATATTATAGATTGATGGACCGATTTTAATGGCCTGGTGAGAAATAATATATATTAAATATTATTTGAATAAATTTTAAATAATTTATTCAAGAAATAATATTTAATTAATTCGTTGGTTTTTCATAGGTCAAGAAATAATAATATTATAGTTATTATTATATACATGGTGTTGTTTAGGGCCCAATTATATTTTTTTCAACCCCTAAGGGTTTCAATTGTTTGGTTGTGTACAATGACTCTCGAGAATCCCATCAAGCCCTAGAGAGAACCTCTATAGAAATGTTCTTAAGGAAAAATAATGATCCTCCTTTTCTACCCCACTCTATTGTATATAGATCAAGGAGAATTATTTTTGGAAGATATTCCCATTGTGATTATGTATGAATGATGCAAGTGTTACTATCTTCCACACTAGCACATGAATATTCTAATGGAGACACTTAGAGTTTCATGGTACACATGTGGGTCAGTGATAGAGGGAATTTACACTTGACTCTTGTGATGAATCGATAGTATGACATAAACACACTATTAGATTCATAGAAAAATAAATAATTCATCATAAGGTAATTTTTAATTTCTTAAATTAATTATAAATTTATCATGTGTTGATCCTTCATTGGGTTCCAAAGTAATCATGTAAATTAATATTTCATTAAAGTTAATTAGTCATAGAATTCTTCGTCAACGTACATCTTGGATTAAACATCAATTTGGTCATGCCCCACTAGTGGATCCCCTATGCCTAGAGCCTTCAATTTATATTAGAGATGTTATATATTATTTATAATTATTTAAAGATCATTGATTGGTTTACAAATTTATCATTTAGTTTTATAATATTGTTTAATAATTATTTAAATCTGAATCATGTGAACTTCTCTTATTCCACTTTATTCTCACAAATATAATCAAAAAATGGATTAATTTTAAATGAATAAAAATTTAAGAACTCATCTTAAGGTGTCAATAATTTTGGTCAGATGGCACAAGAGTACATAGCATGTATCTCATAGGTACATGTTATGTACTCATGTTTAATACACCAAGACAACTCACAAATTAATTTAGAACATGTTCATTTATTACACGAGGTGTGAATTTAATACAAAGTTATTTAACTAGGCATTCCTAGTATATGGTTAGCTACACTACATGGTATGTAACATTTGTACATAATGTGTAATCCATTATTCAAAGACGGTCCATCTGGTCCCACATGGATCATCTGATCCAAAACTGTGTAAATCAGAGACCACATGATGTGTATCCCATGTACATGACATATACTCTATTACTATTTATTAAATTCTAATATGCCCAACCCTTAGGCTTGTACCAGGGAAAGATGATTAATATTTATACACAATGTGTAACTGGGTAGTATGCACTTTGTATATTACATGAATACACATAATTTAAAATTAATTTATTATACTACTTATACTTTATTAATATTTGTTCTTTGTTATATTTATTTGACTCATAGATTCCATATGATGGGTTTTTTATATATATTAAATATTTAATTAACTTTTGTATAATATTTTGAACTACATTTTGTGTATAAGTCATAAAACAGTGGTTACTCTATACACATTAATACATATCACACTACGTAAATAACATTTTTTTGATGTGTCATTAATTTTATATTTCACACCACGAAATGACATGATAAGATGTACATACTTTATTCCAAATGAGTAAAAAGTATAAAAAATAAAACATGTTGAGTATTTTGGGACGGTACTACTCATGTTGCCACCAAGGTACATGTTTTGTACATAGTAAATTTTAAATAAATTTATTTAATTTACTTAAAATTTTGATGGAAGATAATCTCAAGAATGTTTGGATGGAAATTAAGATAATATAATTGATTAATTTGAGGAGATAAATAATTGATATGGGAGTGATTTATCATAAATAAGAATGATTTAGATACAATGTTATTTTATTAAATGCATAATTTGTTTCATGTATGTGGATGATCATGAGCATAGAACATACCTTTTTATGTGATTGGTTTCCTTTTAATTTATTATTAAATTTAATTTATGGTCTATGCATCATCCCTCCTCTCATTATTTAAGGTCCTATGAGCCCATAGTTTCTTTTATGTAAACCCCCTTAACTAATCCTTTAATTCCCCTCGCCTGTGTGTGAGTAAAAATTTATGTAATAGATGGAGCTCCAAAATGAGTGGAGGTGGTTCAAGTTTGGATCAAATTTGAAACCAATCCAAGATATACATGGGTGGATAGGTATAAATCTACACCAAAAACCAAGTCATCGTTCAATGAATTTTTCCCCTAGGTCGACAGTTAATTTATCATCCGATAGATAAACTAATAGTTTTGAAAATCTCATGATCATAACACTAAAATTATTTTATATCTATCAACTTTCATGGTTAATTTAATTATGGATGTTTTTTCTATCACATAAATTAATTAATTAACTTTCATGTAATATAAAACTCAAATAAATTGTATTATGCATAAACTTTATCTCAGAAATGGTTAATCCCCTAAGTAAATCCACTTAATATTAATATGCAAATAATAAAGATAAAATGGTCTATTTATTCATAAAATATTAAAATCCCTCAACTATATATGTAAAGTTGGTATAACCTTCCACTATTTGGGTAGGAATCAAACCATAGTTTAATGTGATTGACCATCCTTCATTGGGGTGCTTTCAATTATTAATGAATTTCTATATTGAGATTCGGTTTGACTTATCCTAGTTCTCATTAAGTATTGATTGCCTCCATGAGACATAGTCAAACTAATAGGAAATGTTTTGAGGAAATTAAATTTCAAGATTTAAGGATAGGGGAGTCCACTCAATAGATAAAGGAATTGCGATTTAAAGAATATGGAAAGTTAATCCTACCTAAATACCTTCGAATAGCTGGACGGACCTCTTTCTGGGTTATGATAAGGGTTATATAGATAATTGACACTAAAATATCCAAAAATAGGATATTTGAAAATTAATTGTGAGTTCTATTATTTTTTGATAAAATAGTGGGATATTGATACATTTAATATTCATTATCTAATATTATAAATCAGATAAAGTACTAAAATTATACTCTTCTTAATTGTAGAAATGGTATTACACATGACTTCAAACACATCATTGTGATCCTTACTTGAGAAGGATAACCTTCTCACTAGCACTAATTCCCAATAATGTAGAACTCCCTTGTGCATTATTCGTCACCATGAAAAAAAATATATATGTTCTTTAAAATACCATTTCTGTAGTGCCCATCTAAAAGTATAGTGAGGAATAATTATCTATGTATGAGAAACATTTGGACGATGCTATAGATGTCCAATTTTTCATATTATCTTCCATATCCAATGAGAGTTTAAAGAAACCTAAGGATATGTGTGTGTGTGTGTCATTATGTATCACCATCATGATCTCTATCAAGAGAAGGTGAGACAAGAGAGATATGAGATCCCCAATGCATTTTTCACATGAAATATTGGAGACTCAAAGCCAACTGGGCCTTATACAGTCAAAATTATTGCCTATATAGAGCACTTATGCATCTTGTACATTAAATTCCATGATAAGCTACTCATATATCTCATCCTTTCCTCACTTCCTAAATCAATCTCTATTTTTATTATGAATTACAACATGATCAATAGTAAGATGATACTTTCCGAACTTATTAATCTCATTCACTAATTTGACAGGGTTATGGGATGTGATAAACTATCATACCTTGTAGAGAATAAGAAAATGAAGAACAGGTAAAGGGATCCAAATGCGCACATCATGTATAAAGATTCTTAGAATCTTCTTTCCAAGAAATAGAATATTCAAAAGCAGGGGAAATAAAAGGAAGTAGTATATTTTTCATGTGGAAATCTAGGCCACTAGAAAAAAATGTCACCCAGAAGAAAGGGGATGATGAAGGTGCATTAATTATACAGTGTAATCATTATATATATACACATTGGGTATTAGATATAGATTTTGGTTCTCACATCTATATACAAATTTTTAAACCAAGTAGATTCTGAAATCTTTTCATAGGAGAGGTGGATCTTAGAGCAGCCAATGGAATATGACTCATTACCTTGGATATAAGAGAGTATCGCCTTCTGTTGCAACCAGAATTTTTTTTTTGAAATATTTTTTTTTTCAAGTTCTACTAAGAACATCATATTTGTTTCTTTTCTTGACATTAATGGTTTTATTTTTAAATTTAGGAATAAATAATGCCTCTTATATAAAGATGACATTTTTATGGTATGGATCAACTAAATAATGGTATTTTTCTTTTAAATTATGAAAAACAAGTATTGTAAATAGATAATGAATAATATTCTCATTACTCATACAAAACCTAGTTATGGTGCCACTATCCAAGTCTTGTAAATAAGAAGCGCATGAAAAAGATATATCAAGATGGTATTTAGATTCATCTGAGCTAAAACCACTTGAAATATTTCATACTTTTTTGCAAGGAAAAGTGACCAAATCAAATTTATTGGATAGGATGAAAGAGTCATAGATCTTATGGGATTGGAACACAATGATGTGTGTGGACCGTTTCTAGTAGAATCTATATGTGGACATTCTTAGTTCATAATTTTTATTAATGGCTTCATTAAATATGGTTATATATAATTGATGAGGTATAAGTATGAGGCCTTTTGGAAATAAAAATTATTCAAGAATGTATTAGAGAATATTCTTTCAAATAATGTAAAGAAGCTTCAATATTGTTGAGGATGTGAATATATTAACCAAGAGTTTATCAAATTTCTATAAGAGTTATGGATTCTATCCCAACTCACTCCTCCTTATACACCACAATTGAATGGTGTTAGTGAAAGGAGAAATTGTACCTTGCTTGACATGATAAGGTCAATTATGAGTTATTGAGATATTATATTATCTATTTGGGGATATGCATTACATATAATATCACACATTATAAAATGAGTACCAACTAAGGTGTAAAATGGAATTCCATATGAGTTAATGTATGGAAAGAAATCTGGGTTGTCAGAAACTCATGTATGGGGATGTGAGGAATTTCTTAAGGTTGAATATGGAAACAAACTAGAACCCTGAGGAGTGAAGTGTGTCTTTATAGGGTATACTATGGAAACCAGTTTATTTTTTTTAAAGGTTGGGGTCGAAGACTCATTTTTATTATTAAATCAAAGCAAAGACCTCTTTAATTGGGTAGAGGGAGACCCATTACATAGCCTGAAGGCCCAGTGGGCATTTAGCCCAATACATGACCCGTAGCCCAATTTTTTGGCCCAAAGCCCATTCTGTGAATAGTACTACTACAGTACCCATGTTGCTACAGTACTGCACAGTACCCACCGCTGCTACAGTACTCTGCCGCCGCTACAGTGACCTGCCGTTGCTACAGTGCCGTCGCTGCTACAGTACACTACAGTACTGCTACAGTAACCTGCGCCCAATGGGTTTTGAACCCCCATTTTTCATGTAGATTTAAGGGGTTCTTACCACTAAACCAATTTATATTATCTATATAACCCCTTATAAAAAACTAATTATATCAATCCATGCCATATTTCTTGAAAGGGTGCAAAAACTCAATCAGGATAGGGGGAAGATTGACTTCGAAGAAGTTGATTCTCAAGATACACAAGAGTTGGTAAAGGAATATATTTTATAGGTCCCCATGGAAAAAATCATGACACACAATTACTACATAGGAGAACCAAATAGGAAAAAGAATCATAAAAATATAGTTTTCTAGTCACCGAAGATGGTGGATCATTATTAGTTAACAATAATAAGCCTTTATCCTATAAAGTTGTATTAGAGAGCTAAAAATATACAAGATGGAGATTCCATGTATCAGAACCATGTTTGGGTTCTAGTCAATATTATAGTTAATGTAAGTCATATTGGGTGTAAATGGTTATTCAAGAGAAAAATAGAGAAGGAAGACAAATTAAATACTTAAGAATCATGTTTATTAGATAAAGGGTTTAAATAACATAAAGGAATTGGCTAAATCTAAACCTTTTCTCTAATTTCTATTTTTAAGTCCATAAAAACTCTACTTGTTATAGTATCTTACCATGACTAAAAAATTTGGTAAATGGATATCAAAATAGCTTTCCTTAATGGGAACCTTTAGGAATATGTGTGTGTGTGTGTGTTTGTCTGTGTGTGTCTGTATATATATGACACAACCAAAAGGGTTTATGAATCTAGGAAATTCCAAAAAGATATGAAAGTTTCAAAGATCCATTTATAGATTAAAGAAACTATCTAGGTTATGGAACATACAATTCGATGAAGCTATAAAGGAATATCGTTTCATTAAGAATTAATCTAATCCATATTTTTACAAGAGGTTTAGTGGGAGTGTGGTCATTATCCTAGTAGTATATATTGATGAAATGTAACTTATTATAAAAGATGTACTAATATTATAGTCAGTTAAGTACTAATTAAGAAAGTGCTTCTCTATAAAGTACTTAGGTGAATAAGCCTATATTCTAGGGATAAAGATCATTCATGATAGATCCAAGAGTCTTCTTGGACTCATTTAAGGTGTATGAATTGACCAGATACTAAAAGGATTCAATATGTAAAAATACAAGATAAGATTGGTTCGAGTGTCACATGGTATATAAATTACTAATAAAATGTGACCTTAAACTCACATTGTATATAACTTTCTAAGAAAATGTCACTTTAACTACAAGATTAGAAAGAGATAATGGGTTGGATCCTATATGCTTCTGTGATATGATTAATCATGTATGTCATGTTATGCTCTAGGCTTGATGTTTCTTATATCATAAGCATTTTTTGTAGATATCAAGCTGATCTCGGTGGAAATTGGTCTATTATTAAGGTTATCCTAATGTATCTAAGAAGAATTAATGATATAATCCTATTGTATAGAGGATATGAAGATCTAGTCATTAAGGGTTATACGAATTATAGTTTTCAAATAGATCATAATTATTTTAATTCACAATAAGAATATATTTTCAACCTCAATAGTCATTCTAAGAGTTAGAAGATTTCAAAGTAACAAGTTTTTACGGATTCTACAGTGGATTCTGAGTATATAGAAGATTTTGATGTATCCAAAGAAGCTTTTTAGATATGAAATTTGTTAAAGATCTTGATGTGGTGCCTCATAGAAAATATCATATCACATTATATTATGATATTACTATAATGGTGTCTCTCATAAAGGATTCATGTTCACACCAATGGAAAAATAACATACTCTATAAGTATCACCTCTTGAGGGATTTTTCCCAGAGGGTTGAATTTAAAGTAAACAAAGTTTCTATTGAATAAAACATGGAAGATATTTTGACTATAGACTTATCTTAGTAGAATAATGAGTATCATGTGAGATCTAGTGGACTAAAGGTTGTTAGTAGTTGGCTCTAGTATAAGTGGGAGTCTATTGGAGTTAGTGCCCTAGAACCAACTACTATATACTTTATGACTACCTGTATTCATTGTTTTTAATATTAATAAACATATTATCACATCATGATTCTTCATTTGCATGACATGGGATGTAAAAATATACAAAGAGATATTTTTTCACTGAAAGGTCATAGTAGTTCCCCACTATGATGTAAACCCAAAAGTGCCAAAATAGTAATACAAAATATATATTCTATATCCAGATGATATAATTTTATAGGAAAAATGATACAGGCTATCAGGGGTAGAGACTCATAATACTTTGAGGAAATTTCTCATGATGTACATTCTTAGTTATTTCCAATAGAGGAGATTATGAGAACAAGATCCACCAATGGGAAATCTATATTTATAAGTAGAATTGGATGTTCCTATATATAGACATATGTATTGATCCTTAGAATTTAAATTTATTACTAATGAATACTATTAGTTGTGTTCTTTGATGTATTGATTTCAACCATAATAATATGTGTTCATGGTAAAGTAGGATACACTGTGTGCGTCAAGAGTAATATTGAATTAATGAGTAATATGAGATAATATTTTTTCCTTATTTTTTTTGACATAAGTTAATATATCAGGCCCTTTGATATGAATAAAATATCCCAAATAAATATATGGTCATTGTGTTCTGTGGGCAGGTTCATTTATATAAATTCAAATAAAGAGATATCAAGCACATGGGTTGATGAAATTAGCATGAAACTTGGTTGATTATAGATATCATGTTAAAGGGATTATATTACATATTAAGCATTTGTATGATGTTTTGTTTCATTATAAAATAAACTTCTTTCCTTATGGGTGACTTGTCCTATTTCTAGATGAAAACCTTGGACTTTGGGCGGCTTTGCCTAAGGTCACGGAGAAATAAGCCTAGTGGGCCACACAACAACTGTATCCAGAACCTTGGTTAAATATTAAATATTATTTATTATTTAACATGTCAAATAAATATTACTCTTATTTATGGTTTAATAATTATTCATGTTTTATTGATCACATATATTCAGTCGCTAGTTATTCAAGAGAATATTTTGTGAGTGTAATATTTAATAAATATGTATTTTTCATTTAGTGAATATAATATTTATTTATTCATTAATAATGAGGTGGTTTTAATTTATTAAATAAATAGTCATTATTCAAGGCCCAATAAATATTTTGGAGGAATGGAAAACTGAGATTAATGGTCCAGTGAAAAATAATATAAATTAAATATTATTTGAATAAATTTTAAATAATTTATTAAATTAATAATATTTAATTAGTTTTATATATTTGTGTACATCGAGAAACATTATTATTATTATTATTATTATAGACATGGGGTTTCATAGGAATTAAGAAAATAATAAGGGTGCATGTGTAATTTTTATTTCCTAACCTTATCACTATTTAAACCCAATTATATTATTTCTAAAACAAAGGGTTTCGATCATTTGGTTGTGTACAACGAATCTGAAGAGTCTTCTCAAGACCTAAAGAACACCTCTCCAAGAACAATCTCAAGAATGGAGAGCGATCCTACTCATCCACCCCACTCTATTCAAGAGATATCAAATATAATCCTTCTTGTAAGCAATTCCCATGGTTATCAATGATAAACAATGCAAGTGTTAGGTTATTACATGTTAGCACTCATAGATTACTATAGTGACACTAGAAGATTATTGATACAAATGTGGATCACTGATAGAGGTAATCTTCACTTAATTCTTATGACACATCAATAGTACAATGTATATATATTATTAGATTCATCAATGAATAAATAATTCATTATAAGGTAATTTTTTAATTGCTTAAATTAATAATTAATTTATTATTTGATGATCATATGTTTGGTTTTGGGGTTCTAGTCACAATTAATCTTTGATTCAATTCCATTGGTCACAGCATTCTTTATCGACAACATCTCAAATTAATAATCAATTATGATAAAAAATCAAGTTCATAATGCCCCATCGGTGCTTCCACTGCACCCAAGACCTTCACTATTACACTATGGTGTTCCGTGTGGAGTGATCCAAGAAAATATTACATACTACTTTATATTATTAGTAAATTTATAGCTCAATTATTCACCACCCATATTATATTGAATAATCATAATATTCTTTCTTAGTTTATTATATATTTCACTTTTGAACACTTTGAACTTTTAAAAGGTTTCAAACTTGTGTCCCATCATAAACACATAACCGTACTGACTAAATTCATAATAAAATGTTATTAAATACCTATATCCACCACTATATTGAGTACTCATTATTCCACATACATAATTATATATATAATCCAATAATCCACAACACCTTTCAACTTTTCCACTAAAATGTGGTTCGGTCATTTTTTCAAACAAAAATGATTCAAAATTATCAACCATTTCATAAAAAAATAAGTCCAAAAATCTATCTTTTTTGATTATTTGGATATTTTTCTCATTTATATTCCTAAAATGATACTTCCAAAGATAATTAATGTTATAATAAACCCTGAACTTTTATCTTAAATGCTATCGATAGTATCTGTATCCACAATGTATAACCCATTAAAAATATTCATAATAACATAAAACATATCATTCATTCATATATATATATATATATCAACTATTTATATTAATAATGAATGAAAATCCATTATTATAAAAAATAAAAAAAAACAGGAATATAATAATAGTCTTCTTAATCAATAACCAATTCACTTAGTATACTTGGATAATAAGTTCCAACCTCCAATAATGAAACACTTACCACATTTCCAACACATAGATATACTTAACCATTCATAATTATCTTATATTTATGATACTATATTAATTAATAAAAATATATGATACATCCCTACTATCTAATACCCAAGAATCAGAATTGGAGAAATTTATTTCTATAACATTCACACATATATGCTCAGAATGATTCTTATTGAGAAGATTTATCAAACTTAGATACTAATATATAATTAATTTACAGGTTATAGATATAATAAATCTCAAAATGATAATCAGGATTCATGCTACAATCTACAATAAATACATATATATGTGTGAGTATCATGTTTTATATCTTTTCATTGAGTAATTTTAATAAAAGAAATCCCACTAAAATGATGACCCTATAAATCATTAGTTTTAGTAGTATAGATCCATATTTCATTAATTTTCAATAATACTTTAGTTTTTATATAAAAGCATCTTTATTTTGGTAGTTTATTATGCCAATCATATCATATATATACTCTTGTATAGTTTACTGGACAACCCTTTACCCAAATCCATTATAAGGAAAAACTCAACATTATTTCTCTGGTATCCTATCTCATAAGGTTTCCCAGCTAAGTTCCACCCCAATGTTTGTAGTAGGATTTGGTTACTTAAATCTTAGAGTTGTCCATTTCTATCATGACTTATACAAGACAATTAATGGAAACCTAAATTTATCATGAAACTACCTAGCTAGATGATCAAGTTGTTGACATGTGTTTTCTTCAAAAGGAATCTTACACTTAGTATTTTTTGTTGTTTTATTAATTTCACCATTTCATATGCATTATATTCATATTATTTGTAACTATTTTATCCCATCCAATAATTACATTTCATGTTATCCCTATTTTCATTCTTATAATGACTTTCCAAATAAATTAAATCATACACCACATTCATATCATACAAATAATTTATATATATGCATATTTAAATATTTATTTCACTAAGAAATGAACAATTAAAATTATTTAACATGCTTTGTAACAACTTTATACAATCAAATTAATCAAAAAAACTTTTTATATAATCTGAATTCATCTGGATTTAGAATATATTTGAAGATAAATAATTTTATAAGCCTTTATATACACCATGTCGTGGTAATATCATCCAATATATTTTATAACTTGAAGTTACCTCTATGACATATAAAAATATCTCATATTATTATGGAAATTTTTTCTTACCAAGGGCGATAGATTTTCCAAACCGTTTGGTATATAATTTGGGTTCCACAAATAATTTTAGTTCTTAGGTATCACCAAGAACCAAAATAGTTTCTCAATATCCACCAAGATGTGGTTGGTTATCATAGTGTCTCTAATTGTGGCATAAATGTATTTTAACCACACTGTGGTTAATATATAAATGATTATATGTTTTAAAGATATAAATAAAATGAGAATTTTCAATAAAATTAATATTTTAACAGGAAAAATTACCCAATTATGGAATGGGGTGAGATGACTATGCCATTTTCTAGGTAACACTATACAAACCATGATGTATTGATGTGAATACACTGTAGTACCTATGAAAAATAAATTCAAGTTATATAAACTAATCTCTATGTAATAAATTCATCATTGGACTATGATTTTGATACCATTAATTGGAATTTTGAGATATATTTATGCCCATTAGAAAAAGAATATTACACAAAAACCATGCCAAGATTAATAAAAAGAAGAATTGATAAGAAGAAAGAATAAAAAATCATAAAATAGAATACCTCATTGTTCAATATTTTAGTCTTTATTGGTAGTGTGTTTGATCGATTTCCCTCAGCAAAAACCTAAATAAACCATAAGATTATTGAAAGTGTTATATTTGTTTCCAATCATGAGGAAAAATCATAGAAAGTTTTTGGGATTTTTTTTTTGTTTATTTTTTATAGATAAAGGTGGTTGAAGTAGGTTTGAGGTAGCTGGAAAAGCCTTTAGAATATTTTAAGAAGTTCTGAGATGATTTGAAGATGCCCTAGAATTGTGAGTTGAAGTTGAATATTAGAAAAGGACAGGAGATCACTGTGACATATAAGAGTCACAAGATCATATGTAAGAGTAACTTTGAAGTTACTCTGGATATGTAAAGTTTATATAGGACTTAAAGACTAGAATTTGAAAATGTACCTAAGTCACACTCTATATGTAATGGTAAGTTTCTTAATAAACTAGGGTTATAATAGTCTTCAGAAGAAATAAATAAAGGTACTGAGTGATAATAATGGAAATTAGAAAAGTACCAAGTCCAAGTGTGATATATAAAGTTAGGTTGGTTGATGTGTAAATGTTATCACAGTTTTTCAATAGTAATACATAAGGGTAATTAGGGGATATAAGATTTTAAAAAGTACAAGATCCCCATGGTGATACATAAGAGTTATCAAGATGATATTTAATATTTTTCTTGGTTTATAGGGGGATGTGTAAGGGAACATAGATGGATGATGATTTGAAAAAGTACCACAACCAAAAGGTTATATATAAGAGTCTCTCTAAGTTATAGATTGATAATTTGGAAATGTATAGAGCTACACTATGCTATAAAAGAGTAAATCAAAACATCCATGGAATAATTAAGAGTTACTAGGATGATATATAAGTTATTATTGTTAACATTTTGAGAAAATTTGATATTTCAAGAGATAAAATTAAAGGTATTCTAAGTTGTTCTTTGTATATTAAAATATCATAATTATAGTGGTTAATTCATTATTTAAGCTGAGTCAGAAGGAGAAATGATTGATATGATCACTACCTAATTATTTTGATATTTTTAAATATGAATATTTGAAATAAAATAATGGTTATTTAATCTAAAGAAGTTATGAGAATATTATCTTGAACAATTTTAATTGAGAAAGGAAGGTAATTAAAAAATAATAACCTTCTTTGTTGAATTGATCAGAGTTTTTAGTATGCATCACGGTTTATAAATATAAGATCACATAGTAAAAATATGATACTAAAATAAAAAAATATGTATCTTGAGATAATAACTTTATGATTATATAAATTTTTATATGAGTAGGAATAATTTCATAGTTTGTAAGTTCAAAGAGCCAAGGTTGAGAATCTCAATGTAGAGGTTTTGGAAGAAGTGAGCAAGGAAAACTATAAAACAAAGGGTATAAATTCTAGAATTTAAATTACTTAAATAAGTGATCACATTCTAATTCTAATTATATTTAAGTTTTGTAGAAATAGCATATATCTATTTTATAATTAGCCTAAAATAATTTTTCTTACTCATTTTATTATGAGTTGTTATTTTTTAACAGGAGAGATTCAATATAAAGAACTAGTGAGATGGTATAAATTTTAGGAAATCATTTTGATTTTATGATGATACCTTCACACACCACTTATAATATTTCATGGTTATAGTTAAAATATTTATGTCTCATACCTAACATGAATACAATAAGGATGTAGTCACCCACATTATGGGTGAACCTTGTAAAACTTTTGTGTTTGTTGTGTTAATTTTTTTTATAATGTATACGATTGAATGTAAGGTATAATTTTATAGAGGATCCTAATTAAAAAATTTAAAAAATGTTAATTTTAGAGAGGAAATTTCTTAAAAGAAACTAACATTGATCCCCCCACTAAGTGTTATATCAGTAACCTAGGCACTTCAGCTAGCATTAAATCCAATCCAGGTTCCTCAAAGTGATCCTATTATAGTTGAATTTAAATATGTAGAATTTTATTTATATTAATAGTAGAGTTTAACTAAATTGAATGGAAATTATTAATATATACAGAATAATAAGATTATTTTTTATCTTATTTCTATTGGCCTAGAATTCATTGATGCTGCTACAATTATTTTTACCCCAATTGAGAAATATTCAACCATTATATTTTTTGATAAAATAAATTTAGTATTTAATATAAAAGAAAGGAATTAAATTTTGATTACCTTATTTAAAAAAATTATATAAAGGTGGTGGGTCTAAAAACTGCTAAATAAATAAAGCATAAGTTGGGAAATATATTTAAAGGGAATGTTAAAGTGAAAAGGATAAGTTGGATATTTTCAGAGAAATGTGTGAATATATTAGAATGGGTGATGATGAGATTATTGATGAGTATTTCACAAGGTAAAATAAAATTGTCCACAATATCAAAGTTTTTGGAGTAACTTTTAAAGACTCAACCAATATTGATTATTTGACGAGAAATTTCCCAAATAGATTTGATGTAAAGTTCTCTACTATGGAAGATAGAAATTATTTTTATCTTGATAAGATATATAAAATTATTTTTTTCATATGAAATGAGCAATATAATTTTTTAAGAATAAGATAAAAGATGAAGAATACATTCCTTTTAAAGATATTAAAAATCTCAATATTAAAGAAAGGGAAAATGATTCATCCTCAAAAATCTAAAATGGGTGAAGAATATGAGAGAACAATGTCTCTCATACCAAATAATCTAAAAATACAAAATATAATGTACAATTGAAATCTACCACTAAAATGTTTTAAATATGTTGTAATTGGTAAATTTACAATTAATTATCCAATAAGGTGAGTGGTGATTATAAAGATGAATATTTGGAAGATATAACTAGAAATAAAAAATCGGGTAAGAGACAAAAACTAGTTAAGATTATAGTTGATAGAATTTAGAGGATAATAAGAAGAAATAGAAAAGGCATGTTAATAAAGGAAGAGGATGACTACTCTTTTAAAAGTAATTTATCTGAATAAGATACTACTGAAAGGTTTAGAAACTTTCTGTCTCAATTCAAAAAACATGAAGAAATATAATGTGGTGGTGAAGAAGGTGAAGATACGTACATTAAACACACATTTGAAGTTCATATTAAATAATGACTTGATAAAAACACCAAACTCAAGATGGAAAATGGACTACTAAGGAAGAATAATAAGAAGATAATGTAAATCAAAGATGAATGCAATAATAAGGAGAAGGGATACATTGATGAAATCATACTTCTCAAAGTGAAAATTGATTAACAATACAAAATGTTGAAATATTTTAAATAAAAATATTATATAAAGTAATATTAATTAAACATAACATAATAAAGTTGTATAAAAATATAAAACATCCTAAAAAGATGATATATGATTATAACAAAGTTGTGGAAGTAAAATCAGTGTCATCACAAACTTCTGAGAATTATTTATCAAAATATCAAGTAAAACCTAAACCTACGAACCATAAAAATATTAAATATATTTTGGCTAATAGTGAAGGTTATAATGGAAAATCTTGGAGATTTTATACAGAGAAAAATAATAATAATAATACTTATTTATATATGGGGTTTTAGATAGCTTGAGAATGTGAATTTACCCAAGATGAAAGAAAAAAAGTAAACTTGGATTGTACCAGAATAAAATGTATAATTATAGATATAGTTTCATTAATTTCATGTAATATTGAGATTTAGAGTCCACATTATGTGTTTTGGATAATATGGGAATAATTCTAATGGTTACTTGTACAATATTTCTTTTATGTGGAGTCAACGGAGGCATGATGTGAGGGGAAGAAACTTTGAGAAGATGAGGAAAAATTCTGAGAATAAGTAATCTTTGAATAAAAATCTATAAAAATTTCCTAATCAATATATATTTTATTTCCTTGATAAAATTTTTGAATGTTTTTATCAACATGGTCATTTTTTTGAATAATTTATAACAACACATTCAGTAAAAACACTTCAACCTACTAGATACTATATGATTCATATAAGAGAAAAATCTAAGAAGTCACTTCTTATTGGGGTGTCACTTAAAGTAAACAAGAGAAGAAAGACATAGATATACGATAGTGTATTTTTATCTCATATCAAAATATACATAAAATTTTAAAATTACATTAAAGAACATGATGTAGGTACTGATAATTTTGAGAATGAAAGCTCTTTAAATATTGGAGGAATTAAGGAAACTGGTTTTGATGCTCAAAAACTAAAGTCCAAATATGTTATATTTGTTGATGGGATCAAACATAATTTATTGAGATTTAGTTGGATTTTTTATGATGGGAATGAAACCATTTTTAGAATAATTTCTTACACCATCAATTGTTTAAAGGATAGAAGATTTATCATAATGGAAGAAAGAACCAATGGTAATTTATTAAAAATTGGATGTTTAGGTGATACTTTTTATTTGAACTCAAAATATGAGAATAATAAATTGCATTTAAGACTTATATATCTTATTCAAATGAGTTTGAGAAAAATTTCAAAGAGTGGTGTGGTCATATAATTTTTCCAACTAAAAAAATAATATATTTCTGAAATGTGATAAAAAGTGAAAATGATAATAGAGATTCATAATAGAGTGGAGATTCATTTCATGAATCCACTTGAATTTATTAATATTGATTTATATAGGACAATGAGAAATTTTCTAAATTTGATCTTAATTTCATCACATTCATTATTAAATTTATAGGAATGGCCAATGTTATGTTTATGAATCATAAATAGATAGCACCAGATATGTTAAAGATATTTAGAAGAGATATTGAAAACAAGTTGGGGTTTATATCAACAAGATGAGAACTGATAATGGAAGGTTGTTCACAATGAATTAATTTGAATTATATCTTTTATTTAATGGGATAAAGCATTAGTATAGTTCTCTATATACACCATAACAAACTAGAGTTTTAGATAATAAAACTGTAATCTTGGTTGTAATAGGAAGAACCATGGTAGCATCATTTAAGTTCTCAAAGTTCTTCTGGAGATAAACTACGAGTACATATTTTCACATTAAAAATAGGTGCACATTGATTTTGTAATATAATTATGACTCCACATTAAATTTGGTATAAAAATAATTCTATATTGAATTACTTAAAATTGTTTCATAGTCCATGTTTTATGAATATCGGAAAATTAAATCAAGTAACTTTTTATGATAAATATGATGAGGGAGTCATCATAGGCTATTTATCTCATAAAAGATGTTTCAAGTTCTATTAAAAATAGTTAAAAATTCAGTGGAATGTTATGATGTGAAGATTATTGAAAAAAATCCAATTTTTTGTATAAAATGAAACATATTTAAAAAATGAAGAAGTGGGAAACATGCAGATTTCTATAAGAGTGAGTGAAGAAAAAGCTAGAAATAAAAATTA
The DNA here is from genome assembly GCA_963277665.1 of Viscum album. NCBI lineage: Eukaryota > Viridiplantae > Streptophyta > Magnoliopsida > Santalales > Viscaceae > Viscum > Viscum album. The sequence goes on from OY728152.1 coordinate 281,604,492, forward strand.
TAATGCTAATATTGATTCAAATAAAACTACTGAAGATTAATGTGCTACTGAGAATAATAAAATTAAACATCATAGGATAAATAATCATGTGGAATTATAAAATATAATTTGAAAAAAAATACACCATTTTATATTAGTAGAAGGTTGAGACTTGATAACTAAACAATCCTCATTTCTAAAATTGAGCAACAATAAGTTGCTAAGTATCTTACTCAATAATAATAGATAAATGAAATGAATTAGAAGCTAGATGAGTTTTAATGAATTCCACTTGGGATTATATTCTAATACCAAAAGGGAATACTATCATTAGAACCAATTGGGTGTTCAAAAACAAGCTCAATGAAAAAGATGGAGTTTCAAGAAATGATAAAAGATGATTTAGGGAAAAGTGTGAATCAAAAGGATTTTAAGAACATGATTGGAAGTTTTCTTTATCTCGTTATATCTAGTAATGACATTGTTTATGTACTGACATTGTGTTCTATGTATCAAAGTGATCCAACATAATCACAAATCTTGGCTTCCAAGATAGTCCTCAAACATTCCAAAGCGACTTTAAACTTATAGAAGTTGTATATAATAATTGATAAGATGAATCTTTTTGGGAACATTTATTCTGATTAGGATAGAGATTGTGGTGAAAAATAATCAACATAATGTGGTATATTTTTTTCTATAAAGTTGTGTGAGATGGAATTGTAAGAAGTAAAATTAAATGACTTTCTGAAATACTATGGCGGAATATGTGTCTTATGCACATTCTTGTACACAGATGATCTGAAGGAGAGAGTAATTAAAATACTTGAAGGTAATAATTGATTATCCATTGTGAATTTCATGTAATAATAAAAGTTTAATTGATTTTTCTAAGAATCTAGTGAAATTATCTAGATCTAACCACATTAAAATCATGTATCATTTTACCAAAGAGATGATTACAAATAGATATGTGAGGTGGGAATTTATCTTTACAAGAGATCAAATTGTTGATATCTTCACTAAGGTTGTAACCAAGGATTAATTTTATGGATTGAGGTATAATATTCATGTTCAACCCTTACATCTCCCTTGAAGAATTTTTTCCTACCCCAAATTACTTTGGATTTTTTTGTTAGAGGGGGAGAAAGATACACAACTTTTTCATATTACTATTTTGAATACAAGTCATGTATTCTTGAAAAAAAATTAGGAGAAATGAGTTAGTTAATTGAGGGGTATAGAATCAAAAACAATTGGACATAATTTATTTATCATTAAGAGGTGTAAATATATCAAAAAAATATTTATCCATTAGTGTGGGAGATTGAAAAAACATAAGTTTTTTTGAAAGTGTTGTTTTTATTTTAAATCATGAGTAAAACCATTTGAATTCATTGAGAATATTTCTTATTTTATTTATAGTAGAAAAATGTGTTTAAAGTGGGGTTTTTGTGGTTAGAGAATACCTAAGAATATTTTAAGAAGTTCAAAGTAAATTTGAATAATTTATATAATTCTATGTTAAAGATGAATATTGGAAAAGGGCATAAGCTCATAGTGATACATAATATGTAAGAGTACCTATAAATTTACTCTAAATATATAAGGATCATCCAAAACATGAAAATTGGAATTTGAAAAAGTACCCAAGTCACACTCAATATGTAATGGTGAGTTTCTTGATACGTAAGGGTTATCATAGTCTTCAAAGTTAATATATAAAGGTAATTAGTGAGTATAATAAAAATTTAAAATTTATCAAGTCGCATTATAATAAATCAAGGTAAGTTTCTTAATATGTAAACATTATCATGGTTTTTTAAGGAAATGTGTGAGGTTATTGAGGGGATATAATATTATAAAAATAACCTAATCCTAACTATAATAAGTAAGAGTCAACTAGATGACACATAAAGGTTATCATAGTTCATAGGGGGGATACATAGGTTACTAAGAGGTCAAATGGTTTGACATTGTACCAGAGCTGTAAATTGATACATAAGATTCATTTTCTCATATCCAAGAGTCTTTATAAGTTAAAAATTAATAATTTAGAAAAATTTTGAGATTAATTGTGATATATAAGAGTAAATACAAATTTATAGTGAATTTATAAGAGTTCATAGGATAATAAATAAGAGTTGTCTCTGAACAGTTTGAGAAAATTTGAGATTTATTGAGATCAAAGTTAAACAATGTTTTGTTATTATTCATTGATTAAAATATCTTAATGATAGTGGTTGAGACATGATTTAATCCAATTCAAAAGTAGAAATTATTAACAGGATCACAACATGATTTTTCTAGTATCTTTAAATACAAATATTTGAAATTCCTTAATGGTGACTGAAGATGGAGCAGTTGTTATAATATTCACTTGAATAGTTTGAATTGATAAAAGTAGGATATGTAAAATTAAGAGCCTTATTTGTTGAATTTCTCATATATTATAATGTGAATCACTTCCTATTAATTAAGGTTCTAGAAAAAGTGAGTAAGGATAACTATTTTGGAACCATAAAAAATTCATAATTTGAAGTTCTTGAATAATTGAGTACATTATGATTCCAATTATTTTGAAGGCTCATAGGAAGATCATTTATCCATTATGGAAGAATCATTGAGATTAAGGGATATTAATAATTCTATACTGAATTTTTTTTGTAAATTAATAGAAGTTAGTATAAAGAATCAGTCATGTGTTGTAACTATTGGGAAACAATTTTGATTTGATGATGATACCTAACCACACCATTTTTAATCTTTTTTGATATTTATGGAAAAATTTGTGTCTCAAACTAATACCAAACATAGAAAGGATTTAGTTTCCCACATTGAGGGTGAACCATGTAAAACATTTATGTTCATTTTTTTACTTTTATTTTCACTACATGCGAGTGAATATGAGATATAATTCTTAAGAGGATCCTAATTTCAAAAAATCATAGAGTTTATTTTTAGAGAATAATTTTTAAAAATAAATTAACATCGATCCCCCCCCTCAATGTTACATTATTTTCCTAGTAACTTCACAACTAAGTTTCTTTCTTTTGACAGTATCCACTACCCATTGGAATCACCAAATGCTTTGGTGCGGCCTTTTATCTACAAAAGTTTTCTCAAACTTCCTCCTCAAAGAAAAATGGATAGAAGAGAATCAAAAGGAGTTTATTATATCCTAGAATCAACATTAATGTCATGAATGAATCTAGTAAAATCCATTTATATACTTAATTCATCAAATGAAGGAGACTCTTAAAGTTATAATGTTTCATATGTTATGAAAAAACCAAAAAAATGGATTTTTCCTCATTTATTTATTTCACATTTAAACTTATTTAGAAATCAATATTTCATCCACACGTCATATTCATATGTTTCAATGATCTGAAATAAACATGATAATAAATATATAATATTTGATCTAGTGATATCATATATCACTCTAAAAGGGAACTTTAATGTATCACCAAGAACTATGAGAAAACATGCACCACATCATTGTGAATTTCACCTAATTTTGGTATGTATTTTAGATCAAAATACTAAATATTGAATACATCATAAAACTTTATGATGTTATACCATTTATTTTATATATTTTTCATATATTGAGTGTATCTCTAATAGAATTCAAGGGTTTTAATGACGTTATCAACCCTTGGTGCATAGTATAAGTAATAATAAATCTCATTCAACATCATAATAATCAAATGAAAACATTATAATAATTAAAAAAATAAAAATAAATTTTTAAAATATTTCAAATATTTAGATTAAACATGAATTAACAAAATCAATTATTCTTCATAATATACTGATAATGCTAATAACCAACACCTTGGTGGGATTCTCTTCCTATCTAGGTGTTTTTAGTCACTCCTCTAAGGAAAAGGATGGAAGAAGGGAAGATAAAGACACCATAGAACCTCTCAAATCCAAAAAACTAGGGATTGTTCTCAGATGGGGGCACTGAAGAATGTTAATCACCACCTTTTCTTTATATCAATGGTTTGTATAATAAACCTCTATTCCTTTTTGTTTATTTTAATAGGGGTATTCAATATCAACAAGGGAAGATAAATTCTTATAAAATTAAAGGAGGTGAAATAAATATCCTCAAATGGTCATTTGGAGAATTCAATAGCCATTAAAAAGTGTCTTAAGACCTAAACCACCTTGGGAGTTGTATTGATGAGCCTCCAAATTGGTTAATGCTAGTAAAGAAGGTGTTTTAATGGTATCTATATATGGGATTACTAATTTTCCACATTCAATGGGCCTTCTAATCTCATTACTCTAATCCCATGACTAAATATCACTTGGGTTTTACCATTTCCTCATGTTAACACAATTAAAAAAAACATTTAAGGGTGGGTTTTTTTAGTATTTAGTTGTGGTTTAAACTATTGAGAATTGATTCATGGTGTTTTTTCATAGAAATCATATACACCTGTGTATGGGATTATTTTGCAATGATTTTAAAAAAAATACAAATTATTTCTAGTGGTTTTTAATGTTTAGTAGTGGTTGTCTATTTTTAATTTTGTAAGTGGTGATTTTAAATTAAATTATTTAGCTACGGTTTTAAAAAAGCAAAAAATTAAGCATGTGTGTGTGTGTGTATGTGGACTAAGATTTAAGTTTCTTACCTATTAATTATTCTATAAATCTTTTACCACTCCACTAATCCCTTTATGTGGTGGCTAAATAGACATTAATATATTTATATATATAGATAAATACTTGTAAATACATATATATCTATATATATACATTTATATATTTATTCATAATTTATAAATACATACATTTAAATATATAATTACATATAAATTTAAATAAATATAGACAAAAGCACTACCACAAAACTGGGTTTTTGCAGCACCACCCTTTATCAGTGCTAAAAAAAGCACTCATAAAGGGGGGCCTTTATCAGTGCTAAAAAAAGTGCTGATAAAGGGAACTTTTAACAATGCTAAAAAAATCATTGTAAAAAGTGACCCTTTATCAATGCTTTTTTGAGCGCTGATAAAGGGGCCCCTTTATCAGCGCTTTTTTTAGTAGTGCTGATAAAGGGGGGGTTTATCAGCGCACTTTTTCCTAGCACTGATAAATGTGCATATTTCAAAAAAAAATCATAAAAAATAATATATTTATATATAAGTATATTTATATTGATATAAATATAATAAATATTTTCTAAAATATGTTTTATATTGATTTGATATTTGGTAGACCCAAAACAGACACTCTGGAGAAGAAATTATGGTCATTTGTAAGGATTAATGACCTTTTAGCACCTTGAAGTATATGAGAATGGGTTAAAATGGTCACGGTAGTGTAGGTCTAGTCCTAATATTCAATTTTATATGTGGTTGAGGCAAAACGGACACTCGGAGCAGAAGTTATGGCAAAACAGAACCCGGAGGAAAACTTATGACCGTTCAGAGGGATTTTGGGCCTTTTTGAACCTCAAAAAACATGATAAGGGGTTTTGGTGATCACCAAAGTGTGTAAGATTTCGCAATATTCCATTTGATATGTGGTAGATCCAAAACGGACACTCGGAGCAGAAGTTATTGTCGTTTGAAATTTTGTAACTCTCATGTCTCCTAAAAACCTAAGAAACCAACAAATCACTAAAACAGGCATAACTTCTTATTTGGTTGTCCATTTGAACTCCGTGAGAAGTCAAATAGAAGCTCGTGAAATGAGTTATGACTAATTCTAGTCGAAACTATTATAGGATCAGTGGAATGAAAGATATATTAGTTATAGCACTCCAAAAAATGTCCAACTTCAAACGGTCATAACTTTCGCTTCGGGTGTCCGTTTGGGCTCTACCACATATCAAATCGAAGGAAGCAAAGGTATCTATACAAAAAAGATGACTCAAACTTAGTTATAAACAATTCTAGGACACTAAAATCCTAAAAAACAACTAGAAATCCTCCAAAACTCAGTTTCCGTGTCCGGACCCCTGTCAAATTTTTCTTTAAACGATCATAACTTCCGATCTATGTGTATGTTCAGCCTCCGACACCTATTTTATCATAGTTCATTCCATGATCTTTGGATTGACTATTCATAGAGATGAAACAAACACCCAAAGTAGAAGTTATTCCTTTTTCAGTGACTGCGATTTGTTAGGTTTTTCGAGACATCATTTCTAGCACTTTTGTATATAGATAATAATATATAATATTTGTAAATATATAAAAATATGTATAATTATACCTACATATATACATATAATATATATATATGTGTTTGTGTGTGTGTGTGTGTCTTTCTATTTTATCTATGTATGTGTGTGTCTTTCTGTTGTATATATGTATGTATTTATTTATTTACTTATTTATTTATTTATAAAAACACACATAAGAAAACATATTTTATAAATGTATTTAAAACTAATCTTATAAATATATATTAATATACAAATAAATATAAGAATAAAAAATTATAACTAGATATATATATATATATATTAATATATGGATATATATATATATTAATATAACTAAATATACATATATATTAATATATTAGTAAATATAACTATATATATAGAGATATAATAATGAATGAAGAGCAAAGCAATATGGTGGAGTGGTAAAGGCTTAGGCGCGCAGGAAATAGGTCTCGAGTTCGAATCCTGAGGGAGGCAGGTCTCGCGCACAAGTGTGGGGAATAACCTAGCATTGTTAAAGGGGGTGGAGCTGGGTGGAGCTGGCTTAGGGTGTGTGTGGGCTACCATGGGCGGTGGGCACTATTAAAAGGGGCTTTAAGCACTGTTGAATCCCCCTAGAATTGAAATATTTTTTTTATTTTTTTTAACTTTTATCATCACTTTTTAAAAGCGCTGACAAAAGGGACCTTTATCAGTGCTTTTCTAAGCGATGATAAAAGGGACCCCCCATCTTCGCCTCGATTAATAGCACTTTTTTAGCACTGTTAATAGAATTTTCTAGCGCTGATAAAGGCCATATTTGTAGTAGTGAAGATGGGGTCAAGCCCATTTATTACGGAAAGAAATCCTTTTTAATTAGGTTGAGAGGGAACCCTTACATGACCCATAGACCCAAACTTTACATGGACTGACGACCAATCATTTAATGGCCTCAAGTCCCCTTCACACAGACTTAAAGGTCCTTTTCATATGTCTTGTATTGCACCAGCATATTCCTGGGTCTGCACCTCTATCTAAATCATCGCATATGTCACCACCTGTGTGGTCAACTATAAATGGCACATAAATGCCCCACCCCCAAAAGTGGCTAGTAGGGTTTGAACCCCGGTCATATGTAGAATTATGGAATTACTTTACCACTCAGTCAAGCCCCCAACTTCTATAAAGATAGTTATATATAAATTTATAAATATATGCAAATTTATATAAATATTTATTATAAATATATATATATATATATTTACATAAATGTATATTTATACACACCTATATATAATTAAATCTAATTTTATATAAATATACATATATATATAAATAGATATAATGTGTATAAATAAATATAAATGTATATAAATATACATAAATAGAGGTCAATATATATCAATATATATAAATTTATATATATATTTATATATATATATATAAATACATATATATATATATATAATATAATTGTATATAAATTTAAATATATATACAAACACATGTAAATATATATATATACCCGCATAATATATATATATATATATATTAATAGAAATTCATATAAATACATATAACTATATATAATGATACATAAATATCTATAAATATATATAAATAAAAATAAATTTACATAAATAAATATATAAATATGTGTATATATATATATACAAACACATATAAATATATAGAAATATGTATATATATACACCCATATAATATATATAAATATATATAAATATATATAAATAAATAAACACATATAAATATATATAAATATACATAATTATACATAAATGCATATAAATAACTATAAACATATATAATTGTATATAATTATAAATAAATATACAAATATATATATATATATATATATGAATGTATGTATACACATACCCACATAATATATATATATATACATAAATATACATAAACACACATAAATATCTATAAATTTATAATTATAAACATACATACCTACATACATATATATATTGAAATATAAATATACATAAATATATAGATATATGTTAGGTCCAAAGGGGTCCTAGATACTCTGAGAGGGGTTGAATCATGGTATGGATATTCTTTTCTAAATTATTTTTTCCCCAATAGATCTTAACCTCCTTATTATAAGGGACACGTTGTTTGTACTTAACTATTGATGATGATCTTATTTTTTCCTTCTTTATTTGATGATGATGATGATTTGAATGTAATTCAAGAAATAAAGCACTAGGATGTGATGATTTTTACTTGGTTCATCCTCATTGGGCTACATCCAAGGAGCACACAACATCAATGTTCTGATTGTACCAAATTCACTAAGGCTCACTACTAAATTACATTGTTTGAGAAAGATTACTTCTAAGACCAGGATCACTGCCTTTACAAGGTTTAGGGACAGCTCACTACTTTACCTAGGGTCACTCCTGGTGTCCCTTTCTCTAGCGCACTACTGTTGGAAAGGATCATTATCTTACTCTTCTTTCACTCACTACTATTGGAAGGGATCTACTCACAGTTTATGGACATGTAGGTCACTTAATTTGCATGAAAGAACACATCCACAACTGTAGATAGATGTTCTGTTGAAGTTTCACTTTTATCCAATTGATGAATACCACTTTACCACGAATGTAATGGGAAACTTCAAACTTTCTCATAACCTTAGGGTGACTTGCGCACCACTATAATGACTTGCACACAACTCTTGCCTTTTTTGTGGAAAACCAACTTCCGCACCACTCACAACTTGCGTGAATCCCCCTTCTTATGACTAACTAAATATTTGTTCTCAACTCCCTTCTTGCGTTTAATTCACTACTTTCATGCAACTCCCTTCTTGCGTGCAACTCCCTACTTGTGTGACACTTTCTACTTTCACGATCCAGAGCTTTGATTTCCTATAAGTGTTGATGTTTTTCATATGAGGGTAATATCCTCCTATTTATAGGAATTTTTTTTACCCTACACGGAGCTCGCACAACTTTTTTTTGAGCGCACCAGCCCATTCACGCAAGCCTCTTTCATGCAAACTCACATTGCGCAGCAAATCCATAACTTGTAGGGTCTTCTTTCCTTTGTCATATTTTTATGTAATGATCCTGAAAAATTCCTGGTGTGAAACTTTTCAAACCTACTTAACACTTGCGCAAAACATCCTTTTCCAAAAACACTTTTCTCAGTTCTCTAATTTTTGGACCCAAAAATTTGGAAAACACTGGAAAATAGTACCACTTGGTATACGATCTTTTTGTACTGCCTCCCGAGCATCCATTACTTTTTAATGGATCTTGGTCAACATAGTGTTTCAACAATCTCTCTATACTCCATAACATTCCTTTTAAACCCTCTTTATCAAGAAACACAGTCATCCCAAAAATGTGTCAATGTTACCTTGAGAGATTTTTGCCCAACAATATATATACCCACAAAATATATATATACCCAAAAATATACATGAGTACATATAAATATCACTAAATAAATATAACTGTGAATAAATTTATATAAATATATAAAAATACACATATATATATATATAATTTAATATGATTATATATAAATTTAAATATATATAAATATACATTAATACATATAAATATCAATAAATATATATAAATATAAATAAATTTACCTAAATATATATATACATACATACATATATATATGTGTGTGTGTACACATAGATATACATAAATACATATAAATAAATATACATAAATTTACATATGAGTATAGACACACATAAATATCTATAAATATACACACATGTAGACAATTCTTAACCTTGAATTTACCACCATAAAGAATTTCAATGACCACTAAGTTTTAACCATGAATTCTATCCAAATTCAAGTCTTGACATTCCCATGAGAGAAGTATCTAGGATTAACCAATCCAAGGTAATCATTGGCATGTAAGGCACATAAAAAATCACCAAAATAGAAAATACCACTACTATTTCAACATCATCATAAAAAATAGAAATGTAAAACTAGGGAATAAATTCATACACCACCCAAAAAGGACCAGAAGACCCTCTAAAACAAAGTAGAAATACCATTTAAAGATCTTAAATCGGGGTATCTTAAATTAAAACAATGTTTTTGGAGCCCTTTTAAGAATATTTTGAGAAATTAAAAATGAGGCTTAGGGTCCCCTTAGATCAAATTCTTTGATTTTATGGGTCATATACCCCAAACGGACATCAAGATCAAAAGTTATTATTTTTTAAAGTTAAAGATTGATTTTCAAGTACTCTAGGAACATTAAAAAATATTTTATTATTAATTATCACTAAATTATTATCCAATATGATCATATATCCCTTCATAATATTTTATTAGATAGTTAAAAGAACACAAACGAACACTCCAATAAAATGTTATGATCATTTGAATCTGAAGTACGATTTTCAACTTCTCTTAGAATATTAGTTAAGTGAGGAAATTTTGGCCATGGTTTTAATGTCTGTGTGTGTGTGTGTTTGTGTTCATGCATATTTGTCTGTATATATGTATGTATATGTGTGGGTAGTAGGGGGATTACCTTATTCGTAAAGTCACCCCGTAATCTTGTATGAAACCCAAGGTCAAAATCAGGTGAGAGAAAATTTCCATAGGAATTGTAACAGCACTGTAGCATTGTAGTAGTTTGGGTATTCTAGAAAGGAACTGTATAAGTTTTACTATTAATCTTGAATGAGATTTCAAGCCAAAAATTGGGCATTGAGGCCATATGTCCTTCAGTCCATAAAGAATCTTAGTTGGAGTGCAGGCGGTGATGATTTGGTGTGTCTAAATGCATGGACTCCATTAAGCATGTAGTGCTAGTGTGACTGATCATTGGAAGTAGAGAACGGCTACAAAAAGTACCCAATAAGTGGATCCAGACAATGGCAAGGATATGAATGTGATGATCTAGCAAGGATTGACGACATGCTTATAGAAGAATAAATTTTAGTTTACACATTGTTCCACTAGGAATTTGAGCCATGCAATTCTAAGGAATTTTTGCCTCTAGACCTTCAGGTTATGTAAAAGGTTCCCTCTCAATGCAGTCAAAAAGAGGGATTTTCCAAAAATAAAATTAAAATAGAATTGGAGCTGTGTGTTTGTGTTTGTTTATATGTAACTATATACATATATAATTAATTACTAATTAATAATTACCAATTAAAAAATTAATAATTAGTAAAGAATTTATAATTACTAAATAATTATGAATTATTTTAATTTTTTAATAATTAATAACTAATAATTATAAATAATTAATATTTTAAATAATAAATAATAAATAATTATAAACAATAAATAATCATTATTAAATTATAATTAATAATTAACAATTATTTATTAATTATTAATAAGTAATTAATCATTATTTAATTATTAATTATCAATAATTTTCAGACAGTTTATTAAAAACTGCCATGACTTAGTGATGGTTTTTTAAAAACTATCATTTAAATTAAACTAATTATAAAACAAAAAAATAAAATATCATGATGATTTTCTAAAAAAACCACTAAAAATAAAAAAACCGAAACATTTAATGACATTTTTAAAACCCACCACTAAAAAACCATCACTAGATGTTATTTTTCTATAGTTTAATGTTTTAATAATATAAATAACTCATTACTTATATTATAACGCCACATTATTTATTGAATTTAATAACTATTTTTAAATTAAATATTTCAAATGCATAAAATACAAATCATATTTGTGTTTATAGTAAACATAAACATTTTTAGAGTTGGACTAATCATATTAGTCCAAAAATACCAATTAACAATATTTTATGTGGGAACCCAAGATCCCTTTTTAATGTTGGAAATAATCATAAATCTAATTCATAATTATAAAAAAAGAGTAGTATCTAGAAACACATCAAAACTACCCAAATTAAAAAGGGTGTTGAAGCAATCTAGTCCACCACATTTCCATTAGCAAAGTTTTATTATCCTTGACATCGAGGTTAAGCATGAGACATGGATAATGTCAACCCCATATGGCTTATCCCCTTTTATTAATTCCTGAGTTGATTAAATATTATGTAATTTCATCAAATTTAATTATCATGGAATGTATATACACTTAGAAAAAATTCAATTGAGGGCCTTGATAGAATAACCAATCCTATAGGAATACACATCCTATATTGATTAATCAAATCTATATTATTTATTATTTCCATACCAAGTACCATTCTATCAATCCAAATTATCAAATGACTTTAGATATGTATCTTAGTTTGAAACCTCACAAGTAGGGAACCTTTTTGAAAATTTAAGGTCATAGGATCCCTAGTCGGTAATTAGTTATGTAATATCAATTACTTGTATATGAAAATTCATGTGGTGTACTTTATATGGGTCAATCTAAATACAAGTACATCAACTTATATCATATGAGTGATCAGTTGTATCTCTATACAAGTGACCCAACTCATATTGATATTAACATATCATCACAATAAAACATGATGCTAATCAATTAAGGATAAATTTTTTATACATATATTCTAGGGGGATGTTATTGTAGGGGATGAGGGAAAAAAATTAATCACTGGTAATTTATACTATTGGTTGTCCAGTCATCGAAACTCAAAATACCTTAATCATATTAGCATCATATCATCCACCCCTCCCCCCCCCCACAAATTCAAAGACCGAATTGGAAAGAAATTTCACACCATCCACTACATCAATTTTTCCTTTATCTTGGCTTCCTTTGGTACCATTCACTCCATGATTCTCCTTCAAAGAAATGCACATGCAATAAAGCATGCAACGAACACACACACATGCAAGCACAAAGTACAAATAGAATGCACACAAGTGATTGTGCAGTTTGAAAAGTGTGACCAAGATCCATGGGATAAATGGAATTATCTCTTTTATTCCACCAAAAATAGGAATACATCTGAGTTACAGGGGAAATTCAACTATTGAAAGCCTAACTCTAATAACTAGAAGAATTATTACCAATGTAATCAATATTTTTTTCTTCTTTTACTCCTCCTATACGTCCTCAAGCTTCGACATATAAGCCTTTAGTGCATAGATGCACCTAGGTGTGCTTCTTATAGATCCACCTCAGACTTCAGGTCTGGCCCTGTTAGCTATTTTTAGTCATCATACATTCATCTCTCAACACATGTAGGCCAATGATGTTATGTCCAAAAGGGGCCTAAATAACTTAAGATGGGGGTGAATCAAGGTATGAATATTCTTTTATAAATTATTTCTCCCCACTTCATCTTGACATCTTTACAATAAGGGTCACTTTATTTTCTATTTAGTGGTTATATTTCTCTTTTACTTTACATCTTTATCTAATGATGATGCATAGAAATTAGACCAAGAAAGAAAGTACAAGGACACAAAAAAAATTATTTGGTTCACCTTCACTCGGCTATGTCCAAGGAGCATAAAATAGTAATGTTCTGATGTACTGAATTTACTATGGCCCACTTCCAATTCACGGTATAGGCTATATCCCTTCTATGTCGAGAATCACTGCCTTTACAAGTTTTTGGGATAGCTCACTGACTTCCCAATTTTCACTCCCTAAGTCTCTTTCTATGGCTCACAGCTAGAGGGAAGGATCACCTTCTTCCTCGTTCTTTTCTTACTACTCTTAAAGTTATTCACCCACATTTTATAGAAATGTAGGTCCCCTCATTATCAATATTAAATAAATCCTAAGTTTTAGATAGATTCTCTATTGAATTCCCACTTTCACCCACTTTATGAATATCACTTTACCATAGATTAACTGGGAAAACCTTTCTAAACTCTTTTGTGATGCTCACTTCCTTAATGAATCTCACCACATTCTTGAATCTCAAATATCCTTCCTGAAGCAACCTCCTTTTGAAATGCTCACTTAGCATTCAAATTGCACACAACTTTCACGAAGATAACTAAGCCTTCATGAATTACATTACTTTCATGATGATTACAAGTTTTTATTAGCTTTCATAGCCTTCACAAACTCCCTTTATTCGTGAACTTTTTTTCAACAACACCCTAAATGAATCACCTTCAAAAATTCAAATTATTCATATTTTTGTTAAGGATTTTTCTAATTTTCTAAGGGGGTAGAGGACTATAGGTGTTACCTCTCCTTCCATAAGTTTCCATCCACATCATCACAATTTCATGATTCTCTCTCATATCATTCTTTATATTCCCTATTTCCACAAAGCACCAGGAGAATTTCCCATTTGCGAAACTTCTCATAGTCACAGAGATTACCGTCAAACCTTAGTGCATTCGTGATGCTCCACTCACAATGACTCATAGCTTCTTGAAACCCCATTCATGAAACTCAGTAATTTCAAAATTATTTCCTTTTCCATATTTTTATATGGAATTCAAGGAAATCCATCTTTTGTGATGATATTCATCCTCCAAATTTTGGATCTCAGAAATTTGGCAACCACTAGTAAATGGCGCCACCTTGTGTATGTAATTTTATGCACTCCTTCCAGAGCATCAATTATTTTGTCTTGGATCTTTTTCAACATATCATGTAATTAATCTCTCTAAAAATACACAATATACCTTGGGAACCTTCTTTCTCAAAAAACAAAATCAACCCAAAAATAAGAAGACGATACCTTGAGGAATTTTTTTCCAACAATCTCTCCCTTTGGGCTTGTTGACAACTCTTCACATATTGATACCTAGTTAAAGATTCTTTCATATTATACCATAATTAGATTCTTATGATTTATATAGCGATCAAATATTTACTCAACAAACACTCTAAGCCCACATGATTCATGCTCAGCATGAGAAACAAGAGTATCATGAAAAGTTTATCAATGAAACACTTCATTCCAAAACCACTCAACTACTTTCATCAACAAACTTATCTATCATGATATATATCCTTTGATTAGTCATAATTAGCATCATTAGATTTAAAACTACCCTTAATTCATTGTACCCCCAATGTTTATTAAGACATTTTCACCCCCTTTATAGCCACAATTTCTCCCCCTTTGTCGATAAACCTGAAGGAAAATTTTTTGTGGTATTCAACACTGTAAAGAATATGGATTAGTAATTTAGGGAAAACACACCATACCTCAAGGGTATTGGGTCCCACGTCCATAATTTTTCAAGTTTTGGGATTCAATTGAAATCCATGATCTAATCGATGCCATTCAAATTATTCTTTGGGTAAGTCCTTTTTTAGAATGTCTGCAATCTATAGTTCTGTAGTCACATACTCTAAATTCACAAGCCCATGCTCCACCTTCTCCTTGATAAAATTATACTTTATTTCAAAGTGGTTTCTCCTTGAGTGATCGATTAGATTTTTGATAATATTTATTGTACCTGAATTATCAAAATAGATTCCTATTGGAGACTTCACTTCAACTCCCATATCATCAAGTTGTTACTTCATCCACAATAACTGCATGTACGCTCGAGTAGCCAGAAGACAATAAAATTTTTTGGATTTTAATGAAATAAAATCTTGTTTCTTTATTGTCCAATAAATACACAATATTCCAAGGAATAATGAACCACCTAACATTGATTTTCTATTATCTTTTGACCTGGTACAATCTGCATATATATAGCCCAATAACTCAAACCGAGATTCGTAATTATACAGCAAAATAAAATACACCATGCCCTTGATATAATGAATTATTATTCACAATGAAATCAAGTGGGTTTCCTTGGGATTGATTTGATATCATGCTTCGTCATCCCATGATAGTTTCATTTGGGTAGCCACTAGATTCATCATCTCCTTCGAATTATCCATACCAAATATTCTCAAAACCTACTTGGCATATTTAGATTGAGAAATTAATGTGACATTCTTTCTTTATGTTTCCATCACCATCATCCTTTTATTACTTTCATTGTTGACATAAATATTGTAATAAACACCACCATGTTGAAGACCAAGATTCTTCAAAAACCGATCTAGTCTTGAATACCATGATCTTGGTTCTTGCTTCAAACTATATAGTGCCTTCTTCATTAGAAAAATATTATTCTCTTCTTCAAGAATGAGAGAACCACATGATTGCTCAATATAAACCACTTATTTTATAACCCAATTCATAAATTCTCACTTGAAGTCCATCTGGAAAACATTTAACATTCTTTACCCTACTATGGATAGGAATAATCTAATTGTATATAGACTCACAATAGGTGATAATGTTTCATCAACATCAATACCCTCTATCTAGGAGTACCCTGTGTGCACTAATCATGTTTTGTTTTGAATAACTATGCCATATTCATTTTTCTTATTTCAAAAGACCCATTTTTTTCCAATTTAATTCTTATATGTTGGCCTCAAAACAATATCCCATTAAAACTCTAGAATTAGGCTGATATAAATCATTAACTGAATTTTTTTAGCTAATTTTAGATATTGAATTACTCTTTAGAGTGGGGAGAAAACTTGTTATAAACATTGTTAATATTTTATTACGACTTCTTGGTATCCTGAAAATAGTCATCTAATACCATATTCTTAGAACAAAATAGATAATCATGAAATACATGAATTTTGCTACTCCCCCCCCCCAATCAGTCTTCTTGATGTCAGACAACATAAACTTTCAACCTTTATATACCATTGAGTTCGTGCATGTGATTATGAGATAGAATGATCCCCATATAATATGAAACTCTTCCTATTGATAGGCCTACTATTTATACCCACAACCATTCTTCTTCTCCTGTATCATTTCTTCATATGTGACAATTAGAAATGAACCATTAATAAAACCGCTAAGCCTACTGAGTTATAACTCGATATTGGAAACAAGAGATAAAGTTAAAAACATCATCATTTCCCATTGCACTCAATTAATTCCATACATATCGAGAATCCATATACCATCAACAAGGAATTATTATATATTTCTACTTCAGATCTAGTAAATTATTTGAATCATTTTACATTCTAGAGCACATCACATTACCACATTACATATTTTGATACAATTCCACATGGATATTATATCCCATAAAACCTGAAACACAAGAATGTAAATTAATATAATTTAAACAAATAGGGAGAGGTAGTCCTATAGAATCCGCAAGGAGATTATTATGGTCGATCCTGATAGACCAACCCTTTGATATTTTCTTGTAAAGTGCTTTATTTTTTCAATGATTGTTCTAAGTACCCAGACAACTTCAACTATTCAGGCCATGTAACTAAACATTCTATAACCACATGTTGATCATTTTTCTGATAAGTAGATTTTGTAGGCTTTTACTTTTTCACAATTTGGGTTTTAAAATCATTAGTATAGTTTTCCTTCTTTGATGTTCCATGAATATGCCATTTTTCATGACTCTTTATTTGAGCAGAAATCTTTCCACTTTCCATATCCTCTTGCTTCTTCCTTCATTGGGGGTGATCTTTCTCTTTCCTTCACTCTTCACTATGTTTCATGACACGTAGATTTTTCAAGTCATTATTTATTCATTTTTCTTTTATTATCTATCCAAGTCACATCACCCTTTCTTATTAGGGTTGAGTCTTCTACTAAATTTATATTCTTCTTCATCAAAACTGGATAATCTCCTCTATTTTTCCTCTAGGTTCATTCACATTTTTTCTAAGAGATATATTGCAAGTGTAATAGAGAAGGTGGTTGATACACCTTTAATTGCATTCCTTGTGATTATCTTATGGTTGTAAACCAATTTTTCAACTTATCATGTTTTCTTCAAATATAGGATTTTTTATTATACACTTACAGAGTTGGGGATCTCCTTATAGGTTCCATTTCCTTCCCTTTATTCTTCTTACTACAATTTACTTACAAATTTCCATGATGATCACATATAAAACATCTTATATTAAAGACATACCTCATTTCATCATTTCTTGGCTGAGAGGTTGATGCAACTAGAGTTCTTCTTCTGAAATTGAGACCTTGGGATTCTTAACTCATACTCATTGTGTGTCTATGTCTTCCACAATAATATAATTTGATGACTAATTTATTCTAATAGACTTTTATTTCATAATTTTCATGAAGCTTATGCTTATTCTCGGATTTCAAAATATTTCTATCTTCCAAATATGAAATATATTCCAATGATTCAAAACAAAAACTTGAAATATGCCATTAATCCCATAGAAATTGCACATGTTTTCATTACTTCCTATAAAATATTGTTTAGGTTGGTTTCTAGTATCTACAAGATTTTTCCTATTTGTGAAGTTGTTCATGGCTATCTTCCTCTCATGTATGGGAGAGGGTTCACCATATCCAATACCAAATTTTCCAAAACTCTCTGTCCATTGGTATAAGACAATAATTTCATACTTTTCCTATGAAGTATCATATTTTCTTTCAATTTCATTATCACCTATCAAAGGAAAATCAAATATTAATCATATAGCATCCTTTAATTTGGGATTTCATTAAGAATTAGATTGCTCCACTTAATTCTTAATAAATTTTATCTATTCTCCCAATTGTTGAATCTTCTTACCCCTTGATTTAAGTTGAGAATTTAGTTTTCTCTAGAGATTATTCCATTTATTCATATCATATTCCAATTCTCAAGAGAGTATTACCATCATGATATATTTCTCCTTTATTTTAGAATTCATATAAGCAATATAATCGTTACAAAATGCATTCTCATGTTGTAGAATTTTATTCATCAAAACTAGTTCAAACAGATGTATAGCAAGATCATAATTTCTAGCTTTCAAAATATGAATTTTATCTGAGTCCAAATTCTTTCCCATTTCATAAAATTTTAGTTTTTCATTTCTTCAGCTTGGGAATCATTATTCTCTATTATATCTATGGCCACTACAACAAGCCTTTTATTTATCTTTTTGTCTTGTTGACTTAAATTTCCATCACTTTCATCCTAATATATTTATATTCAATTTCATCATCAAATGTTTTATAAAATTCCTTTGTTTTATGGAAAACTTACAATTTTTTACCTCCTAGAGTTTCTTCATCATTAGTAGTTTCAACATCACTTGCAATATTATGTTCTTCACTCATTCATACAACATCATTGAGTGGGTATATATTTTCACTATCTAGTTCATCCAAACCTTTATTAAGTACATTATTGGTTTCCTTAAACTGAATCACACTTTTTCCATAGACACTTCCACACTGAGTATTACCCCCTGACTTCTTCTTCTTCTTTGTAGTTCTTCCCTTTTCTATGAAACACCAAGATAAGATAAAATAGAAACTTCAATTCCAATAGTATATTAAACTTTGTTATAGAAAACAAATTTAAAAAAAGTAACATATGCTCTGATGCCAATTGTTGGGTCTAAAATGGGCCTAGATACCCTGAGAGGGGGGTGAATCGGGGTATGAATATTCATTTATAAATTCTTCATGCCCCACTGGATATTGAACTCTTTATTATAAGGGTCACTTTATTTTCTCCTTATTTTTTATATTTATCTTTCACTTTCCAACTTTATCTGATGATGATGCATAGAAAGTAAACTCATCTAATAAGTACAATGACACAATTTTTTACTTGGTTCACCCTCACTCAAATACATCCAATGAGCATACAATGATAATGTTTTGATGTACCGAATTTACTATGGATCACTTCCAATTCAAGTTCTGGGTTGGATCACTTATATGTGTAGGTTCACTACCTTTACAAGGTTTTTCGAATATATCACTACCTTCCCAACGAACACTCCTTGATTCTCTTTATATGGATCACTACTGGTGGAAAGGATCGACTTATTCCTCTTCCTTTTCTCATTTTTCTGGAAGGGATTCACCCACAATTTATGGACATTTAGGTACCTTCATTATCAATAATGAATGCATCCATAATTATAGATAGATAATCTATTGAAGTTCCGCTTTAACCCACTGGATGAATATAACTTTACCACATATTCATTGGGAAATACCTTATAAACACTTTCATGATTCTCAATTACTTCATGAAACTCACCTCTTTCATGAAAATCAAATAGCCTTCATGAATCAACCTCCTTTTTTGAAGCTCACTTAGCCTTTGTGATGAACACAACTTTTTCAAATCTCACTTAGCCTTTGTGAACTCCATTAATTTTATAATGCTTAAAATTTTTGGTTGGATTTCATAGTCTTAGTGAGATTCATTTCTTCTCAAACATTTTCACAAGAACACCCTTCAAGAATCACCTTCACAAATTCAGAGCCTATATATTTTCTTTAAGGATTCAGCTACTTTTATGAGGGGAGGTATAGGCCTCTTTATAGGAGTTTCCTTCCATTTTGGAAGCTTCCATCCATGTCATCTCCATTTCATGATTCTCTCCCATCTCGTTCACAATGATCCCTTTTTCATGAAGCACCATGGGAATTTTCCATTCAAAAATCTTCTCATAGTCGTAGAGATTACCATCAAACCTTAGCATATTCATGATAGTCCACTCACGATGATATATACCTTCATAAAACCCCCTTCACAAAACCCAGTCTTTACTAAATTCATGCCTCTTCCATATTTTTATAAGGCCATCAAGGAAATCCATCTTTTTCGATGATATCCATCCTCTGAATTTTACCAAAAAAATTAGAAAACACTGGGAAACAGCGTCACCTTGTGTATGAAATTTTCTATACTATTTCTAGGTCATCCATTCATTTTTCTTGGATATTTTTAAACATACCATTTAAAAAATCTCTCTACAAATCCACAACATACCATAGGAACACTCTTTGTCAACAAAAACAATCAACCCAAAATGACTATGATGATACCTTGAGGGATATTTTCTTAACAAATTACCTTCTTATATAAGGCCCCAACTGGTCATCCAGTCACCACCAACATCCAACAGATATTGGTATCCATTTGTTTCATTGTGAAACCACTGATTTGTTATCTAAATGGATTCATTGACCATTAACTCTCAGTGAATAGTGTATTCAATTTTTTACTCCACATAGAAGACTTTGAAAAACATTTCCTTTATCAAGTAAGTATTCCAAAATCCCATCATTTATGAATTCATATAATTCATGAAATCACACACTTTCTTTATCTGTCCTCCATACTTACATTCGGTTACTGGTAACTTCCCTTATCATTTTCCTAACTACATTCTACAGATCCATGATCAACTTCGCAAGTACATGCTTTAGGAGATATTCTTCCTCATAATTCCTGAACTCAACTTCCACTATGCTCCATCCACTAAAATCATCCATATTTATATAGTTACTAAACTTATGATGATCACACATAGTCCAGTGTATATCTTTTTATCTGTAATTTTGAGTCTCCCATTGAACTTCCATTCAACTAACACTACTTCATCTGATGAACTAGCTCATCAACCTCCTAAAATTCTTGTGAATTTCATTCCACTACCTAAACATGAACTTTTATGGTGTTTTTGAATTTCCACTATCTAGATATTAAAATAGTTACTTCTGGTGAACCTAACATTAATAGATTTTACACTTGACCCAAAAACCAATTTTCACAATAAACTTAACAATCTCTCACTTTAGAATTTTTTTCACAGGTTCAGTCCAACAATATCCAACTCAAATACCATTCTCTTTCTCAAATAAAAATCCATAGTCCATATTCCATTCACTCTCCTTTTAAATCATCCACATGGTTCTCCACACCATGCCCCTTCTGATCATCCCATCTCCCAATAAAAGAAAACATTCATTCCTTTAGAACCATGATATTTCATTCCACTACATTATCCAAACACATCTGAATTCCTATATAGAATTAATCCAAAGGAAGTAAGAATACAAATTTTCAGCCTCCAAATTTGTTGATATTTTTTCCAATAAGTTGCATCATGCACTGGGTCCATGGTCCTACTCTTCTGGATGTCTACTTCTGGCTCCCAGACTGTGTACCTACAACTTGGGAGCTTTAGGTAAACCAAACTCTAGAAACACCATGGTAACTAACCATCAACTGATACTTCCAAAAATTCTTATGTCATTAGTGTAATGAACACACACTAAAACTTTATCTCAGTGAAATTAAGGCCTTTATGGTCCTTTTCTCTCACCACTTCACTTGTTCCTAGTCTTTTAAGGATCTATCCTCTATTACATAGGTCCGCATGATGCTCTGATGATCTTTCTATGATCATTTACATAGAGTTAAAAACACTTGAAATGAAATTCGTGATAGGATTCGGGGTTTCCCTTTCTTCATCTTTAGCATGGAACAAGTTAATATCTTTCATAGAATTGTATATGAGGAAGTATTTTTCCTACTTATAAACATTTGAAGAATCCTCTATAATTTTACACTTCATAATTTATACTATTTATCTTCACTCTCATCCCTTGGACCAACTTATAGTCCATATTCATCATGGTTCTTATTCTTTGGTCACAGTAACTTTGAAGTACAATGCATTTTAGCAATAGAAACCATCAAAAACTAAAACTTCCACTGAATCCACTAGATATTTCACTCTATTTCATTGAGTTCTCATAATACATCATGTGACTAAGAATTGTCATCCTTCCTCCTCTCTCACTCTAGTGAACTTGTGACAACTATTCCATTAATTACATATTTTTTTCATCTGATCCTTAACATTCCATCATTCCTTCTGATCATCACCTTCTAAAACTTTGCAACATGTCCACATATACCAAAACCATGGATCACCCCAATGTGAATTCCACTATGCTCTTATAAATTTCTTCTACTCTTCACCTGATCATATTCCATGAAAATGGGATCTTTTCTACACCTCACCTTATTCTGATATGGGATCAAGAATACACTCTGAAAATTTTCAGTCACCTCCTCTAGTTGCAAGTTGTGGAACCACTAGAAATTGAAATTTTTAAAAACTAACCATTTAGTCTTCCACTGATTGTCCATGGCCTGACTGACTTCGCCTCTAACATCTCTATTGGGGAATATTCATCATAACTGATGAAAACCTCTATAAAAATCCTAATGCTTGATTTCATAAGCTTCAAGTTCATTATGTTAATAGTTGAATTATCTATCCAAAAAAACTAAAAACCATCTAAGAGTAGTGTCACTAGAATTCTACAAGATCTACAGATTCTACCATTAGATTATCAAACAATCCTTTCAAGTTTTAGTGATTTTATACTAATATACAGAATTCCACCTAATGAACTAAACATGCTTTATGCCTCTTTCAACCAAGAATACTTTTATCCAAACAACCAGATGGTATTGTCGCCATCTTCTAGTGACATTGTTCTGCTAACCTGATAAACCACCTTCTCATGAGGAACCTTGTATTCTTCCAACCTAGAGCCCTTGAAAAACTGCTCCACCAGATCTCTTTACAACCACATTTGATATCACTTGTTGGGGATGATGGTGCAACAAACCGATCACCATTAGTTCATACTACTAGTTCACTAGCGCGGTGGAACTCCAAACACTAGAAGTATAATAGATTCTGATCTTCCACCCCTAATGACTTTGAAGATACAGACTGGGAATCCTTTTCACCCTATCCATATCATTTATTCATCCTTTATCTTGGCTTCCTCCGGTACATGCCACTCAACAATTATCCTTTTTACAAATGCACATGTGATCAATCATATGAAAAACACACACACATTCAAGTATAAAGTAAAAATACAATTCATATAATGGATTATGTTGTTCATAATGTGTTTTCAACATCAATGGGAGAAATGAAAACATATTTTACATTCCAAATAAAACAAGAATAAATCTATGTTAAAAGGGAATGTCAAATACCATCAAACCTACCAAGATCACCATAAGAAGTCTCGCTAGCTCTACAAGAAAGTGAATCATATAGTTCTCCTCTTATGGTCCCCAACCTTTGGTATTTCATCCTATAGAAATTGGATATTCCTAGGTGAACTCTTTCCAAATCCAGCTCAACCATCATGTCTTTCCTTGTTATCTTATGTTAGTCATCATCCATTCTTATCTTAGAACATGTGAACTAATGGAATTATTATAGAGGTCTCATTCAGTAATTCAGTAAACACCAACATACAATAGATGTGGGTGTCCCTTCATTGCACTGTGAAACCTCTAATTTATAATATAAATGGATTCATTTTTCACTGAATGTTGGTGAACAATTCATTCCATCTTTCACTCCACACTGAATATTTTGATGAATATTTCATTTTTCAAGGAAAGCTTCCACGTCTTACCATCAGTGACTTCATGAAAGTAATGAACTACCGTCCCTGCTTCACCACTCCTTCAGGATTTTGTTCATCTACTAGTAGTTACCCCTACTACATGGATCATTTAATCCTTTGGATTCATTAATGACTCCCCAAGTACAAGATTCAATATATTTTCATTCCTAGAATTCTCATACTCATCCTCTAATGTGCTTTATCAGTTGAACTAATTAATCTAGTTATTTCCACTGAACTTATGATGATCATATACTATCTAGGGTATATCTGTTGATCTAACATTTTGAGGTTCTCATTGAACTTCCATTCAATTGATGCTACTGTATCTAGTGAATTGACACGCTCACCTCCAAAATTTTTGGTGAAATCCCTTCAGCTTATTATATGTATAATTTCATAGTGTTAGTAAATTTACTCTATATAGATCCTCTAAGTGTTAATTTTGGTTAACTGGATATTTGAAACTTTGTAAATTGACCCAAAAAAATTTTCCCAACAAACCTAAAAATCTACCACTTTAAAATTGTTTTTGTATGTTGATTCCAATAGTTATCATATAATATATCATGATCTATACAAAAAACATAAATGAATGATAAATTATTATCATTAATATATATTATATGATACATCATGTCATAAATCCAATAATAATTGACTAACATTATTCTACAGACACTAATAGTGGTAAGATGAGTGTGTCTCCCCTAGCCTACCTCTAAGAGGTCGCAAACTGGTGACTAGTAATAAGAAGTCATATCACACGCATGGGAGGTCTTAGACTAATGAACCTTCACATAGAAAAATATATTTAAAATTGTATATAAAAATTAATATCCCCACATAATAGCTAAACATAATAAAAAAATCATGTGACACATGATAAACATCTATAATAGTTTAAAATATGAAATACCAGAAAGTAGGGGAAATCTCAAAGTTCCAACATCCTAAAAATAAATTCAGTACTCAAATAAATAAAAAGAGGAACTTCTTGTCACACCATTTTCCAACACAAACACTAATAATAATCATCACTATCAAGAACCACTAAGATATGAATCCACATAATCTACTTCCACCAAATTCACCTTTATACTACACATTATTTACACAGACACAACATGTGTGGGCCTGAAGGTTTATGTTAGGTTGAATAATAAAATACCCTATAATACACCCCAAAAATAAAGGGGTGAAATAAGAAATCAATTAAAAGAATATTAATAGAGGTGAAATAAAATAGATAATTAAATATCAGATAGGATTTAAAGATAAGGAACCCATGAATTAAGGGATGTACTAGTCATCACAGCTCTACTCTACAAAGGTCATGAATTTAGGGAAAACAAGGAGATACAATATGTATTCAGAATTGAAACACCCAAAATATCAAACTTTCATAGTTTCCACATCATCCATACGAAATTAGAATGGGTGGGGCCAACACCTCACCAGGATGGGTATATTAGTCAATTGGATCTAACCCCAATGGATGACCCACACCTTGTTGAGGGAAGCATGTATCAGTGAGGAGGTTCCTTGGGACACCCACCAAGTCAATGTTATGTATTTAATTTGTATTTTTTTACTTTATTTTAACTTTTCTTGGATTATTAAGGAGTTAGAGGCTGAAAATGTAAAATTTGGAGAAAACAGCCTTGGGATCATAGTTAGCACATGGTTAGTGCTAAAAATGAAGATAACCATGTGAAAGGGAGTGGAGGGGGACCGATGATATTTTTTCATAGTATCTACATGATTTTTTTCATCCATATAGGACATTTCAAGAAACCATATAACTTAAATATGAGAAGGGGTGACCCAAACAGTTTGAAAACGGTGTGGTCTACCCATTTTCTTAAAAAAGGTAAATTACATTTATAAACCCCTTACTTTTTAACCCTGAACCCATCTAATTTACTCCCCTCATTCAAACCAATCACCCCAACCCTGAATCCATTTTTAATCCTTGTTTCTTAGTGGTTCTTTATGGATTCTTGGGTAAAGATCTTGAGTTAAAGCCATGTTTTATTGTGTTTTCTCCCCTTATCTCCCTTTAATAAAATGTTATTAACATTTAATTCAATCCCACTAACCCTAATGATAGTGGAGGTAAAAACCTAAGTTTTGGGTTTGGGTTTTAATGTTATTTTTTAGGTTTTAGGTTGGTGACGATCTTTATTCTTCCCTCATAGTGATCTTTCACAAAGGAGACAACATTTAAACACTTTCTTGGTAGGAAACTGTACATATTCAGACATTTCCTTTGGATTATATTCACTCTTTAGTTTTCTTTTGATTTTATCAATCAATTATAATTTGGTGTATTTTTTTAGGGATATTATAAATGTGTTTATTTTTTTCCTTGGACTTTCTTGGAAAATTATGATTTTGTTTTGTTTTCCCTTTGTAAATTAGTTTTATGTTAACACAGTGGTTCATAAAATATTTCAAAGAAAAAAATTTCTTCCAAATTATGTTTAAAATATATTTTGAAACGTGATTTTTTTATAATCCTTATTACTTGATTATAGGTATTACTGTATTTGATGGATGTGGTTGTGAGTGAACATGGGATACATTGGGTGTGTGGTTTTAGGATGGGAGATATTGGAACCAAGGATCTCCTTTGATTGTAACATAGTTTGGTTTGTGTTTATTTTCAACCCAAAATGGGTTGATCAAGGAGTTTGCAAGACAGGTGATCTTATAGTACAGGCTCACAATAATGTTAAATATGGTGTTGTTTCCCAGTGTTTTACAAATTTTTGGGCCTAAAAATTAGGACTTTGTTTTTGGAAAATGGATTTTTTTCCATTAAAAATAGTTTATGGAACACAATTATCATTCATGGGATGTAATGGTAGTACATGAAATGGAGAAGGAAATTTTAAAAGAATGGTTTTCTGTATAGCAGCACTATACGGACCGCAAAGCGCAGTATGTAGACCGCATAGGGAAAATGGTTCACAAGAATCCTTGAAATTTCTAAGAGGAAAGAATTTCATGGGAGGAAAATCACTTTCAGCTGAGAGGCAGTCATTATTTTTCAAAAGTCATTGGCTACCATGGGGAAGGAAATTCACTACGTAGACTATGAAGGGAAAAATGGTTCACGGGTGGAGTACAGTTCTCATTTAGGACTGTAATGCATCAAAACATTGTGGAACTCAGATTAGTGGGATTTTTTTATCTATTATCCTATATAAGGATCATTGATCCCATCATTACAAATATTCATTTTGATTAGAAAACATCTTTTCTATGGAAGGAATTCAGTGAAGTCTAAAGTGGTTCGTGGGAAGACAACACTGCAAAGGAAGAGTTTTGTAAGGGGAAATTCTTGAAAGGAGAAGAGGTTTGTGAGGAGGATTACATAAAAGGATAATTCTTCCATGGTGAAATTCTATATAAGGGGTTTTTCAGGGCATTGTGTCCCTAAAAGGAAAATGATTTGTGAAGGAGAGGCGGTCCAAAGAAGAGTAACTCGTCTACAAAGCAGGGATGGTTCGAATGAGACGAGGAGTTCCATGAAGCACTCAGGCCATGTGGTGTATCATAGTTCATGGAGGAAGTAGGGTAGTTCACAGATGAATAGCTTGTAAAAATAATTACAACAAACATGCAATGCACAGAAATGTGAATTTCATCTTTCGGTGAAAATTGGACTTTAATAAAGCATCTATCTATAGTTGAGGATGTGTGATTCCTTGAAAATGAAGGGAACTACAAGTCCATAAAACATGTGTAGATCCCTCCCAAGGTAGTGAGCTAGGGGGATTCAATGGAAGTGTTCTAAGGGATGAAATGAGTTATCCCTAAAATCTTGTAATGGCAGGGTTTTTGGCACAAAGTGACTATGTTCGACTTTCTGTGTTCCATAAGAAGTCAATATAAGTGGATTTAGGTATGACCAACACATTATTGGCATATTCTCCTTCTATTATCTCTTAGTGGTGAACTAAGAAAAATTTTTATGTTGTCTCTTTTCATGTGATTGTTTTTTTACTTTTCATTCTCATAAAACTAGTTTAACAAGTTTCTACCAACATGAGAACAAGATCCATCACTTCAAAAAGAAAAAGTTGACACCTTGATTCAACCCTCCCCTCTCAGGGTGTTTTGAGGTCCTATAAGTGGTATCATAGGCTACAGGTTACTAGTATTAAAACTGTCCTTTGATGTCATAGGGAATTTAGTAAATGTCAGGGAATTCCCCCTATTTTGTAGAAGAAAATTCCATATTGGGAAGAATAGGATGATATCAAATATAATATCTTTTTAAATGGAAGTAATCTTTTCTACTAAAAAAGGGATTCCGGTCACTGATGCGAGAGGGATTTATATGAATGAAATAGATAGAAAAATGTTTGATGCAAATGTCAAAGAAAATAATTCCCTCACTAGAGATCTTTCTCATAAAATATATATGAAGGTGATGAGTTTCACATCATCCAATTCTATGTGGGAAAAACTAGAATATATATATAATGGTGAGTTGAATAAAATTGAGGTTCTATGTGTGTATGGTCTACGTCATAGTCTCCTAAGTTTGAGTCAACTATGTGACTGAGGACTGATGGTGATTTATAATCAAAATGGGGGAACTATAAAAGGAAAGATAGGGAATGATCTTATGAAAGGATATAGAATAGATGGAAAATTATTTAAGGTTAATAGTAAAGAGAACATTTTCTACATGACAATTGAAAAAGAAAATAACTTGTGGCACCATAGGTTGGGTCACATTAATCAACGGGACATTGAAAATATATATAAGTTGAAGATATTCTTGGATATCCCCAATCTAAAGTGTTAATAGGAAAATACTTGTGATTCTTTCATATGAGGGAAGTTAGTCTATAGTTTATATTAGCCAAAGAAGAAAATGGAATCAAAACTTCTTGATCTCGTCCATATAGATGTATGTGGTCCGATAAATGTTACTAGAAAATATGGAGAAAGGTAATTCATTATTTTCAATGATGATTATAGTAGAATGGAATGTGTTATGTTTATACATATGAAATAAAAAGTTATTTATTGCATGAAAATGTATCTCTGAATAGTTGGAATGATATTGTACGAACAATCAATGTTCTATTGTCTAAAAATAGAGTGGAATACATACCATTGAGTTTGAAATTTACTAGAAGAAACATGGAATACAACATGAGGTGGTTGCAGTGAGAACCCCATAGAAAAATTGAGTTGTTGAGCACAGTAATTGATAGGTGAACAATATGTCCAGAAATATGTTGATTGAGAGTTATATCTCTCGCCATTATGAGAAATAGGTTGTTCAAGATACAGTGTATACTCAAAATCAAACATGAAATTATATGGGAGAAACCAAGACACCATATGAGTTGTGGCATGGAAGGAATCCCTATTTTAAGTATTTTCATGTTTTTGGAAGTAAATTTTTCATTAAAAACAAAGAATCAATTTAAGGTAAGTATGGTGATACTTCAAACGAATGAATACTCCTCGGATATTCAATGAATAGTAAATCCAAAAAATGTTTCAATAATCATATTGGAAGAATTGTGGAATGAAGTGATGTTAATATCATTTAAGATAAAACCACAAATACCTTAATGGGATCTTATAATAATTTGATGTAAGATGTAGAAGATAGTGGAAGTAGACCATATTCAAATGAAGAAGTAGATAAAGGATTGAAAAACATTTAGAGGTTATAACACGATATTTATTTAGAAGAAGAATCAAAAGAGGAAACCATGGCTGAAGAAAATTCTTCTGAACCTCACAAGAGAAATCAAATAGAAAAAATAGATAAATCCAACATCATTGGGGATTAGACATCACCCACACAGATAAGGAGAATGAGTAATAATGAACAATATGCCTTCCTATCAGTTGTGTAACCATCCTCATTTGAAGAATCTACAAAGGATGAATCATGGGTTGAATCCTTGAATGAAGAGTTAGACCAGATTGACAATAACTAAACATGGGATCTAGTTAAGAGACCCAAAAATCACAATTTGATTGGTATGAAGTGTATTTTTAAAAATAAATACAATGATCATGGAAATGGTATCATAAATAAGGTGTGATTGGTGTGTAAAGGATATTCACATATTTATGGTGTTGATGTTGAAGAAACATTTTCTCTGGTTTCTATACTGGAGTCAAATAAACTTTTTCTTGCCATGTAAATTCAAATAGGATATAAATTGTATCAAATGGATGTCAAAATAGCTTTCTTAAATGGTTTTCTTAAATAATAAGACTATATAGATCAACCAGTGGGTTTTCTACTTAGTAATGATGAAATAAAGGTTTGTAGATTAAAGAAGACACTCTATGGGTTGAAGCAGGCACCACGAGCATGGTATTCTTGATTGGATTCTTATATAAATAATCTCAAATTTAAAATAGGAGCATTCGATCACAATATCTATGTGAATAATTCTCAAAAATATCAGTTTATGGTGCTGGTGTACATAGATGATAGTATATTTAGTGAAAGTAGGAAAGGATTGGTGGATTAATTTTCCAATCACATGAAATTAGAATTTGAAATGTCTATGATTGGTTAACTTAAATACTTCTTGGTTATGCAAATTATTCATAGTAAAGACTATACTTTTATTTATCAGAACAATTATGTAAGAGAGTTGTTGAATAAATTCAATATGCATGACTCCAAACCAATGTTGACTCTAATATTAGTTGGAACTAAACTTGGAAAACATGAGGATGGGACTTCTATAGATCCCTCCATGCATAGGAGAATCATCAGAAGATTATTTTACTTAACTAAAACATGTACAGATATTGTCTTTTCAATATTATTAGCAGCCCACTTTCAAAGTAATCCGAAGGAATAACATATGGAAGTATTTAAACAAATCATGAGGTACATTTAAGGTAATCACAATTATGGCTTATACTTTTCTACAGGAAGAGATAATGAACTATTGGAATTTTCCAATGCTGAGTGGGTTGGATATGTGGTAGATAGAAAGTCCAAAAGTGGTGTAGAATTATTTATTGGCAAGAAATTTGTGTTTTGGTTGAGTAAGAAATAGTAAATCACTTCTCTTAGTACTACTGAAGTTGAGTATATATCATTTACAAAGGATTGCACTCAGATACTTTGGATGAAGCAACAACTAACAGATATGGGATCAACCATGTCATAGAATCTCAATCCAAACTAACATATACCTACTCAACTGAGGGTATTTACCTATCTCATATAAATCCTAGGTATCTCTACCCGCAATGTACCTTTAAATTCATTGTCATCTGTCTCAAACATAGCCACCCGCTGACCCCAAATCTTTATAGGAATTGTGCTTACCAGTGTACACTATCTTGATCACTTGATTCAAAAATGGTGCATACTCCTACACCAATCAATCATGTATCTCGACTCATGCTCCAATGAGTCACATCGCATCCAAACTAGGCTCACATTCCTCAACCACTGACCATGCTCATGCATAAGAAAGTATTTAATAATTAGGATAACCCTTAACCTCCTCTTCAAAATGAAGCACTC
The DNA here is from genome assembly GCA_963277665.1 of Viscum album. NCBI lineage: Eukaryota > Viridiplantae > Streptophyta > Magnoliopsida > Santalales > Viscaceae > Viscum > Viscum album. Next base: position 281,636,381 of record OY728152.1, read on the forward strand.
CAATTGTAACAAGGTCCATATACGACCACCCCCTAAATAGAATTGTTTTGAAATTTAAAGAGTCAATACCCCTTGCACCAAGATACTAGAAGAATACCTAAAACTCAATAGGGATAGGAACTCAGTCATTCTTACACAAAACCCCACTTTGATACTGAGTACTGGAAACCCCAAGTTATTTTACATTCAAATTCATCCAAGACATCACTTCACATATTCTATACACCCAACACATATCATGGGAAATAATCCAAGATCTAAGAAAACCACTTCAATTTTTTCTAAATGAAGGGTGATCACTCTTTCACCATCTAATTACTTCTGTACTTAGTTATCTCTACTCTACTATAACCATTTAAAAAACCAACTCTCGTCTTGAGAGTTTAGTTTCATGGATCCTAGGATCAAACGGATAACTAGGTGATAACCAATTCTCTTAGAATGTCTCCTCCCCTAACTAGAGGCATCCTAAATTACATTAAAAAACAATCCAAATACACTACATGTGTCTTGGACAAGTGTATGATCATCCATCATCCGGATTGTTGTTTCCAAAACTCAAATCACTTACCCACATTGCACTATGTACTAAAACACATTCACACCTAATAGGATTTGGTATCATAAGGATCCTTCCCTTTGAACCTAGCCATGATTCAAGTAACTATCACCATAGTTCTCAGCCACAACTACATGAAACATGGAAGTAATAAACATGCACCAACTTCACAAACTAAGTTATCTAACCCTGGCTCATGCAACTAATGCTTCTCATAGGATCGTCTCACCCCCTTTCACAAGTTATCCTTGAAGGTCATAAGGAATTGAATCACTAAACTAGGGTCAAAAATGAAATTTCATTAGTCCCTATCTCAAAATCACATGGAATCTAGCATTCCAAACACACAACTCAATGTTCTTATAAAATACGCTCTCCATCTTTCCCCTCTTACCCTTACCAAGGTCAATAAAAATGCATAAGACCTCTAAGTCACCAAAATAAACCAAAATTTCCATCACTATTAGGTATTTTCATTATTATTTAGGGAATAAAGTTCACAATTTAACAATATTATAACACACTGATATTTTAAAAGAACTTTTTTTTAAATCCCATACAATACGAAACACTGGTCTTTAACGAACCATTAAATATTATTATTTTATGACAATTATAAATTATACATTGAATTGGAAGGTATTAATAAAATTAACCAAGTTATGAAATATATATATAAAGATATAAATTGATAAAAGTTTATTGAAAATTTATTAGGTAATAAGCACTCAATTTTTATTAAAGTCATTTTTTCTTCAAAATACATTTTCTTCAAAAATGTTTTTTTGTGAGATAATATAATAACAAATTAATGAAAATTTTAAAAAAAAATATTTTATAAAAATAATATAGTTTTTTAAATCCGCATGTCAAAATTATCTTAGAATGATTTTTTTAGAAGTTTTTGAAAATTTTGATTTTTCAATATTAAAAAATACTAATTTTTCTTCAAAACAGGTTTTCTTAAAGAATTTATGAAGTACCATTATGTTTTATGTTTTAAAAGTAAAATTAGTTAAATTATTTCATAAATAATCCAATTAAGTTTGTTGGAATCAGTTTTATGGTTTAATTTGATACAAAAAAATTTTTATACATAAAAGACATTTTTCTAAAAAATTGTTTGTCTTCGCGCTTTACAGATTTAATTTTAAATTAAATGAAACAATTTATATGAATTTAATTTTATAAGTATATATTAAATATTTTTAATCAATATAATTAATATTTTTTAATAATTTCAACTTAATTTTTTCTCAATATGAAGAGTAACCATATAAAATTATTATTACCATAGTAAAGATGAAATTGGGTAATTGGGGTTAAAGATAATGTGATAAGTATGAAAATTCATTAAAATACTTGTATTTATTTCATTGGATGATTCTATATCATATAAAATCATAAGAACTTTAAAATTATGATCTTTTGTTTCCAATTGGTATTGATTTTGACCTTTATATTATTAAAGTAAAATATAAAGTTAAGAATATCACTTTCTTAATTTTAATATCTATAATATTTTGTGACAGGGATAAAAACAACTCATGTAATTTTATAAGTGTTTATTATAAATATTAATTAAATTTTTATGATGGTAATTTAGTTTTTAATTTTTTATGATGAAATAATTACCTTAAATTCTTAGGCAATGCCAGCACGGTGCTTGTGAAAGCTTTAGAAAAATCAAGTCAATGATTTTAAAAACTATAGAAGTAATATTTTTAGGTTAGTTAAAGTGTACCACAAATTTTGAAGATAATTATAACATATTATATATTTTTTAAATATTTATTTTCAAATTACTTTTCTATACTGGTTTTTTCAAATTCAAATTATGGTAATAGTTCTTAAAATGACATTAATAGTATTTTATGTTAATTATATTTTATTAAAAAATTTAAAAATCAGAAGAAAAAAAATCAAGCAGACAAATAGGATTATGAAATTTCTAAAATTTCATCCCTGGATCATTTATGAGCCAATTTTTACCTTATAAGTTAAATTAAAACCCTTTAATATAAAAAATTTATTATCATGGTTAAGATTAAAATTTGTTAACCAAGGGGTTAAACCAAATGATAAAATTTAAAATGATTTATAAACAAATAAAAAAATTATTGGATGATTATATTAAGACCATATATTCCTTATCTTATAATCCATGTCATTTTTTAAGAATTTTCCATGAGTTAGGCACATATTATGTTAAAATGTTTTATATATTTTTAAAAATGACAATAATGATATTTTATAATAAAAAAATTTCTATTAAATGAATTAAAATTCATAAAAATCCAATATTAGGAAACTTTAATGGTATATGGTTTAAAATATCAACCATGATCCATTTATAGGTCGCTGATATTTTTATGATAACTTTCTTGACCAGTAAAGACTAAAAAACATGGATAACACAATATTTATAAAAAGGGTTAATAGAGGGTTAAAAATAAGATATAAGGGTTAAAATATAAAAAAATATATAAATTATATTTTATGAGTTTATTTACACTCATAATCATCTTATATTATAATTATATCAATTTTAGAATTTCAGTAAAGTTTTGGGCACTTGAATGTGAATTTGGATGATGGGCCCGTAAGGGGCGACGCCTCGGGAGCTTCTACGAATTAGGGTTTCCTACTCCATCTTCCCCTTCCCTCCATTCCCATCCTCTTCTTGCACGAGATTGAGGGTTCTCCTATGCGGTGATGGCGTGAGGGTGTAGATCTCCCCATGGTTTCGCGGATCGGGAGCTCTGTGTCAACCTCCGACGATGAAATGTTTAGCAGGTCTTCACTCCCGCTCCCGCAACGACTTCACCTCCCTTTCTTCTGTGCTTCCCCCTAGGATCTTCGTCTTCCTCCTGAGTCACTACGAGGTCACAGAGAGAAACCTCAGGAATGCTCAGGGCACGTGGAGGTTTCCTGTATGATTTCTTGTTCTTGTTTTTTGTGACTTGTTTTTCCGGGGTGAGACTGGGAAGGGCGTCGTCCTCTTTCCAGGTTAATACACGGAAATAGGAAGTGGCCTCAGGAAGGCTTGGACTTGGAGACGTTCCCCTACCAGTACTCTCGGTCGATCTGCAGTTTTGGTGAGCTGCCGATGAATATATCCCCATCAGTCATCCCCCATCGTGCATCTAGTATGGATTTGTATTTTTTGTTCGGTGTGGCTTACTCTGGTTGACTACATTCTATTTCACTGGCTAGCCATGGATTTCATAGATCCCGACAATGAGGATGGGGGTGTAATGGGGTTACGGCTCGATATGGTGTCGAGGTGATTTGCAGGACTCTCCCAGTGCGACGGTGGTGGTTCCTGGCGAAGGTTGGTGTGGTGGTGTTGGCCCCTGGTGATGGTCTATTTGTGACGGCGTGGGTGCGTGGTGTGTTTTGGGCGGGTCGGTCCTGAACTGGGTTCCCTGACCGTCCCATCGATGCATGCTACATTTTGGTGTTGTGTTATGGTTTTTGGGTGGATCTTGTCGTGGACTGGGTGTCTTTCCAGGCTTGCCTGTTTGTGTGTGGTGTTTGATGGTTCTCACTTTTCCTTAAAGTGATTTTTATAAAATGAAAAAAAAATGTTATATGGATGATATCAATTTGGAGTCATTTTTTCATGAAAAATAATTTATATTAATTTAATACTTCATCTAAATTTATTGCCTTATACCTCTCTACTCAATGCGAGATACATTGTACACTACCAAGTTTTTAAATGGGGAATCATAACCTGATTGCAGAATACTTTTCTACAAACTGTAAGGATAACCATGACACACTGACTTTCATATGGGGAGTCACAGTCCAAATAAGACACTGAATTTACACTACATGATTCACAACCCAAATGGTCCAAACTTTAGAATTCAGGAGTCACAACCCGAAGAAAAGAAGAAGAAATGATTTTTTTGTAAAAGAAGAAATAAAAAAGAGTGTGCATGAAAATAATAAGAAATAGTGTTAAAAACTTAATAAACTTAGACCAAGTAAAATATAAACAATGAAACAATAGATACAAGTTATAGAGTAATGTCTATGTCTCTTCAAGTTAGTAGTTGTCATATAATTTTTCATTCATCTTAAGAGATCATCCAGTGGGTAACAAGTTGATCACACAGGACATCAATGTTCAGTATCGATCTTCAGTTCTAAAAACATTTGTGTACTCATGGTATTTCTTAGTGTCATACTTTTAATTGTGGCTTTAGGGCATTAAATATAATCTTTAAATACTAATAACCCAATCTCTAGTTGGTTAAATCAATTCAAATTCAAAATAGATAATTATCTAGGAGAGAGAAAAATATCATCTAGAATAATCGTAACAATAATCCTTTGAATTAAAAAATTAAAGATCGATTCAAACCATTTTAAATTATTAGTTAAATGATTAAAATAGTTTCCATAATAAAGGGTCAAATAAATCCCATAAAAATATTAAAATAATTTGACTGTTTAAATTCAAATTTAAAAATAATTTCTAATTAAAATAATCTCATAATTTAAAAATTAATTATAATTATTTAAATACCATAAAATATATTTGAATAAATTCCATGTCATTAAATATTAATTGAGAAAATAATAATTCAAATAAATTAACTCAAATAACTGAAACAAAAATATTCCATAAATTTCTTGTCAGAGATACTTAAGAATAATGAATAAATTTAATAAAATATTAAAACTAATTGAAATATTATAACAACAGTACACATGGATTTTATATAATATATATGAATTTTAGAAATAAATAAAATGAACACTTAAAAAACATGCAGCTAATCAATGTATCAAAAATGATGAAAAATAGAGGATGCATAAAATCCCATATTGAAGAAAAAAATAAGTAAACTAAAAAATTTACTATTCGTGCTGAAAGGTCATGTGGTCAGTCTACGTTTTCTTTTGGTCTCCATACTGAATGTGTGAATATTATAACGTGTGTTCACTATACTAATCATATGAAAATGTTATGATCACTTAAAAAATAACCTGAAATAGGTATACTAACATGCAATAAGTATGAAATAACACATGCGATAACTATAAGGGTTCATGCAGCCACTATACTAGCCGAGAATTCACGATCGGTATACTAACCATGGAATAAAAAATATAGGGTGTAGTAGTTATAGTTATAGTGTGTGGTAGATTTAAATAGAATTTCCTTTCTTATTTTCATACTGTATTATTATCTTTATATAGTTGGATGCATGGATTTGTTAACTAAGGAAACCTGATTCCAGTGCATTGCAAGAGATGATGAATCAAGCTAGTGTATTTCATACTACCTGAAAAGGTTAAAAAATAAATACATTTTATGTGTTTCATCCACACTACTCTCAAAATGGTGATCTTTAAAAAACACTTCAGAATGACTATGACTTTCTGCAAGTGAATACAACATAACCATCATGAAATAGAAAATAAAGAAGGAAGGTGATTCTATGGTTTCTTTGAGCTTCTAAGGAAGAAATATGTTGCTTTGGTTTTGTCCAGGTGTAGTTGTGGTCACTTCAAAACCATCATGCAGTCACTTTGGAAACATGAATGGTAGGTATGAAGTCTCATGGTAGGTTGGTTACAACACATGGTAGGAATAATTAAAGGTGGGTTTTGAAAAATGTGCAACATGACCTTTCATACATTGAATAATTTTTATCCCATATAAATATAAAATTAAAATTAAATTCATAATACTGAAATGTAGATAATTTTAAGATATTTATGACAAATCAAAGAATGCATCAATCTGAAATCTATAGAATAATATATGATTGAAAAATATTAAATAACATGATATGAAAACTATAGAAAAAATAGTGAAAATATATCAGTACTTATGCCTATTTTTTAGGTGTATAAGTAAAATTTTTATATTTCTATGCATATAAATGTCTGAACTTTCCAATGCAAAAAATAGTGTGAAATTCTAATATGTGTCACGAGAGATATCAATTAAGTATAGAAGAAACGTTATTCTGGAAAATTCATAATTCCATAATTGTTTCATAAAATATTGTGATTTTTTATACCATGTAAAAAAAATTCATACTTCCAATTAGTCTAATTAAATGAAAAAAATTTGTTTTCTAATGGAATAAGTTTTTTGGGAATCTGATCTATATAACTAAATTTATAAAAGAATAACTGAAGAAAATTTTAAAAAATTATAAACAAAATATTTGTGTTGAAAGCCAAAACATGAAATATGTTCAGACTAAAAATTGAACATCCAAGAGATTTAATTAGAATTTTTTTTGATTGAATAAAAGTTTTATAAAATTATTATCTTTCATATGAAATAGTAATTATAAAAATTTGATCACTATAACTCAAGATATATTAAAAATATAGAGAGTTAGTGAAAAATGATTTTTACATAAAATAATTAAAGGTTTGGTAATATTAAAAAACATAATATATAAATAAGTAACAAAAAACTCCTAAAATAATCCCTCAATATAATGATAGAATATGTTTTTAAGGAAAACTGTATTTATTTCTCACTTCAATTGAAATTTTTTTTCTTTCATGTCTTTGTTTTCTAAAAATTATTTCAAGAATGTTTTTAGTATTCTACAATTATTGTTTAAATTCCTTTTTAATATATGATTGAATTTTTATAGAATTTTTTTAAATGAATCTTCTTATCATTTTCTTAACAAGGTACTTTTTACTTTTCATTGAAAATCTGAAAGGAATGTTTATTTTAATGTACACAACATTAACAAAATTTCCCACCATAATTATTGTTCAATTATTTGAAGCTTACTTTACATGTTTCCATTTTTATTTTCTAAGAAAAAATTTTCCATGATATTTTTTAAATTTTATATTTTATATAAGTGATTTTAAAATAAAAAGTTCATTTTACTCAAGAAATATTCCAAGTAATATTTTAAAGAAATTTTTATTTTATGATAACATCTTTTGATTTTAATTGTGATTTACCAGGGATATGATTCAATGATACAAAAATTATCCTATCTCTAGATGGTTTGTTATTATGAGGATGAAGTATTTATAAAACTCATTTATTTTCTATAATTTATGATCTAATTAAATGTTGAGAAGTTTATTAAATTGTTTCCTTTCTATGGGTTATTATATATGATGAATGATTTATGATATTATGGCACACATATATATTATTTTCATTATGTGATGGGTAGGCCTAGAATTATATATCCCTCCAATGAATTGGGTAATTATGGATATCTCATGATATAATAAGGACTATAATGGGAAGTGAACCTAGTTGAGTAAGGGATTCTGTCCACAATGATAGTCTTGGGTGTAAACCACAACTGAGGATAAGATGGAATGTAGAGTAAACCCAATCCACTATAATAGTCTTGGAAGTCATCCTTGACTAAGAAAATGATTATATATAGTTATTTTTATTCCAGAAACATATGTTTTTCCAATTTTATTCTCTCATAGCTTGTGTTATTTGATTCCTTTACGATTCATGCCTCATAAATTACCAAGCTATATTCCATGACTCGTGATTATAATCTATGATATGTTGGGTATGGTTTTCAAATTTTAATCACATATTATCATACCCTCATGTTCATGTTATGATTAAGTGATCACTGATATCTCCCTTGTTTATCATTACTGGTAATCTGATCTAACCCTTTATTATATTTATTTTCCTCATGTAATGAAGAAGGGTTTTAAGTATGATATGTCTAACAAGGGTTCTATTTTTGAAGAACTTAGTGGGAGATGATGTATATATATTATGAAAAAGTTTCTTATGTATTCAAGTTTATAAATACACTAACCCTATATGATTCTAGTTTGGATCTTAATGTTATGTATTGTATATTCCTCTAAAAAGATGTAATATTTATATCTAAAGGTTTGGGTTTTTATAGTTGGTATAATATAAAGGTTTTATAAATATTGGGAGAATAATATTAGAGATATTTCTTGAAAACCTCATTGATAATACTAAGTATAGGATAACATCATAAAGTTTTGGTAAGATAGTGATTATGTGGTTTTCCTAGTAATATATCCCAATCTGGAAACTATAAGTGGACAAGGTTTTGAAACAGATGCATCTAGGGGTAATAATACCAAAAATAGTTCGTCAAATTATATCTCAACCATAATTATTATTCACCATGAGTGTGCCCTTATTGTGTACCGGGTTTGACACTCCAAGTGGATATTCTTAGGATAATTAACATAATGAACAATTATGAAATATTTTAATATATGATAACCATGTATAACTAAGGTTAAACTTAAGGGGTCATAGATTTAAAAAAATGTGTCATGATTTTGACTTCTTATGAATGATTTTTCATAATTATATGATTCCTCTTTTTGAATATTGTTGCAAAAATTTACTTTTTGGTTATGTTAAATGGATAGAACCAGGAGGATTTATGTTAACATAGAATGTGAAAGAAAATGGAATGATTTTTCTCACGATAAACCAAATGAAATAATATTTGTAAGGAAAAACATTTTTATGATTCCTAATAAATAATATTATTATATGATTAAAAATCTTAACTTGGGTGAGTTTTTTGACATATCTAATAAGAGAAAAATGGATTTTCAAGAAGGTCATGGAAGGAATAAGATTAATCTTCCTACATGATAAGTATATGGGAATAATAACTCATGGAAGAGTATTATAGGAATGAGAATATGTTTTATGTGTGGAATAGAAGGGAATAGAGAAAGAAATTTCTGAGGAAAAATAAAAAGTTTGATGGGGGGAAATTATGTTCATCCAAAGGTTCTATTTATAGATCAATGAATTATTTGTGGGGAATATGGGCATTATTCAAGCCAATTCCCTGATATAAGGGTTAACTCCAAAACCAAGGATGGGCATATATTATACTAATCATTGAAGTGAAGGACTGAAGTGTTTGTGTATTCATATTTGATAATTATGTTATAGAAGTGTTATATTAATGACATTATGTATATAAGAATTATAAAACATCGAACAATTGTTCCATAATAGTATTTCCATAAGTATTTGAAGACATATATTGAATATTATTGATAAACAATAAAAGTGATTTAGTTGTGAGGTTATAATTTTTAGTTGGGATAATGAGATGATTGACATTAATGAAGTAAATTGGATAGTATTGGTGATATTGATATTGGTTAGTGACTTGATGAAAAAGTAATTTAAGTAATATTTGATTAATTTTATTATATTTTTGGATTTATAGAAATAGTTTGTTATTTTATTTTAGTAATAAGTATTATGTTAATTTTTGGAAGCATATGTGTTTTCATATGGGGTTAAATTAATAGTTGTGGATACCATAGTTTAAGGGTCATAATAAGTTCAAAGGCATAGATACCACTTTTTAGGTTTTAAGTGATGGGATTTTGAGGTGATTTAAAAGTTTTAAAAAATTATAGAAAGAATATTATATTTATGTTTAAATAACCCTTTGGGTTAGTATATGATTTTATGTTAATTTAATTATGTTATATTGGATATTGGGATATATAAAATATTGATGGTTGAAAAGTAATTCATTGAAAAAGAAAAATTTTCATAAATATTTATTTTCAATCAAAGGATTATCTTTCAGGTGAGTAACTAAATTTTATTGGTGATATTTTGTTTAATTTCATTACATTATAAGATTATATAGTGATTTATTATAGTGATTAATGATATTTTGGTTGATTATTCATGATTTTGAGGTATATGGAACATTTTAGTTTAACATTTGGTTTATGATGAAAGATTATTTGGGAAGAATTAAATTAAATTTTTGGGGAAGTAATTTTAAAGGTATTATATAACCATTAAGGTTAAAGAATTATTTAATTTTTAGGTTATTTAGGTTAATTAGGTTGTAGGGTTATTTATTTTTTGGAATAATCTAAGTTAAACCTTGGGTATTATTATAGAAATTTTGAAGTAAAATGTATTATTCCATCATATTGAGGTTTCTATATTTTGGATATTATCTTACTGTGTGGTAACCATTTCTGTTTTGGTTAATATTTAAAGATAGGTGGAATATATTTTTATCCTTTTAGGGGTTATTTTATCTATTATGAGATTATTTTAGTTATTTAGGCATGAAAATTTCATCATGAATACTCATCATTTGGAGAAAAGGATGAGATTGTGGTGGAAATTGATTAAAGGATAAAATTCAACTTTTTAATTATGTATATTTCCTTATGTTATTAGTCTATAAGGTAATGTAATTCCCTAACTATAGGAAATATAACTTCAAAAAATGTAATCCTATTACATTAATTTTTTATGAATCACTAATCATTATCACTCCTCATTGATTTATGATTTTTCAGTCATTAACTTTCTTATAATCATTAAATTTATTGTGATAAAAATTCTTTTTCACTCTATATCATTATTTAGAAATTTATTTTTCCCTCTATGTCCATATTTCCACTTCTACTAAAATTCTCTTATTTGGAAACCGAGTTATGTTTTATTCTATATGACTTTTGTTGTAACATCCCAAGTAAGTAATGAATAATAGATATTTTTATCTATGTCTATTAATGATTAATATAGTGTTATAGAGGCTTAAAATGAAAATAAATACAATCTTATGCATGGAATACACTAATATTCTTAAAAGATTGTTTTAGTGCCTTTTGATGGAAAACCATTTTTGAATCTATATTTTGACAATTTTATAAAATATGTTTTTCAAAATAAACTTATTCTTTGTGATTGGGATATCAAAATTTACCTTGTGTGAATTTTTGGTATTTTTCTGACAATGTTCATTTTTTTTAATGAATAGTGAAAAATACTGCATTTTACATCAAAACTGCTTTTTAACCTAATTTATTTATATGATTAGATTATGTTTTGAATTGGTTTTGAAGTGAAATTAGAATATATTTTTACAATTTTATCCAATAGTGGTCATTGGAATCAATTTCACTTTGAAATTAGACTTAAACTGGTGTCAATATTTTGATACTTATTGTTTTGTAAAAACACGCTATTTGCTCTGGCAGCGGGAATTAATTATTGAATTAATTAATGTGACTTATAGGATTTTAATTTTGTAAAATGGACTTCATTTTTGAATTTGGAATATCAAATATATCTTAGGGTGAATTTTTGGTAATTTTCTGAAAAACTTCAATTTTTGATGAATAGTGAAACCACTAAGTGGTAATCAAGCAAACTGATTTTTCAGTTAAATGAAAGTTTACCACTAATGTGTATTGAATTTTGAAAATCCGACATACATTGTTGTCATTAGTATGTAAAATGTGGTTCAATGAGATTATAATAATTTTTTGGTGAATAGTAACTTATTAAGTTCTTAATCACGATTAGTGGTAATTAGGGTAGTTTAAGGTATAAATAATGCTTTAATAATAGGAAATGACCTAGACACATGTCCCAACCTCATTGGTTGTGTCATGGCCGAACATGACATGCCATGGGTCAACTTGGGGACCCCATGGATCCACTTTTGTTGGGAAATGACATAAATTACTTTTTATTTAATGTTAAAGTGAAAATGACACAAACATAATATGTTTTACGAAAACAATTTTTAAGTGGGGTTATACAAGTCCAAATTTTGATTATAAATAGTCATTGGAAAGCTAAAAAAATTTCATATATCATAGTATTTTTTTTTATAATTTTTAGATATTAAATAAATTAAATTATTTATGACATAATAATGATGCAGAGATGACATCATTATTTGACGATTTAAATAAAATGGAATGATAATGAAAAATATAAAACCTACACATGGCCAAAACCAATTGGAAGAGTGGATTTAGAACCCTTATCACCTTATCCACGAATTATATCAATGTGGGACCTTTTAAAACCGAAACACATTTTCAAATAAAGTAATGTTTCTTTACTTTCCAAAAGTGCCCCTCCTCTCCTCTTATAAAAGGCCCCCACCTCTACCTCATTTCACACACTCTTCAAGCCTTTGGCTCGGCCAACCCCTGCCCATTTGCTCTCTCCACATCCCTCTCCTCATCCTAGAGGATTCCCTTTGGGCATAATCCTTTCAAAGGAACCCTTTAGGCTCAAATCAAAAGGAGTTACACTTTTAAAGGTAATTAATTCTCTCATGTTCATTTGTTTTATTTTGCTTCTCCAACCCCCTAAACTCTTTTTATTTACTTATTTTGTAACAAAACCAATATCTTAAATATACAAGTATGTTTTTATAATATTTATTTGAGCTACACTCTCACACAACTACATCAAATGGTTAAAGAACATACGGTTTCCGTGGATGGCGAAATTCTGCCTCCCGAAACGATGATTGTTCAATACTCATTTAACACCTTCAAAGGTGGCCATTATGATGACACTATTTTTACATATGATATATAATATGTTTATGTTTTCCTTAAGCTTCTGTTTTTTTCATTTTTGGCATACCTTTATGGTTTCCATTATGGGTAAACACGATATCTTCATTTTAGGAAGTGCGGACTACCGCCCCCTAAAAGTGATTTGATTCGTTAATACCATATGTGGGATGTGTAAAGGATAAAGTTAATGATATTATATATATTATTATACTGGAATTATAATATACCTTTATATCATTATGATTCCATTCTATAAAATACGAAATAGAAATGAAAGTAGCGTTCATGCGTACGTACGGCTTACCGTCTCCATGAACGGTGCATTTCATTTCTTACCTCTAAATGATTATGTAATATTATAAATGCATGTATGTACTGGATATATATGACATATATGATATCTACATCATGAATACCATTCTGGATATAATGAACCTTTGACCAAATTAACAACATGTAAGTGTAATAAGTCTATTTTTGACTTAAGAACCAAATACCGACAAAATGAACATTATTAACTTAAATGATTACATGATGTTCATAACATGGTATAAAAGGAATAATGAACTTGAAAAAGATTCATAATCAAGTAGAGATTAACTCAAGTTTATTATTCAGGAGATTAAAGAACGGTCGGGTCAAGTCGGATACGAGGTATGGGACTTCGTCTCAATCTCCTTTCGTTGAGGCATATTTTATTTTATACACAACTTTCTTTTATACGGTGTATAAACCCCTTTGACTTTTACGTTTATTCAAAAGGAATCTTTTTTATACGAAGCGTTTACTAAACGACAAAAGGGAATGTTTTTGTCGTACGTATGCGGCGACAACGACTTCTCCGCCGTCATGACCGTTATTTGAGTTTCGGCTTCCTCTACAAGCCATACCTTCTTTTTAAAAGAAAAATAAATACCATGTTTTACTTTTCTTTTATTTTGGTATTGAAAATGGTTTTCATAATATTTTTATATCAATGTGTGGTATTGATATCTTGTGATTGAATGGTGGAAATGTTATGTTTCCTTTATGCATGTTTTATGTGATACGTTTATGTTGAGGTTCTTGGGCATTATTATGATGACGGGTGGTTCCGTGATAGACTAAGGGCGGGTGATCCCGTTATAGCTCTCCAATGCATTGGGTAACGCGAAGGAGTGAAACGTTAAGGTTTCTCCGAAGAGATTTTAGGGAATATAATGTGATGGGTATTCCAAACGTAACCAAGAGGGTTACTCCCTGCGTAAGAATGTTATGAATGCCTCAAGTTACCTTTATGTCTTATGATTTCTATGATTTATTCATGATTTTATGAGGTATGTTAAAGTGCCTATGTTTTATGGGTAAAGTATGATTGCATTCTTATGTTTATATGAACTCATGTTTCCTTTCCATGTTTTTCTTATAACCCATACTGAGTTTTTATGCTCATCCCAAGTTTTTGAAATGTTTTTCACAGGTCAAGGGAAAGGTACATGATAAGATGATAGAGTCAAGGATGTGTCAAGAAATAATCCATGTTTTATTTTAAATGTGTTTCCATTGATGGGAATGAAGAATACTATCTTTATGTAACCACTTTGTTTATATGTGGAATGTAATGCAAGTTTTATGATCTAATTCTCTAAAACTCTAAACCTGAAAAGCTCCTCAACGTGTAATCTTGTAATAACTCAAGATTAAGTATGGTTTAAGGCTGGGGCCTTATAGTTGGTATCAAAGGTCGGTTTAGATAACTTTAGGAGTTAGAATTCTATTAAATGATTATCCGAAAATATTTTTTTGAAATGATATAGCATTTAAATATTACCATGTTGCTTCATCTAAGACATGTTTGTTCAGAATTGTTTTTCGTAGAGGAAACAGGGAAGCAGTGCTAGGAAGTCATACATAAGGAAATAACCTTTCGAATCAGCATCCAGAAATAGTCGGAATTGGAACTGAACAGTTTGTTGCAGAAATGGCGCAGTTGACTCAAGCGATAAATTGCGGTGGTATCCATGCATGAGATCAGCCAGAACAACCGCAGAGGAACATGTCAGTGGTGGAACATTTCATGAGGCAACATCCACCATCATTCAGAGGATCATCTGACCCTGTGCTAGCTGAAGGGTGGATTAAAGCACTGGAGAAGATTTTTGATGTCATGGGGTGTTCAGACAATCAAAAGGTTAGTCTTGCTATTTACCGTTTGGAGGGAGAAGCAGATCAGTGGTGGTCTATGGTTAAAAATATCAGGGACGCCGATGAGATTGATGCTCTTGACTGGGATGAATTCAAAGGTATGTTTCTTGAGAAGTATTTTCCTAAGGCTGTTCGACTTAGGATGGAAAAGCAATTCTTGGAATTGAGGCAAGAGGAAGACTCAGTGGATGCCTATGAAGAAAGATTCACTCAATTGTCAAGGTATGCTCCAAATTTTATCCGAGACCTTGATAGTAAAATCAATTGTTTTTACTCAGGATTAAAGCCAAAATATCGAAGGGAATTAGCTTCTCGTGAGTTTAAAAGTTATGAAAAGCTTGTTCGATGTGCTGAGAAGGTGGAAATGGAGTTTGCCGATGACCAAGTTTTCTATAACAACCAGCAGAAGAAGAGACCGAGGTGGCAGGAGAAAGGTAAGAATTCTTCAAAAAAGTCTGATGGTAAGAGAACTAAGTTTCCAATTTGTGATAAATGTGGAAAAATGCATGCTGGGGAATGTCTTCTGAATTCTGGAAAGTGTTACCGATGTGGTAAGATGGGACATAAGGCTCGTGATTGCACTGAAAAGGATCAAGCTGAAGGTAAGAACAAATTTGATTTACAGTTAGTGAAGTGTTATAAGTGAAATGAGATGGGTCACTATACAAATGAGTGTCCGACAAAGAGCTTGAGTGATGGGAAGCAGTTAGACTACAAGCAGAAAGGGGTGGTGAAATCCTTTGCAACTACTTCAGCAGATGTTGGACCATCAAATGAAGTTGTATCAGGTACTTTGTTTGTTTTTTCAGATTATGCCAGCGTGTTGTTTGATTCGGGGTCTACACATTCTTTCATCTCTGAAACCTTTTCTAGTAAAATGGGAATACCATCTCAAGAAATGACTCCTGAACTTTTGGTAAAAACACCTGGGGGAAGTGTCGAGGAAAAAAGAATTTATAAGAATATTCCTATCCTTATCTGTGGAAAGAACTTACTTGCAAACCTTATTGTTCTACCTCTAGTAGAGTTTGATGTTATCCTGGGTATGGATTGGCTCTCTATTTACCATGCTAAGATTGACTATAGAGATAAAGAAGTTTCTTTTCAGAAAGACTTTCAGTTTGTTTACAAGAGTGAACCCTTACTTTTGATAACATATCAAGAGGCCGAGAAACTTGTAAAAGATGGAAATGAATGTTACCTTGCACACGTTGTTGAAAATAAAGGAACTGTTCAGATTAATGATGTGCCAGTGGTAAATGAGTATCCTGATGTTTTTCCTGATGAGTTGCCTGGAATAATACCAGATCGGGAAGTTGAGTTTACTGTTGACTTAGTTCCTGATGCTAAGCCAATTTCAAAACCCCCTTATCGAATGGCACAAATTGAACTTTTAGAGTTGAAGGAGCAATTGCAAGATTTATTAGAGAAAGGTTTCATTAGACCTAGCACATCACCCTGGGGTGCTCCTGTTTTATTTGTTAAAAAGAAAGATGGTTCTATAAGACTTTGCATTGATTATAGAGCCTTGAATAATATCACTGTTAAGAACAAATATCCTTTGCCTCATATTGATGATTTGTTTGATCAGCTCCAGGGAGCTCAGTTTTTTTCAAAGATTGACTTGAGATCGGGGTACCATCAGCTGAAGGTTAAGGAGGCAGATATTCTGAAGACCGCGTTCCGTACGAGATATGGCCATTATGAATTTGTAGTAATGCCTTTTGGGCTAACCAATGCACCTGTTGTATTCATGGACTTAATGAATAGAATTTTCCATGAGTTCTTGGATAAGTTTGTGGTGGTTTTCATTGATGATATTTTGGTGTTTTCTAAAAGTAAAGAGGAGCATGAAAGACATTTAAGGGTTATCTTACAAACCTTAAAAGAAAAGAAACTGTATGGGAAATTCAGCAAGTGTGAGTTTTGGTTGCAACAAATTTCTTTCCTTGGTCACATTGTTTCTAAAGATGGAATAACTGTTGATCCTGCAAAAACAAAAGTTGTGGAAGAATGGCCAAGACCCACAAATGTAACCGAGATTCGTAGCTTCCTTGGTTTAGCGGGCTATTACCGAAGGTTTGTTAGAAATTTTTCACGGTTATCTAGTCCAATGACTAAGCTAACTCGGAAGGGTGTTAAGTTTATCTGGACAAAAGAATGTGATGATTGTTTTCAGGAATTGAAAAGAAGATTGGTGAATGCTCCAGTTTTGGCACTACCTTCCAGGAATGGTGAGTTTGTTATATACAGTGATGCTTCATTGAAAGGACTTGGTTGCGTCCTAATGTAGAATGATCAGGTAATTGCTTATGCTTCACGACAGTTGAAAACTCATGAGGTAAATTACCCTACACATGATTTGGAATTAGCTGCTGTTGTTTTTGCTTTAAAAATTTGGAGGCATCATTTGTATGGAGTAAAGTGTGAAATATATACCGATCACAAAAGTTTAAAGTATATATTCACTCAGAAAGAGTTAAACATGAGACAAAGGAGATGGCTGGAATTAATCAAGGATTATGATTGTACAATTCATTACCATCCGGGAAAAGCAAATAAAGTGGCTGATGCTTTGAGTCGAAAAAGTAATGCTTCATTAACAATGTTGTGTTTGGAACGTGATCCTTTGGTTAACGATTTGATGAACTTTGTCATAGAAGTTGTTGGTGCAGGATGTCCTTCTGTTTTGTTTCAGGTATCAGTGAGATCTTCTCTATCAGATAGAATCAAGCAAGCATAGAAGCAAGACAGTGAGTTGCAGAAAAAGGTAGAGCTGGTTCAGAAAGGTAAGTTGCCTGAATTCAACATTGATAGTGATTGTGTTTTGAGATTTGGGAAGAGATTGTGTGTGCCTTGTGATTCACAGTTGAATAGAGAGTTGTTATGTGAAGCTCATAGTTCTCCGTTTTCAGTTCATCCGGGCAGTACTAAGATGTATAGAGATATGCGGGAGTATTACTGGTGGGATGGAATGAAAAGAGATATTGCTGATTTTACTGTGAAGTGTTTGACTTGTCAGCAGGTTAAAGTAGAGTGGAAGTTACCGAAAGGGATGCTTCAGCCTTTACCAGTTCCAGAGTGGAAATGGGAGAATATATCCATGGACTTTGTTGTTGGATTACCGAAGACATCTCGAGGTAATAATGCAATCTGGGTTATTGTTGATCGCTTGACCAAATCTGCTCATTTCCTTGCTATACGAGATGCTTTCTCTCTTGATCAACTTTCCCGTTTGTATCTTAAAGAGATAGTTAGGTTACATGGAGTTCCCCTCTCCATTGTATCGGATCGTGATCCCATGTTTACTTCTAACTTTTGGAAAGGCCTTCAGAAGTCGTTGGGTACTGAATTAAATTTTAGTACAGCTTTTCATCCTCAATCAGATGGGCAGTCATAACGAACAATTCAGACATTGGAGGATATGCTACGAGCTTGTTCTATGGATTATCAGGGAAGTTGGGACCAACATCTTTCTTTGGTTGAATTTTCATATAATAACAGTTTCCATTCTAGTATACATATGGCACCATTTCAGGCATTATATGGGAAGCGGTGTCGAACTCCAGCTTTCTGGGATGAAGTGGGTGAAAGGAAGTTGATGGGACCAGAATTGGTAGAAGAGATGGCAGAAAAAGTTCAGCTGATTCAGAAACACATGAGAACAGCTCAGAGCAGGCAGAAGAGTTATGCGGATAACCGGAGGAAGGATCTATCTTTCGAGGTAGGTGATCATGTTTTTCTCAAGGTTTCTCCTTGGAAAAGTGTGATGAGATTTGGTAAGAAAGGAAAGTTGAGTCCAAGGTTTGTTGGACCATACGAAATTCTGGAGAGAGTTGTATCAGTTGCATACCAAGTGGCTTTACCTCCGAGTTTATCTCAGGTACAAAATGTTTTTCACGTTTCGATGTTGAGAAAGTACATGCTAGATCCATCTCATGTTTTGAGTCCAGAGGTAGTTCAGCTGGAAGAGAACCTATCTTATGAGGAACAACCGGTCCAGATTCTTGACCACAGGGAGCAAGTGTTACGGAATAAGGTGATTAAGCAGGTAAAGGTTTTGTGGAAAAACCACATGATTGAAGAGGCAACATGGGAATCCGAAAATACAATGAGGGATAAGTACCCTCATTTATTTGATAAGTAAATAAATTGCGGGGACGCAATTTTCTAAAGGGGGGAAGGATGTAACATCCCAAGTAAGTAATGAATAATAGATATTTTTATCTATGTCTATTAATGATTAAGATAGTGTTATAGAGACTTAAAATGAAAATAAATACAATCTTATGCATGGAATACACTAATATTCTTAAAAGATTGTTTTAGTGCCTTTTGATGGCAAACCATTTTTGAATCTATATTTTGACAATTTTATAAAATATGTTTTTCAAAATAAACTTATTCTTTGTTATTGGGACATCAAAATTTACCTTGTGTGAATTTTTGGTATTTTTCTGACAATGTTCATTTTTTTAATGAATAGTGAAAAATACTGCATTTTACATCAAAACTGCTTTTTAACCTAATTTATTTATATGATTAGATTATGTTTTGAATTGGTTTTGAAGTGAAATTAGAATATATTTTTACCATTTTATCCAATATTGGTCATTGGAATCAATTTCACTTTGAAATTAGACTTAAACTGGTGTCAATATTTTGATACTTATTGTTTTGTAAAAACACGCTATTTGCTCTGGCAGCAGGAATTAATTATTGAATTAATTAATGTGACTTATATGATTTGAATTTTTTAAAATGGACTTCATTTTTGAATTCGGAATATCAAATATAGCTTAGGGTGAATTTTTGGTAATTTTCTGAAAACTTCAATTTTTGATGAATAGTGAAACCACTAAGTGGTAATCAAGCAAACTGATTTTTCAGTTAAATGAAAGTTTACCACTAATGTGTATTGAATTTTGAAAATCCGACATAAATGGTTGTCATTAGTATGTAAAATGTGGTTCAATGAGATTATAATAATTGTTTGGTGAATAGTAACTTATTAAGTTCTTAATCACGATTAGTGGTAATTAGGGTAGTTTAAGGTATAAATAATGCTTTAATAATAGGAAATGACCTAGACACATGTCCCAACCTAATTGGTTGTGTCATGGCCGACCATGAAATTCCATGGGTCAACTTGGGGACCCCATGGATCCACTTTTGTTGGGAAATGACATAAATTACTTTTTATTTAATGTTAAAGTGAAAATGACACAAACATAATATGTTTTACGAAAACAATTTTTAAGTGGGGTTATACAAGTCCAAATTTAGATTATAAATAGTCATTGGAAATCTAAAAAGATTTACTATATCATAGTATTTTTTTTTATAATTTTTAGACATTAAATAAATTAAATTATTTATGACATAATAATGATGCAGCGATGACATCATTATTTGACGATTTAAATAAAATGGAATGATAATGAAAAATCTAAAACCTAAACATGGCCAAAACCAATTGGAAGAGTGGATTTCGAACCCTTATCACCTTATCCACGAATTATATCAATGTGGGACCTTTTAAAACCGAAACACATTTTCAAATAAAGTAATGTTTCTTTACTTTCCAAAAGTGCCCCTCCTCTCCTCTTATAAAAGGCCCCCACCTCTACCTCATTTCACACACTCTTCAAGCCTTTGGCTCGGCCAACCCCTGCCCATTTTCTCTCTCCACATCCCTCTCCTCATCCTAGAGGATTCCCTTTGGGCAGAATCCTTTCAAAGGAAGCCTTTAGGCTCAAATCAAAAGGAGTTACACTTTTAAAGGTAATTCATTCTCTCATGTTCATTTGTTTTATTTTGCTTCTCCAACCCCCTAAACTCTTTTTATTTACTTATTTTGTAACAACACCAGTATCTTAAATATACAAGGATGTTTTTATAATATTTATTTGAGCTACACTCTCACACAACTACATCAAATGGTTAAAGAACATACGGTTTCCGTGGATGGCGAAATTCTGCCTCCCGAAACGATGATTGTTCAATACTCATTTAACACCTTCAAAGGTGGCCATTATGATGTCACTATTTTTATATATGATATATAATATGTTTATGTTTTCCTTAAGCTTCTGTTTTTTTCATTTTGGTCATACCTTTATGGTTTCCATTATGGGTAAACACGATATCTTCATTTTAGGAAGTGCGGACTACCGCCCCCTAAAAGTGATTTGATTCGTTAATACCATATGTGGGATGTGTAAAGGATAAAGTTAATGATATTATATATATTATTATACTGGAATTATAATATACCTTTATATCATTATGATTCCATTCTATAAAATATGAAATAGAAATGAAAGTAGCGTTCATGCGTACGTACGGCTTACCGTCTCCATGAACGGTGCATTTCATTTCTTACCTCTAAATGATTATGTAATATTATAAATGCATGTATGTACTGGATATATATGACATATATGATATCTACATCATGAATACCATTATGGATATAATGAACCTTTGACCAAATTAACAACATGTAAGTGTAATAAGTCTATTTTTGACTTAAGAACCAAATACCGACAAAATGAACATTATTAACTTAAATGATTACATGATGTTCATAACATGGTATAAAAGGAATAATGAACTTGAAAAAGATTCATAATCAATTAGAGATTAACTCATGTTTATTATTCTGGAGATTAAAGAACGGTCGGGTCAAGTTGGATACGAGGTATGGGACTTCGTCTCAATCTCCTTTATACACAACTTTCTTTTATAAGGTGTATAAACCCCTTTGAATTTTACATTTATTCAAAAGGAATTATTTTTATACGAAGCGTTTACTAAACGACAAAAGGGAATGTTTTTGTCGTACGTATGCGGAGACAACGACTTCTCCGCCGTCATGACCGTTATTTGAGTTTCGGCTTCCTCTACAAGCCATACCTTCTTTTTAAAAGAAAAATAAATACCATGTTTTACTTTTCTTTTATTTTGGTATTGAAAATGGTTTTCATAATATTTTTATATCAATGTGTGGTATTGATATCTTGTGATTGAATGGTGGAAATGTTATGTTTCCTTTATGCATGTTTTATGTGATACGTTTATGTTGAGGTTCTTGGGCATTATTATGATGACGGGTGGTTCCGTGATAGACTAAGGGCAGGTGAGCCCGTTATAGCTCTCCAATGAATTGGGTAACGCGAAGGAGTGAAACGTTAAGGTTTCTCCAAAGAGATTTTAGGGAATATACTGTGATGGGTATTCCAAATGTAACCAAGAGGGTTACTCCCTACGTAAGAATGTTATGAATGCCTCAAGTTACCTTTATGTCTTATGATTTCTATGATTTATTCATGATTTTATGAGGTATGTTAAAGTGCCTATGTTTTATGGGTAAAGTATGATTGCATTCTTATGTTTATATGAACTCATGTTTCCTTTCCATATTTTTTTTATAACCCATACTGAGTTTTTATGCTCATCCCAAGTTTTTGAAATGTTTTTCACAGGTCAAGGGAAAGGTACATGATAAGATGATAGAGTCAAGGATGTGTCAAGAAATAATCCATGTTTTATTTTAAATGTGTTTCCATTTATGGGAATGAAGAATACTATCTTTATGTAACCACTTTGTTTATATGTGGAATGTAATGCAAGTTTTATGATATAATTCTCTAAAACTCTAAACCTGAAAAGATCCTCAACGTGTAATCTTGTAATAACTCAAGATTAAGTATGGTTTAAGGCTGGGGCCTTATATTTGTATTTATCTTTCCCTCTTTTAAAGAGGAAGTTTTATTAACCCTTTTTAGGATGTGGGTTTCCAAGAAATGAATTTTCAAATATAAAACTATTTTTTAGTGCGAAAAAGTTCAAATTGTGAGGATGTAATTTATTAAAGTGGGGGAAAATGTAACACCCTAAAATTTTAAAATAATGTTATATTCAAGAGTGTATACATGCAACACCGATCTTTAACAAACCACAAAATATTATTATTTTATGATTATTATAACATATCCATTGAATTGGGAGGTATGGAAAACTTAACTAAATTAGTAAATATATATAAATATCTTAATCAATAAAAATTTACTGAAATTTTATTAGTAAATAAGCACCCAATTTTTAGTAAATCTATTATATTTTCCAAAATACACTTTCTTCAAAAATGATTTCAATTTATTTTTATGAGAGAATATTATAATAAATTTTTGGAAATTTTAAGAAAAAATCATAAAAATAATATCATTTTTTAAACCATCACGTCAAGATTATCATACAATAATTTTTTGAGATTTTTCAAAAAAAAATTGATTTTTTAATGAATAGTGAAAAATACAATTTTTTATTGAAATATGTCTTACTTTAAGAATATACAGAGTAAGATTTTGTTTTATGGTTTCAAAGTAACATTATTTATATTATATTATTAATAATCCAATTAAGTTCATTGGAATCAATTTTATGGTTTAATTGGAATAAAAATGTTTTTATAGTTAAAATGGCATTTTTTTGAAAAATTATTTATTGTCATATTTTTAGGATTTAATTTTTTATTAAATTACACCACTTATATGAATTGAATTTGATAATATATTAAATATTTTCAATCTTCCTAATTAATATTATCTAATAAATCCAACTTAATTTTTTTGTCAATATGAATAGTAACCATAGTAAAATATTGTCTCTATGATAATGGTAAAATGGGTTAATTAGGGTTAAAAATATTGTGATGAGGATTAAAATTAATTAAAATAATTTCCTTTATTTCATTTTATGATTATATGTTATCTATAATCATCAAAATTTAAAAATATGGCATTTTTTCCATTTTTCAATGATTTTTTCCTTTATAATATTAAAGTAAAAGATAAAGTCAAAAATGTCACTTTCTTGATTTTTTATCTATAATATTTTTTGATAGGTATAAAAATGATATATGTTTGGTTATAAATGTTTATTTTAAATACTAATTATTTTTTAATGATGGTAATTTATTTTTAATTTTTAGTGATGAAATAATTACCTTAAATGCTTACACAACACTAACACACTACTTGTGGAAACATTATAAAAATACAGAAAATGATTTTTAAAACTCTAAAAGAAATATTTTTTAGGAGAGTTAAAGTTTCCCACAAATTTTTAATATAAATATAAAAAATTAGATATGTGTTAATAGTTTATATTTTAATGCTATTTCTGTCATGTTTTTTTCAAAATCAAATTATCTGAATTGTTCTTAAAATGATATTAATTGTATTTTATGTAAAATATATTTTATTAAATAATTTAAAAATAATAAAAATATTTCCAAGAAACAATTAGGATGATAAATGGTTTAAAATTTCATCACTTTTCCATTTATGAGCTAATTTTTTCCTTATAGTTAAAATTATAACCCCTTAATATTAAAAAAGTCATTACCACGGTTAAGATTAAAATTAGTTAACCAATGGGTTAAACCAAAATATAAGGTTTAAAACGATATATAAAACTTTAAAAATTTTATTGGATTATTAAATTAATACAATTTATTCCTTATATTGTAATAAATGTATGTTGGAAACATTTTACATGAGAAAGACACGTATTATATTATAATATTTCTTGTATTTCAAAAAATGACATTAATGATATTTTATAATAAACAATATTTTGTTAAATGATTTAAAATTAATAAAAATACTATATTAGGACAAGTGTATGGGATATTGTTTAAAATATCTACCATTATCCATTTATGGTTCACTAGTCTTTTTATGGTAACTTTCTTGACAACTAAATAGTAAAGAAACATTGATATCATGGTAATTGTTAAAAGGGTTAATGAAGGAATAGAACTAAGAGAAAAGGGTGAAAACATAACCAAAACTTTCTCAAATTTTATTATATGAGAGTATTTAGATTAGTTATCATACTATACTCTAATTATATCCATTTTTATCCATTTTTACATGAAAATTAATTTATATTAATTTAAGAGCACCCCTCCCCTCACTTGTAAAGGGGAATATATTTTCCTCTATCCTCACACATTTTAAGCCTTATAACTTGGAAAATACCTACAATAATACCCTCATATATTCCTTGTAAAAATTCTAGATCTTATAGTATTTCCAAAATATTATCCTTTCAAGGCTTAAGGTGTAGTCCAAAAGAGGATTCTCAATGAAGAGGTATAACTCTTAACTAAGCATTTCCAATTTTATTTATTCTTATACATCCTCTAAATATATGGTGTCTATTATAAAATAATTATATTAAATATATTAAATATAGTTAATTATTATGATTTAATGAACATAATCAACCTTCTTCACATCCATTGGAATACGATAACAACGTTCGTGCGTACGTGTGGGCTACCACCTCCACAAAGCGATGTGATTCGTTTTTCATTTATGATTTAAATAGATAGTAATCAGGATAGATTTAATGAATATATAAAATATATATGACATAATAATGATCCTTCAAAGGTTAATTGTTATTTACCTTTCTTTTTTCCATCTTTTGAAAAATTAAAATAGTGTTCAATCATATATACGGCCTATTGTCTCCATAAATGGTGTAATGCATTTTGTTTATCACTATATTTTATGGATGAATATAAATAAATAAATATATATATATATATATATAATGAATATATATGATATTTATATCATGTTTAACATTCTAGATATTATTTAACCAAGATCAATGTACAAGGATCGGAACTACTAAACCAAAACTCTCATGAAAAATGAAACAGTTAACACCGAGAAACAATAGTTTTAATAAGGAATCATTAATAAATGGGAGTTAAAATGTTATAATTGGATTATATATGATATTATAAGTATGAAAATTATTCTACTATATAATTATAATAAATTTAAATTGAATATATAAGAGTTTGAATCACTTTTCAAGCAAGTCAAACATAAGGTATGGGTTTCTCCTCTCACTTTTATTTATGTGAGACTTATGTCATATTCAACACTTGTTTTTTTTGTGGTGTGTATACTTCCCATGAATATATTTTATGATAATTTAATTAAAACTATGGGGTTATATAAATCTATATAAGGTTCACTCTTTCATGAGGTTTTTATACTAATATTCTTAAAGCGGTATGGTTTTTAAGTCACAATATCATTGTTTACCAATATTATTTATGATTAACTTTATAATGATAAACTTTTAAGATCTTAATCTCAAGAAAATAATTTATTTTATTATTCTATGGTTATTTCTAGATACTAAATATTCTCTTTCAATTTTCATCTCTTTAAGTACTCAAGATACTAATAAAATATTTTTAAGGAAAACTGAATTTATTTCCCTCTTCAGACAAAAATAATTTTTATTCGATATCCATGTTTTCTAAAAATACTTACAAGAATGTTTTTAATATTATCCTATTATTATTTAAAGTCATTTTTTACCCATTATTTATTTTAAAAAAAAAATCAATCTTCTTTTTATTTTTTGAATGATTTACTTTGACTTATTACTGAAAATACAAAGGGAGACTTTGTTTACACTGCATGAACGTAATTCACCACCATCATGAATGCTCAATGATTTCAAGCTTAATTTAAAATTTTACCTGTTCTTTTTCAAATAAAATATTTTACATAAATTTTTTAAAATGTTTCAATTTTAAATAAGTGACTTTAAAATGAAAATGGTATTTTCCTCAAGAAATAGTCTAAGTAATATTTTAAAGGAATTTTGAATCAACGATATCATCCTTTAATGTTACTTGTGATTTATTGGGGATATGACCATCCTTATTATTAATCTGGATATCTTATTATTATTATTATGATATATTTATGAAACCCGTTTATTTTCCAAGAGTTGTGATATGATGAAATGTCGAAATGTTTATAAAACTTGTTTTCTTTCCACAGGTTATGATATATGATAAATGATTTATGATTTTATGCAACACATATGTATAATTTTAATTATGTGATGGTTGTGCCTGAAATTATATATCTCTAAAATGAATTTGGTAAAGATGTATATCTCAAGAGATTATAAGGATTGTAATTGGGAGTAAACTCGATTGAGTAAGGGACTCTCTCAATTATAATAATCTTATAAGTGAACCTTGACTAAGGATGGTATGGAATAGGTAGTGAAACCAGTCGACTATGATAGTATTTGAAGTGATCCTTGACTAAGTAAATGATTTTATATTATTATTTATATGCCACTAAATTATATCATATACCAATTTTATGTTCTCATAGTTCATATTCATTTATTCTTTTTTATTTGTGCCTTATGAACTACCAAACTATATTCCATGATTCCTGGTTTTGATATGTGATATGTTGGATATGGTTTTAAAATTTTAATCTCATATTTTTATGCCCTTATGTTTGTGTTATGATTAAGGGATCATTTATATCTCCCTTTTTTATCCTTACTGTGTACAGAACCAGTCTGGGTCGACCCTGAACCGGTCACCCGAGCTGCTCTATGACAACTCCTGAGAGGCGTTCACGATCTTATTAGGATGGAGACAAGATTTGAGGGAATAATTAGAGTGACAAGGGAATTTTTTCTCCCAAATATAAAAAATTAAACAAATAGTGGAACGAAATGGATAGGCCAATATGTATTTATATAAAATTTTAACTAAACATAATTTGTACATGAAACTGAAAGTACAACTAAATTAGAAAACTCAACTAACCAAACTTGAAAACCAACTAACTCCATGTGACCCCACTAGTCACTCTCCAACACAACGATCACATGTTGCCCAAGGTGATCGAACTCAAGCTGAAACCTGCACACAAGGACTAAAAATAGAAGAAGATTATAGGCTTGAGTATTAAAACTCAGTAGGCTAGAATGATATTCTATTACCAAAGCACTTCATTTAAAATAAAAGAAACATCAAATTCAAGTTTTAAACACAATATAAATATTATGTTTTTTCAAAAAAGGTTTAATTCTTTAATCATTATAAAATAAAACGCTTTCAAGTTTTTCGAAATAGGAAATGCTAGTAACTAATTTCAAAGAGATGCAACTTCAAAATGAAAACAGTTTTCAAGAGGGATACTTTAAAGAATGTACACTTTTAAATATAACACACACACAACTGAATTTACCAAAAAAACATCGTATACTAAGGGTCAGTACAAAATATCCAATGAGCACTAGTCACGGGAACACCCCTAGGCACTAGCTCATTATGGGCCCCAGGTACCTCGTATCTCAATAAAAAGTAACCATAAAAAATATATGTTCTCATGAACAAGCCACTAGTAGGGAAAAATACCTATAACTTAGTGGTCACCAATATCATCATCATATTTTAGTTAGTGTTTTCATCGTCAAACTTGTGATGTGAAACAGGGTCGAAACCACTCTGAATCACTAGCATACTAGTACACGTCTGCCCACCTAAATACCCGGGATTCCCTCTTTATCCTCAATAAAGTTCCACCTGTTAAAAAATACCATTTTCACATGAAAATTACATTTAAAAATCATACACACAAAAAATTTCCCGCAAACATGTTCTACATCTCTTTCACAAATCAATAAACCACTCAAAACATTCAGAAAACAATTTCAAGAAGTATAACGAGGATTTGCACATAAAATCCACTCAAATATGCCATTTTAAACACAAATGTACACCAATACCATATCAAAACATATTTTTAATCCTCAAAACTATTTAATAAAATAATTTTATGAACTATAAAATAACCCCCACATGATGCAACATGGAACACGCATGAAAATCCCTTTCTTAAGAAAAATTCCAAACGTGCCTTTATGCATTTTAATCAACCAGAACATAACCAAGATAAAAATTTCACTTTTCATAAATATGTGTACACACACCATTATAATCAGTAAAAAATTTACATAAATACTTTAAAACATTTAAGTTACACACTCAAATCTCAACCATTCTTATAAGGATGGAAAACAGTCCATTTTTCGGCAACTTCGGCCAAATCATGTTATAATCCAAAACCCATTTGTTTATAAAAAAAATCCACATTGGAAATACATAAAAGGACCCCAAAAACCTTGATTCACATGATTCCAATATTTTTCATAAGCCAAAACAATCATTTTATATCACCTTGAGCACAAAAAAATCCAACTGGACACCTTCATGAAAACGTGGTATGCAACATTTAATGAAACTGGTTCCATTTAACACTAAAAATGTCACAAAACAAAATTTTCATTCCAAAAATTTGTTTAAATGGTTAAAAAAGGTTCTAAACATCAAAAACCAGCTGAAAAATATAATGGAACATTTAAAAAACACTTGGTGTGCACTTTTATAACAAAGCAACACAACTTATCACAAAACAAGGCATAAACACCACTTTTCACACCAAATAAAATTATTGAAGGCTTATAAAAAAATAATCAGAATGTGTAGAGGGTCAAAATACCATGAAAATATTAATCTTAAATAAAAATTAAATGTTTAATGGGTAACCTACCTCAAATCCTGGGCAGAATGGAAACACACACCCAATATCACCATCTAAGGGTTTATAAAAAATAAACCTATAAATCTCATCCCTAAATGAACAAAACCCCCATCAAAAATCATGGGATAACATAAAACTAGGTCTATAATGACCAGGGTATAAGAGATAACCAATATAAAATGTGAAAATAATGAAGAGTGAGGGGAAGGTAGAAGACAAACTCACCATGGAAACTAGTCAACTCTTCGTCTTCCCTTAGATCTACAACCTTAGAGGAGACGGAATGGATTGGAACTCATTGGAGGTATCCCTTAGGTCTGGAATAACCTGGGTAAAAAGATTTGGGAAAATTTGATTCTAAGAATAATGAGGGGGGAAACTTGTAAAATCAAGTTTTTTTATTCTGGGCAGGCTTCAAGGTTAGGTTGCAAGGTTAGGCTGCATGGTTTAGTAAACCGTGCACCCAAACCGTACACAACCCCAAAAATTTCCAAAAGTTTCCATTTCCTCCAAAAACTCACAAAAAAGATAGGGGTTCCCGTGGTATGATGATTATACAAATATGGAACTTAAAAACTCAAAATTCATCTCACCCAAAACCCAAGAAAATGATCAGGATTTCCAATGAAATAGATCAAAACCAAGACATGAAAAATTAGGTGTGACAATTCTCCCCCCCATTAAAGATTTATGCCCCTGGAAATCCATAACAACTTCCAACTAAAATATCAATGCCTAAGGATTACTTATTAACATGGTCCAGCCTCTCAATACAAAGACATCTCATCCACCATTAATGGAACTTAATCCTCTTACCCAAACAAAGCATAAAATCATAGCCACTCTCAAAGAATCGATGGAAAGATCAAGCCACTGCATCCACAACCAAGCCAAGAACGAGATTTTTGGACCTTATCCCAATGAACCTAATGATCACCCAAACCAAAGAGTACTCACAAAATCCTATGACTTGGGGGGTTGGCCGGAACGAACTCCCCACTATTAAATCATAATTAGCATCTGACAAATCCTTAAACGAAAGATCTTCGAGACCCGTAGTGTGTCTCCCCACCATTAGAAATCAACTATCAATGAACAAACAAGAATTCAACATGAACTAGAACCATGCCCCACCCATATAGGCCTGCCAAAAATCTCCCAAAACAACCTAAACCCCAAGTTAAAAAGATTACCAAAAGAACATTTAAACCGCCCACTCCTGAACAGAGGGGACAAGAATTGGGCCAACACTTTTTGCATGGATCAAAATCCCCACCACTTGGGGTGGGGAGGGAAGGGGACCCAATCATTGGACCACTAAAACCACAAAAAAAAAGAGGAAATATCCAACACTCTCCACCTATGAATAGGTAAAACCAATATTGCACATGATTCACATAGGCGGTCCACACATGGACATTGATTAGAAACCAACATCCAAGAAGGAACGAGCATTAATACTATGTGAGGGTTAATTCAGCCATGATCTTTGAAATAAGGGAAAATTTACAGTGATGAGGAACCAAAATGAAAACATAGAATCTTCCTCACCACAATGGTGGAGAAAGGAGCTCAGTAGAGCTCCCCACACCTCAGGAGGTTTCCTAACTGCATGAAAATATTCACTCTGAGGCCTACGGCTAGAACCCTGATGTTTCAATCATCTGTTGCACTACAATCAGGAGCAACGAATCGCAAAACCTCACAAAACTCACCATCTTAAACAAAACACCATTAACAAAGAGAGACATAGGGTTTCACACCACCAATCTTGCTTAATCCAAATGAGGATTAAAATGAACAAGTAACAAGGTGAAACACACCCAACATCACTGAACACAACCTCTATAACTGAGAGAATCACTATAATAGGAAGGAACTTTAAATCAAGCCCAAAAATCTCTCTATATCAACAAATGGGATGAGGAATTATCCAAAGAGGTGGATCAATATTTTGAAACAAGAGTAAGAATACTTAGGTTGATCAACTTAAAATATTTTCAATGGAGAGCTATCCATGGGCATATCACAACATCCAACATATCTTTGGAAAATCACTGAATATTGCTCCAAAACTGAGCTGCCAGTAAGATATCATCCTAAGACACAACAAGAGTATGAATTCCAGATCATAAGGAATCATTCTGAATAAACACACTTCTAATACATAGGAAAAACCAGCCACATAACCATTGTTTTATAAACAATTTTCAAAACTATCCATCACAAAACACTTTTGAAAAACAATCTAACTTGGTGGATTTTCACACTCAACAATGGTGTTTCATCAAGTTTCACTCACATGCACATTTCCGTGCCACCCTAGGCCCTCAACCACCATGACATACTAGCCATCCATCCATATATCCATAAAACCATTAATGTGAGAACCCACGAAAACCCCAAAGGCTAAAACAAAAAAAACATCATTCTAGTCCAAATTATTCAACCCATTTCAAAAATCATGCACCTTACAAAGGCACACTAACAACCAATTCAAAAACAATTTTTAGATTTAAAAAAATAACCCACACTTAAACAAGAAAAACTTGGTTAAAAACCCATTCCATTTCACTGAATACAACTTCAAAAACAATCATTCCATTCAAAAAACCATTTCCCATTTTCAAAAATTCAACAAGGTCTATTTTCATAATACAACAACCAAAAATCCCAAAACCCTTTTCAGAAAAACACTAACTTCTCAAAACCAATTTCCAAAACCAATTCATCATATTCAAAAACTTTTCCACAACCCAAAACACCCCATTTAAAAACAAATTTTCAGAATCTCTTTAAAATACTCCATGCTTTCAAAACATTTTATTTCAACAAAACACAAGTATAGATTAGTGAAAATACAATCTAGTTAAATCATTTACACTTTATCCCTAAGATTTGTTTCAAAAAAACCCAAATTTCCAAAAAAAAATTATTTATAATATATTTTCAAAACCCACTTTCCACTTTTCAAAATCCAACCATTCAATGAAAACCCATTTCCACAATTCTCACATAAGGATTTTCAAAACAAAATTCAGAATACAAGAAAGGTCCAAGAGACCCAAAAAGGAAACTAATTTCAGTGAGTGACTTGACCATATGGTTAGAGGCCATATTTAAAACACACCACCAACACAGAGAGCCTTTTAAGGACCATTTCTAGGATCCACATGTCTTACTAGGACCTGCAAGCTCATGGAGGACATTAGTCCAACTCCCCTTGTCGTATCCCAATCACCAAACAATCCCTAAGGACCAAAGAAATTTATAAAACCGGACTTCCCAAGGGAACGTGGGGATTAGAATGAGCAAGAGTTTTCAATGATCTTACAAAACCTACTTCTCAAGTTCCAATAATCCTACTCCATAAACCTTGAAATTCCCCAAATAACATGGGCACTCTAAAAATCAAGGTCTTCTAAGACCCAACCTCCTTTGATACCATTTTGTCCTGAACCAGCCCAGGTTGACCCTGAACCAGTCACCCGGTCCACTACACGACAAGTCCCAAGAGGTGCTCCCAATCCTACTAGGATGGAGACAAGTGCTGAGGGAATCAGTAGAGTGATAAAGGAATGTTTTTGAACAAATATAAACAATTAAACAAATAGAAGAAACAAATGGATATCCCAATATTAATTTATATAAAAGTTGAACTGAACATCATTTTTACATGAAACTGAAAGTACAACTAAATCAGACAACTCAACCAAAAAAACCTAACAACCAACTAACTTCATGTTACCCCACTAGTCACTCTCCAACACAATGATCATATGTCTCCCAAGGCAGTCTAACTCAAGCTAAAATCTGTACAAGGGATAAAAACAAAAGAAGACTATAGGTGTGAGTATTAAAACTCAGTTGGATTCCCAATATTCTATTCCTAAATCACTTCCTTTAAAATAAAAGAAAAATAAATTTCAATATTGAAACAAAATATATAAAAGTATGTTTTTTGAAACAAGTTTCCATTCTATAAACGTTATAAAATAAAATTCTTGCAATTTTTCTTAAATAAGAAATGCTAGTAACTAATTTCAAAGAGATGAAACTTCAAAATGAAAACAATTTTCAAGAGGGATGCTTTAAAGAATGTACACTTTTAAATATAAAAAACACAGAGAATAATTTACCAACCAAACACACCATATGTCGATGGTGAGTGGAAAATATCCAATGACCACTAGTCATGAGAACACCCCTAGGCACTAGCTCGTTGTAGGCCCCTGGTACCTCATATCTCGATGAAAAGTAACCATGAAAAAAATTGTTCTCATGCATGAGAAACTAGTAGGAAAAAATACACACAATATAGTGTTCTCCAACATCATTGTCATAGTTTATTTAGTGTTTTCATTATCAAACTTTCTACGTGAAACAGGGGCGAAACCACTCTGAATCACTAGCATGCAAGTATACGTCCTTCCACCTAGATACCCGGGATTCCCTCTTTGTGAAGAATAAAGTTCCAAATGTTATCAAATAACCTTTTCATGTTAAAATTCCATTTCTAAATCAAACACACACAATATAGTCCACAAACATGTTCCATATCTCTTTTACAAATCAATAAACCACATAAACGTTCATAAAACAATTTCAAGAAGTATAACGAGGCTTTACACATAAAATCCATTAAAATATTCTCTTTCAAAGATAAAGACCCACCAATACCATATCAAACAAGATTTTAAATCCCTAAAAATATTTAATAAATCAATTTCATGAATCAAAAAATGACCCCACATGATGCCACATGGAACACACAAGAAAACCCTTTTCTTAAGAAAAATGCGAAATGGACCTTTAAGAATTTTACCCAACCAGCATATAACCAAGATAAAAATTTCACCTTTAATAAAGAGGTTTAAATGAACCATTATAATCTGAAAAACATTTAGGTTACACACACAAAGATCAACCATTCTTATAGGGATGCCAAATGGGCCATTTTCAGGAAACTCCGGCCAAATCATATTATAAACCAAAACCCATTTGTTTATAAAACAAAATCCACATTGGACAGCCAAAGAAGGACCCAAAAAACCTTGATTCACATTATTCCAATATTTTTCATAAGCCAAACCAATCATTTTATATCACTTTGAGCACACAAAATCCAACTAGGTACTTTCCTAAAAACGTGGCATGCAACATTTAATGAAACCAAATCCATTTGACACTTAAAAGGTAATAAAACCAAATTATCATGCCAAAATTTATTTAAATGGTTAAAATAGGTTTTAAACATCACAAAACAAGTGCGAAAGATAACAAATAATTTAGAGAAACACTTGGTGTGCACTTTTATAACAAAATAACACTACTTTTCACAAAATAAGGCATAAACACCACTTTGCACACCAAATAAAATTATTGAAGGATTATAAAACAATACTTAGATTCTTTATATGGTAAAAATATCATAAAAAGATGAATATTAAATAAAAAGGACATGTGAAATGGGGAACCTACCTCAAATCCTTGGTGGAATGGAAATACACACCCAATATCACCATCTAAGGGTTTATAAAACCTAAACCTATAAAGACCATCCCCAAATGAACAAAACCACCATAAAAAATCATTGGATAACATATAACTAGGTATATCATGACTAGGGGAGAGTAGATAAAAATATAAAATGTGAAAAGAAAGAAGAGGGAGGAGAAGGTAGAAGAGAAACTCACCTTGGAAACTAGTCAAATATTTATCTTCCCTTAGATCTACACCCTTAGAGAAGTTGGAATGGATTGGAACTCATTGGAGAGGCCACTTAGGTCTGGAAAAACTAGTGGAAGAATATTTGGGCACATTTGGTTTTAATAATCACAATAGGGAAAACTTGAAAAAACAAGTTTTTTTATTCTGGGCAGGCCGCACGGTTAGGTTGCACAGTTTAGTAAATCATTCACCCAAACCGTGCACAGCCCCAAAAAATTTCAAAAGTTTACATTTCCTCCAAAAACACCCAAAAAAGATAGGGGTCACCCATGGTCTGATGATTAAACATAGATGGAACTTAAAAACTCAACATTAATCTCACCCAAAACACAAGAAAAAGATCGGGATTATCAACAAACCATATCAATACCAAGACATGAAAAACTAGGTGTGAAATACTGGGCATCTAGAATAACCCATTATTATGTTTCCTTTCCTTAGATTTTGAAGAAAGGTTTATGTATGATATGTCTAAGAATCATTCTAGTTCTGAATAACTTAGTGGGAGATGATTTATATATCTTATGAATAATTTATTTATGTGTTCAATTTTAAAAAGATACTAAACCAAAATGATTCTGGCATGGATAAAAATGTTATGTATTGGAATTAATATAAAAATATGTAATATTTATGTCTAAAATGCTTGGTTCATTATAAGTATTCACATTATTTTTATTTCTTCCAAGAACTTGTACTTATTTTCCAATCAAAGGTTTACATTATAATAGGAATCAAACTATTTTAATTTCAAAAAAATCACATTGTGAAACCTTATAATTTCAAATTTTTTGAAAGCATCAATTTATAAAAATTGCATTCCCATATTAACATTTTTCAAGGCCTGAATTTTAAGGTAGTTGGAACCTCTATATTCATATCCCCAGAAGATATCAATTGTACACAACAAAAATCAGATTCTCACTAGGCTGAACAAGTTGTTCACGGTTGAACAAGATGTTCACAAAACGCACAAGGCATAAGAGTATCTCTCTTTAGAAATCACTTCACAGCATCACAGCATGTAATCTATAGGATCATCAATCGATATTGAGATTGTTCAAAAGATATCCTATTTATAGGAAAGGATTCTAATGATTATCTCCCTCATCTAACTGTCATATGTTTCCTTGAATTTTAGAGGAAGTTGTACATGTTTCACTCAACCAATTATTAGTTAAAAACAGATTGTACGACATCATTTCATTTTAACAAAAACATGTTTATTGAAGTTTTATCATGTAATGAAAACATTATTAAGTTTAAGAAACTTAAGTAAAATAGGATTTTATAAATTTGGAACAATATTTTAGGAAATTAAAGTAACTTAAAAAATTTTGAATAATCGGAATCTAGGAAATATAGAATTCATAGTCTAAATATATAAATAATTATATTCTAGAAAAATGGATATTCAAAGTCTAAATTCTGATAAATTCGGATTCTGAAATCTTAGGAATTATATTTCTAAATTCTAGGGAATCTGGAGTCTGAATTTTGAGAAATTTGGATTCTAAATTATGAGTAATTCATAGTCTGAATTCTGAGGAATTCAAAGTTTGAATTCTGAGGAATTCGGAGTCTGAATTTTGGGGAATTCAGAGTCTGAATTTGGAGGAATTAGGAGTCGAAATTCTGATGAATTTGATGTATGAATTATGATGAATTCATAGTCTGAATTTTTAGGAATTTTGAGTCTGAATTTTGAGGAATTCTGATTTCGAATTATGAAGAATTCAAAGTCTTAATTCTATAGAATTCAGAGTTTTAATTCTAGAGAATTTGTAGTTTAAATTTTAGAGAATTTGGCATCTTAATTTTAGAGAATTTGGAGTCTGAATTTCAAAGAATTCAGAGTCTGAATTTCATAGAATTCAGTGTTTGAATTATATAGAATTCGTATTTTGAATTTCATATAATTCAGAGTCTGAATTTCATAGAATTTGGAGTCTGAATTTCATAGAATTCAGAGACTGAGTTTCAGAGAATTTGTATTCTGGATTTTAGAGAATTTGGAGTCTGAATTTCATATAATTCGAAGTCTGAATTTTAGATAACTAAGAGTTTTAATTTGAGATAATTTGGAGCCTAAATTATAGATAATTAGGAGTCTAAATTTCAGATAATTAGGAGTCTAAATTTCATATAATTCAGAGTCCAAATTACAGAGAATTCAGAGTATAAATTTCAAAGAATTCAGAGTCTGAATTTCAGAAATTTTAGATTTTAAAAATAGTGAGACTTAGTAGATAAGGAACTTTAAGATTCTATGGTTTTTTATAAGTATATGGATTTTTGGCTTTAAGAAAAAAAAAATTTTGATAAGAAATTAAATAATATATTGAACACCAAGGTAAGGATAAAACTTTTACTAGAGAAATAAAATTTTCCTTAAGAAAATAATTCTTAGAGAAAGGTAATTTTCCTTAATAAAATGTGTTTGTAATTTTCAAAACATAAATAAATTCAAAAGTCATAAGGAAACCTTATTGAATCAACATATCCCCCTTTTTGGAAAGAAAAAACAACCTTTCCAAAA
Organism: Viscum album; assembly: GCA_963277665.1. Taxonomy (NCBI): domain Eukaryota; kingdom Viridiplantae; phylum Streptophyta; class Magnoliopsida; order Santalales; family Viscaceae; genus Viscum; species Viscum album. The sequence goes on from OY728152.1 coordinate 281,674,221, forward strand.
ATAATATAAGGAATAGGTATTTTTATTTTAGAACTTTAAAATAAAGAACTTATCTCCCTTGAATAATGATGAATATGACAAACTCCCCCTTAGGTTTTGAAATCTCTAAGGATCGTATTCTTTTCTTTCTTAGATAAGTTACTTTTTCTTTCTTCAGAAAATATTCTTTAAGTATACCCCCCCTACTTAATTACCCCCTTTTTTAGGGAATTCCCTTCTTTTTTTACTTAATATTATTTTGATCATTATTTTCTCCACCTTTTTGATTTTCAAAAAGGAATGGAAGGAATGAAAAAATGTACTTGAAAGGTCAGAAATATACAATAGAAAATAATGGAACGATAATAAAATTTAATTATGATAGGAAATATTGTTACAAGAAGAATACAACAAAATATCAGAGTTTCATGAAAATCATTCATCCTTATTTTCCCTTTGAATGATCTTTATCAAGGTTGCCTTCAACTTCTTGAGCTCTTTTTGTCATAGTCAAATCTCTTGATCATCTGATCCTGATCCTAATTTTTCTTCTCTAGAACATTGATTCTTTCTTCTTGGGAGTTGAGAAAACTGGCTTGAGACTTTATGACTTCTACTTGATTTTTTAATTTTTCTTCTATATCTTCCCTTATTTCTCTTTCCCTTTTCAAATTTAGAGTAATTGAATTCAACTTTCCATTCAGATCTCTATGCTCTTGCATCCGGGAAACTTTCTCGAGATTCATATTCTCTGAAAAACATGTTGTAAGGGTTTTTATTATGTTGTCTGACTTATTGAAAGCATATTTTACTAAATCTTGGAAATCATCCATGATTTTCTTATCATTAATAATATTTTTAGACCATTTGGTTATTTCCTTACATGATCTCTTATGAGCATCATAACAAATATTAAAAGTCTTGAACTCCTTTTTAAATTTGATAAAATTTTCCATGAGCATGCTTAAAGAATCTGACTTCTGATTGAAAGAATGTTGAAGCAACTAACATCTCAAATCGATACTTGGAAATAAAGGTATTGTGTTCACTAACCTCTTAAAATAATAAAAAACAAAATCCTAACCCATAGAATATAAAGATTCAGAGGTTGATTCCTTTGTTAGAGAGGAAACTTTTTCAAGCTCTTCAGCTTTCCTCTTGGATGTTTCATCAACATCTCTCTTACATTTCACAACCACATATTTTATAGGCATATCATTAACCACCTATTTTCTTTTATTAACTTTATAAGTAACCTTCTCAACTCACATATACTCATGCTCGCTATCAGAGACTTGGATTATATCATCTTTATCCTCATAATCTTTATCAAAACTTTAAATAACATCATCAAGATGAATGAAATCATGTTTTTTGCTCTCATAATGAGAAGGTTTATCAACCTCACCATGTTCATCATTATCTTTCTCTTGAGAGATAATTTTGATTGATTAAAACTTTGAATTTCTGATGGATAACTTGTATGAAGTACTTTCCTTCTCATGGTATTTTTCCACCATTTTTATAATATATTCACTTTCTTATTCCTCTTATTCTTCTTATTGTTTTCAAGATATTTATTCTTCCAAAATGGGTTCTTATATTGAACGTTTATTTCACAGAGTTTCTACTAGAACTGACTCCTGAAGGAAGGATTCTGGTACCTCGATTTGTTCGGATGCTTTCTCTGTCTCTTTGAGTAAGGCGGGAATGATTTTGGATTCTGACATTTTCTTCTTTAACTTTTTATTTCTTTCCTAATTTTCACATTCCTCAGAAGCTTTAATTTTTAGATATTTTTCCTTAGAAAGTTCTAAACCAAAACTATCATCACCCTCCTTATTCTTCTTCTTATGTTGCTCTCTCCATTTTTCTATCACTTCATTAGAGAAGATCTTTTTCTTTTTTTCTTCGGTGGAGATGATTGGGTTTCTAGAATGGTTTCTTTTTCTTTTTATTATGGTTTTTTTTCTTTATTTTCTTCTAGGTTTTCTTGGAAGTTTCCTATAATACCCCTTTCTTTCTCAAAGCTTGAATTTATCTTTCATAAAGATCATACAATTCCCCTGACTTGATACTGAAACCAATTTTCATTATCCTAATATTGTCATCACTCATCAACATAATATTTAAGGTTCTAGATTTTTAACTGTAGGTAATTTTGAAAGATTCAAAATAGAGAACAATGATATTCAATAGGATTGCTGGATACATGATAATATGTGACTTAAGGGTTTCATTATTGATATTGTTAATGGTGATGAAAATATACGTCATGGGATTTACCTTTCTCGGATTCACCAAAAAATTAATCATGAAAATATCACATTTCTTCAGGGAATCCTTATCTCCCTTTCTCAAAATAATAAATCCTTGCATCCACAAGACTAAAACCTTAAATTATTTTAAAGGTGATTGATCTTCTATGACTTAACACTTTTAAGTCCAAGGAAATCCATTTCCTTATCCTTGTCAGAACTTCCTTCTTTGTCAAGAAATTTGTGGGAACAAAATATGGTTTCTCCTTCATAAGGTATATCCAATAAACTAGAAGCCTTATTTAAGGATGAAAAATAATTCTTTCCATAGCTCTTAAAGGAAAACTTTTCCCTACCTCCTTATTCAAAAAAACATACTAAATCATAAAATTCTATGAGAAGATCAGGAAAAACTAGATACTGATTCTTTGTCTTAGAAACACAAAGACTTTTACAACTATTCTTATTTATGACTTTCAAAATCATATAATCATATATTAGGAAGAAATTTTGATCTACCAACCTTTCTCTTTAAATTTTCTAATATTTTAGTTCCTTGTTTGCGGCCATTTGATTTTGAGAGGAAACTTAAAGAGACATCTGAAGCGTAAGGAAACTGAAAAAACTAAATGGATGATTTGAAGGGTGGAAGAGCTTCAGTGCAAAATCTCTTGAAAACCTGATGTGGGACATGAATAAGGGGGATTTATATAGGCTTTGTAGTGATGGTTCTAATTCCCAATTCAATCCAATAGTTGAAATAATCTTGATCCGATTTGACGGTTGAGATGAATACCGAAGAAGGATTTTATAGGTTCTGATCTTATAAGGTTTTAAGGAAAAAATAGGATTTAAGAAATGTGAATCCAATAGAGTTTTCTTAAAACAACATAGAAATACCAACAAGTAAAAAATACAATTACAAAGTTTTAAGTAAGGAAACATACATTTCAGATTTCTTAGAAATAATTATTAGTATTAATAAGGTTTTTATTGAAAAACTTATATTCTAGGAAAATTTATTAAGGAATGGAAATTTTAGGTTCTGGATATTTGGCTTCTAAAAATTTTTATTAAAAAAAATTAGGTTCCATGAATTTTTTTTAAAGAATAAACAAATGTAATCCCTTTAAGAAAAGAAGTTTATTAATGTAAGGAGAGAGATTTAAAAATATATATAAAATATTACCTTATGGTTATCATTCCAAACTTTTTTTAATGTATTATAATCTATTAGAGAGTAAATATTTTGTAAAAATGTCAGCAAGTTGATCTTGAATTTCAATAAATTTAAGAATGATATATTATTTAAGTGTGTGATCCCTAATAAAGTGATGCCTAATATCTTTTTGATTTGCATGAGAGTGATGTGCAGGGTTTTTTCTTCAGGAAATGGCACTTGTATTATCATAAAATATCTGTGTTTTGGTAAAACACATGCCATAGTCTGTGAGTGTGTGTTGCATCCACAACACTTGAGCACAACAACTTCCAACTGCTATATATTCAGCTTTAGCAGTGGAAATTGCTACTGAGTGTTGTTTGTTGCATGAACAAAAAACTAATGAATCTCCTAAGAAATGAAAAGTTCCTGATGTAATTTTCATATCCATTCTACATCCACCAAAATCAGTATCTGAAAAAATTTCTAAAAAATCATTTCGAGAAGAATAAAAAAGTCTTAAATCCATGATTCCCTTTAAATAGAGAAAAATTATTTTCACTGATTTTAAATGATATTACTTTGAATTAGATTGGTATCTTTCACATAATATCACTGAAAATATTAAGTGTAGATGACTAGCCATTAATTATAATAAACTTCCTATCATACCTCTAAAAGATGTTTGATCTACTATTTTTTCAGCTTCATCAAGATCAAAATAATTTGAGGTAACGATTGGAGTGCTTATACTTTTAGTATTGTCATATCCATACTTATTAAGAAGGTCTTTAATATACTTATGTTTAGATATATACATTCCTTCTGTTTTTTGAGAAATTTTAAAACCAAGTAAAATAGTTAACTCACCCATCATACCCATTTCAAACTCAAATTTCATGATATTTGAAAACGAATTAGTTAAAGATTACTGAGTTGACCCAAATATAATGTCATAAACATAAATTTTAACAATTAAAATATTTTTCTTATCTGTCTTTATAAAAAGAGTTGGATTTTCAGTTCTATTAACATAATCATTTTGTAACAAAAATCATGTAAGTCTATCATATCAGGATCTATGGGCTTGTCTAAGTGCATATAAAGCTTTGGTAAGTTTGAAAACATGTTCAGGATGTTTTGTGTCTTCAAATATAAGAGTTTTTTCAACATAAACTTCATCTTGAACATATACATTAAGAAAAGAACACTTCACATCCATTTGAAAAAGTTTGAAATTAAATAATGCTGAAAAGGTAAGTAGAATATGAATAGATTCAAGTCTAGATATTGGAGAATAGGTTTCTTCTTACTATATTCCTTCTTGTTTATTATAGCCTTTAGTAATTAATATGTCTTTATTTTTAACTATGATTCCATTTTTATCATATTTATTTCTGAATACCCATTTTACTCCAATTATAGAAATTTCCATAGGTCTTTCAACCAAGGTCTGGACTTTGTTCCTTTTGAATTCATTTAGTTCATCTTGCATAGCTTTAATCCAATCATCATCACTTAAATCTTCACCAGCACTTTTTGGTTATAATTGGGAAAGAAATTCTAGATGTTCTAGTTTATTTATTAAAGAACTTTTGGTCCTTACAGGTTGATTTAAATCACCAATGATACTATCACTAGGATGATTCTTAAGAAACAAATGATTTGGGTTTTGAAAAACTTGTTCATCAACATAAGGTAGAAAATCTTCTAGGTTAGATACTTTAAAATCATTCTCTTTAGTATTTTCCTTATTAGAATAATTTTAAATCAAAGGTTGATAATCAGTTTTTGAAAACACATCTAAGGATGTAGGATGGGGTTGTTTAAAAACAAAAGGATCAGTTTCATCAAATTTAACATGTACTTTCACTTCAACAGTACAAGAATTTTTGTTAAAAACTCTATAAGCCTTATAAGTTATGGAGTAGCCTAATAAAATTCCTTCTTCATATTTGGGTGTGAATTTATATAAGTTATCATTAGTATTCAAGATTAATACTTTTCATCCAAATACTTTGAAGTAAGAAACTTTAGGTTTTCTACCAATCCATAACACATAATGTTTTTATTAAGAAAATTTCTAACTAAAAAACGATTTATAGTATAGCAAGTAATACAAATAGATTAATCCCAAAAGTGTTTAGTAATATAATTTTCACTCAACATGATTCTAGTTATCTATTGAAGAATTAAATTTCTTATTTCAACAATACCATTCTGTTGAGGTGTTCTTAGAGCTGAGAATTTATGAGTTATGCCTTTTTTACTATAGAAAGTTTCAAAATCTCAATTTTAAAATTCTCCCTGATGATAACTATGAATAGTTATCAATGGAAGATTTTTCTCATTTATAAAAAGGGATCTAAAAATTTTAAAATAATAAAAGTCTTTATATTTATTTTCTAAAAAAATAGACCCATGTAAATCTGGTGTAATCATATACTAAAAAAATACATAGTATTTGCCTCTGATAATTCCAGATTATCATGGATCGAAAACATCCATATGAACTAGATTTAATGAAATAGAAGTTGATACTTAATTTATTGATTTAAATATTGTCTTATGTTTCTTTCTATATTGAGAGAGATCACAAACTTTTGAAGAATTATATCTAAGCTTTGGTAGATCCTTAACAAGTCTTTTCTTTGAGAGTTTTCATAAGTTCATAGGGTTGCAGTGTCCTAGTATTCTATTCCATAACCAAGATTTATCTTCCATTACATTAAGTCAAGGTATATCTTGTCTCCTAAATTCTTCCAATTTAAGAGTATAAACATTCTCATGCCGATGGGAAAAAAGAATAAACTCTTCCTTGGAATTGTGTACTAATCATTAATCATTCCAAAAATTCATAAGGTAACCTTCATCACATAATTGGATTATGCTTATGAGGTTTTTATTAAGACATTTAATAAATAAAACATTTGAAATTAAAAAATTTCTAAGAAAAACAATGTTACATATACCAACAATTTCTCCTTGATCATTATCTACAAAAGTAACTTTTCCTCCTTTTGTATTGATAATATTTTCAAAGAAGTTTTTGTTATATGTCATGTGATAGGAATATCCACTATCCATGTACCATATATTGTTGTTGGTACTTACTTTATTTTCCTGAAAAAAAAAAGAGTTATACTTTTAGAATCTAAAATTTCTTGGATCGGGAAATTTTAGAAAGTAAAATATTAAAAATCCACATTTTCTTTGAAAAATAAGATTTATGAAAACCTAAGGATTGGGTTTTATTTCAAGAACAATCTCCCTTCCAATTTCCACCACATTGACACTTAGTGTAAAAGGGATCTCTTTTTGGAACAAAAAAATATGACTAAAAATAGGTTTTGAATGAGTATAACCAATTTCAGAACTATTCCTTAGAGGAAGAATTTTTTAATACATTTTATCAAATTCTTTAATTCTAGATGTAAAATTTTATAAAAGTTTCTTTAAGGAAAAAAATTTTGATTTTAGTCTGATGACCAAATTTTTATCCTCAAAGTCATTAGTTTTATAAATTCAGTTATTCTTTAAAACATTTTTCTTAAAAATAACATTTTCAAGATCCTTAGAAATTTTATCCTTCTTAGAATTAACTTCCTTAAGGTTTTTAGAAACACTTTCAAAATCAAGAGTTTTTTTCAATATCCATAGAAAGATTTGATTATTATTTTGTTAAAACATAAATTCTATAATTTTCCTTATGTAACTTCTTCTTTATCTTATAGTTTCCATTCTCAAGTAATATAGAAAATATAGAAACTTCTTAAAATGAAGGTAAGGTATTATCTTATGATGAAGAAGATTATTTATCTGAAGATTCATAATATTCTTCATTAGGGAAATTATCATTTAAATAAATATTGGTTAAGGATTAAGCATTGTGTACCTTATCCATAAGATAGTGATTTTCAATAGGTACTTTGGCAATAAGACCAATATTATTTTGAACAGACGATTCATATTCTGAAGATTCATCATAAGAGACACCACCACTGGAACTCTAGGTGTCATCAGATTTTAAAAATTTCTTAACCTTTGATTTTTAGTACTTATTTATGTTCCTTTTAGAATTATTTTCCTTTCTATCTTTTCTCTAAAGCATAGGAAAATCAGGTCTGATGTGTCCATCCCTTTTGCATTCATAACTAGTTACTTCAAAATATCTCTTGTCCTATCTATCTTTCTTCTTATATCTGTACTAAAAAACTTTCTTTCCCACAATCTTATTTGTACTTCAAGAAAGATTAGCTAATTCATTCTCAAACTATTCACCTTCACTTGATCCAGATATAACAACATCTTTCTTAGCTTTTTATCTAGTTACCCTTTTCGGAGTCATGGCTTTATATGTAGTTGTGAAAGCTACACTTATATTACCATTCTTATTTCTTTTTGAAATCAACATCTCTCTTCATTATCTTTTTATGCTAAATAAGGGTTCCAAATAACTCATCAAGAGTAATGTTAGATACTTTTCTATTTTCATCAATAGTTGTGCTTTTCGATTCTTATTCATTAGGCATGATATCAATTATCTTATCCACAAGAACTTCATCATAAAGACCTTTATCTCCCATAGATTGAATATTGTTGAAAATGGTCAAAACTATTTGTAGTACTTTTCAAACAGGTTCTCTATAAGGAAATAATAATCCATGATATTCATCTCTTAACATAGCTCTTCTAGTTTCTACCACATTAGAAGTTCCAAAATGTGTAACTTCAAGTTTATTCCAAATACAGTTGGCAGCTTCATAAGAAGATATTTTACTATATATATTTTTGGATATAGAACACTACAAAGTATTGTGTACCTTGTAGTTTAGTTGATATTCTAGTTTCTCTTGGTTGGTGAAAGTTATGACTTCTTTGTATGGAATTTTTTAATCTCCAGTGAGCATGAAAAAATTTTCCACTCCAGTTTTTATAACAAAATTCTTCATCCTATCTCTCCAGTACTCATAATCATTACCATCAAAGATTAGTGTTCTGGTAGGATTAATATTGTCTATATAACAAACATTTATACCTTCCATTATATAATAAAAATACTTCTTCACAAAACTTGTTAATAATAAAATTTTATAAACAAATATAAAAAATATTTAATCAAAACTTGAGCAAGTAAAGTTGAGCAAGAAAAACTTTGAGCAAGAAAAACTTGAGAAAGAAACCTTATATGTAAGTATAAGTATTTTAGAGACCTATTTTGATACCAATTGTAGGATCGAAATAGAATATGAAGATTCTCAATTACAATATGGGGGTGAATTGTTGGTTTAAAAACTTTTGTTTTTAACCTTAAAGAAATCTATGTTTAACAGAGTTAAACAAGGAAAATTCACAAACCCTCATTGACTCTTACTTAAAAGGATAATTGGAAGGGCCTAGGTCCAATTATAAGGAACCTAAACTTAATCAAGTTAAACTTAAGAAAACTTAAGAAGTTTTTACTTAGAGAAATATTCTATCTTAAAGAGTATATAATCTTATTTATATCATAGTTAAAAAAATATAAGAAAGCATAAGAAAGTTATAATTTATTTAACAAAATACTATGGAAATAAAATTTGTAACAAAGAAAGTAAACAAGTAGGAAATATTTTAACCCAAAGAGAATGGTATCCAACAACCTTGGATAATGGTCCATTGATTTATAATTTCAAGAAATTTTGTCTTACCCACACCAGGGTAAGCCCTTGATAAGAATATCAGAGCCTATCTTACAATCCCTACAAGACCTCAAACTTTAAGGTAGTCGGCACCTTTGTCTTCCTATCCTCATAAGTCCTTGAACTTTAAGGTATTTGGCACATCTATATTCATATCCCCAGAAGCTCTTGATTGTACACAACAACAATTGAATTCACACTAGTATGAACAAGTTATTCATGGTTGAACAAGATGTTCAAAAAACACACAAGGCATGAGAGTCTCTCTCTTTAGAAATAATTTCACAACATCACAGCATGTAATATCTAGGATCATCAATCTATCTTTATCTCGTTCAAAAGAGATCCTATTTATAGCAAAGATTCCAATGGTCGGCTCCCTCCTCCAATGGTCATATTTTTCCTTGAATTTTGGAAGGATCAGTTCACGTGTCACTCAACCAATGGTTAGTCAGAAACAGATTGTATGGAATAATTTTATTTTAACAAAAACATGGGTAAGGAAGTTTTATCATATAATAAAAACATTATTAAGTTTAATAAACTTAAGTTAAATAGGATCTGATAAATTTGGAACAATATGTTAGGAAATTGAAGTATCTTAAACAAATATGAATAATCAGAATCTAGGAAATATAGAATACAGAGTTTAAATATATGAACAATCAGATTCTATAAAAATGGATATTCGGATTTCGAATTCTAATGAATTCGGATTATGAATTCTGAGGAATTCAGAGTTTGAATTCTGAGGAATTCAGAGTCTGAATTTTGATCAAATTGGAGTTTGAATTATGATGAATTTAGATTATGAATTATGAGGAATTCGGTGTCTAAATTCTGAGGAATTAAGAGTCTGAATTCTGAGGAATTTAGAGTCTGAATTTTGAAGAATTTATAGTTTGAATTCTGAATAATTTGGATTCTGAATTTTAGATAATTCAAAGTCTGAATTTCAGAAAATTCGGAGTCTGAATTTCAAAGAATTTGATGTCTAAATTTCATAGAATTCAGAGTCTGAATTTTAGAGAATTTGGAGCCTAAATTTCATAGAATTTGGTTTCTGAATTTCAGATAATTCAGAGTCTAAAAATAGTGAGACTTGGTAGCTAAGGAACTGTAAGATTCTGAGGTTTTTGATAATGATCTGTATTTTTGGATTTAAGAAAAAAAGGTTAGACTTGGTTTTGAGAATACATTAAATAATATACTGAAAACCAAGGTAATGATAAAACTTTTCTTAGAGAAATAAAATTTTCCTTGAGAAAATAATTCTTAGATAAAGATAATTTTCCTTATGAAAATGTGTTTGTGATTTTCAAAACATAGAGAAATGGAAAATTCATAAGGAAACCTTATTAACTCAACATTATCAGTTTCCTGTAGTATTCACAAGTGGATGTCATTTATTTTGATGATGATAATATTCATAGGAGTCTGAATTCAAACAAAATAAGACTTTTCTTGTAGTAAAATCTCAATGCAAAATTAGTATTTTGACTTTTGATTAGAGAAGTTTCAACAAAGAAACATTATATCAATTATGGGAGACAATTTTGATAAGATCATTTGTTATTATTTTACTTATCATAAAATATTTTTATTAATATAGGTAATTTACCTTCTTATCAGATCACATATGATATACCTGGCATTGGAGGAGTCAGGAAGATATTTTTGTCTTTTTATTTTAGGATATGGAGGGACTTTAAATCAACCCTCATATCTAATTTCATTTTTGGGGAAAGAAAAAATGAAAATACATGTGATATATATCCTTTTTTTGTTTGAAGATACATAGAAGTGGTTTGTTGAGGGTAAACAACAAGAATCATTTTTAGAAAGTGAAATAATAGACTTTAGAAATTTTTCTTATAGTAACGATCATATTAATGATTTTTTTTATTCATAATTTACTAAAAATGGGGAGATCTCATCAAGATATCTAGTCTAAAAATGTATACCCTCATAATTTATCTAATGGAGGGTATATATTATTATAAGAACAAATGGTGGATGAAAATTTTTAAAAAGTGAGAGATGAATCTTCAGGTTCTAAAAAGGTTGACCCTCCTTTCCCTCTAACTAAACATGAAAAATGGAAGAGATCCCAAATGAGAAAAAAGGGATAATATCTTAAGGAAGATTCACGGGTTATAGCTGATAGGATTTTAAGAAGTTTATTTATTTATTTATGATACTTAAGTTAATTCAAATATTTATATATTTTGATTAGAAAAGGAATTTTTTAAATATTATGTATAGGAATACCTTAAAGAGTTAGCACATAAGGGACCTTCATACCATAGGGTAAGAAGGATATTTTAGCCACTAAATTGGGAAATCATGAACATCTAGGTCACGTATAAGGAGAAAAGGCATGTGTATCGATAAAAAAAGTGTTTATTCATTATGAAGCTTATTCAAGTGAGAATGTATATAAAAGGAAAACAGAATCTTTAGAAGCTAAATCTTAGGAGATTGGTGATATGATAGAGGATATGACCAAAGATTTAGTATAATTGATGTTTATAGACATGAAAAATAGTTTTAGGTTGTAGATCTTACTCCTCCACCTTTGCCTTCAGAACCCACTCCATCTCCACCTATTGATCCCACCCCTCCACCACTTCCTTCTTATCTAACTCCCAAACCTCATATTTTAAAAATTCTCATAAATTATGAGTTATATGTTAAGGATCCCCAATAGAATATTTTTTCATATGGGATTATATATTATATTGAGGATATTGTTCAACATCAATAGATAGATACATATCATCTTAAGGTTAATGTACAATATATTATAGATATATTAGAAAGAGTAACATTTCTTACAGATGAGGTTCCTATAGTTGAAAAAGGTATAGTCCATTTTTTAGTTTTCCCATATAGACTTTTCCAACAAATTACCATTGAGGTATGTATATATTATTTCATTTATTTCATATGGGTGTTTATTTTTTTAACATTTTAAAATTAATATATTTATCTATTTTTTATACCAATACTTTAAAGGTAAAGATGTATTGTATAGAAAAAAAAATTACTAGCTTCTATGACTTTAGATACTAATTATTCTATTCTTGATAGATTATAAAGATTTTAATTTTTTTTGTAAGTTTATGAGCTTCCAATAGATGCTGACATTTTGGGGCATAAACTGAAAGTGATGATTTTCAAGAGATATGTCATAGATCTTGTCACTGGGGATTTTTTCAGAATAAACATGATGAAAGTATTTTTTATGTATGTAAATTATCATACATATTTCAGTTATTTTAATTTATTGAAACTTAATACTTATGTTTTTTTATTAGGTATTTTTATACACTTTGTATTTAGTATGATGCGACAACAGTGTATGGATTTTTGCACCCACAGTGTATTTCACCATTAGCATTGATAATTAAAGATGGTGAAAAAATAATATATATTTCTAAAGGATTTAAAAATAATGAAATTAAGTGTTGGATGATTCTTTATCTGGAAGGGTATGGAACATATATTTCTTAAAGTGTTATTTCTATTAATTTAATAACCATTAACATTATATATTTTTTATATTAGTGGCCATTCGATGTTATGTTTTTTTATCCAAGTGAGAAGATAGATTATTGGTTGTTCTCAATACATGGTGAAGTGAAAGAAAACTTTAGCAGCCTTTTGAACACATATGTTATATTATTTAAATACTTGTATATTATAATGACATTTAATTTTATTTCAGACATATCATTTTCAAATAGGGAATGGGATTACTTTAGAGAGACAATGGGAAAGAGGAACCACTACCACAAAATGGGGAAAGGGAAGTGATACCCCTTTAACGGTGCTAAAAAAAGTGTTGATAAAGGGGGGGGCTTTATCAGCACTAAAAAAATCCCTCATAAAGGGCACTTTTAACAGCGCTAAAAAACGCTGTTAAAAGTGACTTTTTATCAGTGCTTTTTTTAGTAGTGCTGATAAAGGGCGGTTTTATCAGCGCATATTTTCCTAGCATGGATAAATGTGTATATTTCAAAAAAACCATAAAAAATAATATATTTATATTGATATAAATATAATAAATATTTTTTAAAATATGGTTTATATCGATTTGATATGTCTTAGAGAAAAAATGGACACCCCGGAGCAGAATTTATGGTCGTTTGTAGGGATTAAGGACCTTTTAGTACCTTTAAGAATATGAGAAGTTGTTACAATGGTCACCGTAGTGTAGTTTTGGTCGTAATATTCAATTCGATATGTGTTTCAGTCAAAACGGACACCCGGAACATAAGTTATGGAAAAATGAACTCCTGGAGCCAAACTTATGACTATCCAGAGGTTTTTTGGTCCTTTTTGAACCTAAAAGAATGTTAGAAGGGGTTTAGGTGATCACTGGAGTGTGTAAACTTTCACAAGATTCGATTTGATAAGTGGTAGAGTCAAAACGGACACTCGGAGTAGAAGTTATTGTCGTTTAAAATTTTGCAACTCTTGTATCTCCTAAAAACCTAAGAAACTAGCAACTCACTAAAACAAACATAACTTCTTCTCCGGCTATCCTTTTGAGCGCCGAGACTAGTCAAATCAAATCTTGAGAAATTATTGATGACCACTTCCAGTCAAAACCATTATAAGATCAGAGGAACGAAGGATATATCAGTTATAGTACTCCAAAAAAAGTCCAACTTCAAACGGCCATAACATTCACTCCAGATGTCCGTTTGGATTCTACCATATATAAAATCGAAGGAAGCGAAGAGATATATGAAAAACATTAACTCATACATAGTCTTAGTCACCTTTAGGACCATAAAATCGCAAAAAAAAACCACCAGAAGGCCTCCAAAACTCAGTTTCTGTGTCCGGACCACTGTCAAATTTTTATTAAAACGGTTATAACTTCTAATCTATGTGTCTGTTCAGCCTCTGGAACCTGTTTTATCATAGTTCGTTCCATGAGCTTCAGTTTGACTATTCACAGAGCTGAAACGAATGTAACGACCTAAAGTTTTTCAATGGAAATTCCCCTCTTATATTTATGTCATAAAATCACATGAAAGCACAACATAATGAACTACTAAGTGATAAGTGACCTTTAAACATAAGTTTGTCACTTATGTGTTTGGAATTTTGAAAATCCGGTATACAAGGTTGTGTTCAAGATGTTTTTTGGAGTCAAATAGAACAAAAATAATTTTTGGTGAATAGTAACCTACCCTAACGAATAGTAACATACCCTTATGAATAGTGATATACCCTAATGAATAGTAACCTCACCTATGGTGGTATAAAAATAATATTCAAGTTGGAAGTATGATATACCTATATTCTAGAATGAGTTAATGAATGTTTTAAAACTGGTTTTGATAATAAATTATTATTTTAATTAAATATTAAAATAATCATATTTAGAAAATTATTTTTGGAAAATGGACTTCATTTTTGGATTCTACGCGTCGAAAAATGGTTAGGTTGAATTTTTGGGATTTTTATGAAATACTTGAATTTTTTATGAATAATAGAATCCGATAATTTACAATAAATGCTAAATAATGGATTAATTGAGTCATTGATTATGCTCTGCTGATGTAAGCCCACTTGGTTCGAATTCACATGACCCATTTACTATTATTTGTCATTGAATACTTACTATTCTTTGTCTTGTGAATAAATAATAAATTAAGGATTATAATATCATGAAATCCCTCCTCTCCTCCACTATAAAAACCCCCTCACTCCCTCTTCTCTCCACTCCTCTCAAGCTACAAGACTTATCTAAATTCTTCCCAAATATTTCCCCAAGGTCCTCCCCCACGTCCAAAATCTCTTGGCCTCTTCAAAATACCAAAACCTCTCCCCTTAAGAGGTTCTCAAAGGAGGAAGTCTCAAGAGGTAAATTCATCTTCCCTAATTTCTTCTTTTCTTTTAAGTTCTTTTCTTTTTAATTTATTTCTTCACCTCCCTTCACCATAATAGTATGATAAATCTAGTATAATACATGTACTGGAATTTATTCATGCTAGTGGTAAATTTCATTATCTTCTCTCCTTTCCCCGCCCTTTTATTTGAAAGAAATGAAAGCACCGTTTGAGATGTGATAATTTAGAACATTCAAGGAAAACGGTTTATCAATTTCTAGTATTGTATTTAATTATGGTCATGAAACCATTTGTGTTATGGTTGAACCAGATTATTATATATGTAATATATCCTATTTTTGTTTCTGTAATCCTTTGGCACAAATGGAATTAAGTAATAATGAAAACATATTCTTTGTAATCAAATCCACCGATTAACAAAAACAGTTATCACTAAGGTTATATATATAATAATTTGACATCACTCTAAGTAAACTAATTAAAATTAAAACCATGTAATCCCCTAGATATTAACTAAATAATATAACTTCAATTCTATACAACCACTTTCATCTTCCATATAATCCAAACTTGAATATAAGTGAACTGATCTTTTAAAGCCAAGTAAACAAACGAACCCGAACAATGAAATTGAACCTTTTAAATAATCAAAAAGGATTTGAATGAACTAAAAAGGGTTATAGTAAATAAATTACACATAGAAGAGGTTCTGGACTTATGAATTAATAATCCTAATTTGTTTATTCAGGTCATTAATAACAATTGGAGAACACCACCGGATTTGAGGTAAGGGGTCCTCTCCTTTCCTCTCTTAATCAAGATTGTCCTCTATATTATGCCTTTATATGTGTACTAGAAAATGATGTTGTATGTTTAAGAACCTCCCCCATACTTAATTCTGGATTTATAAGTGATGAGAAACCCCATTTCTCTATCATCAATCCCTCTTGGTCACATCCGACACCATGCCGATAAAATCGTAACGAATTCTACCCGAACCTTCTTTGTTCTTTTAGGTTGCCTTATCTTTATTTCAAAATAGTGTTATCTTATCTATCTATGTGAGTTTTATGACTTATTTTTAGTTTTAAAATATTCTTATATCAATACCCGTTCATCAAATTCTTTCAGGGATATACATGATTTTGAAAGATTCCCTCCTTAGAACTTTCCGATAAGCCAGCCTGTTTTAAGGGGACTTTCCAAATTTTTACCCAAATTTCAAGTGCACTCTATCCTATGTTTTAAAACACCATTTTATTTATAAAATCAGTATTTTTATTATGAAAACCTTCTTGGTTCAATTCTGGTTTTATATAAAATAATTTCCTCTTTCTATTTGAAAAGCTCTAGAGTGTTTTCCTTAAAACCGCACAAAAAAATTTTAATGCTAATGTTTCTAAAATACATTTTTTTATATGTTTTCACTCATATTTGACACCACTTACCATGTTATATACCTATTTCACCATATGAATGTCCATGTATGTTCTAATCCCTTCCTTTCATGGACACTTTTGTGATACGCCCATTAGATATGTTTTATGTCATGATTGTGGTACCCAATTCTTTCCATGGGTAACCTTATGTTTAGGTATGGTTGATTATGTATGATTATTTATGTAGAAAGATTATTTATGATGCAAGAATATTCATGAATATGTTGAGATGGGTGCGCCCAGATAGCGCTCCAATGCATTGGGTAAGGATAAGTCTCATGAGATATGATGTGAAACGGGATTGGCGGTTAGCCTTGACCCGTACTGAAATGGGAAACAAGATTGGTGGTTAACCTTGACCCATACTAAAGATATGATTTATGATTCTGCCTCATTTATATGATTCCATGTTTATATGATCCCATTCTTATATTAAATGATTTCATAAGTTTCATGCTTTGGATATCGTTATGTCATGCCTCTTAACTCATGTGCTTGAGATGTATCCTTATGTTCATTCCCTTACTGGGAATTTTTAGCTCATTCCTTTGTTCATGTGTTCCCTAGGGTACCCTATGCAGATTTAAGGGCTCAAAGGAAGTTAGGAGCTCATTATGGAGATTAAATAAAGAAGTGTCTTTTTAAGCCCCATTTTTTATGTTATATATACCTAGTCTTCCAAGACACTAGACTTAACGATCCTTGGCTTGTACTCTGATGATTAATTATGCTTAAAACCATGAAATGTTTTATGTAAAAGGCTTGGGTCTCTATAACGAGCACTAGGAGAAGAAGTTATGTCTTTTTCAGCGACTCTGTGATTTGTTAGGTTTTTCGAGACCCCATTTCTAGAACTTTTTTATATACATATTAATATATAATATTTGTAAATATATATAAATATGTATAATTATACCTACAGATATACATATAATAAATATCTATGTGTGTGTTGTATATATGTATGTATTTATTTATTTATTTATTTATTTATAAAAACACACATAAGAAAAAAAAATTATAAATGTTTTTAAAACTAATCTTACAAATATATATTAATATATATTAATATAAAAATAAATATATGGATAAAAAATTATACCTAAATATATATATATATATAAATAGATATAAATATATATTAATATATGGATATATATATATTAATATAATTAACTATATGTAGATATTAATATGACTAAATATATTTGTATATATTAATATGACTAAATATATATGTGTGTGTGTGATTATATATATATACAGATATACATATATATAATTAAATATATGTATATATTAGTATGACTAAATATATATATATATATATATATAAATAGATATATTAATAAATGAAAATCAAAGCAATATGGTGGAGTGGTAAAGGCTTAGGCGCGCAGGCAAGAGGCCTTGAGTTCGAATCCTCGGGGAGGTAGGTTGCGCATGCAGGTGTGGGGAATTACCTAGTGCTACTAAAGGTGGGTGGGGATAGGTGGAGCTTGCCTGGGGCGTGCATGGGCTACCACGGCGGTGGGCACTGTTAAAGCGCTGTTAAAGCTCCCTAAAATTGCAAAAAAAAATATTTTTTTTTATTTTTTTTTAATATTTTTTCAACTTTTATCTGTTATTTTTAAAAGCGATGATAAAAGGGACCCCCCCTTTATCCTCGCCTCGATTAACAGTGCTTTTTTATCATTGTTAATCGAATTTTCTATCGCTGATAAAGGCCATATTTGTAGTAGTGAACCCAAAGATCAAATATGTAAAAGAAAATGTGAATTGTCATTTATAATTACTAATTTTTAGATGAAAGTCTCAAAATGTTATTTTGAAATGAATAATTATTTTAAAATGGAACTGTCATCATGAACTAAGAATAATGTAATGTGGATAGTATGTTCTAAGATTTATGCTTGAAATTATTTCAACTGGGATAGTTACAAAATTCCACAAGGTTTTATTTTATTATAAAATTTCCTTTAATATATCTTATAATTATATTTATAATAAATGTTAAATGATTTATTTTTAATTTATATCTTTTATTTAACCCTTTCCCCAATAGTGAACAATAGATAAATCACTTACAAAGATAATGGGAAAAATATTTCACAGGTTTTGTTGGATTTTACTTAATTTATAATATATATTGTAATGTTTGAAACTCAAATTTTAAAGTTAAAATGATTCGAATCTATGATTCTTTTTTTTTGTTCTGCTGTTGAGTTATGTTTTATTGTGGCTACTTGTGCTGCTATTTTTTGTTTTCGGTACTATTATTATACTACTAGGAATATATATTTTAATTAAATTTAAAAAATCATTTTTAACGTCAGTTATTTTATAACCTATTCAAAAAAAATTATATATTTATTTACCTCATTATTTATTTCAAATAATTGATGTGATAAACTATTTATCACATTGTTTTTTCTATAATGGATGTGATAAATCAATCCAGATCTATTCTTCCAGTCTTGTTTCTACATTAGCTCTAAAATAACTAATGTTAAAAAAACTTTATCACATTGGTTAAAAATAACCAATGTGAAAACCTTATTTCCAACATCTCTTTTAATAACTTCACAAGGTAACTGATGTTAAAAACCCAAAAAACCGATGTGAAAAAACCCTTTTAGTACTATTGCTTCTTCGAACAGTGTTAGGGTGTCTGTGATAATTTTTCAATGATTGTACCAACCATAAATAACCACCTGGAATATATGTTTCATCCTATAATTACCAATACCATGAATTACCACATGGAATCTGAGTGTTCATCCCAAAATTCCCATGGAATTTGTTCTCTCATCACAGTATTCCCCCAATCATAAGTCATCATGAAGAATCCATATGCTCATCTTGGAATTTTAGGGGAATCTGAGCACTCATCCTGGCTTCCCAATCATATATATTCATACATGTATAACAACTCCTCCTAGAATATCCAATTCATTATCAATCACATGGAATTTAAGTACTCATCCGAGCATTCCCCACCATCAAGAACCAAGGGAATCTAGGTGATCATCCTAGAATTCATAAGTAATATATATCATATAGAATCTAAGGATATCATCCCTACATTCCCATTCTTCCTGCATCACATCTCTGATCATCATATTCCTTATATAATTTTAAAAATGTCAAATCATTTTATAAGGAATGACTTTAAATCGTTCATTTCAACTCATTGATTCAAAACCACCCAAGTCATTGTGGTCCATAATCACCATTTTCACAATTTAATAACCAAAAAAATTATAAAACTATATTTTCCATTTTTTTAAATGAATTTCCTAAAACAAAAGTTCTAACCATGAATACCATTAGGTCTTAGAAAATGTAAGGTTCTAAATAATATTGATCAAGTAATTTTAAAACTCACATTATATTTCATAAAAAAGGATTTACCATTTACCAACCCTTTTAGAAAATTAAAATCCCAATTCTATTTACAATATCGATGGTTGTAAAATTCCAATTCAAAACCATAAAATTAATTCAAAAAACCCATTTTTTCATTCTAAACATGTTTTAAAAATACAAAATTTCCATTTACAAGCTAAAACCAAGGTCAACATAATTATAAGGGTGTCCACTATGGATTATATTTCTAAATCTCAAAGAATAATAAGAGGATAATTTAATTAAGGTAAATAAGGTTTTAAAATAATAAATATAACCAATGTCAATGCATGGAATATCTATCTATACTACACCAAACATGAACTTGAAAATAATTTAAGACTATGGGATAAATGTAAGGGATCGCCTACATCATTCTTATTGAAGCCCACTCATAGAATATTAGCTTTAGAGTTGTCCTAAAACGAGTGAAGATGGAAAACTATAGAAATTTACTAAAAAAGGTAAATATTAGTCAAAACTAATAGAACTAAACTTGATATTAAAAGAAAACAAAAAGTGAAGGAAGATGATAGGTAGATTTACCCAGGGATCTCCAATGAAAGCTTCAACACATGATTTAGCCAAGAAACAAGGGATATCCAACCTTGGTAAGTGAACAATATAGGGAGTCATTTGTGGGGTACACTAGGTCGAAAAGGGGGAAAATAGGGTAAAAATTTCTAAGGGCCGGAGGGGGAAAACATAATTTTACCACTTTTAAAGAGGCACATGGTTTGGATGCACAGTTTTCCAAAATGTGTACCAACTATATGTACCTCACCATCTATGATGAATCACCTTAAATAGTTTTTCAAACTATATGCAAACCATATGAGATCTTATATAGTTTATTACAGAGGTTTCATGGTTTGTTGTATTCCCTCATACAATTAAAACAAACCATGAACCTGTACAAAATAATCCATGCGGTTGGGGGCATGGTTATCACTAACTGTGTGCTAAACATGTGCCCTGATTTATTTCCCCAAAAAATTATATTTCAAACCCCAGAGCTTCTGAGACTTATCTGAGCACTCTACACACCTCTCGGACATCAAACCATGTCTAAAAACACCCCTTTAAGATGTTCTAACTCTTAAAGTTTTATTCTTATTCTCAAAAATCAAAATTTACCATCTACTAATAATAAATTCAAAATTTTCCCCAAACCAAAAGGCTCTTCTATACACCTGAGCTATATATACAAGGTAATTATGGTCAAAAGATCATTCTTTCACAAAGAAGAATCTTCCTAATTTTAATGGTGATTGGGGCCCTAAAGAAAAGGAAGAATGGTTAGAAAATATGTAACATATATTATAATTTATATAAACCCTTAAGACTTTAAATATGGGATTTATATCCTATATACAATAAGGGATGGGTCAAATATGGTGGGGCTCAATAGTACTATGTAAGCTTCATGATGATCTTACTTGGATTTGGTTCAAGATGATGTTTAACCAATAATTTTACCTATATACTTTATGAGTGGTGAAGGCTATGGAGTTTGTGACCTTCAATAAGGGGAACTGATCTATGATGGACTAGTATACTTAGTTCACTAAGTTGGTTCACCTCTCACTTGAGATCCTTACAAATGATTACTTTATGTAACACCACTTTGATATGGGATTGAAACTGGAAATCATGTCCAAGATTATTATTCTGGGTTTTCCCACCTATGATGAAGTAATGTAAAAGTACAATATGGTCAAGGGAGATATTATTACAATGAATGTATTATTTGTTCCCCCACTACTATTTCTGGGATCCATAGTTCCTCTTTAGGGTAAAAGAGAAAGCATGAGGAGTCTCAATGAGGCAGTTGCGGGAGTGGGAATCATCCCTCTGACCTTGTTCTAGTGGATTCCTTAAGATGAATTCCAATTATGTATTACTGGTGTGGGAAGGTTAGGAATACCAAGTATAACTTAAAGGAATCTACAAGTACCTACCACCGATGTGAACAATTGGGACATCTTCAACAATATTTCAAGTACTATCCCTGGGGAAGTAAAATGGGTTCTCCTCATACTAAGGGTTATAAGGTGCAATTAGATGCATCAAAGGGGTGTAATCTTGTTCACAATTGAAAGAGGAATGTTATTATACAAAAAATATTTAGAGTGGTCCCAAATATAGGTTCTATTATGTGGAAGATAATGATCCAGAGGCATCATATATAGGACCAATGACCTTCATAGGTATGTTGTTTATTGTTTTATTTATGGATTTGGAAATTTTTGAAACAAACGCATACCATTCATTTATTTTTCACAAGTTTATTGAATCATTCGGATTGAGTTTTGAGTTGATACCATATGTGATATATATCTCTAATCTATTGGTAAAGATGATATCATTGGGTTTGAAGTGCTCTGAGTGCCATGTGATCATCACCGATGATAAGGTTATTTTTGGATTTTTTGGTTCTTGATCAAGACATATTTGACCTTATCTTTGGAATGGATTCGATAGTGATCGGTAAAGATAATATTGACTATAACCATTGAATGTTTTCATTTATCTCTCTTATAGGGAACACTCATGTGTTTTAGGGTGAGTGAGATTCAATGTAAGAACCAAGATCTTCATTTTAGGTATGGATCTTGTTTTTGGGTTGTTTTTTAGGAAAAAGGAAGAAATGTAAATTTTCTAAGTACACAATGTGTACTTATGAGTATGCATCGTGTACCTAAGTACCACGTACAGCCACATGCTGGACATGTAATGACTGAGTACAGGGCCATGTGGTGACCTGGAAGACCGCTTAAGGTTGGGATCGGTTAAGGCTATTACATGGCATGTACATTTAATGAAAACACCATGTATTTTTCTTTTTATTTTATATATCATAGTGGGGTCACATATTATGTTTAGAACCCACTTCTTCCTGTATTTCGTACAGGAGCACTCGAGAATGATGAGAAAATATTGATCCCTCGTTTCTCTGTCTGACCTCTGATTGAGACACTGTCAGGTGCATTGGAATCCCACCAGTGAGTTCTAAATTCCAAATGATCCTTTGTTCTTGATTCCTCCTCCATCATGAGTTATTCAAGGTTGCATGTTTTTCACCTTTTCATAGATATACATCATTCTAGACTGATTCAAGGGCCGATGTTCAAGATTATTGATTGTCTGACATCAAGGTAGATGTTTTGTGCCTTCAGTTGATTGTATTTGGATTATATATTCTAAAAGTATCATATACCCACATTTGGGGTATTGTGTGTTTTGGAATTAAACCCTATTTATTACCTATTACGGTTTGATTGACTGGGAAAGGGTTTTTACTTATGTGTAAGATTAGACACCTTGTTATGGGACACCCCATGGGTGTGTTCCCTTGATTGGTTGTTTATTGTCGTTTGGTCTAGAATTCATGTCAGGATTGCCTTGTGGACTTATGTTGTTAGGATGGAGTTACTGATTGTTTGAGATGTCTATGATATGCATTGTGAAAGTTTGACCAAGGGGAATTTGACTGTGAGAGCTTCCTGAGGTAGATTCATTTATGTATGTTCTACTGTTATGTTGACTAAGGGGTATTGACTGTGAGAGCTTCCAGGTGGTCATCAACCCGGGGGTTTAGACCGTGAGAGCTACCGAGATGGTCATTTATAAAATATTGATGATATGTTGACCAAGGGTTATTGACTATGTAGCTGCCCATGTGGTCTTTTGTAAATTATTAGTGTTATGTTGACCAGAGGGGTTAGACCATGAGAGTTACCCATAGGGTCATTATTAAATAAATTATTGATGTGTTAGACCAGGGGGTTAGATTATGAGAACTTTCCCAAAGGGTAATTATTGAATAATTGGATGATTATGATGAGTCTTCCAAGACAAAGAACAAGCTTGGACTCGATCTTACTTGATTTTTTAGATGGTATTATGAGACGTATGTTGTTACTATTACACAGGGGATACAGAACTTAGGCTAGATCCTAAGGTTTACATGATTCAATAGATGAATAATGAATGTTAAATGAATGTAATTGAAAACTATAGGACTGGTTACTTGTGAGTACTTCCTAGTTTATTACTTCATTTATTATTATTACCTGCTATATATATTCATTAATAGTTAGGCACAGATTTTTGGTGGTTGCATACTGGGATTCATCTCACACCCTATTTGGGTCATGTTTTTGGACCCAAACTGATTATATAGTTGCAGGTATAGATAAGGTCAAGCACCCTTCTTCATTGGGTACTTGATTGTTTTCGGAGCTGGAGAGCATGGGACCAAGCTAAGTCATGCGATGATATTAGATTTTACTGTTTTTCTGTACTTTGATTTCAGTATTGCATTTCTATCATTGTGACTTGTTTGGATTCTTTCCTAGAACACATGTGACATGCATCACACTTTTTTTTTATTGGAGAGGATGGAGGATCAAGAGAGGAAACCGTCGTCGCTGCATCCCGCAGTTTCGTCTGACCTAACTCATTCACGCAGTATCAATCTCCATTCTTTTGAAGCATTTTGACTCGCAAAACAGATTAGCTTGGATTCAGAGGAGAAGAAGAAGGACCACGATGCTCCGAATAATCTAGCCACCTTCAAGAGTTTCTCTAGGGGATCCTCCATACCTCTTGCAAATCGCGAGCTGCATCGAATAATAAGGAAAGGGTCAACAGCGCATGTATCGGCCTCTGAGGATGCAATAGCAATGCGGATTGATCTGTGAAAGCATTCCTTTATCGGTCGCATCTCCATAATGAAAGGTATGAAACCCTGGAGAACATCTAATCTTATCTCTCAGTTGGCTAATATTTAGGGATTCAACGAATTTAAATGTGTGTCCCTTGGTCGAGGTATTTTTCATATCCTGTTTCCTTCTTTGGAGCTCAAAGGGAGAGCTTGGAGAATCGGTTCCATCAATCTCAGGCCAGGTATGCTTAGACTTCACGAATGGAAATTGAGCTTCAATTTGCTTGATTTTAAGGATACCTGTGCGCAAATATGGATAAAAATACATGGTCTTAACTGGGTTTTATGGCATGCTGAGATTTTATTAGATATTGCATCTGCCATTGGGATTCTGATTAGAATGGATCAAGTAACATAATCAGTAAGTTATGGAAACTTTGCCCGGGTCCTTGTAGAGGTTGATCTCAGTACTACTTTAATAGATAAGGTGATTTTATCTACTCAACAGGATGATATTTTTCTTAGAATTGAATATGAAAACACTCCTGATTTTTGCGTTCCATGTCAAGTAATTGGGCAAGAAGAATCTGCTTGTAGAAGAAATATTGTTTGTGACAACTGCCAACATAAAGGGAATGACCTACAACACTGTAGGAAGCTACCTAAATAGGGTATAACACAAAGCACAGAGCAGAATTCGAAAGCTATTGTCATTGGTATTGACCTTCTAAAGGAGTCTGATGAAAAGAAGGTTAAGTCTACTGAAAAATCTCAATGGTCTCTTGACGAAGAACCTAATGTCAAAAAGGGATGTTTTGAGGAACCCATCAAGAACAGCTCTTCTACACAAAAACATAAGAGAGTTCTTTTATCCTGGGAAGATCTTCGGGATGATATTCACCTATCCGTTAATGATAGTTCTGTTGTGGCAGATAATGGAGCCTCATTCAAAGATATTTTGACAAGGGGTCTCAAATATGAGGATGATAATGAATCAATTGATAGCCTTGATGCTCTAGAAACTGTTTCTCAAGAAGATGCAGACTCATGCCTAATGCAAGAACAGATTTTGATCAATGCCAAAAGTAGAAGAGTCAAGGAAAAGATGGATATTCCTGTCACAAGGAAATATAAAGATAAGAAGGGGCTGAATGATGGTAACTATACTTCGGCAAAGGAAAATACAAAGGTACAACCCCAGGCCTCAAATGTCAAGGACACCGTTCTGTTTAAAGCAGATAGAGAAAAATCTTTTTCTACAGCTCCCAACAACACTAATGTGGAGGTATCCCCTCTGGAAGGTAATCCTAGAGCCCATGTTAAACTCACCTCACTTCCTGGTCTTCCAACCAACGTTTTTTCTGGAAATACGTCACTGTTGCATGATAAATACTGTAGGAATACAGTCATTTTTGTTCCAGTATA
The DNA here is from genome assembly GCA_963277665.1 of Viscum album. Taxonomy (NCBI): domain Eukaryota; kingdom Viridiplantae; phylum Streptophyta; class Magnoliopsida; order Santalales; family Viscaceae; genus Viscum; species Viscum album. Next base: position 281,700,112 of record OY728152.1, read on the forward strand.
TTCTCCACTTAAAGAGGCTAATGCACAGGATGCTATGATTACCCATAGCTTGTGCCATAAACCCACTCTAACTGGGAAGCATGAACAGACCAGTCCATTGAAGGAAGCTATCCAAGCCCCCTCTCCTGAAATGCATTAGGACTCTCCCAAATTTAAGGGAATAACAAATGACCAAGTGGCAGGATCTCCACATCCTCCACCAAGTTGTGATGCCCCTCTATCGCAAATACATAAAGTTATGAAAAAGTTGTGTACCTGTAATTCGTTTGACTTTCTTTCATCTGTTAGTAGTGATGAAGACAAAAAATCAATGGAAGATCGGGATGGAGTTAAGCATGTGAACATTGATGTACCTTCTGAGTTCCCGGATGATGGTGGAGGTCCCTGGATGCAGGAAAAGGCTGGGCGGAGAGGGAGGAATCCACGTGGCAGGGGTGCTCAGATATCTCATCACAGTATGAACACTCGCTCGCGAGTGCGCTGATTTTATTTTTATGCACTTGCATTGTTGTGTTTGCTCCTTTATCTTCACTTGTATGACTTTATTTTTAATAATAGGGGCATGTGCGCCTCAACCATTTATAATAATAAAAACATGTGACATGCATCACATATATACTCTAGTTGTTATATTACTATCAGTCTTCTGCTATTTACTTTTGTTGTATCATATTACTACTTCTACTATTGTTTACTATTTTTTCCACTATATATACTCTACTAATTAGGGAATAGTTTCACCATTACACACCATGTCCCTTGCTACTAGTCGGTATCCTCTAGCATTTAGGGAAATGCACTTGAGGTTAAGTGACCAACCAAGTTCGGGGCACCTTTGGGCAGCACCCGAAATAGGGACATTACATTCAAGTTCCAGTATAGTAGTTCCAATCATCCCATTGGTGGGGTCTATTTCATTTTGATTTTCTAATATGATTCTCAATGTCGTTGAATGGGGTTTGGATGAACATATTTTGTTGGTGGTGGATAGGTACCCTTATGTCTTCCAAAAAGATTTTTTTGAGTTTTTGTCATGTCTAGAGGTATATTTCACCATCTAACTAATTCCCAAGATAGGACCTGTATCGTTTCCATCTTAAAAAATGGCCACAGATGAGTTGAAGGAGTTGAAAGTTCAGCTATAATTTCTCGAGATCATGGGTTTCATTCCCCAATCATGTTACCATGGGCTTCACTAGTTCTCTTAAAAAATAATGCAGATAGAAGCCTCTAAATTTTCAGGGACTATCAGATGCTCAATGTGGGGATGATCAAGAATAAGTATATACTTCCTAAAATTGATGATTTATTTTATGAGATTAGGGGATCATAATTGTTTTCAAATATTGACTTGAGGTTATGGTACCTCCATTTTAGCATGAGGTAAATGTACATTCCCAAGATCATCTTCTAGAGATAATATGGTCATTTTGAGTACTTGGTTATGTCATTCAGTGTCACTAATTCCCATATAATATTTATAGCCTTGATGACTAGAATTTGTCATCAATATATTGACTCCAAGATGGTGGTATTCATTAATTATATATTAGTTTACTCTAATATAAATGAATAACATGAGATTCATTTGGATATTGTTTTGGTAACCTTTAGGGACCATCGTTTTTATGTGAAATTATCTAAATGCTAGTTCTAAATCTAGTAAGTGAATTTTTGGGGTCAGGTGGATTCTAAAAGAGGTATTTCAGTGGTACCAAAGAAGATACAGGTTGGGATATATTTCCAGATACCCAATAACATATTCAAGATATGGATTTTATTAGTCTTAGCGGGATATTACAAATATTTTTTGTAGGATTTTTGTAGGATAGCATATCCATTGATGGATATAATCCAGAATGATTTCAAGTTCAAATAGAGTGTAAAATTTGAAGATCCTTTTGAGGAATTAAAATTAAGGCTGACTTTAGCTCCTGTTTTGATCCTCTTGGATCCAGTAATGGGTTACTTTGTGTATTGTGATGTATTAAGCATTGGGTTGGGGTGTGTCTTGATATATTATTACCATGTGGTATCCTATGGCTCACATAAGTTGTTCACTCACAAAAATAACCACTCCACTCATGATATTGAATTAGAAATGGTGATGCATACTCTGAAAACATCACACCACTACCTCTTTGGGGAGAAGTTTATAGTGTACTCAGATTATAAAAGTATTAAGTATATATTTAACCAAAGGGGTCTAAATCTTAGAAAAAGGTAGTGGGTTGAGTAACTTCAAAGTTTTGATTTTGACTTTAGATATACTCTGAGAAAGGAGAATTTTGTAGTCAATGTTCTGACCAATAAAATGTTGACTCAGGTGGTGAAAGAGTTTGGGGAGGAATGGGTTCTAATAATCTTGTTCATTGAACTTTATTTATAAGTGGAAGAAGAGGTTTAATGGTCATTTTTTACTATTGTGTATGTATCTTAGTCTCTTGATAACCAAATCCACCTTGGACATGAATCAGACCCATAATTCTAGTAGATTATAGGAATCTTAAATAGTGGGGAAATATTGGGTGATTTGTCTCTCTCTCCCGATGGAGTACTCTATTTTCAAAAGCGGTTGATATCCCCTCTGTAATTTTGGTATAAGGTGATGTGTGGTGGTCACCACTCTAGATGGTTCATTCAATCACGATATAACATGATGTTTTATAACTGAAAATGGTGATATTGGTAGCTCATGATAAAGTGTACCATCATTGATTTTGTATCTTGATGCATCACTTGAGAGATAATAAAAGTTGATCACCAGAAGTAGATCATCTTGTTGTAACCTATCCTTATCCTATTATGGAAATGGGATGAGATTTACATGGATTTAATTATATTATTTCCACAAAATCCTAGTGTGAAGGATGTAATATGGGTAATTATTAATCGGTTAATGAAATTACATCATTTCATTCCTGTTAAATATTCAATTAAAGTGAAGGATATTTGACACCTTTTTGTTCAGAAGGTTGTCTGTCTTAATGGTGTGCCTTCAGTGATCATTTAAGACCAAGAACCCTTCTTCACATACAATTTCTAAAAGGTAATTCAAGAGGAATTGAGTTCTAAGTTGAAATTAAACACAACCTACCATCCATATATTAATGTCCAGATGGAGTGGGTTATCCAAATTCTTGTATCCTTGAATTTGAAGGCTCGTGGGAGAATAATTTTTCATTGGTTGAGTTTTACTATAATAATATATTTTAAAAATTGATAAATATGGATCCCTTAAATTACATATATGGACATCCATGTTGGTCCCCTTGGTATCAGTCTGAGATGGTTCAGAATTCATTATTGGGACCAAGTATCATTCAGGAGATGGATAGAAAGGTTTGGTTGATTCAGAAGAGGTTAGATATGGCTCATATTTTCTAAATATCTTAAATTTACTATCTTAATTTTCATTTGTATTTTTATATAGGTGATCGAGTATTTATTAATGTCTATCTATGGATGGGATATTGTTATTTGTGGAAGTAGGGTAAACCGACGCCATTCTATGTCAAACATTTCAAGACTGTGGAGTATCATAGGGAGGTGCCATACTGGTTGACCTTTCCGACCCAAATGAACTCTATTAATAATTTATTCCATGTTTCCTAGATAGATAATTATTATACATACAAATAAAATGTGGTGGAATGGTAGAGTTTGGACTTGGAACCCAACACCTCATTTTTATAATATCATGTTGGTATTCTGGATCACCAGTTCAAGATATTGTAAGTTAAATTTATTACTTTAGTCTATGTGTAGTTGAAGTATGTCTGGGATAACCATGAGACTAGGTACTAAGAGGCCTTTGTTAAATAGAAATTTCCTCATTTTTTATGGAAGTAAAACATTGAGGACTTTATAAGGATATAAAATGGAATGGAGGGAAGAATTGTGAAACCCTATAGCTCATTGGTATATATTTAATTATAATTTTTTACTTTATTTTAAGTTTCTTTGTAGTTTTAAAGATTTAGAGGCTAGAAATGGAAAATTTGGAGAAAATGACCTTGGGTGCATGGTTAGCGCATAGCTAGAGTTAACTATGTAGCTAACCATGTAATAGGGAGTGGAGGGGGGTAGTCCTATTTTGAATAGTCTCTTCACGGTTTTTCCAAATATTTGGGAACTTTTAAGAAACCATGAAACACAAATCCACGAAGAGGGGTGAGTTTTATGGTTGTTTTATAGTTTTCCCAACCATGCATCCAAATCATGTGGCCTTATCAATTTGGTTAAAAATGGTAAATTACATTTATAACCCCCCCCCCCCCCATTTTTAACCCTCATCCTTCCTCATTTCCTCTCCTCGTTCGAACTAGGTCCCCCAACCATGAATTCTTTTCCCACATGTTTTTTGTGGTTATCCTTGGATTATTGAGTGAATATATTGAGGTAAAACCATTTTTTATTGGATTTTCTCACCTTCTCTCCCATCAATATCGTATTCTTACCTTTTCATTCAACCCCACTAACCCTAATGACCATAGAGGTCTAAACCTAGGGTTTGGGTTGTAGTTTTGATGAGATAATTTAGTTTTTAAGTTAGTGATGATCCTTATTATTACCTTCTAGTGATATTTTGTGAAGGCAAAAATATTTCATCACTTTTGAGGTAGGTGTTTCTATATATCCAGACTTTTCCTTTAGCTTACCTTCATTATTGAGTTTTCTTTTAGTTTAATCGGTCTATTATGATTGGATTTCTATATTGAGGGTCGTTATACATGCATTAATTATTATGGATGGATTATATTGGAAAAATAATTATTCGATTTGGTTCTCCCTTTAGAAATAAATTTTATGCTTATAAATACTTTGATAAAATGTTTTCAAGAAAACCCTTACTTATAAATGAGGTTTCAAAGTGATTTTGACAAAGCATTTTATACATGTGGTTTCAGGTGTACATGGGAGACCTTGGGTGTGTGGTTTTAGGATAGTTGTTTCCCTATCCTTATTCATGAGCTAGATAGGGGTCATTTAAAACAAGGCCTCAAGATCCCCCAGGTCATAATACTTTTTTAGGATCACATAGTTCATCTAGTGTTCCATGAGTGAGTCATAGACACCTATATACCATAGTTCAAAGCTCCCCCATGTTGTACATATACTTTTATCTTATTATAAAAGGTCGTTATTGTTTACATGTATGTTGTTTGATTATGATCACGTTTATTATCTATGCCTACCCTCTATTTTACTTTATGATTTCATTTCCCATTCACTCATCTCATGGATTTTTTTTATGAAAACCAAAATATTTATTAAATGGTTCTAAAATAAATAATTTTTTAAATAATGTTTTTAAAACTTGAACTACTAGTTTAGAAAATGAAATGGGTTATATATATTCATGGTGGTATCCCACTAATATTTTCTTCACACCCTACATATTTCATTGAGAATATAAAGACTTGTTTTGTCTAATACATGGAAAGGAAAAGGATCTATGTTCTGTAGTGGGGATTTTTTATGTTATGCCACGTTATGTGGTATGAGTTTGGTGGTGGCCAAGGGCCACATAGTGACTACTTGACTAGGAATTTTAGGATCCGATATATTTTTGTATTTTGGGATTATTAGCTATGTATTATACAATTTGGTCTGGGATATATTTTTAATCTCATTTTTATTTATGTAATATAGGGATTTCCTGATTTAGTTACATTTTTTCATATGTTCATGGATTACTGTTATGTTGTTGGTGCTTAAAATTTGTTTGACAATATTTATATTATTGTAAATATTTATTTGTTGGGGTGGATGTCCAACCTATAGAAAATTCATGTTGGATTCCCATTTTTAATCCTTGGTATGTTTTATTGGATATCAAAAGGTCAAACCATTCCCATTAAGTTAGCATTCATACTATAGAACTAGTATCCAAACCAGGGTGATCAGGAATGTATCTTGGGCCTTATAGAGGACCAGCCAAGGTGAAGTAGAAGGTTGACCTAGGTAGGTCAGTTATATTCATAGTCCATGGATAGAGAACCCTCACCCCATCACATAGGGGTCTTATCTACTCCAATAGTCATATGAGAAACCTGCACATTTCTAAGGGAATATGTATATTGAACAAGGGGTTTGTTAAATCCTATAGGAGACAGCCATATTTTTAGGATCAAGGGGGTACTAAATACTAACCTTGGATTCTCAAAATAAAGGACTCAAGCCTTAGAACTATGAGAGTGTTCTAAATCCATCAAGTGTGGGGGACCCACACTCATATATCAATAATTTGAAAGGGAGGTTGTTGATTCTATTTCATATTTAAATGTCTCATCTAAACCATTTCATCACCTTTATGGATATAAGATCATAAAATTGCATAAAATGCCTTAAAATTTGTCTCTCAAAAAAATAAGGATTAAACTATCACTTCATACATGGAAAAAATATCAGAATATACTATTTATTTATCTTATTCTGAAACTCAGGAAAGAATATATAGATAACACCAAGGAGAGGAAAGTAAATTACATATACTCTCTCAAAAAAGGTGTGTGAGCCCCGAACAGAATCCAGGAATCTACAATCATCATCCCATCTGGTGGGGTCAACCTATATGGAATGTACAATAAGGAAAAATGGTTTGTGGTACTCATGGGTTATCTAAGAATGTACCCTATCATCCCAAGTCTCGTCATTTACTAAAGAAAATGTGACCCTTTGGCCTATACAATGTGTGTGGTCAAGGGGATAGTTGGGCATGTATTCCACTATAAAACAGGTTATGTAACCTAGAAAAACATGACATATAGTCCAAAAGAACATAATGTATAACATTTAACTCTATTGTATAAACCATATATGAATCTGACATGCAACATCACATATGCCTAGATGGTTACACTTTGTTTATCGCATCTTCAATGCATAAAATCCCTGGTCACCTGTGATTTATGCCACTATTATCACCTAATCCACCTATAATCGTAATCAAAGTCTCACATGAAGTTCCTCGATATCACTATCTAACTTTTGGGGGTCATCCATTCCATCTCGTGTTTCCCACCATCAACTTTGGATGAGATAACATGCCTAATGTTTCCTCCCATTGAACCCAAACATTAGAAACCACTTGAGGATCTTCTTTCACACATCAACCACCACACACCACACTAGAGATTCACCTTCAAGAATGTATTTCCTAGACTAATTTTTTCCTCATTCGTCATCCACCATCCCATTTTCCCAAGATTCCTTCATTGAGTCATTAACCTTTTTGAAGGTTTATGACGAATGTTCATCATGAGAAAGTGAAAGAAAATGAGGGAGAGAAAGGAATTGGCGGCCAATATGGTTCCATAAACCCAAAATTATATTCATAGTGCATTTTTTAATGAATTTGTTAAATCAAGGATTCACAATGATTATCATGATAAAGAGAAAACATTATCATATGAACATGAAAATAATATTATTAAAAACAAATAAAAATACAAGAGTATAAATAAAAGAAGGAAAAACCTTGATAATCCAAGAGATATTGAATAATTAAAATTAAATAATGTTAAATTAAAATGCACAAGTATTGGGTGAATAAATACATGATGTTCCATAACTCATTGGTGAATCACCATCACTTCAAATGTCTTAAACTCATTCCATGAATATCGATGCCTCCACAAAGAGAATATTTATAGTAACCCATGCCTTTTATACATAAATATTACATCTTATTATATGAATATTCAATATATAACATTATGATCCAAACCAAAATCATATAGGTTTAGTGTATTCAGAAACTTAGATAAATAAACAAATTGTTCATAAGATATTTACATCATCACCCACTAAGTTCTTCATATCTATCACCCTTCATAGTCATATCATACATAAAAACTTTATTCACAACCTAGGGAAAGGAAACATAAGAAAGGGTGATATTAGATGTTAAATAAGGGTAAAAAATAGAGATATAAATTTTCATGACCCACCCTAATTGGGCCCTTTGTGAGACTGCCCCAAGCCCGCCTCCAATAGGCAAGGGGCTAGAGACCAGCACTGAGTGGGCATATCACACACATGGGAGGGTTTAGTCTAAGGTACATGTACACATGAAAACATCCCCAAGACCATAAAAATGATTAAATATAAAAAAATTGGTAACCATGTATGCATAAAACTAAAATACCACCATCAGAGTATGAAAACAAGTACTGAAAAGAAAAAGGGCCAAATAAAATCCCACCATAAAGAAAATGAAAACAATTTAAACCTATAAAGTATATAAGTGAACTATTTTCAAGGTAAATATAGGAACACACCTCATTATTCCCATATAAAAAATCACTTCCTGGTCTTGATCCCTCTAGGACTCCATAAAATGGTTGTTTTTCTACATAAGACATGACACATGTTGGAAAAGCCCATATAGGAGTGAGTATAAAAATACCCAATAGTACACCCCTAAATCAATAAGAATATAAAATAAATAATAACATTCATCTCATCACAGTTATATGTTAGAATCACATATAATAATAATATCTAGATATACTTATAGTAAACATGTAGTCTCAAGGTAAGATCGCTACCATATTTCAATCCAAGGATTTCTGGTCGAAGGTTCCACATTGAACTCGTTCAGGAGAAAACACTCCACGATTCAGATAGCACTGATGACATCCATCAAAAATTTCATGTTCATCAGGTCTCTCCATAAGAAGTACATGATAGAATTAGGGAGATATTGATACACAAAAAGGGGATCACTCCTAGATCCATGTGGTATACCAACAACCCAATCTAAATTAACCCAATAAGTAGGGGATCGATGCCCATGTACTATTAGTTATGAAGATACCAAGAACCCTTCCTAGGGAAAATATAATGATAGAGGATATCACTTCAGGCCTCATGAAAGAATTATAAAATTTTATCAAAGATTTAATTTCCTCATAGGGGATCACCATCTTATGTATAGGACACAACTCCATACTAAACCCTCAGGGAAAGGATCAAGGGAACGTTCTTTAACAAATATTTTCCAAGATGAAGAGAACAAGTGATCCAAGCCATATTTGAAGGTCTGCATGGAATGTACTAGTAGTACATGGTGTGTACCTTCAATATTGGGTCCTACCTGTGTATCACAGCCTGTTCCTATGTCTATGTTTGAGTGCATACCATGTCCAAGCCCATGTACTCCTGACCATGTATGTGTCCCTCTGGCCATGCCTGTGCCTGAGTACACAGAATTTCTAAGCCCATGTACTCCTGGATATTTCCATAAACCCTCCAAGGTATACACAAAAACATCTAGTTAAGACTCACATGTTGTGCGATATTTATCTTTTTAGTGGAACCCTAGCACTGAACAGGGGGTTCCACACAATGATTAATGTCAGAATACACACTGTGTAACGCAGAATTGTAAAGAACCCATGGGTTCTCCACTACATCTCCATCAACACCATTGTTGCCAAAATTCTATCCATGAATCATGGATCCAAGGTATGTCATCCACTTCTGTCACTGGTTGTCTGGATTTTAGCTTCCGATTCACCAAAAAACTATACCTGAAGCCACACCGTCATCATGTGACAAAATCCCATGTATGAATGCCTTAGATCTAAACCCAATTTATCATCATCAATATTTCATATCAATACCATCATCGATATGAAACTATTTCTATGATAATAATCTATTTCGCCAAGAAACAGTCATGCAGTGATTGATTATATGGTATTTTTTCGAACCATCGGTCGAACGAAACACTGATGATGAACGCACGAATAAAGGTGGGAGAAAACCAAGAAATGAACAAAATAGGAATGAACCTCATTATTTTTTAGGTTGGAATCAATCCATTGTTTTTAGAATGAATGAATGATTATTCATAATAAAATAAACAATATCTACCAATAATCCCTGCAAAATAAGCCCTCACCCACAATACGATTGAACTATAAATCAATCTGTTGGTCGATTCATTCGCGATGGTTGTGGGAAAATAAAATGGAAAAAAAATAAAAATAATAAAAACATCCTACCTAAAGGTGGATCTATTTCTGATGAATCACTAATCTTCTTCGTTGTTATTTATGAGATCCTAGAATTTTGCTACACATTGATTGAGATCCATGATCTAATGTCATTTTCCTGAGAACAATCCTCTATTACTCTCTCTAATGATTCCAGGGTTATGAGGATAACCCTAGTATTTACTCATAGATATATACTTATAGGTAAAAATAGGTCATATAAAATTTAATTAAAAATATTATTTTAATCGATTAATTTATTTAAATGTTCCCCCTTGATAACAGAAAACCTAAGCATCTAACGCACTCCAAGGTTATGTCGTGCCTAGAGTAAAACTCATGATTTAAACTCAAAAGTGGACTCATATTTCTAATATAAGCTTCATTTTATAATATATTCCACTTCTTTAGGAAAACTAATCACATGTGATATTTAATGTATTTAATATATTTCAAAGAATAATTCAGGGCACACTAGGTCTCAGAATCTCATATCTTCTCAATGCATAACTCCAAAAATAATCCATATAATATTACAAATTAATATAAATAAAAATATCAGTAATTAAATTCTACCCACCTTGGAGATTTACTATAACATCCCTATATTTTAATAAATATTTCTCTTTAAATAATTTCACTTCTTTAATAGCTTGTGTTGCACACAACTGTGAGTTTAAAAAAATAACAACACACTATTAGTATAAAATTAACATTATAACATGTTGTTAAATTGGTGGCAATAAATAAGAATAAATAATTTATGAAATAAAAATAAATTTCCAACTCAATATGAATGTATTGGTATGTTCTTAGAAAATAATCATACAATTTTTATAAAATCACTTTATTCTTCAAAAAATATATTTTCTTCATAAATGAGTTTTTAATATTTTTATTAATATTAATTTTTATAATTTCTATAAAATATATTTTAAAAAATGAGTTTCTTTTTTGAATTCATAATTTTAAAATTATTTTTTTCTAAAAACATTTTTTAAGGAATACTGAAAATAGTGCTTTTTATTGAAAATTGTACTTTCTTTTAAAGTCATTACATGGTAAAATTATATTTTTGATTATTTTTAAATTTTAATTAGTTAAAAATAATAAAATTATGGTTTTTGAAAAGGATTTTACACATGAATTTATTATAAAAACATTTTATGTTTTAAAAGGGAGTTTTTCTAAAAAACTGTTTTTCATGGAATTTTATAGGATTTATTTTATATTAGATTAATAAAATTAAATGTATTGAATTTTGAAAAATGGATACCAAATTTATATTAATAAGGTCCAAATTTAGTTAATATGTCACTTTTATTTTTTTCCAATATGAATAGTAACCCTGGTAAATTTTGTTACCACGATAAAGGGTAAATTAGGTAATTTAAGTTAAAAAAAATGATAAAGACTATAAAATGAACCTAAAACATGTCCAAATTTTATTGGATGAAAATAATTATACCCTAAACATGTAAGGATCTTAATAAAGTTTTTTAATTGATAATTTTCCATTAAAATTACTTATATAATATTTAAATCAAAGAAATCCACAAAATGTCATTTTCTTTATCTTAAATATACCTTATGTGTCCACATGGAGACAAAGGTATGTTATGAAAGAATATAAATTTAAATTTTTAACGTAATAATATTTCATGATAAAAAATTATTTTTATATTTTTGGGCCACTTAGATAAGATTGTGATATTTATAATATTTTATTTAATGAAAATTTAAAGATGCCACATTCATGTTTTAAATACTATATGTAGTTGGGGTTTAGCTTAGTGATAAGCACCCCTTAATTCTACATGAAAAATGGGGGTTCAAAACTCATTGGGCATAGGTACTATAGTAGTACTTTAGTGTACTATAGCAGTGGCAACATTGTTGCAGCGGTGGGCACTGTAGCAGCGGCAGGTCACTGTAGCAGTGGTAGAGTACTGTAGTAGTGCCAGTACTTTACATCACTGTAGAAGCGCGGGTACTGTAGTAGTACTATTCACAGAATGGGCCTTAGGCCAAAAAAATGGGCCTACGGGCCATGTAATGGGCGAAATGCCCATTGGGCCTTTGGGCTATGTAATAGGTCTCCCTCTACCCAGTTAAAGAGGTCTTTGCTTTTCTTTAATAATAAAAGAGGCTTCGGCCCCAACCTTTTAAAAAAGATGTTTTAAATACTATATCGTTTTTAATATTAGTTTAACCAAAATATATATTCAACTATAAATATTATTATAAAATATATAATATTTATATTCATCATGTTATTTTATTTTTAAATTTTAGTGAACAAATAATTATATTAAATAATTACACAACATTGATGTAGTAATTATTTTATTAATGGAAATAACAAAAAATATTATTAAAAATATTAAAATACATATAATTTTTGGAAAATCAATGTGATAAATAGATTTTCTAGATTATCTTGGTATATTAGGGATATAATATAATATTTTTTTCTAATTTAACTTATTATCTTGATATTTTTAAAAGTCCAAGTAATGAATAGTGTCAAAATTTACTATAATTAATTTTATCAAAATAATATTTACAGTCTAAAATGTTATAAATTTTTCATTTATGGTCCAATTAACATCACATAATTAAAAAATTACAACCTTTTAATATTGAAAATTTGATACCTTAGATAAAATTAAAATACGTTAACTAAGGGTTAATCAAAATGATAAGGTTTAAAATAATACCAAAAAATGTATAAAATCTATTCGTTTATGATATTTCAACCTTATATCATATTAACTTTTATTACATGTACTTTTGGAGGTATTTTTATTGATTTTGAATTTATTATAAATTAATATTTTTAGAAAATTTTAGAAGTGACCCTAACCTCAATTATAAAAGGGAACCTCCTCCCTCACTTCTATAAATCACTTTGAGCCTTCAATATTGACCATAACCTCCCAATTTATCTTATTAACTTCCCTATACACATTCTATATTTTTTTTCTTCTCAAAATACCAACCCTAGTGTCCCTATGAGGAGATCTAAAGTAAGTTCGTCAAAGAATAGGTAATTATCTTTATCGACTCTTTGAAGATTATTTCTTCTTCTACTTCCTATTAATGTTTTATTTAAATTATAAATTAATAAATATAGTATAAACTATAATATTATTATATTTTATTATGATTATGTAATAACCATATTCAGCTTTTACCCATCCTATGAAAAACAAAAGCATCGTGCACGCATATGTACGGCTTACCGTCACCACATCGTGGTGTAATATATTTTTCAGCACCAATTTATTTGGATGGGTGTAATGATGGAAATAATATATATATATATATATATAATTATAACATTATATTGATTCTGGAAATTCATATTTCATCCTCTTACTTTCCATTTCACCATTAACAGAATGATATCATCGCTCATGCGTACATACGGCCTACCACCTCCACGATGCAATGCAGATCATTTTTCATGTTCACCATTCAAGAATAATTATTTAAATGTATATAATGATTAAATATTATATATATTACCTTAATATCATTCTTGATATAACATAACTATACCCTATTCACAAGAACTGATACTTATATGACAAAACATGTATAGGAAAATGAAGCAATTAACACCTGAGAGAAGGTTAATAATGAAATATTATTAACAAATAGGTGATAAGATAAAATATCATAAATATAAATATGGTTCTGGTATAAATTAATATCATTTTTTAAATGGTTATACAGGATTTTCAAATATGTATGAATGAAATCGGACCTAAGGTAAGGGTTAATTCCACAATATCATTATTATTTAGGATTATTTATACATAAGTATCTGTTGGGGAACATTTATATTCCATGTACATGTTTCCTATAAAAATTCCAAAATATTTTTAGTAACATTATATAACTTTTAAATTAATTTTTACCCATGTGTGAATTTTTACTAAATAGTTTTAAAGGAATCTTTTTATTGTTGTACAAATGAGGCACTTTGTGACTTTTTCCAGTAAAAGTACAAAGGGAATTTTTTTTCAACTTATATGGTATGAATGAATTTTTCCTCTTTCATGAATCCTTAATTCCTTGAGGATTCCCTTATAATATTACATGTTTATTTTCAAAGAAAATGTCTTCTTTTAAAATTGGGTGGCATTTTAAATAAAGAAAACTTTTCAAATCATAAAGGATATTTTAATCGAGAATTATTTTCAATTGATCTATAAAAATTATTTTCCAATTGTGACAGAATTATTTGATGTTAATTACTATTTATTAGGGAGATTTTTCAAGGATATTATCTCTATTATTTCTATGGATAGTTTATTTTTATGATGGAATGGTATTTATGAAACCCAATTCTTTTCCATGGGTTATGTTATGATGGAATGATGTTTATGAACCTCATTTCTCTTTATGCACTACCACAAAATAGGGCAAGGGAAAAGCTGCCCTTTATTAGTGCTAAACAGAAAGTGTTGATAAAGGGTTTTGCCTTTATCAGCACTATTATTAGAGCTGATAAAAGTTTTTATTATTAATTTATATAAAATTATTATATTTATATTAAAAAATAATTTTCATTTGTATGCATTAAATAAAAAACAATTGTTTATATTTAATATATATTTTTTAATAATTCAAAAATATATATATAATGTTTTAATTGAAAAATTATTTCTAATATTATAATTATATATATATATAATTAAATAATGATAAGATTATAATAAATTACATTAAATAATAAATATATTTATAAATATATATTATTTATAGTTATAATTATTAATAAATAAATATATATTTATCCTATATATCATTTTAAATAAATATATAAGAATATAAATAAATCACTAAAACTATACTTTTATAAAATAATTATTTATCAGCGCTATAATTTTAGCACTGATAAATGTATGTTTTATCAGCGCTTTTATTTTAGCGCTGATAAAACATACCTTTATCAGTACTTTTAACTAACGTTGATAAAGGTACCAGTGGTTTTTATAAAATAAACCTAACAGGACCCTCCTCTCTCGCACCCGTTCAAGCCTTCGTGGAAGCTGAACCCAACCCCTCCTCCACTGCGACCCCTCCTCCTCCTCCTCCTCTTCTGCCAATGGCTTTTCCTCCTCCTCTGTCGCGACCGTCCTCCTCCTCTACCACTGTTGCCTCCGCCACCGCTACCTCCGCCACTGCTGCCTCCATCTCCACTACCTCTACCACTGTTGGCTTTGCTGCTATCCCTCCTCTGCCACAATCCCTCCTACTTGGTAACCCTTAATGGTTTATAAGAACATATTGTGGCATGGTTTACCAGTTTTCATTAAAGGAAGAATCATCCATCTTGTTTATATGTATGTGCCATATGATATAATAATGTTGATTTCTAGGAGGTTTTTAAGCCTTATTATATAATAGGTTAAGAACCAATTGTATAAAAAAATTCCCAAGTGGCCTTCAAAGCATGAAAATATTTTAAAAAAATCAAATTCATTACCATATAAAGGTTTTTAAATGGGATTTTTACACCTATTGATTTCTAAATAATATGTTTGGGGTGTGTAATGTTCTTGAAGTGTCCTAAAGGGATTGTTAGATTTTACAAGGGTGTTTTAACCCATATGAGTTATATTATAAACATTGTGATAGAATTTCACTATTAAAAATGTTATTATTTTGGATTTTTGGATCCCATGTGGTTTTATAAAATTATATTCATAATATTGGTCTTAAGAGTTGATTTAGAAGATATTTTAAATAATTTTATTTGGATTCGCACCCTTAAAATGTTTTTTGTTCATTTGGGACATTATGAGAAATGGTTTTTTATAAAATCCTTATGATCAAATTATTCCCATTTTTGTTTTGTTCTAACTAATTGGTGGTTCTCCATACATGTGGTGTTCTTATGATAGAGAAAGGTGATGTTTCTTTCTAGGGAATTTGATATTAGGTGATCATTTATTTATAAATGTATTCAATTTGGATGACTCTTGATGCATTAAATTTATTGATTTATAACAACCTTTTTTGATATCTTAGGACTCTTAGGAGACTAGGTATTGATCTGAATATGTGTAAACCATTGTATAGGATCTCTATAATATTTGGAGGGTGGCCCACTAGACCAAGTGAGATAATAGATTAGAGAGTGATCATTATATCATGTAAGTTAAGGATATAGAATCTTACATCCCATGGTATTTGTGTTCTCTTAAGATATTTATCCCTCGAATATTCGATTGGGGGGATGCCTTGGTGGGTACTAGTGATGGAATAACCAGTGGGTAGGTTTTTGTGTGAGATATATCAAGGATTATTTAAAATATTTTATCATGTTGAGTACATGGTTTTATTGATTATCCCACAAAAAATATTTATCATGGCTATATGAAATTGTGACATCTTTGAACCCTTATAGGTACAGTACATGGAGTGGGGTTGATTATGATGTTAGTGGAAATGATAATGTGGATTCCTTATTACCTTAAGGGTAGGGAAATCCACACATGGGGTGGTGTGGGTTGGTAACTAAATATGAATAAAGAGATTTCTTGTTGATATATTGTTACCTATAGGTCTTGGGATCGTCATGATATATTTTTAAACTATAGGATATGCTAATGATGGATATGTTTAGTGAGGCTACTTAGGATGTGTCATGTATGAGCTTCTTATGTAATAGCCTCTTGCTCGATGATAAGTATTAATCATCGGCTAGCTAAGATCTGGGATGAGGCTTATCTTTCATGCTTGTTCATTATATTTTAATCGTTATTATATATCTATGATTAGGATGAGTCCTAGAGACCTTGGGATTTCAATGTAGAGATACTCCACCAAGGTGAACATTCTTTCAAATTTTTTATGTTTGGCTATACATCATGGGGTATATGCAGTTTTCCATAAGACATAAATTATTTTAGTGGTTCAGATTGTGGTTAAGGTTAGATTGGTTATTCCTATTTAGGTCCTCCTTTATGTATGTGAGTTTATCCATGGGACTCGCCTTATGTTAATGGTTTGGATCATGTGGGAGGTTGGCTATGTTATGCCCTCCATACTATTTTTTGGGGGGTGGATGTTATTCAATGGGGCAGATAGTCACATCACAATTCATGATCAAGATTTAATGGTTCTACCTAGGGGATGAGTGTTGCAATGTATACCTTGTGGTAATTCAACAATGTGACATTATAGGGTGCACTATGCAATAGACTCTTAGGTTACACCATAATGTACCCTATTCTTAAAATGGAAAGAGATTTTTTTATTCTTTTTAATGAGGCTCCCCTATTCTTCATTTTCCACTCGACCCCATCACCCAAACCCCTCTTACCCATAATTTTCCCCTATCATAATCCACTCTTTAGGATCCCTAATGGTCGTTTCATAGTGTAAATTCCACCCCCCTGGAGAGCCCACACCCCCCCTCTCCCACACCCCTATAACCCCCACCCCACCCCACCCCACCTGGGTAGCCCACATCCCTCCCTAGACAACCCACACCCCCCTCCCCCACACCCCTGAAACCCCCCTAACCCCCCCCCCCCCCAGATAAGACACCCCCCTCCCCTTTGAACCTTTTATGTTTTACTGTATTTTTTCCCTTTTCTCATCGAGAACCCCTCTGCGCTACGCCACCCTCCCCTTCCTCTCTTTTTGGGTGGTTCTCCCTCACCCGGTGTATGTTTCATCTTTAATCACTTTTATTGGAGAGCCTAGGATAATTTTTACCTCTATTAATCCTTCTATATATTAGTGTCTCCCCCCCCCCCAAATCCTATATTTAAATGGACATGGGTCAATTACAATTAGAAATGTAATGATACGACCCAGGCTGGTATCATAACCAATAATTGACCTGACTTTCCACTAACCTATGAGGCATTCATGATCCCTATGAGATAACAACAATCCCCTAGAAAAAAAGATAAAATTAATGTGGAATAATTTACCCCTAAATTAGAATAAATTTAAAATGATCTTTCTCTTGAAAAGAAGACATGTCCTATTCATAAGTTAAACATCTAGGAAAATATTAGATACGCAAAAAAATAAATAAACAGGAAGATGATATCATAGATGAAAAATAAAATCCCACTATTGACCAATAAAATTGTTTAACCAGACATGTACCATTCCTAAATCTCAATGGACCTATTTTGGATAGTTATAACATATGAGTTCTCATTTTATGTTTTCTTTTCAGTTGGAAATATCCTCTGTCACGCACCTCTCCTCTGCAGCGAACACACCTCTATAGTGCACTGAAAGACACCGTCGCGGTGATTTTTCTATTCTTACTCATTGGTTTCCTCTTGTTCACATGTTATTAATATTTGATATTGATGGTTATAATTTGAAATGTATGGCCTAAACTCCCCACTGAAAATCATGGTCGTTGGTGGTCCTTGTTTGTGCACTAAATGAATTACATGTTAGTTGGTTCCTGTTGAACATTTGAATATAAAAATTGGTAATTTATGTATACTTGACTAATGAATGAACACCATAGGATGATAAAACTTATGTGATAACCCCTGAATTAACAAACAGAATTGAATAAGGGATGCTTTGTAAAATCTGAAATTGTGATTGTTTGGTTTGTATGGTGTTGCTATTGTGAGCATGATTGTGTGTTTTTATGGTGTAGTGGTTTTTGGCATGATTGGTATTCTATTTTTTCCATTTTGTAGTCCTTCCACTATTGAATATCAATCCAAACTTTACCCATTTCAATGTCACCACCACTTTGTTACTAGTTCAATTCCACTGAATCCTAGAAAACCACATCACTAGAGGACTCTATGAGACACTTTATGGACACCCTAGACAAATAACCATAACAACATGTGTAATGAATCCTTCCACCCACAATAAATATATTGAAATTTATACCATCTATTAGTTTAATGCCGTATTTCTTGACTAGAGACATTATGTTTCTAGAGAAACACTAAAAAACTGGTTTACAAAAATGCATATAGATCACATGTGGGATACTAAAACATTTTAGTGAAAGGGATTATCATAGCTTGTTGAACATCTTTTGTGTAATTATTTTGTTAAATATTAATATTACTGTATCAAATAGGATGAATATGAATAAATAATGGGTAAATTCCAATCATTTTAAAAAAGAGTATGAAGATGGCGTGAAAGAGTTTATCAAGTTTGAAAAAGATCATGCATTTTACCCTTCTCAAATCCTTTGTCTATATTTACGTTGTTGTTATTCAAGAAAAATTAGTCCAGAGGAGTTGGAAGAACACCTGATCTATCATGGAATAGATTGAAGTTATACATGTTGGAATAAACATGAGGGGAAAACAAATGTAGGTAGTGGCTTGGATAACACGGCATTTTATGGATCATCTGATATGATTACAAGTGTGAAAAATAAATACGATCATATGGAGGATGTGATTACATATGAGAATGATGATAAAGATTGTATTGAGGAAATTACAAGGACATTTGAAGATGAACTTCGTGATTTCCCAAAATTGTTTGAGAAGTTAAAGAGTTGTTCAAAAACGGTATTGTATGATGGTTGCACTAAATATACAGCATTTTCAAATGTACTAAAGCTGTATAATTTGAAAGTAGGAAATGGGTGGAGTGACTCCAGTTTTGCGGAACTTCTTGCTCTCCTGAATTACATGCTCCTAGAAGATAATGAGATCCCAATCCAAACATACGATTCCAAATGAATGCTATGCTCAATGGGTATGATCTTTGAAAAAATACATGCCTACACAAATAACTGTATATTGTTTCACAAGGACCACAAATCACTTAAAGAATGACAAAAGTTTGGTGCTTCTCGATACAAGAAATATGATTCCATTCCTACAAAATTTGTATGGTACTTTCCAATCATTCCAAGGTTTAGGCACCTATATAGAAGTGAGGAGACTGCAGGACAATTGACATGGCATGCAGATACAAGAATTAAATATGGGAAACTACGTCACCCTACAGACTCTCCTCAGTAGAAGAGAATTTATCATGAGTATCCTGAATTTGGAAACGACCCGAGAAACCTTTATCTTCTGTTATAGATGGGGAGAATCCTTTTGGTTTTCAAAGCAGTAGTCACAATACATGGCCGGTTATGTTGGTAAATTATAACTTACCACCATGGTTATGCATGAAATGAAAATACAACATATTATTTATGCTTATATCAGGACCAAAACAATCGGGTAATGATATTGATGTTTATTTGGCTCCATTGATCGAGGATTTCAAATTATTGTGGGATTCAAGTGTTACGTTGTATGATGCTTACAAAAATTAATATTTCACTTTGAAATCCATGTTGTATGGGATGATAAATGACTTTCCTTATTATGGTAATTTGTCAGGATATAGCATTAAAGTAACTCAATGGTTTCTAGTTTATGAAAAAGGTACACAGTCAATTAGGTTGAAACATTCATCGAAAACCATATTTCTAGGACATTGTAGATTTCTACCCTGACGGAATAAGTACCAATCTTGGACGATATCATTCAACAAAAGTTCAAAAGAATGTATATAACCGTCTCCACTAATAGGTGATAAATTGTTTGAGAAAGTAAAATATGTGGACACTACTTTTGGTAAACCATTTTCAAAAAACCATACAAAAACTGGTTGGAAAAAGAGATCAGTTTTTTTTTAATTAGCATACTTGAATTGCCTGTATGTTAGACATTTTCTTGATGTTATGCATGTTGAAAAAAAATATATGTGATAGTGTCATCAGCACGTTGCTAAATGCACCTGGAAAAACAAAGGATGGAATTAAGGCTATATTGGACATGGTTGAGATAGTAATATGAGAAGAGTTGGCACTAGTGAAGGGTGAAAAATGAACATTTCTTCCTCCTTCTACTTACACTCTTTCTAGGTAGGAGAGATATCAGTTTTTCAACTTCTTGAATGACATAAAGGTTCTAGAGGGGTATTCATCAAATATCAAGAACATCGTGTCAATGAGCAATGTAAAATTAAAGGGTCTGAAATCACATGACTGTCATGTTTTGATGTAAGATCTAATTCTAATAGCTTTACGTTTCATTTTTTCCAAGAATTTCTTCCATACATTAACGAAGCTCTCTTTCTTATTCAAAGCTATATGTAGAAAAGTTAAAGACCTGGTGAAATTTCCAACTATGTAAATAGAAATTTACATTATATTATGTGAATTGGAAATGTTCTTCCCATCGACATTTTTCGATATAATGGTTCATTTGATGGTTCATTTGGTGAGAGATATTCAACAATGTAGTCATGTACATTATAGATGGATGTACCCCATTGAACGGTATATAAATATTTTTAAAGGGTATGTCAAAAATCAAAGTCATCCAAAGGGTTGTATTGCAGAGAAATATATTATTGAGGAAGCCATTGAATTTTGTACCGAATACCAGTCTGGTGTGGAAAACATTGGCCTACCAAAATCTCATGACACTAGGTGGCTTTATGGTGAAGGAATTTCTAGAAGAGAGGTTGTCACAATCAATATTACAGATTGGGAGCAGGCCCACCATTACGTTTTGCATAACAGCTTTGACGTTGACCCATATGTTCAAACCCACAAAGAAATTAATAGGCATTTGAATCCATCTAGGGATGAAAAATGGATATCAGATACACATAATTGATAGTTTATAGGATGGTTTTGGGACCATATTTTTAAGAAGTTAGATGAAAATCTGGACTCAATTTCAGAACGACTTCTATGGATAGCCGGAGGAGAAAGTGTGTATGTATTATCTTACAATGCTAATGTAGTTAATGGTTATAAATTATATACTAATGAACATGATGAAGATTGTACCATGCAGAATAGTGGGGTTACACTTGTGGCTGAAGTAATGCATGTTTTCGGTGCTAAGGACATAAATCCAATTTATGTGAATATGTCATACTTGTTTATCATCAAACAAATATGGGAGTTGGATTATACGAAATTCCAAGTGATGATTTTTCAATTCAAGTGGGTTGATAATAGGATTGTTGTTAAAATAGATGAATTGGGATTTGTGAAAGTTGATTTTAGTAAGGAAGGGGTGAAAGAAGAACCATTTATAATGGCATCACAGGAAATACAATTATTTTACGTTCCAAACCCCGCAAACCAAAACTGGTCAATTGTTTTGTTATTAACCAAAAAAACTGAAGGGTCGGATGAAAGTTCAATGGAGGATTACCCTTTTATAGGGAATTTTCAATCATTTCGCAGTGGTCCCAATGTAGACGGTGTTTTTTATGTTATAGGAGACCACAATTAAGGGATTTACATAGTCTATAGAGGGGTCAAAACTCTTCAGCATTTAAAAAAAGAGTTCAATAATCAGGTTATTTGTTTATTGTAATATACATTGTGTTACGTTATGTTATTATTTGTTCACTTCTGCTTTTATGTAATCTAAATTAAATGTAAAACCACTTCTGCAAATAATGACTTCTGAACCTGTTGATGCACCCAATCCCGAGGCACAACAGGTCTCTCAACCTACTGCTGTTGGTCCCAGTGTAGACCAACAATAGGTTTCTCAACTTGTTATTATTGGTCCCACTGCTGAGGTACAATAGGTTTCTCAACCTATTTTTGCTGGTCCTAGTGTCGATGCTAGCGCTCTGGAGGAACATAATGATGATGCTTCTGAGAAAATGGTAGGAAATGAAACCCTGATGGCACAAAAAAAACAATAGCATTGTATTTTGACAGTGTTATACAAAATCTTTAAGTCAAAAGTAAAAGGCATCAAATTTGAGGTGGGATGGAATAAGAAAGGACAACATTTTAACCCCAAAAAATCCATCTTTAGTAGCTACATTGGAATCTTCACTCAGCAACGTGTGCCGATTGATGTATAGTCGTGGCACCATGTTGTCACTGGGCTTAAGACGACACTAATGTGGGAACAGATTATGATAACATTATGATATCATTTTTTTAATTTATTAAAATAAAATAAAATACTAAAACATTGAATTACTCTTCATCATCCATTGTAGAGTGCATTTATATTAGATGCCTCACACAAGGAATATGTATTAGGAGTTGCAGGAAGGATTCATAGAGGATTTCACACAATTTTAACGAAATATCATCTTAAATATGCTGAAGGGAAAATCAATCCACACCCACCTCCTCTTTATGCACATTTGATATTCCAAGGAGCGTGGAATGTGTTTAGCAACCATCGTGTGGATAAAACTTTTTAGGTACATTGTGTGCGGTAATACATTGTTTGATGTTGCATGTATTCATCACTTTGATTAACAGTTTTTTATTTATGGAATAGAAACTGAGTGCTGAAAATAAAGAACGTGCAACAAAACCAGCGTACCCCTACCGTAAAGCAAGGATGTGGTATGCTTCACTTGATAAAAAAAATGGTACGTATTTTAAATATACCATACTACTTTTATGTCACATAAAACAACACCATAACCATGTTTCTCTATTTATATGTAGATTGATGAATCGAAATTGAAATCCATATCCATCTCACATCATGTGCTATGGAAGGAGGCTCGTGTAAATAAATAGGTAATATTGATAGATTAAAGCACACGAAAAGTGTGGGAAACATGTGTAAGTATGACATAATATAAATTTGATTTAATTTAAATTTCTATTACATAACAATTACTACTTATTTTGCTATATTTTCTATCTGACATAGTCACAGGAATCAATAACACCCGCACCAGATGCAGACATACTTTCAATGGTCTTGAAGTAGCCAGAACAGTATGGTCGCGTCAGAGGTGTGGGTTTTGGGGTGACACCCCAAAAATATTTTCAAAAACAAAAATAAGTGGAGGTTCAAACTGAGGAAATGAAAAAGATGAAAGAAAAATTAGCTATTTTTCAAGAATAATTACAATACCAGATAGAGATGATAGTAAGTTTTAGGGGGGGAGGCAAAGAGAAGAAGCAACTCAACAACAACTCGTACATGAAGATCCCACCCCACACCCCACCAGCTTTGAGGTGATCCATTCCCCTAAAAAAACCTGACTTAGCTGAGGTAATCAATGTTCTAATAATTGTTTCTGTAAAATGTGAATCACATAGACACTGATACCTTTCCTATACTAATATTCTACAGGGTGAAAATGATTGTGATTTATATCTATAAACTCCCACCTATTTCCTTGTAACGAGTTATACGGTGTTCAATATGCAGAAAAACATGCTACACAATAGAAAAATTCCAACAGATCATTTCAGAGTTTAAATTAACATAGATAATGAGACGAGTGTCGAGCTACCTATTCCAAATGACAATGAAGACATTCAAATGGTTGAACAAGTTGTTGGAACATTCATCGCATGGCCGTCAATTCTTGTAAAAAAACATGTTGATAAAAAGGTATCCATTTCCAATTTATTTTTCAAGATGGGCCTTTAACATTTAATGAAAAAAGGTCTGAACCAATGAATGTTATTACAGAATGAAAAATATAAGGGGGTGAAATGAAATATCAGCTCAAAAATATCTCAAGGATCAACCAATCGATTGAAATGGTCAACTGAGAGCACTTTCACACCACCTGTTCTATATCCATAGTTAATATCATTATAGGCTCATGTGGATAAAAAGTTGATAGATGAAAATACTCACATAGATTATTTTGAAAAAATTATGAATAGAGAGGAATAATTGGATTTGATTAGTGCTGAAAATGTAAATGAAATCCTCAAGTATTAATGGCTAGGCACCTCAGTTGTAAATGTATACATGAGGTATGCTTTCATGATTTGATTTTACAAAATCTGATATACTTTGATAATTATGACTAAATACATTTCATATTTTTCGAAGGCATATATATGAAAAACAATTGAAGGGATTTACCCATGAAAAAAAATTGGACCCATTAGTCCTCACATCACCTCTTCAAAAGAAGAAATAAATTCTGATAAAGAGGCTGCAATAATGTCATCCCTGCTCAAATCATTTGAAAAAAAAATTACATATTACAGACTCTTTTTAATACCAATGATGCGGGGGTAAAACTCTACAATTTAATCATATCAAATATATTTTCATTTATTTCATTACTTATTCATTTTTTTGTTTTTAGGAAACATTGGATGCAGATTGCAGTCAATTTGGATATTCCAAAGATTTATTTTCTGGATTCAATGCATGGATATGCAACAAAATGACCATGCATGATGGAATTTTTTAATTTGTAATACACTAGATCCAACATTTTAGAACTAAAAATATAGTTATATGATTTATATTATCTTTTAATGAGGATTCTGTTGTGATAGCGTGGTGTATCAATATCGTCTACTTCATGGAATGAATCCAGGGCCTAAGGACAAGAACACCTACAAGATCTTGAACTGGAAAATTATACTGGTATATATAATAACATTGCACTATAAAAACACATATCAAAACAAATTACTTATTTTTCTCTATGTTTCTGTAGTTTCCAAAATAAACAAATGGAAAGGACTGTGGTTATTATGTTTGTAAATTTATGAAATAGATCATATTTCATCAACAAACTAGCATCCCTAAAGAGGTATTTTCAAAAATAATTATGATTTAATTCAAAATATTTATTAATCCTTTGTGTATTTATATTTTTTCAATACTACCATTATTGTAACAAAAACTCATATTCACAAGATGATATAGTTGTATTTAGAAACGAATGGGCAGCATACCTGATGGAATATTGTACACAAATAGGATGAAGGTTAATTATTACTACTTATTTTATCCTTATATTATCATTGATATCTCCCTTGTTTACACTTATTGAGCATATATGATCACCCTGTATTATGTTTTATATCCTTAGGTTATGAATAATGGTTTTATAAATTATTTTCTTTCTAGTAAAGCATAACTTAATGAGAGACTCTTATAAACTAGTTATTTATGTTTCTATGTTTCCAAAATCACTAGACCTAAACTATTATGGAATGGATCATTTATATTATATATTTTGGTCATTTATGCAGTTTTTTCTACTGATGTAGTGTGTTGGAAGAATATTGGTTGTGCATCACTCACAAATTTAATAGAAAAACTAAGGATTTTTCACTATTGTTGGTTAACTACCTCTTAGCATAAAATCTAATCTGAAATTCCGATTTGGCATCCCCGTGATGATCTCATCTGATATCATAGAGATGGTGTCGGATGAGATCATCACGGGGACATCAGATCACAAGTTCAGATCAGATGTTATGGAAAGTGGTAGTTAACCAATAGTAGTAAAGTGCACAAAGAATCATTAGTTTTGTTATTAGATTATATCTGGACCAAAGAAACCATTTGGAAAGATGTAAAGGAAATATTAAGATATAATATGTCTATTTTAACAAAAAATTATATAATGAAACATTGAATTTATTTTCATTATTCCTTGCAGGGTTAGGAAGAGAAACGATGTTGTGTCTACTCAATTACAGAGGTAATGGGAAATCTATTTCACTAATGACTCGATATTTCATAGCTCTATAAGAAATCTTAGGTTTTTTCTCTACTTCAAGGGTTGTGTAATCATATAAATCTCCCAAGTTCATTTGATCATGTGATCCAATTATGTTCATGTGATCACATGACTTTGAACAAGTCATGCACTTAATATGATATTTCGAATTATTCATGTTATCCTTTCTTACTCAAGTCCATTTTTTACCCCAAAATCCTCCATTTTCATAATTAATAGAAATTTTCCCTTTCTTATGATACAAATGAATTCAAGAATTAAGGTAGAGGAGGCTATAGTTCATTGGACTACAATGGTCAATAGTGTGGAAGTCGAACAATGCATAGTCATTCAGTCCACTCACAAGCATCTTAAAAGCTTGATGGGAACCAATATCTTTGATTTTTAATTTTCTAATTAGTTTCCCTTATGTGGGTGGGGGTGTCTATAAGGGAGGGGTGTCCAAGAGTGGTGGGTTTCCAGGAGGGTATGGAGATTTCCAAGAGAGAGGGGGTGTCTAGGAGGGAGGGGGCCTCTAGGTAGGAGGGTGGGTGGGGGATGTCCAGGGGTTTTCCAGGAGTTAGGGGTGTCCAAAAGGGAGGAGGTATATAGGGAGGTGTCCATGAGTGGGGTGTCTAGGAGTGGAGGGATGGGGTGTGTCAATAAGGTAGGGGGTGTCCAGGAGGGAGGGGTGTCCAGGAGTGAGGGTGGGTGGGGGTGTCCTGGAGTGGAGGTGGGGGTGTCCAGGAGGGGAGGGAGGTGTCCAAGAGGGAGGGGGTCTCCAGGTGGGTGGGATGTCTAGGAAGGAGGGGGTGTCTAGGATGGAGGGGGTGTCTAGGGGGTGTCCAGGAGTGGGGGGTGTCCAAAATGTAGGGGTGTCCAGGGAGGTGTCCATGAGTGGGGTGTCCAGGAGGGGAGGGAGGGGGTATGTCCAGAAGGGAGGGGGTGTCCGAGAGGTAGGGGTGTCGAGGTGTGAGGGTGGGTGGGGTGTCCAAGAGTGGGGGGTTAGGGTGCCCAAGAAGGGAGGGAGGTTTCCAAGAGAGAGGGGGTGTCCAGGAGGGAGGGGGTCTCCAGGTGGGTGGGGGTGTCCAGGAAGGAGGGGGTGTCCAGGAGGGAGGGGGTGTCCAGGAGTGGGGGTGTCCAAAAGGGAGGGGGTGTCTAGGGGGTGTCCATGAGTGGAAAAATATATATTATTTAATGTCATAAAGACCCAAAATATGCATCATTTAGCTTTCTCACATTATATTTCTAAGAAACACACTTTTTCTCTACACCAACACTATAGTAGAATACATCTGCTGGAAAAATTACTGATGATATATGATTTTGATGGAAGAAATAATTTCTCATCTATAAGAGTTGTGAGGACACTCTCAACTAAATAAATTTTTACCCTCAATCCTAGAATGTGGATGAAATCTACAGAATGAGATTTTTTTTACCAGAAACTGAATTCTAGAAGATGTATCCCCAATACTTATATATATATATATATATATATATATCCCTTCTCTCACTTTCCATAGGATTGGCATCCACCGATTGTGTCATGGGATCTCTATGTTTCTGCTTTATGTATTTTTAAATTATATTTTTGTTAATGTTATGTGAAATTTCATTCCTATTCCTACAATATATTATTTTTTTGGTGTTTTTACTTGATTTGTTGAACTGTATTTCTTCAAAAATCATGAAATTAGAGTACTAATACAAGTTCATGAATTCCCAGGGGAGGGCACTAAGTACTCCAATCACTTTTTATAATTCTGAATATCTTATTCAATTAAGAGGAGGCAACAAAGTTTATTCATGTTTGGTTTGGAGACCAATAAATTTCTATAATGATCTTCATGTCTCTTTATAACCTATAAAATCCATTATATATCCCTTTTTCTCACTCTTGTTATACCCAATGCGATGGAGGAAGTTAGGTTCATGAAAAAAGAGGATGGATTTGAGTGGAGTTTGATTATTTGTCTATGATTATGGATTGATCAATATTCAAAACCATGTAGGATTTGAAATTTAGTACACTTAGGATATTTATAAAATTATATATGATTTTATAATTCATATTAGTGAATGATGGTGTATGAATAATATTTATTCCATTATAAAATAGATGAGGAAAATATAGTTGGATAAATATGGTTATTAATGGGTATATAGTGGATTCATCCCTTTCGTACTAACATCATTTTAGGATTGTATGATACTTTATTTTACTTGTCTGATACTTTGTTTCCAGGGGGTGGGAGGGGGAGGGGGTTGTTCAGGGAAAGGGAGGGGAGGCTGTAGGGGGAGGGGGTTGTCCAAGGGGAGGGAGGGGTTGCAGGTGGAGTGGTGGGGGGTGTTGTCCAGGGGTAGGGAGGGGGCTGTCCAGGGGGGTTGTCTTGGGGAGGGGATGGAGGGGGGGTCTGACTAATCACACTAAAGAACTAGGAGGGAGGGGGTGTTCAAGAAGGAGGGGGTGTCAAGTGGGAGGGTGGGTGGGATTTCTAGTAAGGAGGGGGTGTCTAGGAGGGATGGGATGTCTAGGAGTGGGGGGTGTCCAGGAGTGGGGGTGTCCAGGAGTGGGGGTGTATAGGAGGGGAGGGGGGTTGTCCAGGGGGTGAGAAGGGGGTTTTCCAAGGGTTGGGAAGGGGGCTATCTTGGGAAAGGGAGGGGGCTACAAGTGGAGGGGGTTTTCTAGGAGGAGGGAGGGGGATGCAGGTGGAGTGGTTGGGTGGGGTTGTCCAAGGTTAGGGAGGGGTTGTCCAAGGGTAGGGGGTGTCCATAAGTGGGGGGTGTATAGGAGGGGAGGGGGTTGTCCAGGGGGTGGGAAGGGGGCTGTCCAAGGGGTGGTAAGGGGGCTGTCTAGGGAAAGGGAGGGGGCTATAGGGGGGAGGGGGTTGTCCAGGTGGAGGGAAGGGGTTGCAAGTGGAGTGGTGGGGGTTGTCCAAGGGTAGGGATGGGTTTTATAGGGGTAGGGAGGGGGTTTTCCAGGGGGGGCTATCTCCGAGAGGGGAGGGAGGGGGTATAGCTAATCACAATAAAGAACTAGGAGATCAAGAGAAAAGTGAACTGATATTATCATGGCCTATCTAATTGTATAGGTTCTCATCAGGCCCTATCTAAAACTAAGAAATAAATTCCTTCCATACCTTCAATGGGACCTTAGATATTTTATGGGGTCCTTGGAGAGGCATAAGTGGTCAGGGTCCAAGCAGGGTTGGACCTGATGTCTGATGCGGACGCACTAGCACTCATTCCCTTTGACCTGGCATGGGAGAGTACACTCTTAGAGGCTCCTAATATATGTAAATATTAGGTTTATAACCTATCTAGGATGGTGGTATCACTAGTAAAATGTTATAATTTATTCTAAAATTGAATACTCCTATGAAATTGAATACACCATCATGTATGTGTCATATTGTATAACCTATGGAGATTCCTCCCTTTTTTATTATCAATAAATGAAACATTTTGGATTCCATGCTGTTTTTGACATTTCTTCCTCTTCTTTTCTCATCCATGTAATATTAACAAAATAATATTTATAATTCAATGAATCATTTTGAGCCTCTTATAAAATATTAATTCAATCCAAGGAAATATGGACATGTAAAGGTATTAATAGGTAACAATTGAAATTTTATTAATTTATCCTTTCATATTAATGTTTAATGTATTTCATTATTTTATTACTAACATAATATCTATTTTCTTATATAGTTAAAAAAAGTCCTAAGTTCTAATGTTTTGTTCGGTAACTAATACCATGGACGGCAATTTTTGAGAGCACATCACAGATACAAAAAGGATGAAACATTAATGTTTTTAACTCTTTGTTGGATGATTTTAATTTTAACCATATTAAACATTTTTTGAAATGTATATAGTAGTGTTTTTTATATTCATGATTTCAAGTAAATGTATATAGAATTGTTTGGGAAACTCTTTTGCATGTTGTTTTTTTCTTCTATTTTTGTTTGTGTATAGGTTTTGTTTGTGTTGTTAGTGAAGGTGTTGTCTCAGGTGTGTAGGTGTTGTGAAGGTGCTGAGTTTACTCAGAAAACTTGGCCTTTATCAGTGCTAATTAAGTTCTGATAAATGTTTATTATATCAGCATACAAAATAACGCTGATAAAGGGGGTCTTTATTAGAAATATTTTGAGCGTTGATATATTATATATTTATCAGCACTCAAAATAGCACTGATAAAGGGGGACTTTATCAGCGCTTAAAATAGTGCTGATAAAGATGGACCATTATCATCACTTTTTTTAGCATGGATAAATGCCACCCATTATCAGCACTATTTTGAGCGCTGATAAAGGGGAACCCCCTTTATCTTTGTCGTGATTAATAGTGATTTTCTAGCACTGTTAAAGGAGGGTTTTAGCGTTATTAATAAACCTATTTGTAGTAGTGATGGGTTCTAATATGATGAATGAATTATGTTCTTGTAGAACATATATGTATAGTTTTCATTATATGATGGGTGTGACCTATATTTTCCTTTTTGGTCTTCTTTCTCGATGGTGGTTTTTTTCTTCAATCATCTCATTTTCTAGTGTTTGTTGTTTGTGGAGAGAATTTGGGATTGTGGTGTCTGGAGATGGGTTTTGTCATTCTAGTGGGATGTTTTATCAGGGATGATGGTGGTGATGGTGGATTAGATTCATTGATGTTTTTTGACATATGTTTTTGTTCAACGGTGTTGTGGATGATGATGATAAACTACAAGATATTGATACTTGAGAAGATGTGATAGAGGCTAAGGTGATTTGATGGTGGAGAGATGTGGTATCATCCAAAATTTGTCATGCCTCTATTTTCTTAGTTATTTTCTCTAGTACTATGATTCCTCCATTCTCTCTGAGGTAGAGTAGCATGGTGGTCTTCATGGTCCTTTAGAACATGAGTCTAAGTGTCCAATTCAGGGATATCAACGGTGATGATGACCTATGTTGGTCAGAGTAGATTACTCAAGAGGGGGGTGAATTGAGTATCTATAAAAAATTCTATTAAAAATTGGTTCTCTGAAAATTTCCCCCAATCAAAATATAAACAAAGCCAGATTTTAGTGAATTTATAAACTTCCTAAATGTTCAATTAATTTCTCAGAATATTTATTATTTCTCAACTATACCAATCTAGAGATTAATATAAATTTTTAAACTAACCTACTGGTTCAAAATAGTTATAAACACTTGATAAACTAACTATAAAAGTAATATCTAGTTTCCTGAAATATAAATTAAAATAGAGAAATACTAAATTAAAAGACACAATGGATAAAACAAGTGGTTCAGTCTCAATATGAGACTTAATCTACTCCACTTGGTGATCAACTACCACCAAGAAGTCTATATTAATAAACTTGATCCACACCCAGGATCGGGGTAAACAACAGTACACAGGACTATCTAGGTCACGTGACCTCTTCCACTATTCTTTGTGGGAATAAGCTACTAGGTCACACAAGGACCTCTTCCACACTTATCAGTACAAGTAAACATATGTAAGAATATATGAGAGGAAGGATATCTTGTATCCTTCAGTTTAATATAGGAGATAGTGTGTGTTTTAAAACATACACACACACACACACTACTCGAAAGATAAAAGTAGTACACAATAGAGAAAAGATGATGAGAAAGGTTCAAAAGTTCTCTGAGTGTTATTCTATGCAGCTATGGGCTTGTAGGATGAAGCAGATGCAAGTATCGATTCCTCTTGTGAAAAATAGAGTATCGCAAGTCTGGTTCTATGGTTTCCAGTTTGAATATCTATCTTGTGTTCTTCTTAGAGTTGATACTGCAAAGATGTTTTTGGCTCTGATCTATGGTATTCCAGCCTTTTTGTAATTGATAGTGCTTCATGTGTTATTTAGTTGTATCTTGTTGCATGTATCAGTTCAAATTTCAAATTCTCGCTCCTCTTCTTTTTTTACAGTGCCATGATTTATTTTTTGTTATTGATTGGATGTGTTCGAGCCGACAGGATTCATGTATTTTGCACATCTTACCTTGTAATGTTAGGTGACATGTCTATAAAGAAACAATAATTATGCCGGTGCCTTTAAATGACTCAAATATGACCATTATAAATTAAATTGAAAATGAAAAAACATATTAAAAAATGGTGTCACGGTTTGTCTTGAAACATTATCACTTGGAAATGGTGTCACTGCGAAATGGAATCTTCTTATTTTACTTAGAGCGGTGAGACAGTCATGATGCCACAGTTGCATTGAGATCAGGAACTGGTAGCAAAGATGCGGTGTTAGGATCACGGTGTCTGGTCCTTTTCCAAACATTGAATGGTGTCTTGGTGATGGTAGCAAGAAACTGGTGTATGGGTCATAGTGTCTGGATCATGGTGTTTGGGTCATGGTGTCTGGGTCACGGTGTATAGATCACAGTGAATGGGTCACGATGTCTGGGTCACGGTGTCTGGGTCACGATGTCTGGGTCATGATGTATGGGTCACAATGTCTGGGTTATGGTTTTTGGGTCACGATCTCTAGCTCACGGTTCCTGGGTCACGGTGTTTGGGACACAGTGTCAGGGTCACGATGTCTGGGTCATGGTGTATGGTTCTTTTCTAAAAACCAGAACTGTTGGAAAACTTATGGTTTCTTAGACTTATCCAAATATTTATAAATAGTATTAAGTATTAATATTCATAGAATTAATTAGACTTAATCATTTATACAAGAAAACATTATAGAAAAAAATTAAATATAGTTTACAATAGTCAAACATGATTTATCGGAATTAGGATCTTGTGAAAGTTTATATAAATCATAGGGAAACCAACCATCTCTACACATGATTTGAGATAGATTAAAAAGGTTTAACAGGATTGGTGATCATTAAAAAAAGATTAAAACATAATGAGACCAACATCTTTTTTTGGAATCGAAGGTGTTTTTTTCAGGTGACGTCGGTTTTTAAAATAGGTGGTGGACATCATATAAAAGGTTGGTGGTAAAGAGGAATGGAAGATGAAGCCTTAGTGTTGTGTTGATGTGAAGACGATGATGGTGATTGGTCTAAGAAATGATGATGGCGATGAAGTGATTGTTCCTTGATGGTTGGTGTCTCATACAGAGCATGGAACGAGGATTGATATTAGTTTTAGGATTTTTGGGGACTTTTTGAATTTGAAATTTGGAAAAATTTCAAGGGTGGTTTTTGAAATCTGAAATGGGTAGGATATGAGGCAATTTTTGGAATTTTGTTATATATTGAATTTTGATTTTGAAAGAAACCATCACATTACAAGGATCAACTCCAGATGAGGATACAAAGCAGGAATCATTCACCAGAGCATTGTCATTCATATTTGAAATAATGAGAGGGTATGACTTTTCCATTGAAACCAGGATCATGCAAACCTACACGGGATAGATAGTTGAGTGGTCATGAAAAGGTGGAGTCTTGAAATAATGATGTAGTCACTGAGGAGGGTTAGTTCCTAGTAGTCTTGATCTAGGATAACTTCTTTTGTGATTTTAAATGGATAAAATTGTTAAGGTTCACACTAAACCTTTAAAAGTGTCATTTAAAAATCAAAAATGTAGATTAGTGTGAATGAATATTATTCTATTTAGATGTAATATTTATTTATGAAAAGTATGGGTTATTATAGTTGGTATCATAGCAAGGTTTAGTTAACCTTTATAAACTAGGATGATAAAACATTAGTATGAACCCTAAGAATAAGACTAAGTATAGGACATAATCCTAGAATTTTGGTAACGATCATGAATAAAATATAATAGAACCTAAGGTGTCCTGAATTGAAATTTTATAAGTAATTTCCCTTGATTATGTTATTTCCCCACTATTATTAGTGTTGGTAACACTATGATTTTTTATTTTAGTCAATGGATAGAACCTGAAGGAACCATGTTAATGTTGAATTTAATGGGAAATGCAAATATTTTCATCCTGAGAAACTGAATGTTGTGGGAGATAGAATGAAAAATATTTTTTGTATGCTCACACAACTTTCTCAAGCTATGAATCATATAGGACTTCCAAATGAGAAAAGGAGGGAACAACATTCTGTTGAGTCCTTCATGAGGTAGTTTCCACCTTCTTTCAGTGGGTCTTATGATCCACTAGTGGATACTCAATGGATCAGTACTACTAAGAAGATATTTCCACTTCTATAATGTTTAGAACATGAGAAATTAATTTTGGTAGTTTATCATTTAGGAGTTGAAGTAGGTAAATAGTGTAACCTTGTCAAGAATACAAGGTAACGAGACTAAATTGACTCCATGGAATGGGATGATTTCAAGAAAATATTTTTAAATAAGTACTTTCCTCAAATTCTTTGAACAAAGAGGTAGAAGGAGTTCCTTGATCTTAAGAAAAAGGATGATGAATTTGTTGGTACCTACAAAGAAAATTTTACAATACTTATAAGGTAAACTTTTGGAATTATCATCCAACCTGAAAGTAGGGTTGATTGATTCTTTAGTTCCTTAAATCCAAGTCTCTAAATGGAATTATCCATAAGGGACTTTAGTAGCTATGATGAAATCGTTTGATGTGCTCTCAAGGTTTAGCTGGAGATTTGAGTTACCCGTCAATCTTATGGGTTCGATAAAAAGTGAAAAATGGAATTAAAGGGAAAATATAAAAACCATAATGAAAATAAGAAGATCTTTCCTTTATCCTAAAAGTGTGGAAAGAAACATGGAGGAAACTTCCTTAAGGGGACTGGTGAATGTTTTTTGTGTGGTAAAGATGGTCATTGGGGAAATTGACTATCGAAGAAATGGGAAAATGATCAAAAATGATGTAAATAGTGAAAATATTGCACATAATGCATCTCCCACACTTCAATGCTTCAATTGAAAGGAAAATGGGAATTATGCTAACTAATTCCCAAATCTGAGGGATATCGATGATGATTGGTGTCAACAACCTCTTAAGGCTAAAGAAAAAAAGGAAAATTGCATGTGATCACTATTGGTGATGTGGAGTATGACAATTAAGTGGTGAAAGGTAAAATTACCATCCTCTCTGAAGAATTTAATGTTTTATTTAATTCTGGATCCACCCACTCTTTTATTTCTAAAAACTTTATAAGGGTATCTTTGTACTACCTCAACAGTTAGATGTTGAGTTAGCTATGAAAAATCTTAATGGAACAACGGTCTGCAAATCTTGTGATACTTCCTTTAGTTGAATTCGATGTAATTATTAGTATGGATTACCTTTCTCTATATGGATCTCATATCAATTTCTATTTAATGGAAGTCATGTTTCATATTCCTAATGAATATATGATCATTTATCGATGCAATGATGAATATGAACTTCTAGTGGAAATTACTTCTATCTGGTGGGTCTTAATTCCTATAAACTAAGTTTATCTATCTTAGATGGCTGGAGAGAAACTCACTATTAAGGATAAACCTATTGTATGGGAATTTACAGATGTCTTTCCAGAATAATTTCCAGGTCTTCCACAAAATCATGAAGTTGATTTTTCAACATAACTCAAACAGAGTGCTATGCCTATTTCAAAGAATCCTTCTAGAATGGCCCTAATTGAGTTGCAGGAATTGAATAAGAAACTCCAAGATAATATTGACAAGTGATTCATATGCCTTAGTACATCACCTTAGGGTGCACCTGTTCTGTTTTTTAAGAATAAAGTTGGATCAATGAGACTCTGTTTTGATTGTCAAGAACTTAACAAGATCATTATTAATAAAAAATATCATCTCCCCCGTATTGATGATTTATTTGATCAACTACACAGAGATCAATACTTTTCTAAGATTTATCTTCATTTGTGATATCATCAATTAAGGGTCAATAAGGTGGATATACCTAAGACAGCATTCTATACAAGGAATGGACACTATGAATTTATAATAATTCCTTTTAGTCTTACTAATTCCATCTCTATATTCATAGATTTAATGAATAGAGTCTTTAGATACTATCTTGATAATTTTTTGGTATTATTTATAGAATATATTATTGTATATTCAAATAGTAAGGAAGAACATGAAGATCACTTGAGGATTGTACTAAAGACCCTGAGAAATGATAAGCTTTATGAAAAATTTACCAAGTATAAATTTTGGCTTCATAAAGTTTCATTTTTTGATCACATAATCTCAAGATAGGGTATATCTATGGATCCAATAAAGAATAAAGTTATTAAACATTGTCCCAGACCAAAAATGGTAACTGAGATCTAATGTTTTCTTAGTTTATATTGATATTATTGATGTTTTGTGAAATATTTATCATGATTATCTAATCCACTCACCAAGTTGACTTATAAAGGAATTAAGTTCATATAGATGTAGGAATGTGAAGAGAATTTCAAGGAGCTGAAAAAAAGGGTAGTCAGTTCACCTATTCTCACACTGCCTGTAGAGGAGAATGGTTTTTGATCTATAGTGATGCATTGTTAGGACCAATAGGGGCCTATATACCCGGAGAGGGGGGGTGAATCAGGGTATGGATATTCTTTTTCAAATTTATTCCTGCCCCACTGGATCTTGACCTCTTTATTACAAGGGTCACTTTTTTTCACCTGTGTGTTTATTATGATCACTTATTTTCTTCTTTATCTGATGATGATGCTTTAAATGTAATGCAGGGAAGTAAGCAACCAGACATATAAATTTTTACTTGGTTCTCCCTCACTGGGCTACGTTCAAGGAGAATACACCAACAAGTTGCCAGTCGTACCAAATTCCACTATTCTTCACTAGATGTGGATACAATGGTTCGGGCTAGATCACTTCTAAGCCCAAGCTCACTGCCTTTACAATTTTAGGGTCAGCTCACTGCTTTCCCATGGGTCACTCCCTGTTTCTCTCTCTCTGGCTCACTGCCGGTGGAGAGGATCACCTTCTTTCTCTTCCTTTGCTCAATGCTCTTGGAAGGAATCCACTCACAGTTTATAGACCTGTAGGTCTCTTCATTTGTATGAATGAATGCATCTTCTTCTGTATTTAGATGCTCTGTTGAAGTATAACTTTCACCCATAGATTAATATTTCTTTGCACCGAAGGTATCGGGAAAACTTCCATCTTCCACATAGCTCGAAAATCACTGCTGGAAATAAACCTTACTTGGCGCGCAAGTCAATCTCAGCGCGCAAGTATAGGCACGCAAGTCACAACTGGCGCGCAAGTATTCCTCAACTACTTGGGTGACTCAAGCTTCTAAAACTCCAAACCTGCTTGACTCACTTCCTTCTATACCCAAACCAATATTGGCGTGCAACTAACACCTGGTGCGCAACTTCCTACACTGGCGCGCAAGTCCCACTTGAACGACACACCACCACTTGCGCGACCACCACGCCTGCGTGATGGGAGCTCGGAATCTTCAATGTGTTGAACTCCAGTTAAGAATGAAGAGGGTTGGTCTAGTATTTATAGGCATTTGGTCACCCCTGTGCGACGGCGCGCAACTCTCCCTTCGGCGCGCAGGTCTCATCCCCTGCAAGTTACTTGCGCGACCCAATTCCAAACTTGCGTGAACCTCTTTTCTTTTCAATATTTTGATCTTTTGATATTGAAAAACCATAGGTGTGCAAGTTCTCAAGCTTCCAAGGCATCGGCGCGAAAGTCTCTTCACAGCGCGCAAGTCACCTACGCAACACCACCAGTACTTGCGCGAAACTTATCCCTTTGCCATATTTTGATGATCTGATCTTGAAAAACATATGGCATGGAAGTTTCCAAGCATTCATGTACATGGTGTTCAAGTCCCTTTGCAAAAACCACTTTTCTTCATTTGTCTATTTTCAGGCCCAAAAATTTGGCAAACACTGGAAAATGGCGCCACCTTGTATCTGTTCTATTATACCACCTCCAGATCATCCATTCCTTTTGTCAAAGTTATTAAGTCAAACATGGATCGTTGAACTCAACTCTTGAACTCGACATTCCATCATGAAATCCTCTTTTTCAACAAATTTGTATGTCATTGTTTTACTTTGTCAACAATCACCACTCAGATGTCCACTTTGTCAACAAACACAATCACCCCAAAAATGATTTAATGATACCTTGAGGGATTTTTTCACAACAATCTCCCCCTTTGGGTTTGTTGACAACTCTTCCATAAAAGGATACATCATTGATTCTTCAGCCACCGTTCGCCTCATTTCGATTCTGATAGCGGTCAAGGATTTTCTCAACACATACTCTAAGCCCACATGAGCAATGCTCGGTGTGAGAAAAAAGAGTAAATGAAAAGTTCATCATTGAATCACTTCAACCTTGACATCCGCTGTTGACACCAAACTGATACCAATTTCCAAATTGATACCAATTGTTGATACTTCACTGATACCAATTTTTGTAAATATTCATACCACATCCCAACACCACTCTTCTCTTCTGCTTTTATCATGATCCTCAGCTGTCTTGATATCTATGCTTTGATCGATCACTTCTAGCATCGTCAGATTAAATACTCTCCCCCTTTCTGTTCACAGCATCAAAACCTCTTTAGCCCTACTTCATGTATTGTCCAAGCTAAGATCTGGCTAAGCATGTTCAACTACTCCCCCTATTTGGCTTCTCCACCTATCAGCTTCTCCCCATATCATTCATGATTTATCAAATCTCCACACTGTCTCCCCCTTGAACAATCACTATTTTCTCCCCCTTTGTCAACGAACCCAAAGGTCACTCCTTTTTAGTCT
Organism: Viscum album; assembly: GCA_963277665.1. NCBI lineage: Eukaryota > Viridiplantae > Streptophyta > Magnoliopsida > Santalales > Viscaceae > Viscum > Viscum album. The sequence goes on from OY728152.1 coordinate 281,739,294, forward strand.
GTAACAGAGTATAGAACACATATCAGCACATTAGGGAAAAACACATCATTCCTCGGGGAGTGGGGGGTCCACGTCCACACTATTTCAAGTGCGGGGAATCGACTGAACTCCTAGAGCCAGTCGATGCCTCTCAAAAGATTCCTTGGGTAAGTCCTTTGTCAGAATGTCTTCAACCTGTAGCTCTGTAGGCACATACTCCAACTTCACGATTCCATGCTCAACCGTCTCCTTGATAAAATGATACTTTATCTCAATGTGATTTGTCCTTGAGTGATGAATGGGATTTTTTCTGAGATTTATAGCACTTTAGTTATCACACTGGATTCTGATCAGAGACTTCACTTCAACTCCCATATCTTCAAGTTGTTGCTTCATCCATAATAACTGAGTGCATGCTTGAGTGGCCGCAATATACTCAGCTTTCGCAGTGCTCAAAGAAATGCAATCTTGCTTCTTGCTTCGTAAGAAATACACAATCCACCAAGATAGAATGCACCTCCTGACGTTGATTTTCTATCATCTGCTAATCCATCCCAGTCTGCATCAGTATATCCCAATAACTCTGTCTGATATTTATCAGTATATGTCAAGCCGAAATCTATTGTGCCCTGAATATACCAAATTATTCTTTTTACTACAAGCATGTGGCTTTCCTTGGGATTACTTTGATATCTTGCTACTTGGAATGTGGCAAAAACAATATCAGGCCTTGTTGCAGTTAAGTACAACAGACTTCCAATAATTTTCTTGTATTCTGTGATATTAACTGCCTTAACATCCTCACCTTTTGATAATTTCATCCGAGTAGCAACTGGAGTCTTCATCTCCTTGGAATTATCCATTACAAACCTTCTCAGAACCTCCTTGGCATATTTATATTGAGAAATGAATGTTCCATTCCTTCCTTGTGTCACCTGTAGACCAAGGAAAAACGTTAGCTCTCCAATAATTGACATTTCAAACTCATTTTTCATGAATTCGGAAAACTGTCTGCACTGAGCTTCATCTGATCCACCAAATATTATGTCATCGACATAGACCAGCACCATCATCCTTTGATTACTATTGTTGTTGAAATAGATATTGTAATCAACTCCATGCCGCTGGAAACCAAGCTTCTTCAATTGCTGATCAAGCCTTGAGTACCATGATCTTGGTGCTTGTTTCAGCCCATACAACGCCTTCTTCAGCCTAAAAACTTTGTTTTCATGCTCATGAATAAGAAAACCATCTGGCTGCTCAATGTACACCTCTTCTTCCAGAACCCCATTTAGAAATGCAGATTTGATGTCCATTTGGAACACTTTGAACTTTATTTGCACTTCTATGGCCAAAAATAATATGATTGTCTCCAGTCCTACAACCGGTGCAAATGTCTCATCTACATCTATTCCCTCTATCTCGGAGTATCCCTTGCACACTAGCCATGCTTTGTTTCAAAACACAGTTCCATATTCATTCATCTTGTTGTGATAGACCCATTTAGTCCTGATGACATTCTTGTATGTTGGCCTCGAAACAATCTCCCATGTCTGATTCTTCTCAATCTGATCTAGCTCTTCATTCATATCATGAACCTAGATTTCATCTTCAGCTACATCATCAAAGCATTTTGGCTCAACCTAAGATAGAAAAGATGCCCGCTATAGTGATTTAATTTTCCTTGTTTGAACTGGAGATGACTAATCACTGATGATATTCTGCCTGTCAATTTTATCTCAACTCTTTGGCTTCTGTGCAGATAAGGATTTTACTTCCTCGTACTCACCATTAGTATCTTCTTCTAAATCAACTTCAGCCACTTATACTCTCCCTGAGTCTCTTACCACTTCATCTCTCTTAACAGAAAACTTCTCACTGGGTCATTGTTCAATGATGTCTTTTTTTTTAACTTCTTATCTCATATTTCTATTGACACGCCTTTGATTTTCTCTCGTAGCATCTTGGTATCCTGAAAGAAGTCAGCTGATACCACATTGTTGGAATAGAATAGATAATCATGAAATCCTATGTGTTACTTCTTGGTCCCCAATCATTCTTCATGAAAATAAACATTCATCCTTCATATCTCATTGTGGTCTTGCATCTGATTAGGATATAGAATTCTCCCCTTGTGTTATGAAACTCTTCCATCTGTTAGGACCAACTATATAGACCCATTACCATTCTTTTCCTCATGCATCATTTATTCTCACATTCTAATCGGAATTGAGCCATTAACAAAATCTCTAAGCCTACTGAGTTGGAACTCGGTATAGGAAACAAGAGACAAAGTCAATAACAGAATCACTTCCTGTTGTGCTCTGTTTCTCCATTTCATCATCAACTTTGATACCTGATTTAAGTCAATAAAAACACTAAAGCATATCACATATCCACTTTTCATCTTTAGATTCCACTTCCCCTTGGATCGTATCTCCCTAAAACCTGAAACGCATGAATCATCAGTTAATATAATTTATATACATAGGGAGAGGGGATGTTTCTTGAATCCTAAAGATGAGGATAGTGGTTGATCCTGATGGGTCAACCCTTTGATTCTTTCTTGGAGCATATCACATTCCTTTCTTTCTTCCTCTAGCTGCTTGGAAAACTTCAACTACTCTGGCCATATAACTAAGCATTCATTACCTGCATGCTGAGTCTTTTTCTGATATGAAGATTCTGTAGGCCTAGCCTTTCACACCATTTGGGTTTTAAACCAACTAGTACACATTTCTGTCTTTGATGTTCCACTAAAATCCCATTTCCCTCGATTCCTACTCTGAGCAGGAATATCTTTTCTTTCCATCTTCCCTTGCTTCTTCCACCATTGCAAGGATCTTTCATCTTCTTCCAGTTTTCACTGTGGAACACGACCTGCGAATTTTTCATTACATTCTTTGTTCATCTTTCTTTTATTAGATGTCTGAGTCACCACTCTCTTTTTCACTGGAGGTGAGTCCTCCATTGAACATTTATTATTCTTTATCACAGTTGGAGTAGATCTCCCCTTTATCTTCCAGGTTTCTTAACATTCTCTCCTTGAGAGATGTTTTGAGTATGACAGATGAGGTGACCGATACACCTTTCATTCAGCTCCATGTGATTCCCCTGAGGCTCTAAGCCTATTCTTCTCCTTTCCACTTTGTCTCTCAGTGTAGAATTTCTCATTATGCATCATTGGAGTTGAGAATCTCCTTTCGAGTTACCTTTCCCTTCTTGTGTTCTTCTTGTTCTAATTTCTTTCCAAATTCCCATAATATAAACATATAAAACATTTTCCATCAAAGGCATACCTCATTTCGTCACTTCTATGTCGAGATGCTGATACACCTTGAGTTCTTCTTCTGACACGGGGCTCTTGAGCTTCCTGAAACATACTCATGGTGTGTCCCATTCTTCCACGGTAATAGCATCTAATGGATGCTTTCCTCTAAGAGACTCTTCTCTCTAATTTCTCATGATGCTTCTTCTTATTCTCATATTTAGTAATGTTTCTATTTTCATAGCCTGAGATGTATTCCAGAGCCTCTGAACAGAATCTTGGCATGTGGCCATGAATCCCAAAGAAAAAGCACATGTCATCGCTTCTTTTTGTAACTATACTCTTAGGACTATCTTCAGCACCTATATGTTTTTCTCCACTCCTGAAACTATTCATGGCTCCCATTCTATCATGTATGGGAGGGGATTCATCAAATCCAATTCCATATTTTCCAAATCTATATGGTCTTTGAGCTGAGAAAATATTTTGTTGTTTCTCCTCAGAAATCTCATACTTCCATTTCACTTTATCATCACCTTCTGAAGGACAATCGAATAGTAAGTTCATTGCATACTTCAACTGAGGTTTTCCTTTGTCCCTTGATATCTCCATTTATTTCTTGGATTTCTCTATTACTTCATCTAATTTTTGAATCTTCTTATTTCTTGATTCAAGTTGAGAATTGAGTTATTTTCTGAGATTGTTCCCTATACTCAACTCATCTTCTAGTTCCCGTGTGAGCTTTTCTACCATGTCACCTTGCTTCATTACTTTCAATTCCTCAGAAACAGATTCAGTGAAAAATTCATTCTCTTGTTGTATCCTTTGATTCTTCTGAACTTCTTCAGACAACTGTGTTTCTAGATCATCATTTCTAGCTTTCAGATTCTGAACTTCATCTGACTTTTGATTCTCTTCATAATCACCAGCCTTTTGTTTTCCTTTCATTTTAGCCACCTTTTGTAGTTCTTCACCTTGAGAATAATTATTCTATTTTAGGTCAGTAGCCACATCAATAAGCCTTTGATTTAAGCCTCTTATCTTATTGACCTCAATCTCCAATACTTTTATCTATATATCTTTAGATTTGACTTCTTTATCCAATTTCCAGTCCAATTTCTTTGTCATGTTGACAACATCTACTGGTGGCTTCCTTCTCAAAACTTCTTCATCATCAGTTGTTTCGGTATCACTTTGATGTTAATGTACTTCACTCATTCCAACATATTGATTGAGTGAATCAATATTTTCCCTATCAGATTCATCTAGGCCTTCTTTCAGTAAGTTGTTTGATTCTTTTAATTGAATCACACTTTTTCCATACACACTTCCACACTGAGGAATACCACCTGACTTCTGATTCTTCTTTGATGTTTTTTTTTTACCATGGCACACCGAGATAAGAGCAGACTGATTCTTTAACCACGTAGATCGACTACACCAAGTCCGAGCAAACAAATCTAATAAAAGAAATTGTCCCTCTGATACAAATTGTTAGGACCAATTGGGGCCTATATACCCTGAGAGGGGGGGTGAATCAGGGTATGGATATTCTTTTTCAAAGTTCTTCCTGCCCCACTGGATCTTGACCTCTTTATTACAAGGGTCACTTTGTTTTCACCAGTGTGTTTATTATGATCACTTATTTTCTTCTTTATCTGATGATGATGCTTTAAATGCAATGCAGGGAAGTAAGTAAGAAGACATAGAGATTTTTACCTGGCTCACCCTCACTGGGCTACATCCAAGGAGCATACGCCGACAAGTTTCCGGTCGTACCAAATTCCACTATTCTTCACTAGATGTGGATACAATGGTTCGGGCTAGATCACTTCTAATCCCAGGCTCACTGCCTTTACAATTTTAGGGTCAGCTCACTGCTTTTCCAAGGGTCACTCCCTATTTCTCTCTCTCTGGCTCACTGCCAGTGGAGAGGATTACCTTCTTTATCTTCCTTTGCTCACTGCTCTTGGAAGGAATCCACTCACAGTTTATAGACCTGTAGGTCTCTTCATTTTCATGAATTAATGCATCTTCTTCTGTTTGTAGATGCTCTATTGAAGTACAACTTTCACCCATAGATGAATATCTCTTTGCACCGAAGGTATCGGGCAAACTTCCAGCTTCCACACAGCCCGAAAATCACTGTTGGAAATAAACCTTACTTGGCGTACAAGTAAATCTCGGTGCGCAAGTCACAACTGGCATGCAAGTCTTGCTCAACTACTTGCGCGACTCAAGCTTCTACAACTCCAAACCTGCTCAACTCACTTCCTTCTATGCCCAAACCAATATTGGCGCACAAATAACACCTGGCGCGCAACTTCCTACACTGGCGCGCAAGTCCCACTTGAGTGACACACCACCACTTGTGCGACCACCACACCTGCGCGACGGGAGCTCTGAATCTTTAATTTGTTGAACTCCGGTTAAGAATGAAGAGGGTTGGTCCAGTATTTATAGGCATTTAGTCACCCCTACGCGACGGCGCGCAACTCTCCCTTTGGCGCGCAAGTCTCGGCGCGCAGGTCTCATCCCCTGCAAGTTACTTGCGCGACCCAATTCCAAACTTTCGCGAACCTCTTTCCTTTTCAATATTTTGATCTTATGATCTTGAAAAGCCATAGGCGCGCAAGTTCTCAAGCTTCCAAGGCATCAGCGCGCAAGTCTCTTCACGGCGCGCAAGTCACCTGCGCGACACCACCAATACTTGCGCGAAACTTATCCCTTTGCCATATTTTGATGATTTGATCTTGAAAAACATATGGCGTGAAAGTTTCCAAGCCTTCATGTACATGGAGCGCAAGTCCCTTTGCCAAAAACCACTTTTCTTCATTTGTCAATTTTCAGGCCCAAAAATTTGGCAAACACTGGAAAACGGCACCACCTTGTATCTGTTCTATTGTACCACCTCCAGATCATCCATTCCTTTTGTCAAAGTTCTTGAGTCAAACATGGATCGTTGACCTCAGCTCTTGAACTCAACATTCCATCATTAAATCTTCTTTGTCAGCAAATTTGTATGTCATTGTTTTGCTTTGTCAACAATCACCACTCAGATGTCCACTTTGTCAATAAACACAATCACCACAAAAATGCTTCAATGATACCTTGAGGGATTTTTTCCCAACATGCATCAAAGAAGTGTATGTGATTTTTTCTCATGAAAAATTATATGGAGATAGATTATGTCTTATAATAAATTAAAATTCATAAGAAAAATTACCCAACTCATGATTTGGAGTTAGTTGTGGTAATTTTTTCATTAAAGATATTATGGCATTATATTTGTGGAGAAATATGTGACATATATACTGATCATAAAATTTTAAAGTATATTTTCACTAAAAATAATCTGAATATGCACAAAATAATGTGGTTGTAGTTGATTAAATATTATGAATTCTCAATACATTAACACCCTGGGAAAGCGAACAAGGTGGCAGATGATTTGAGTCAAAAGAACCATACTAGAAAATCTATGATGAGGATCACAAAAGATCCAATATTTATGGATTTTAAAATGATGGATCTAGAAATATTAAAGGAAGGGGATAAATCGTATCTAGGTCAAATGAATGTTCAACCATCTATACAAGAGAAGATTAAGAAGTCATAGAAGGAATATGTTGAGATGAAAAAGAAGGTGAAAATGTTCTTGAGTTTAACTTTGATTGTGATGGAATAATAAGGTTTAGAAATCATGTTTGTGACCCTCTTATGCCAAATTTAAATAAGGAGTTATTGGATGAGGCTCACAGTTCATCATTCTCTATTCATCCTACAAGAACCAAGATGTATAAAGACCTAAAAGAGTATTTATAGTGGGATGGCATCAACAGAGATATTGAAAAGTATGTTTCTCAGTTCTTGGTTTGTCATAAAGTTAAGGATGAGAGACAAAACTCTAATGGGATGTTAAAACTATTACCCATACCAGAATGGAAATGGTAAAATATCACCATGGATTTTTTTCATTGGACTTCCTAAAAAATCTAATGTTCATAATGCAATATGGGTTATTTTTTATCTCCTTATGAAGTCAGAACACTTCATTGCTATCATAGAATATTTCTCTCTTGGTCAGATTACCAAAATATATTTTAATAAAGTAGTTAGATTTCATGGAGTATCACTTTCCATTATATCTGATCAAGATCTGAGGTTTACCTCGAAATTCTAGATAAGTTTTCAGAAGGATCTAGATACATAGTTAAGTTTTAGCACTGATTATCATCCTTAGACATATGATCAGTCTGAGAGGACAATTCAAACTCTATAAGTCATGTTGAGATCTTGCTCTATGGATTTCAAAGTTGGTTGGGATAAACACCTACCTTTGGTAGAATTCTATTACAATAATAGATTTCACTCTAGTATTAATATGTCTCCTTATAAATCCATATATGGTAAAAAGTGAAGAACTCTAATATGTTGGAATGAAGTTGGGGAAATAAATCTATTGGGACCTAATCTAGTTGAGTAAATTGTAGAGAAGGTCATATCTATTTAACATCATATAATAGATGCTCAAAGTTGAAAAAAATGTTATGTTAACAATCGATGAAAATACCTAGAGTTTGAAGTGGGTGATAAGGTATTTCTACAAATATCTCCCTAGAAGAGAGTGATAATATTTGGAAATAAGGGAAACTAATCCCTAGGTATATCGGTAATGTTGGAAAGGTAGCTTATAGATTGGCACTTCCACCGAATCTATTTTAAGTTCATGATGTATTCCATGTATCTCTCCTAATAAATTACATATTGGGTCCTTCATATATACTAAACTCAGAATTCATACCTCTAGAGAACAATATTTCTTATAAAGAACAACTAATAGAGATTCTAGATCATATGGAAAAAGTTCTATGAAACAAGACCACTTTCTTGGTTAAAATTTTATGATCAAACCACCAATTTGAGTAAGCTATGTGAGAACCTAAGGATACGATGAGGCAGAGGTATCCTCATATGTTTGTATCCAAGTGACAAATTTTGAGGTAAAAATTCATTTTAAGGGGGCAGAATGTAACACCCTAATATTTTAATAAATATTTCTCTTTAAATAATTTTAATTCTTTAATAGCTTGTGTTGTATGCAACCGTGAGTTTAAACAAACCGCAAGACACTATTAGTATAAAATAACCATTATAACCTATCTGTTAAATTTGTGGGAATAAATATGAATAACTAATTTATGAAATAAAAATAAATTTCCAACTCAATATGAATGAGTTGGTAAGTCCTAAAAAAATAATCATACAATTTTAGAAAAATCATTTCATTCTTCAAAAAATATGTTTTCTTCATAAATAAGTTTTTCCTAATTTTAGGAATATTAATTTTTAAAAGTTATATAAAATTTATTTTACAAAATTAATTTCATTTTTGAATTCATAATGTCAAAATTATCTTAAATTTATTTTTTCTAAAAACATTTATTTTTCAAGGAATACTAAAAATACTGATTTTTATTGAAAAATGTATTTACTTTTAAATTCATTACAAGGTAAAATTTTGTTTTGGAATAGTTTTAAATTTTAATTATTTTAAAATAATATAATTATGGTTTTTTTTAAATTATTTTATACACAAATTTATTATAAAAACATTTTATGTTTTTAAAGGTGATTTTTCGGGAAAAAAATGTTTTTCAGGGAATTTTACCAATTTTATTTAAATTAAATTTTGAAAATTATATGTATTTAATTTTGAAAAATGGATACCAATTTTAGATTCATAAGGTCTAAATTTATTGAATGGGTCCCTTTTATTTTTTGTCAATATGAATAGTAACCTTGGAAAATTTTATTACTACAGAAAAGGGTAATTTGGGTAATTTAAGTTAAAAATTAAATGATAAAGACTATAAAATGATCCAAACACATGACAAAGTTTTATTGGATGAAAATAATTCGACCCTTAGCACATAATTATATAAATTAAGTTGTTTAATGGACAATTTTCCATGAAAATGACTTATATAATATTTAATTCAAAGAAAGTCACAAAATGTCACTTTCATTGTCTTAAATACCCCTTATGTGTCCTCATGGGAAAAAGGTATTTTATGAATGAATATAAATGTAAACTTTTAACTTAATAAACTTATTTTCATGATTAAAATTTATTTTTCGATTTTTGGGTCACTTAGATGAGATTATGATATTTATAATATTTTATTTAATAAAAATTTAAAGATGTCACATTCATGTTTTAAATACTATATCATTTTTAATATAGGGTTAACCAAAATTTATATTAGACTATAAATATTATTATTATATATATAAGATTTATATTCATCATGTTATTTTATTTTTAAATTTTAGTTAAAATAATTATATTAAATAATTACACAATGTTGAAGTGGTAATTATTTTATTAATGGAAATATCAAATAAATGTTATTAAAAATATTAAAATAAATATAATTTGAGAAGATTAATGTGATCAACAGATTTTATAGATGATATTTATCTCTTATAGTTATAATAAATTATTCTTTTCTAATTTAACTTGTTATCTTGATATTTTAAAAATTCCAAGTAATGAATAGTGTCAAAATTGATAATAATGATATTTTATCAAAATAATATTTTATTAAATTATTTAAAAATCATAAAACATATTTAAAACTACAAAATAATTATAATATGGTCTAAAATTTTATAAATTTTTTATTTATGGTCTAATTTACATCACATAAGTAAAAATTATAACCTTTTAATATTGAAAGAGTTATTTTCATAGTTAAAATTAAAATAGGTTAACTAAGGGTTAATTAAAATGATAAGGATTAAAATAATTCCAAAAAATGTCTAAAATATATTTTTTTGATTATATTAAAAACTTATATAATCTTATATTCTAATCCATATACTTTTTTAGGTATTTGGATTGATATTGAATTTATTATAAATTAATATTTTGAGAAAATTTCAAAAGTCTCTCACCTCAATTATAAAAGGGCACATCCTCCCTCACTTCTAAACATCACTTTGAGTCTTCATGATCGACCATACCCTACCAATTTATATTATAAAATTTCATATACACATTATAGAGGTTATTTTCTTCTCAAAAGAGCAACCCTAGAGTCCTAAAGAGTATATATAAAGGAAGTTCTCCAAAGAATGGTTAATCATATTTACCAACTCTTTCAAAATTATTTATTCTTCTACTTCCTCTTAATGTGTTGTTTCCATTATAAAGTAATAAATAAAATACCACCTACATTATTAGATTTTATTATGATTATGGAATAACCATATTCCACCTTTTATCCATCCTATAAAAAACAAAAGCATCTTGCGTGCGTATGTACGGCTTACTGTCTCCACATTATGGTGTAATATTTTTTTCATCACCACTTTATTTTGATGGGTATAATGATGGAAATAATATATATATATAATAATTATTATTACATTATATTTATTATTTAAATTAATATATCATCCTATTTCTTACCATTTCACCATTAAGGGAATGATACCATCATTTGTGTGTACGTACGGCCTACTATCTCCACAATGCGATGCGATTCATTTTCCATGTTCACCATTAAATAATTATTATATAAATTTATATAATTATTAAGTATGATATATATTACCTTAATATAATTATTTAGATAATGTAACTATACCCTATGCATAAGAACTGGGACTTGTGCAACAAAACATGCGTAGGAAAATAAACTATCAACACCTAAGAGAATGGTAGTAATGAAATATTATAAAAAAATGGGTGATGAGATATAATATAATAAATATTAATATGTTTATTTTATAAATTAATAAAAAAAAATTAAACCATTATATAGTATTTTTGGATACATATGAAGGAAATCAGACCTAAGGTAAGGGTTAATTCCATAATCTCATTACTATTCAGGATTGTTTATACATAAGTATCTGTTGGGGAATATTTATCTTCCATTTCAATTTTTTCTAAAAATGTTTTCCAAATTATTTTTACTATTCTTATATAATTTTTTAAAGTAATATTTACCCATGTGTGAATTTTTACTAAACATTTTGAAAGGAATATTTTTATCATTTTTCAAATGAGGTACTATGTGAATTTTTCCAGAAAAAGTATGAAAGAAATGTTTTTTTAACTTATATAGTGTGAATGAATTTTTATTATTTCATGATGCCTTAATTACTTGAAGATTCCCTTATAATATTACAAGTTTATTTTCAAAGAAAAATTTTTCTTTTAAAATTGCGTGACATTTTAAGAAATGAAAATGTTTTCAACGCAAAAATGGTTATTTTCCTCAAAATGATTTTCAAGTAATCTCTCAAAATTATTTTCCATTTATGATAACATTATTTTATTTTATGTATGTTTTATTAGGGATTTTTTTCAAGGATATAATCCCCATTATTTTTATAGTTGTTTTACGTTTATGATGGAATGATATTTATGAAACCCATTTCTTTTCCATGGGTTATGTTATGATGGAATGATGTTTATGAAACCTATTTATTTTTATGGCTTATGATATAATGAATGAATTATGTTCTTGTGGCACACATATATGTGGTTTTCATTATGTGATGATTGGGATCCATATCTCCCTATAATTCATTTGGTAAATAATTATATATCATGAGATATATAGGATTTGAATGAGGAGTGAACTCAGTTCATAAATACAGGGTTGGAATTATGAGAGATACCAGGTCAGTAAAGGACTTTTTCTACTATAATGGTCTTGGAAATGATCCTTGACTAATATATAAATGATTTTATATGCTTATTTTTTTTCCAAAATTCCATTTCTTATGTTATTCTATCATGGAATATGTTATTTGATTCTTTATGAACTTCTATGATTTATCCCATGACATGATATCATGATCTTTGATATATAGGATATAAGTTTTAAATGTTTTGTATATTTTCTTATGTCTTATGATTATTATATGATTGATATATCTCTTTTTTACCCTTACTAATCATTTTATCTCACCCTTTATTATGTTTATTTTCCCCAAGATATGAAGAAATTTATTAATTAATATGTGTCAAAATGGGTTCTAGTAATGATGGAATAAGTCGGAGAAGATGTAGATATTTTAGGAACCAGTTGTTTATGTTTCCAAGTTTACAAATAAACTAAACCTATATGGTTTTGGAATAATTTTTTTATATTATTTAATGAATATTATTCTATTTATATGTGATATCTAATTATGAAAAGTATGGTTTGTTATATTTATGTCTAGAAAATCCAAAAAAAGCTACATGAAAAGATGTGGGTTCTAAGCATGAATCTTGGTCTCCCTCTCCCATGTACTCTCATGAAGATTCTCATGCTACCATCATCCATGCAGTAAAGGAATCTCACACCCACATAGGATACTCTCATGTTGATCCTCAATATCTACTAGGTACTCTTCAAAATTAGCTTCATCCTTGATTTCTAGCTCACCCCAGTTGATAACATATGATGGGTTATTCATGTACCTCCTCAGGTGCGATATGTAGAAGACGTTATGTACCCAGTATAACTATTACAGTAGAGTTAAGCAGTATGCCACCTCACCAACACTACTTAGTATCTAGAAATTTCCAATGTATCTTTTATATTTCTTACTTCCCTATCCATATCTCTGTAACCCATGTTGAGGTGTGAACCTTAGGAACACATGTTCTCCCTCCTCAAACTCTAAAAGCCTTCATCGTTGATCTACATAGAAATTATGACAGCTCTGTGTAGTCCCAATCCACTCCTAGATGATTTCCACTTTCTCTATAGTGTCTCACACCAACTTTGGGACCATAAGTTTTGACTCTCCTAGGTCAGTTCAGTATAGTGGAGACCTATAGGGTCACTCGTACAAGGCCTAGAATAGTACCATACTGATGGTGGAATAGTAGTTGTTGTCGTACGCAAAATCCAAAAAAGGTAGGTGATCCCACAAACTATAACCAAATTCCAACATGAAAATATGTATCATGTCCTCCAAGACCTGAATGGTCTTCTCAGTTGGTCATCATTCTAGGGGTGAAACACCGTGATCAAATGAAACTGAGTCCCAAAATACTCTAGAAATCTCTTCCATAACCAAGATGTGAAGCGAGCATCACGTTCTGAAATGATCATCAAGTAAACTCCATGGAGTATGATTATATTCTGCACATATAGGTGTCTCAAAATCTCTATATAACTATATTCTCTAATAGTAAGGAAGTGGGCTGAATTGGTGAGTTAGTCTATGATCACCCAGATGTCAACATGTCCCCTAGACGTATGTGGTAACCCCATCACAAATTCCATGGATATCTCATCTCACTTCCATTATATAACCTCAAATGGTTGATCTAAACTCATTGAAACATATCTATCAGTCTTCACTTATTGACAAGGCATTGAGATACAAACTATACAACTCCCCTCTTCATCCCTAGACACCAGAGCTTTCATCAAAGGTCCTAGTACATCTTCAGCACACCTGGATATATCACTAAGGGTGAAGTATGGAACTCCATTAGCACATCCTCTCTCAGAGAAAATGGTACCATTTTCCATCCTTTAAAAATAATTACATTCTCTCCGCCTTTATAAAATCCATCAAGATCATGTCCAATGGATATTTGAGTATGTAGGGTCTCACAGTCAGTATCCCCAAGTTGTGTCTCCCTAAATCGGTGTAAAAGTAGAGGTGTAACAACCATCTACTGTAGGTAAGATTAACCATCCACATCCATAAAGGAAAATGGTAAATATAACTACTGTGTTAATTCCTCACTCAGTAAATGTGAACAAGATCTCCGGCTGAGACGATCTATTACCACATTCCCCTTCCCAAGAATATAGAAAATATCAAATTCATAATCCTAGATGAACTCTATACATCGCCTCTATCTCAAGTTAAGATCCTTTTTAGAGAAGATATACTTGAGACTCTTGTGGTTATAATAGGTGATAAATCACTCGTCCGTCAGGTAGTGTCGCCACATCCTTGGTGCAAAGACTATCGCTGCTAGCTCAAGATCATGGGTCATGTAGTTCTTCTCATGTGGTCTCAATTAACATGAACCATAGGCAATCACCACTTTCCTATACATTAGAACATAACTACACTTATTCCCTATTTTATTACAAAACACTACATACTCAACACCCTCCTCATGAAATTCCAATATGGGAGCACCCATCAATCTCTACCTCAACTCCTAGAAATCCCACTGGCACCTCTCTTCCCACACAAAATTCTTCCCCTTTTACGTCAAATCTATCAAGGGAGATAATATCCAGGAGAAATTGGTTATGAATCTATGATAGTATCTTATCAAACCAAGGAAACTACGCACCCACTTCATGCTATTAGGTGGATCCAAAGCTAACACTGCCTTGATATTTGTTGGGTCCACTACTACACTATTTTCTAAGATTAAATTTCCCAAAAATTGGACCTCATGAATCGAGATTTAGCACTTTGAGAGCTTCCCATATATTTGGTTCTCTCAGAATACATCCAAAACCATCCTAAATTTTCTTTAGTGCTCCTCCTCACATGTTGAGTACACTAGGATATTACTAATGAAGACTACCACAAACTAGTCTAGGAAAGGATAAAAGACCCAGTTCATGAATCCCATGAAAACTGATGGGGCATTATTCACACCAAAGGGAATCACCAAGTATTCATATTGAATATAATGAAATATTAAAGTTTTCTTTGACATATTCTCTTCTTGTACTTTCAACTGGTGATAGCCTGATTTGAGATCAATCTTTGAGAACCATTGCGCCCCTCTCATCTGATCAAAGAGGATATCAATCCTTGGTAGTGGATACGTATTATTTATAGTCACCTATTTTTGGAGATGGTAATCCACATGCAACCTCAAGATCCCATCCACCTTCTTGGTGAAAAAACTGGGGCTTCCCAAGGTGAAACACTAAGTCTAAAAAGGCCCTTCCTCTACAAGTTATCCAAATGCACCCTCATCTTACGAAGCTATATGGAATCCATCTGATATGTTCACTACTACAAAAACGGGCAAGGGAAGCGCCACCCTTTATCAGCGCTAATCAAAAAGCACTGATAAAGAATAATTTTCATTAGCGCTAATTAAAAGCGCTGATAAAGTGTGGCTTTATCAGTGATTTTTTACCGTTGATAAAGGACATCATTATCAGTGATAAAAAAGCGTTGATAAAGGAAACCATTATCAGCGCCAAAAAAGCCCTGATAAATCGACCCTTTATCAGCGCTAAAATTTTAGTGCTGATAAAACATGTCTTTGATTTTATTAAAAGCAAGCACACAGTCTCCTATTTTTTATCGGGCCCCAAGCTCTCGCGGTACTGTACCCCTGCGACAGCTTCCCTCCCCCGATATTCCCTTTGTCAGACCTCCGCCGTACTCTTTCTCCTTCCCCTCGAACCTCTTCCGCGGATCTTCCTCCCTCCGAACCCTACTCCTCCTCTCCCCCTCTGGACCGTACTCCGCATGAACCCTACTCTGGCGGATCTTCCTCCCTCCGAAACCTACTCCTCCTCTTCCCCTCTGGACCATACTCAACGATTGGCGGCTCCTCCCGTGCACCCCCCACTCCAGCGGTCGCATCTTCCCCTCCCGAGGCAGCGCAAAAATCCCCCTCACCCTTTGGGTTTTTCCTTGGAGTTCATCGATTTCTTCACCCAAGGTCAGTGGATTCCCTAAAATATCTAGATGTTTTTAGTATGAGTTTTTGTGCATTTATTGTTGTTCTATAAATTAATTTTGTGATGGGAATTGTGTTTTCGAATCATTTTGTATGCCTATGTGTTTGGAATTCGATTATATTGTTTGTGGTAAATGTCTAGATTACATTTTATATAGTGAATCTTTTAACCCTCGCATATTGAGGCCTACTTGAAGTTCTCTTAGCCCATATCCCTACACTTGGTCCTATGAAACATGCATGAATGAAAGAAATCATCCATAATCAAGAATATGACTTTATATTATAGGGAACTTATATATTAAACATGGATTTAACCCCTTTCAATATCCACCAAGACTCATCCAAGATGTTTAATGTTTATTATGAATGAGGTGACTAGTAAGGGTGGTTAAAAGGATGTTTAATGTTTTGTTGCAAGGGTGGTGGGTGCTAGAACTATTGGTAAGGGGGTTGGAAAGTGTGTTGATTTTTATGGGGCTTTATCCTGGTTCTGTTGATTTCCAAATCTTTATTGAAAATGGTTAGGCTCTATTAATCTCTATTTTTATAAGGAAGTGGTTCTCTGCTACTTTATATTTGGAAGTATTGTTTTGTGTATTTGAATCATAAATAATAATATTTCATATTCAAATAGGATGGAGATGAATAAAGATTGGATGGATTCTAATCATTTGACAATAGAGTATGAGAACCGAGTGAAAGAGTTCATCAAGTTTCAGATTCAAATAGGATGGAGATGAATAAAGAGTGAATGATTTGCTGAAAACATTTGACAGCAAGATAATGGATGACAAACTCTTCCTCATACCAACCATGCAGGGGTAAAACTCTAAGATTAAATCATATCAATTATATTTTCATTTCTTTCATTACTTATTCCTTTTTCTGTATTTAGGAAACATTGGCTGCTAATTACGGTGAATTTGGATACTCCCAAGATTTATTTTCTAGATTCAAAGCACGGATATCCAACAAACCGACCGCATGTGATGCGGTTTTTCAATATGTAAGACACTACATCCTACGTTTTAGGTATAAACATCAAGTTATATAATATATATTATCTTTTACTGAGGATTCTGTTATGATAGGGCGGTATACCAATATCATCTAAATCATGGTATGAGGATAGGGGCTAAGCATAAGGAGCTGAACAAGTACTACATCTGGACAAGTATCAGAGTATATATAATAAAATTGCATTATCCAAACATATATCAAAACAAGTTACTTACTCGCCTCATGATCAATGTTTCTGCAGTGTCCAAAACAAACAAACGACAAAGATTGCGGTTATTATGTTTTTAGATTCTTGAGAGAGATCATTTTCAATGGACAAACTAGCATCCCTGAAGAGGTATTTTTGAAAACAAGTACTATTTCATATAAATTATTTATTAATTCTTTATTTATATATTTTTCAGTACTATTATGAATTCTTAAAAGCGTCATATTCACAAGATGATGTAGATATGTTCAGAAACGAGTGGGCTGCATACCTGATGCAAGATTGTCCAGAAATAGCATGAAGATCTGACTTTTATTGCAAGAGTTATGGATGTGTATAATTGGCGGACATTTTTGAGAGGGGTTCATGGAGATAAAAATATGAAACATTCTTGTATGTAAATGTTTGTAGAAAAATAGTAATTATTATTAAATAAAACATTCTTTCTCCAATGGGTCATTTGTCCATTTTAACAGATGAAATGCACCAGCAACATGCAAGAATGATGAACCACATTTCTTTGGGATTTGGACAAAAAAAACCAGTAAAATCTCCAAAATACCTTAATATCATGCATGAACCAGTAAAATCTCTGATCGTTAGTTGCATGTATGCGGCATCTTCCATGATAGATTGGAAGTTCACCAATCCATTTGATAAACAAGATGGGATGATAAATCTGGCATTTAGAACATCCAAACGCATTCGGATTGTGTTGATACTTTAGGAGAACTATACATGGGTCATCTGTGACGTGTAAAATTCATCCCTGCCTCAATCTGAGACACTGTGTGCCCGGTATCACTCAAAGTGACTCTCTTTTGTTTCAAATGGACAGAATTTTAAGTAAAAGGAACTGACATACGGAAAACCGACCAAACGCATTCGGATTGTGTTGATACTTTAGGAGAATGATCCATGGGTCATCTGTGATGTGTACGAGTCAACCCCGCCTCAATCCGAGGCATGGTGTGCCCGGTATCACTCAAATTGTCTCTCTTTTGTTTCAAATGGACAAAAATTTAAGTAAAAGGAACTGACATATGGAAAACTGACCAAACGCATTCGGATTGTGTTGATACTTTAAGATAATGATCCATGGGTCATCTGTGACAGGTACGAGTCAACCTCGCCTCAATCCGAGACACGGTGTGCCCGATATCACTCAAAGTGTCCCTCTTTTGTTTCAAATGCATAGAATTTTAAGTTAAAACAACAACTGACATACGGAAAACTGACCAAACGCATTCGGATTGTGTTGATACTTTATGCCAAATGCCTTGATCAAATGGTTCTAATCATCAAATTCCAAACCATAATCATTCAACCAAGCACGGTAACCATTGGATCCAAACAACATGCAATTAGATATTTGAAAGGGTAACAAACGTTTTTTAATGCATACAAAATAAACTGAACCAAAACAACTAACCCAAGTAAGTTCTTCCAATGCATTGACCTGTCTTGCGGTGAAGAAGGAAATCTACTCAAAACAAACACAAAAGAGACCACCCACCCCCACACAGGTTAGTTGAATACCCAACAAGAAAAGCATGTGAAGTAAGGATGTGTTTGGTTACAGAAAATGTTTCCTATCCTCAGTTTTCAAAAATGTCTCAGATCATATCCAGAATTCCATACATGGTAGTAGTTTTGATAGGTCGTCTCCACTTGAATAGGTATTTCAACCAGGTTGAAATCAAAACATCTAAAAAAAAGAAAAATGGAATGCATGGAGGAGACTAAAAGTTCTAAAACATTCAAATGTCAATATACATACATGCCTTTTTTACCTATGATTAATAAACCTTGCAACATTTCCATAGTATCTAACAAACAATATTGGCAATCGTCTTGTGCAACGCGGCCTAAAGTACAATACCTGCAAGTTGTAACTTAAGCTGCGTTGCACAAGACGATTGCCACAGTGTTTTTAGCAACCACATTTTCTCCAACACTCTAATGATCTTCATTGCTTCATGTCTCTTATACTCTTCCAGAAACTCTTCTCTAAGAAGGTCAACTATCGTGTATGCATACTCGCCTTCAAATTCATGGGTGCAAGTACAAGGCATGGATGAAGATAAAAAATTTCCAAAACAAGTTGACCAACATGCATCATCCTCGATGGAAGTAAGAGAGAAATTCACATGTATGTTCTTAAAGATATGATTTTGATGTATATAGTGAAAGGGTGGTGGATGTTCATTGTTGATGTTGTTCGTCCACGGGACTTTCACCTTCTCTTCTCCTCTCGCTATGTCTTGGACATCATGCAATAGCCTTATATCATGTGGAGTAAATTGAGGTTGCTGAGAAACTATGGCACCACATGATCTTTCATGTCCAGTGCCCTCAGGATTGTTTTGCTAATCAAGCTGCCTCTGATCATTACTTACGTGTAAATTTGGTGCGGCAGCCTCCATGATAGATTAGAAGTTGACCAATACATTTGATGAACAAGATGGGATGCTAAATCTGACATTAAGAGCATCCAATACAGAAAATTGTTCCAATGATTCGTCAAGTGAGGCTACATTTAAAGATATTTCATGTGTTTCATCAATCAAGTCAGTTCCTAGTTCCAAAAAGCATTCACAAACATCACTCATTAGTTTCCTCAAGGATAAACTTGGGTTCATGGATTTGTATGATCAAAGAGATCTATCCTCTACTGCTTTTACAACCTATGTGGTGCATGTTTCAAATTCCTCCAGGAAAAAGGAACAAATGTGGTGAGTTGTAATCCACATCTATTTGATGTTTTGAAATGGTAATTATGTTTTGAAAATAGGTTCAATATTTTAGTAAAAGTTTAATTGTCCTTGATTCATGTATGGATGATGGATTCACATCCATTCCAAGTGGTTTTGATGGAAAGGATGGATGATAACATTGGTTGGTGTTCTCATGGATGTCTAAGAACGGTAAGTTATAAAACATGTTGGGTATGTTGTGGAGTTTTAGTTGGGGTTCTAGTGGTTATTTACCGATGATGGAGGTGTTAAACATCAGATGGTGGTGTTTTTGATCTAAAGAGTATAGTGGGGAGCATCATAGAAATTAAGTGGTCGGTTGATGACATGATCGGCGTTTTGAATTAGATGGTCTTGGGTAAAATCCATCTTGGTGTTTAGATCGGTTGAGTACATTGAGATGAAGGTTTTGGTTGGGTTGTGTTATGGGTGTTTGGGGCAATGTAAGTATTTAATGGTACCTTTATGTTTTTCATAATGAATAATTAGTAGATCACATTTGCTTGTTTGATATACTGGTTTTTCCGCAGGTCTTGTTCGGCTGGTTGTACTGATGCAGATTTTCTATTTGCAGGAAGTAGGGATTTAACAGCGCTTTTTTAGCACTGTTAAAGTCTACCTTTAACAGTGCTTTGTTTAGCACTGTTAAAGGGGCACACCCCTTTATCAGCACTGAGCTTTACAGCGCTTTTTTAGCACTGTTAAAGCCCAATTTGAGCGCTGATATTACCCATTTTTGTAGTAGTGGTTGGTATAGATATCAGTTTCATCTCAAGGTGTAAGTAAATGAATAATTCTATCTCTTAGTGGGGAGGTAATCCTAACACGTCCTTAGGAAATAATTACACATACTCTACCACCACTTTAGGAAACTGAAGGATCATAACATCCACTACACCAAGGGTCATCTTAGCGAAATGGTGTGTAATCAACCGCACCCTCCTATGCATGAGTCCATACTACTCTGTTTGGGTTTCCTTTTCACCCACAAAGGAAAACCTCATCTCATCACTACAGAAACACCGCATCCTCCACATAAAATAGTTTATCTAGGTATGAGTCATAGATAATTATTCCATACTTAGGATGATGTCATAAGGCCTCATTACTGCTAAAAGAGATCTCATACAAAGATATTTCCTCCAAGAATCAAATATCACTATCGGCGGAAGTGCGTGATCACTGAGTCACCTCCTGTAAGAGTCTTCAAGTGCAAGGGTCAAGACAAATACTCAAAAGTAATCTCTAAGTATAGAACCATATAATTATAAATAATGGAATGACTTGTATCTGTGTCTATCAGTACTTCCAATAAGGCAGAAAAGACACATATCATACCTCATATCATCCCTTGAGACTCTGGTTCATAAGCCTCAATTGCATGTAGCTTCCCTTTCCCCTGACCATCAGCTCCCTAAGCCTTGTGGGGACCACCTGGGGGTGGTGGTGGTAACAAATTAAAACATATACCACCTCCAACTTCTCTCCCAACTCCTATTCCATGTCCACTACCCTACAAACCTATCTTCTCTAACTGTTTCCTCTACCTAGCCAACCCATCCACTATCTATCTTTAATCTATATGCTGGGTCAGAAAATCTCGTGTAATATGTCCCCTATCATCACAAAAGTAGCACTACCTCTCTCTAGGATAACTACATCCACACTGTGAGACCTGAACTATATACCCTCTATCCTAGGATCGCCTCCTAAAATATCTCACACATCTAGGTCCCTGAGTATAGAGTTAGTTAACTATTACTGAAGTCTCATCTCATGTGTGTCCACTGTCAGCACCAACTATCTACATCTTCTCATCCAAGAAACTCTCAACCACCAAAGAATTCTCCATCACCCTAACATAGGTAGGAATGCATAGAGGTATCACTCTATCCCGAATATATATACATAGTCCTCACTTGAAGGTCCAATATTGAAATAAATGATCACATACCATATCCCTAGAGTGCTGAGAGAGGTTGGTGAACCTCAATGAATACTCAACCACAGTCGTACCACAAAGCTAATTTTCTAGAAGCTCTTAGATGCACACATACTTCAACATAGATGGAGAAATATTCTCTATGAAAATTCACTCAAACTCTGACCATGATAGAGTCTCCTTATCATACGATGGGGTCACTAAGCCCCATCATCATCCTATAGATACATGGAGAAGGATAACTACCAATACCACCATCTGATCTATTGGTGTCTTACCAAGATGGAAGAATCCCATCACTGCCTCAAGCTAGTCCTCATCCTTCTGTGGTTTAGTCTCTCCTTAGAACCTGATGGGTCGCTATCAATAAAAATCATGATGTGTGTTTATCCTGTGTACCTCATATTTTACTACTTCTGGTACTATATACTTCCCGATAGGTGGTGTTATGTATAGTGCACCACATGGAGGCAACACCTCCAAACAGTTCCTTCTATCAAATCCTCATCACTAAGGGGATCATCCTCATGATCCAGCTACTAAATCTTTCATGACCCATCCCTCAGGGCCCATTCCATGACTACCCCAAGCCCGCCTTCCATAGGCTAGGGGCTGGCAACTAGCACCAAAGGCATAAAATCATAAACTGGGAAGGCATTGCCTTTATAACAGAAAACACACACAACAGAGCACACAGTTGGATACAAAACACTAATTAAAACTGTATAACAAGAGATTGCTGAAAAGTAAAGGGGCCGTAAATACAAGCACAGCCGTAAAGTACAAGGAAACAGAAAGTACAAGTACTGGAAAAAGGGAAAACGGCTCCTATATCATCCACTGGGAAATACTACCTGAAGGGTAGGTACATATAGCCTCTAAAGTGCTCCACGTCTGTCCATCTCCTCCGTGTACCATCACGCCGTGTGGTCCACCTCTGGGTACCATCCATTCATCCTACACTCAGCCTCGGTCAGCATTGTCCGTCATCTGCATCTAACACAACGAGGTTCAGGCATAGCCCATGCATGGGTGAGTATAACTATACTCTGTAGGGACCCCGAGACCCTCAAGGTCTCACAAAATCCAACAAGGATTAACCACAAAGTATGAAATCAAAAGATAACCCCACTTATGTATATGCCCATACATATACCTAAGTTATCATGTAATCCATCTCAATCATGAGGAAAACACAAAGTTACTGACTCAGCTCACATAGGTATACAACTTGTAGAGAGATAGATATGATCAAATATAGCCACTGAATCATTTATTTTGTCGAACCCACACAGGATCCAGGAACAGAAATCAGAATTTTTAAACCCACACAGGATCCAGGAACAGTTATTCTGTCGAACCCACATAGGATCCAGGAACAGAAGTTAGAACTGTCGAACCCACACAGGATCCAGGAATAGTAGTCAGAGCTATCGAATTTGTATGGGATCCAGGAACAGTTGTCAGTGCTGTCGAATCCACACAGGATCCAGGAACAGTCGTTAGTGCTGTCGAACCCACACAGGATCCAGGAACAGTCATCAGTGCACAGCCAGCCATAGGGTTCCGCATGAAGCATGCTTGATTATGGGAGGGTCCGCTCCTCAAGCCAAGTGTCGATACATCAACTACCACAAAGTTCCAAGAAATCATATCCCAAATTTCCACCACATAATAGGGCGATAACCCAAACAAAACGTGTCCAAGATACTGAGGACAAGATAACCAATCCATTTCCCAAAAAGTACATAACGTGTAGGAATGAGGCACACGCCATGTTCTTCAGACCTCGAGTACTTCCCGTGTACAATGGCCCATGTTGTAAGGCTGGTCGTATAGAAAATAAATTACATAGAATGTGGTATGGTTACATGTCATGTCCAAGAAACTGGGTTCGGCTCCGTGTACACTGGCCATGTGCCCGTACACTACCTCAACCCGTGTTTTCTAACCCATGTAACTCATACACAGGGTAACCCATGCCACTGGACATGCCTGGCCATGTGGTGGATTACATTTCTGTGTACTCCACCATGTGTCCGTGTATCCCCGAGATACACACCAAGTCTCACGAAGCCGCTTCTTCCATTTTGTGTAGAGAGTACACGTTGTACCTCTTGGTCGTGTAATTCTTCCCGTGTTCGTGTATTTCCCAGAATACACACCATGTCTCACGAATCCACTTTTTCCATTCCGCATAGAGAATACATGCCATGTGACCGAGGTCACACACTTTGTGTGACTTTTATAACATATTAAACTCAAGCCGCAGAACGCCCGTACTACACAGCGTGTTCGTCAAAAGTGCATGCCATGTATTCTGGAATTTTCCAAAAATGGCGCCTCCGGCCAGCGCACCTCCCATGAAGTCGTTCTTCATTCTGATTATCCTTTCATCATGAGACTTCAATCACTAGGTCACCCTGATATCCCATAGTTGTCTCCGGTGTTTTCGGGCCTCCGATCGGCTCCAAAAACACGATTTGATTCACCCACTTGAAGAACGGTCAAGGAATGGTCCTTCACATTCTGGTCTGATCCGTCTCCTGCTTTTGTCATCACACCTCCGCTAGGTCGTTGTGATGTTGGGTCTTCAATTTGGGATTGTTGCATCAAAAAATGTACTTGCAACAATCTGATGTTCGTCACCCATGATGAACACGAAGAACACACGAAACATTCACAAGAATGGTGGAGGGATCGGGCCATGTTCATTTGGCCCGGTCCTTCTGCGTTAGATTGGTAGCAAGTGGGTCAAGTGAAAAAATAATGGAAGGAAGAATCAAAATTTCTCAAATCAAAACACACCCCTACCTCAGATTCATTGTCATTGGAAAAGAAGGTGAAGAAGTCGAGGACGATGTCGACGGCGTTCTTCAAGGATGGCGCTTCTTTCCTTGTTCCGGTTGGAGATCAAAGAAGAAGATGTTCTTCAGTGGCAGATGAAGTGTTATTCATTCTTCGATGGTCGTTCTTCATTGGGAGGAGCATTCCTCATTGGGTGCTTCTCCCAATAATCCTCCACTTAAATTACCAAAATGAATATATGTGACAAAAATATATTATATTATCTATTCTTTCGTTGGAAAAAAATTCAAAAAGAATTCCTAAACACTTGGTTGGAACAATTAATGTGAAGGTGGTGGCACCATTAAGTGGGGAGCCCAAGAGGTTTCTCCCCACTTAATGGGGAGTTCAAGAGGTTATAACCTCGGGTGGTCCCCACCAAATTAATCCTCACATGGGAGGTTGAGTTCTGGTGGTCCCCACAACCATAACCTCTCATGGTAGGTTAAGGTTTGGTGGTTCCCACCTTCAACTTCCACATGGTGGATATAAAAAATATAATAAATTATGTACATGTCTTAAGTTATTTTATTATTCCCACGTAAAACCCAAAAACTAACTTTCATCCTTGACCAACTGTCATCGAGGTGAGAGTCTACTTAAGTGAATACCGGCGTTGCGAGTTCAACGGTGCCCTCGAATTTTAATTCTGAGCACCGGTTCAAAAGTTATAAAATCCCACTCTTATGTTTACTAAACGTACCCAAACAAAACTTCAGAAATTGATTTTGGGCACACCGGGCATCAAAATCATGCGCTGTCAGTTTTTACGGACTCGTAAAATTCCCATGTATTTAAAAAAATCCATGGAAATTACAGGTCTTTACATTCTCTCCACCTCAGGGCTTTACGTCCCCATAAGCTACAACTCAAACTAAGGGAATAAATGGAGGTACTGCGCATGCATCTGAGCCTCCCACTCCCATGTGCTCTCCGGGAGGTTCCCGTGCTTCCAACGAACACGCACCAAAGTTATCGACCATCCACGAAGGACACACTAATGTCGATCCTCAATCTCCATTGGAACCTCCATAAAAGTCTCCCCATCGTTGATTTCTAGATCCCCATAGTCGATGATGTGTGAAGGATCGTGCACGTATCTCCTCATCTGGGATACGTGGAAGGTTTCATGCACCTGGTGCAAATGAGGTAGAGGATCCAGGAGGTAAGACACCTCTCCTACTCTGATGAGGACCTGGAAAGGTCTGATGAATCGCAGAGATAACTTTCCTCCTTGGCCAAATCTCTATAAACCTCATCGGGGTGAGACCCGTAGAAAGACGTGGTCGCCATCCTCGAAATCTAGAGGTCTCCATATCCTATCAGCATACGACTTCTATCTGCTCTGTATAGTCTTCATACTCTCCTGGATGATCTGAACCTTCTCCATGGTAGCTCGTACCATCTCTGGTCCCACTAGTGTTGACTCCCCTGGGTCTGTCCAGCACAACGGCGATCTACAAGGTTGACCATACAAGGCCTCAAAAGGTGTCATCCTGATGGTGGAGTGATAGCTGTTATTGTATGAAAACTCCACCAAAGGTAAGTGATACTCCCAACTATAACCAAAGTCGAGGACACATACATGCAGCATGTCCTCGAGGGTCTGAATGGTCCACTCAGTCTAACCATCCGTCTGAGGATGGAAGGTGGTGCTCAAACGAAGCAGTGTCCCAAAAGCCTCCTGCAACCCCTTCCATAGCTAGGAAGTAAATCGTGCGTCATGATCAGAGATAATAGAAGAAGGTACTCCATGTAGCTGCACAATCTCCTACACATAGAGGCATCCCAAGCTCTCTACTAAACCCTGATCTTTGATCGTTAGGAAGTGGGCCGACTTGGTGAGTCGGTCAACGATCACCCAAATCGAGTCGTGAACCCTGGATGTACGTGGAAGTCCTATCACGAAGTCCATGTATATCACATCCCACTTCCACTCTGGGACCTCTAAAGGCTGAACCAAGCCTGTTGATACCTGATGCTCCACCTTCAATTGATAAAAAGTGAGGCATCGGGAAACAAACTCCGCTACTGCCTTCTTCATACCTGGCCACCAGTGCTGTCGTCGAAGTTCCTGGTACATCTTCTCCACTTATGGATGTACCGCTAAAGGGGAAGTGTGGAACTCCCTCAACACTACCTCCTGAAGTGACATTGTCACCATAGTACATCCTCTGAAGAGGATGACATGCTCCCCACCTTCAGAAAATCCATCAGGTGTCTGCCTTGTGGATATCTGATCATGTCATGTCTCGCAATCAACGTCTCCACACTGCGCCTCCCTAACTCGCTGAAGAAGTGGGGGAGTGACTGTAAGAGACTGAAGTAAGGCTGCTCCATCTCTATCCACAAAGGATATCTATAAATCATCCATCTGCTATGTTGCCTCACCTAGTAGCTATATACTTGATCTCCTGTTGAGAGAATCTGCTACAATGTTCCCCTTCCCAGGAGTATAGACTATCTCGAAGTCATAGTCCTGGAGGAACTCAATCCATCACTGTTGTCTCAGGTTCAGTTCCTTCTAAAAGAAGATATACCTGAGACACTGGTGGTCATAGTAGACTGTGAAATTCTCGCCCATCAGATAGTTTTGTCACATCTTCAAGGTGAAGACCACTGCTGCTAACTCCAGGTCATCGGTAGCATAGTTCTACTCATGTTGTCTCAGCTAATGAGAACCATAAGTGATCACTGCTTGCACCAGCATCAGAACACACCCGAGTCTGGTCCCTGATGCGTCGTAGTAGACTACGTACCCTACGCCCTCCTCTGGAAGCCTCAAGATGGGGGCACTAGTCAGCCTCTGACTCAGCTCTTGAAAGCTCTGCTGACATCTCTCTGACCACACGAAGGGTTTCCCCTTCTTCATCAAGGCTGATAGTGGTGCTATAACTATGGATAAGTCTGGTATGAACCTCCGATAATATCCAGCCAAACCCAGGAAACTCCGTACCTCCGTCACGCTCCTCGGTGGCTCCCAAGAAAGTACCACCTCAATATTCACTGGATCTACTACAACTCCAGCCTTCGATATGACATGTCCCAGGAAGTGAACCTCTCGGATCCAGAACTGGCACTTCGAGAGCTTACCATAAAAGTGGTACTCTCAGAGTGTGTCCAGTACTACCTGCAAATAGTAGGAATGTTCCTCCTCAGTAGTCTAGTAGATCATAATGTCTTCGATGAAGACTACGACAAATAGATCGAGGTATGGTTAGAAAATCCTTTTCATGAGTCCCATGAACACTGTTAGAGCATTGGTTATGCTGAAAGGCATAACCAAGAACTCTTAGTGGTCGTACCAACATCTGAAGGTTGTCTTCTGCACATCCTTGTCTCAAACTCTGAGCTGGTGATAGCCTGATCTGAGTTCTATCTTCAAGAACCATCATGCTCCCTTCAGCTGATCAAAGAGGTCATCAATCCTCGAGAGTGGGTACTTGTTCTTCAAGGTCACCTAGTTCAGGCGACGGTAGTCGACACAAAGCCTCAAGCTCCCATTCGCCTTCTTGGCAAACAGAATCGGGGCTTACCAGGGAGAAACATTGGGCTAGATGAATCCCTTCCCCTACAAGTCATCTAGTTGTACCCACAGCTCATGAAGCTCAGCGGGAGCCATCCGATATATTGGTGTAGATATCGGTGTTGTCCCGGGGTACAGGTCAATGTAAAAGTCCACATCTTTGGGAGGAGGTAAACCTAGAACATCATCAAGGAAAACATCCGCATATTGGTCCACCACTACCATATAGCTTGGACTCTCCACATCAACTACTCCGAGGGTAAGACAGGCCAACTGATGAGTGATCGGCTACACCCTCCTCTGAGTAAGTCCATCCTGCAATGCAAAGGCTCCCTTATCACCAATGAAGGTAAACCTGGTCTCATCTATGCAGACACACTGCACTTTGTGCCTAATATAGTTGATATAATCATGGACTATAGATAACCAGTCCATACCCAAGATGACATCGTAAGGCCTCGACGCCGCTATGAGGAGATCCCAGCCGAAGCTCTCGCCTCCTAGAGTAATCTCACACTACCAGCACCATTGCTTAATCATAGATTCTGCTCCCGTAAGAGTATCTATCCATAAGGATTGAGCCAAAGGCTTCATCGGAATCTCTGAGCTCCGAACGAGGTAAGTGTCAATGAAAGAGTGACTGGAACCTGTGTCTATAAGTACTACAGCTAAGGTGGATTAGACACATATCGTACCTCAAATCATCTATGGAGCACCATGATCGTATGCCTCAGCTACCTAGATTTGAGCTCTCACCTATCCACCTGCTCCTTGCGGTCATGGTAGACCTCCTGGTGGTGGCAGTGGTAACATCTCAAAACTCCATCCACCACCAGCTGCATGACCAGCTCCTCTGCCACATTCACCTGCGCCCTACGGATCACCTCGATCAAACCTCTGCCTCTACCTGGGAGGTCCCTCAACTATCTATTGATCATTCGTACAGCGGGTTGGATAGTCACGAGCCATGTGACCCAGCCCACCGCATGTGAAACACTGCTTGTTCCGCAAATGACTGGCTTTGTCTCGTGTACCTCTCACAACCAAACCCGAGTCCTGAGGTCGTCTACCGGATGGTCTGGTCCGCATGGACCTCTATGAAATCTTTCTACTGCCTGCTTTAGAAGACTCGGATACATGACGCCCGGTGGTTGGTCTCGCTACTGGTGGCTTCTCAGCAAGGAAACTCTCCACTAAGAGGGCTCGCTCCAACACCCCTGCCTGAGTTGGGATGCTAAGGGAGAACATCGAATCCCTGATCTCTCGCCTGAGCCCCTACTCGAAGGTTTGGACCCTGAAGAATTGGTCTCACACCATATCTGTGGAGTATCGTGTGAGTTCAGTGAACCTCGTTGAGTACTGTTCCACCGTCATGCTACCCTGCTGTAGATGAAGTAGCTCCTGAATCCACACCGCACATAGGGTGGCTAGGAAAAACTCCACCAGAAACAGGATCTAAAAGTTTTCCCAGAGAAGTGTCACCTCATCATAGACCTGTAGCATCAGGCTCCACCATCTTCCAGCTATTTCCTAAAGGAGAATCATGGAAAGGATCACCATAAGGTCGGCTGGTGTCCCTACCAGTCTTAAGACTCTCACTATAGCCTCCAGCCAATCCTCAGCTGCCTGTGGGTCCGTCTCGCCCCTGTACCTAAGAGGTCTCTGGCATTGGAACTCGTGAAACATGCTCAGGCAGCGTGCACTCTCTACTATTGGGGCTGGTGGCATCGGTGGCCCAATGGGTAGTGGTACTGCTGGTGCCTTCGCTGTGATAGGGCCCTGCACCGAGGCCTTGTCGCTCAGTGGGCTGCCATCTCGTACAAAACCTAGAACCCTAGTTGGCTATCTGCGTGGAGGAATCCTGTAAAGAAATAGGTATTCCACATTCAATAAGCTATACCTGGTGAGATGACTCAAAAATATCACTAAGAAAATTCTTGAAATACACACGCAATCAGTTTTTTTGTGCACTGAGTCAGAAATTAGAAGTCAGGGTCCTGGTGTATGGATACGTCAGCCGCCGCACCAATACTAGACTACCTAAACTGAAAACCACACTAAATATCCTTAACACTATTGCTTCATAGAAAACATCAGAGTCCTAATTTCTGAGTTAGAACCAACTCCTCTGATACCAATTTGTCATGACTCATCCCCCGGGTCTCATGTCGTGACTACCCAAAGCTCGTCTTCCATAGGCTAGGGGCTGCAGACTAGCACCAAAGGCATAAAACCCTAAACTGGGAAGGCATTTCCTTTATAACTGAAAACACACACAACAGAGCACATAGATGGATACAAAACACTAAGTAAAACTATATAAAAAGAGAGTGCTGAAAAGTAAAGGGGCCGGAAATACAAGCCCAACTATAAAGTACAAGGAAACTGAAAGTACAAGTACTGTAAAATAAAAAATAGCTCCTAGATCATCCACCAAGAAATCCTACATGAAGGGTAGTTAAAGATAGCCTCCACAACACTCCACATCCGTCTGTCTCCTCCGTGTACCATCACGCCGTGTGGTCCACCTCTGGGTACCGTCAAGTCCTCGTACACTCAGCCTCATTCAGCGATGTCCGTCATCTACATCCAACACAATAAGGTGCGGGCATAGCCCGTGCAGGGGTGATTATAACGATACTCAGTAGGGACCCTGAGACCCTCAAGGTCTCACAAAATCCAATAAGGATTAACCACAAAGTATGAAATAAACAGATAACCCCACTTAGGTATATGCCCATACATATACCTAAGTTATCAATTAATCCATCTCAATCATGAGGAAAACACAAATTTAATGACTCAGCTCACACAGGTATACAACTTATAGAGAGATGGAGATGATCAGATGTAGCCACTGAATCATCTATTCTGTCGAAACCACACAGGATCCAGGAACAGAAATCAGAACTTTCAAACCCATATAGGATCCAAGAATAGTTATTCTGTCAAACCCACACAGGATCCAGGAACATAAGTCAGAACTGTCAAAGCCACACAGGATCCAAGAACAGTAGTCAAATCTGTCGAATCTGTATGGGATCCAGGAATAGTCATCAGTGCTGTCGAACCCACATAGGATCCAGGAACAGTCTTCAGTGCTGTCGAACCCACACAGGATCTAGGAACAATCGTCAGTGCACAGCCAGCCACAGGGTTCTGCAAGAAGCATGCTTGATTCTGGGAGGGTCCTCTCCTCAAGACAAGTGTCCATACATCAACTGCCATGAATTACCAAGAAGAAGTATCCCAAAGGTATGCCATATCATAGGGGGGTAACCCAAAAAAACATATCCAAGATACTAAGGAAAAGATGACCAAGCCATTTCCCAAAAAGTACACGGTGTGTAGGAATGAGGCACACGTCATGTTCTTCAGACCTCGGGTACTTCCTGTGTACAATGGCTTGTGTCGTAAGGCTGGTCGTATAAAAAATAAAGTATACGGCATGTGGTATGGTTACACGTCATGTCCAAGAAACAGGGGTCGGCTCCGTGTACGCTGGCCATGTGCCCGTACATGGCCTCAACCCGTGTTCACTAACCCGTGTAACTGGTACATGGGGTAGCATGTTCCACTAGCCATGCATGGCCGTGTGGTGGATTACATGCCCGTGTACTCCACCACATGTCCTTGTATCCCCGGGATACACCCCGAGTCTCATGAAGCCGCTTCTTCTATTATGTGTAGAGAGAACATATCGTACCTCTTGGCCATGTAATTCTGCTCGTGTCCATGTATTTCCCAGAATACACGCCATGTCTCATGAAGCTGCTTCTACCATTCCGTGCAGAGAATACATGTTGTGTGACCGAGGTCACATGCCATGTGTTACTTGTCTAATGTCTGAAACTCAAGTTGTAGAATGCATGTACTACACGATGTGTTCGTAAAAAGTAAACATTGTGTATTCTGGAATTTTCTAAAAATGGTGCCTCTGGCTAGCGCACCTCCCATGAAGTCTGTTCTTCATTTTGAGGGTCCTTTAATCATGAGACTTTAGTCACTAGGTCGCCCTGATGTCCCATAGTCTTCTCCGGTGTTTTTGGGCCTCTGATCGGCTCTGAAAACATGATTTGATTCACCCACTCGAAGAACGGTTGAGGAAATTTCCTTCACGTTTAGGTCCAATCTGTCGCTCTCTATCATCGCCACACCTCTGCTAAGTCTTTGTGATATTGGGTCTTAAATTTGGGATCGTTGCGTCGCACAACAGACTCACAACGATCCGTTGTTCGTCACCCATGAAGAACGCGAAGAACACACCAAACATTCACAAGAACGGCGGAATGATCGGGCCGTGTTCGTTTGGCCCGGTCCTTCTGCATTATCTTGGTAGCAAGCGGGTCAAGAGAAACAATCATGGAAGGAAGAATCAATGTTTCTCAAATAAAAACACACCCCTACCTCATATTTTTTGTCGTTGGAAAAGAAGATGAAGAAGTCGAGGACGACGTCGTCGGCATTCTTCAAGGATGGAACTTCTTTCCTTGTTCCGGTTGGAGATCAAAGAAGAAGATGTCTGTCATCGGTGGATGAAGTGTTCCTCATTATTTGATGGTCGTTCTTCGTTGGGAGGAGTGTTCTTCATTGGGAGCTTCTCCCAATAATCCTCCTATCAAATCACCAAAATGAATAGACGTGCTAAAAATATATTATATTATCTATTCTTTAGTTGGAAAGAAATTCAAAAATAATTCCTAAACACTTGGTTGGTACAATTAATGTGAAGGTGGTGGCACCATTAAGTGGGCAGCTCAAGAGGTTTCTCCTTACTTAATGGGGAGTTCAAGAGGTTATAACCTCGAGTGGTCCCCACCAAATTAATCCTCACATGGGAGGTTGAGTTCCAGTGGGCCCCACCACCATAACCTCTCATAGGAGGTTAAGGTGTGGCGGTCCCCACCTTCAACTCCCACATTGTGGATATAACAAATAAAATAAATTATGTACATGTCTTAATTTATTTTATTATTCCCACATAAAACCCAAAAACTAACTTTCATCCTCGACCAACTGTCGTCGAGGTGAGAGTCTACTTAAGTGAATATCGGCACTGTGAGTTCAACGGTGCCCTCGAATTTCAATTCTGAGCACCATTTCAAAAGTTATAAATCCCACTCATACGTTTACTGAACTTACCCAAACAAAAATTAAAAAATTTATTCCAGACACACCGGGCCTCGGAATCATGTGCCGCTAGTTTTTGCGGACTCATAAAATTCCCATGTATTTAAAAAAACATTCCATGGAAATTCTGGGTCTTTACAAAATCCTAGCTAGAAAACATCATGGAGGAATCTTGAAATAAATAATATATACCATGGTCATTGGGTATATCTGGAGAGATGACTTGAGAAGGAAATGAAAACCACAAACCATTCCTATATGATGCATGTACCAATTTTTTCTTCTGGAACCAATGTCTACATGAACTGGGTCAAAAAATAGGTTATCATAATCCTGGTGTATGGATATGTCGGTGACCGAACCAATACTGGAGTCCCTATCCTTTGATCCGAACTCGAAACACTTTACACTATTACCCCAAACCAATATTTTAGACTCTATCCCTAAGGTATAACCTTCTCTGATACCACTTTGTCACGACCCTTCCTAATGGGTCCCATGTCGTGACTACCCCAAGTTTGCCTTTAATAGGCTAAGGGATGGCAACCAGCACCGAGTAGGTATATCACACACATGGGATTCCTTATCCTAATGTACCTATACACAACCACACATCTTCAAGCCCATATAAATTTTGAAATGTAAAATAATTAATAACCATGCATTAATACAACTAAAATCTCACCATCAGAGTACAATAGCAAGTAGTGGAAAGTAAAAGGGATAAATATAATCCTACCACAAAGAAACTAAAAACAAGTCCAACCTATAAAGTATAGAAGGGTTCAGTTGTTAAGGTAATTGCAGGAACAAACCTTGGTCTTTCCAGGTCACCAAGCTCTTCCTGGTCCTATTCCCTCTATGTATCCATTAAAATATCAGTCGTCTACATAAGACATGGCATGTGTAGGAAAAGACCATGTAGGTGTGAGTATAACAATACCTAGTAGGACACCCCAAAATCACTAAGAATATAACATCAAGAATAAAAGTTATCTTATCAAAGGTATATGCCAGTAGCACAAATAACAATAATTTTTTGGTATACTCATAGTAAACATATAGTATCAAGGTAAGATCACAACTGCATTTCCAACCTTGGATTCCTGCTCGAAGGTTCCACGTAGACTCGCCTAAGAGAACATGCTTCATGATCCAGATAGCATTGATGACTTTAATCTAATATTACATGCTTGTTTTGTCTCTCTATAATAACTGCATGCTAGAAGTATGAAGATATTGATACAGAGAAAGGGGATCACTCCCAGGTCTATGGAGTATACCAACAACCCAATCTGGATTAACCCACTAAGTAAGGGATCAATGCCTGCGTAATGTTGGTCTCGAATATACCAATAACACCACCTAGAGAAAATATGATGATATAGGATCCTAATTTGGGACTCATGAAGGTATTCCATAAATATATTCATGAATAAAGTTCATCAGAGTGGATCACCATCCTATGCATAGGATGTGACTCTATATTAAGACCTTAGGGAAAGGATTAAGGAAACATAGCCTAGAGAATATTGACCAAGATGAAGAAGACAAGAGATTCAATCCATATTTTAAGGAGTACATGGAATGTACTAGTAGTCCATGACATTTTCCTTCATCATTAGTTTCTAACCATGTATCAAAGCCTGTGCCTATGTCCATGTCTAAGTACACAACGTGTCTGAGCCCATGTACTCCTGACCGTGTATGTGTCCCTATGGCTATGTCTGTTCCCAAGTACATGGTGTTCCCAAACCCATGTACTCCCATATGTTTCTATGTAACCTCTGAGGTACATGTCTAGCCTACAGGTAAGGGTCACATGACGTGTGATAGCTGTCACACGCTGTGTGATATTTATGTTCTCTCTGGAACCCTAGCTCCACACAAGGGGGTCCCACACAAAATGTAATCTGGAATACATGTTGTGTAACATGGAATTTTATAGAACCTATGGGTTCTCCTACACATCACCATATGAATTATCACCATCGTGATTCCAAATGGGAATCGCAGATCCAAGATCATCTATTCACTACTGTCATCGTTTGAATGGATTATGGCTTCTGATTTGTTGGAAAATGCTACCTGAATCCACACCGTCATCATACGCCAAAATCCCACATACGAATTCCTTTGATCTGAACCTGATCCATAATCACCATAATCAAATATCGATCCTATCATTTATCCAAACCCAAATCTATAATATCAATCCATTGTTCTAAGAAATAGTCATGCAATGATTGATTGTCTAGTATTTTATCAAACCGCCTGTCAAAAGAAACATTAGTGATGAACACATGAAGAACGGTGGGAGAAAACCAATAAAAATTCAAAATAAGAATGAATCTCAGCCATTTTTGGGTTGCACTTGATCCATTTCTCATAGAACAATGAATTAAAATCCATAATAAAATAAATATTTTCTCCTAATAATCCCTACAAAATAAGCCTGCACCCATAATACAATCAAACTGTGAATTAATTTGTTGGTCGATTGATTTGCGTTCATCATGGGAGAAAAAAATAGGAAAAATACACATAATAAAAACATCATACCTTAAGGTGTATCGATCCCTAACTAAGAACAAATCTGCTTCATTATCATTAGTGAGATCCTAGAATTCTGTTGCACAATGATCGATGATCCACGATCCAAATTCATTTACTTGATAACAACCCTCTAATTATCACTCTAATAGATCTAGGGTTATGCGTCTAACCCTGGTATTTCCTCATATCCATATACTTATAGGAAAAATTGATCATGGAAAATTTAATTAAATAAATTATTTTTATTAATTTATTTATTTAAATGTTCACCCACGACCACGCCCAACGTGAGCGTCTGATGTGCTCCATGTTTAAGTCATGCCTATGGTAAAACCCATGATCCAAACTCAATGGAGATCATAGATTTATAATAAAAGACTCTATTTAGAATATATTCTACTTTTTCTAAAAAATTGCATACGTGTGATATTTAATATATTTTAAAAATTAATTACGGGCACACCAGGTCTCAGAATCTTACATCGTCTCAGCAGCTAAATCTAAAAATAATCCATATAATATTATAAAGTAATACATGGAAAAATTAGAGTTATTACAATAATGATAACTTAAACATAACATGAGCATAAGGTTATGAGAACATTATCTTAACATTTGACTACCATACTCTGCATAAATCATAATATTGAGTCATCGCATAACTCTTGGAAGTTCATGAGACATGAATCATAAAGGAATAAAATATAATGATCCATGAGAGCATAATATTGGAATAAGACATAATTTTTTGGTATACACATAAGAATTTAAAATAATTTCCTTATTTAAGGGTCGCTACAAAGACTATCATAGTGGATTAGGTTCACACTGCATTCCATCATATCACTAGTCAAGGTTCACTCCCAATATTATCATAGTGTATAGAGTCCCTTATTGAATAGAGTTAACTCCCTATTCCAGTCCTTATTATCTCATGAGATATCTATATTTACTCAATGCATTAAAGTATTATATAATTCCATTAACACCAATCACATAATTAATATCATACATATGTTTGTCATAAGATCATAAAATATTCATCACTTCATAACCCATGAAAAGGAAATGGGTTTCAAAAATATTTCATCATAGAATCATTGCATAATATATGGAAAATAAATGGGTTTTTTAAAGGTTTAATTGTAACTTAATTAACCTATGGGAAAGAAATTGGTTTCATTCATTGGTATTATATATACCGCATAAAGGAAATTAGTGGTTAATTTGGTATGTGTCTTATAGAAATAAAAATGAGGCGGGAAACACTTACCTCAAGTTTGACTTTCTTTGAAAGTGTTATAACCTCCTAAATAATAAATTTAAATTTATATAATTATATAATATAATAATTTACAAACTTATAATATCATATATAATCCACTTATAACATTTCAACACCCATTTATTAATAATTCCTGATTAAAATCATCTTTTTGGGGTGTTAACTATTTCGTTTTTCATGAGAATTTTGGTTTGGTGGTTCTTATCCTTGTAATTTGATCATGGTTCCATAATATCCATAATTTTAATAATTATATAAATATCATATATATTCATTATATATTTATGTATATATAGATTAATCCATAAAAGGTAGATATAGAAAAATGAATTACCTCATTCATGGAGATGGTAGGTCGTATGTACGCATGAAAGTTGTTTTCTCTTTTCAACGGATGAAAATAAATAAAGATAAATAATAATTCAATCCATAATAATTATTATATAACATATATCATATATATTCATCTATCCTTATTACCATCCATGTAAATTGGAATTGAAAAACAAATCACATCGCTTTTTAGAGGTAGTAGTCCACATGTATGCATGAGTAACATTATCATTTTCCAACAGATTGGAAGTTAAGAAGGTAGATGTGATATTATAATTACATAAGAATAATTATTTTATAAATATAATTTATAAAAATTTAACCCATCATAATAATTATCCATGAAATATGGTGATGGAAAATGAATTGTATCGCTATGTGGAGGTGGTATTCAACATGTACGCATGAGCGATACTTTATCTTATCATTTGATGGAATAGAGGGTGGATATTGGTGGTTAAATAGACATAATAATATTTTAGTATATTATGGATAATTAATTTATTATTTTGTGATGAATAACATAGATTTATAAGAATTATAAGAATAAATAAATTTAAAGAGGTCGAGTAAGATGATTACCACTTCTTTAGTTGGCCTCCATTGGATCCTTTCTTAAGAACCCTTGGAATAGTATTTTTAGGATATTGTAACCTCTAATTTATTTATGGGGAAGTTTATAAGATAATTTTGTAGGTTTTGGTTGATATAGATGGCTCAAAGGGTGTGAGGAAGAGAGGATAAGAGGTTCCCTTTTATAAGTGAGGAGATGGGAACTCTTGGAATTACTTAAAGTGTTAAATTAATATAAATTAACTTTCAAATTAAAGTGGATCCAATTTGATATATTAATAATATTTGGTTATTATGAGTCTAAATCATCTCATACAATAAAATTTGGACAAGTTTAGGTAATTGTTTCACCCTTATCTCTTTGTTTTAACCCATGTTACCCCTTTTGATAATTACCATAATATCAAAACAAATTACTCTTTAAGGTTCAATAATGTTACCATAAAAATAAAATTGACCTATAAATGGACCATGTTTGATATTTTAAATAATATACCATTCACTTGGAATAATATGGTATTTTTATGAATTTTAAATCATTTAATAAAATATTTTTTATTAAAAAATATCATTAATTTCATTTTTTGAACTATTCAATTACTTTGATCTTGAAGTCATAAATGTAGTTATTTAATTCAAATATAAATCTTTCACATGTCCATAATATGTTATATTTATCTAAAAAATTAATGTAACACAATAATTCACCCAAATTTTATTATTTTTAATATTTTTAAAATCATTTATTTTATTTTTCTATTAACTATGTTGGCGTTTCGTAAGCATTTAAGGTAATTATTAAATAATTAAAATTTTAAAAAAAAATAATATGATAAAAAATAATTATTATTTCAAATAAACATTTATAAACAAACTTATCCTCTTTTTATCCATATGTAAAAAAATTATATATATTAAATTTGATTATGATATTTTTTGTATTTATTATTTTCTTAAAATAATATAAAGGTTATAATAAAATAAAAATTTCACCAAGTGGACATATTTTAAAAACTTGGATGGTTATGGCCGAAATATACTCATAAAATAGTATAAAGGAAAGTGTTATAAAAATTTTAAATCCCTATCCCAAAGTTTTAACCCTTTTTTACCCGTTTTAGACTTACCACAGTGAAAAATATTTACCAAGGTTACTATTTATATTGATCAAAAATAAAAGAGAACTATTTACCAAATTTATTCCACTTGATTGAAAATATGTAATAAATTTTTCATGATTAAATTCACATAATTGGAATCATTTAACTTAATATTAAACCTATAAAATGAGACGAAAATCGATTTTCTAAAAAGAATGTTTTTTGAAGTATAAAAGGTTTTTATACCAAGATCCAATATAAAATTAATTAAAATGAACTTAATTGTATTAATAATAATATAAATTAAATAATTTTACATTTAAATTCATTTTAAAATAAAATGGAACCTTTTAAATTCTTTAAATGAAAAGACGATTTTTAATAAAAATCAGTATTTTCCCCATTCATCTAAAAATCAATCTTCTCATAAAATTGACAAAAATTCACTCTAAGGTAATTTTTACTTTATGATTTCAAAAATTAAGTTCATTTTCTAAAATAAAATTTTTAAATATTTCATAAATTAATTATAATTTCCACACACAAAATGCAATAAAAATCATTTTTGAAGAAAATGTATTTTTGAAGCATAAAATGACTTCACTAAAAATTGAGTGCTTATTTACTAATAACTAATTAAAAAATTTATATTTATTTTGACTAATCTACATATATTTCATAATGTTTTTAATCATATTCATACCCAACAATTAAATGGCTATGTCGCATTTCAATAATAATATTTTTATAGTACATCTTAATTTGCTTAAAGAGTGTTGTTATGTGTTAAAAAAGATATCGAGATTATTATTGTTTTAAACTAAATTTTCATGGTGTTACATTCTCCCCCCCCCCCTAAATAAATTTCACCCTAAAAATTTTATATTTATCATCAAAGGTTCAATATTTGTAAATACCTTTATTGAAAACTCACATCGTACAAAGGGATGACAAAAAATCTTTCAAAAAGGGATAGTGTGAATGATAAAGGTTACCTGAAATAACACATAATCAGGTTCCCTAATAAGGATAACATTGGTGAGAGGTTAAAATATATACATTGAGGATAAAACTACCATCTAATTAATAATAAATATTTATAGATAACATGGTTATAATAAAGTTAATGACCGCTAAATAATAAATCCATGAGTGTAAAAAAGACCATAAATTCATCTGAAATGAAGGTAAAAGGATAAAATTTTTATTTTAAGATCATTTTCATAAAGTTGGGGAATTTTTTACTATAAATATAGATAACATGATAAAATGTACTTACTTGATTTATTTCTATTTCATAATCACAATTTCATCCATTGGTTGTAGTTTGATGAATTTTTACTTCATCTCTTATTCTAAGAAATGAATATTCAAGATGGAGTTTTCATGCCTAAATCGCTAAAATTAACTTTTAATGGATCATAAGATCTATAAAATAATGAAAATTCATTCCTTATTTCTGTAAATATTTAAAAACCCTAAAATAGTTAGAAAAATTTCTCCAATATGGATAAATATAATACATTAATCTCTAAAACCTCAAAAATAACCCAAAAAAGTGCAACTTAATCTATTCTATAAATATTTAAACTTTAGACTCCTCAAAAACATGTTTGAAAAAAATAAAAACCTAAAAATACTAATGATTTGATCAAAAATTTACCC
This sequence comes from Viscum album, assembly GCA_963277665.1. Taxonomy (NCBI): domain Eukaryota; kingdom Viridiplantae; phylum Streptophyta; class Magnoliopsida; order Santalales; family Viscaceae; genus Viscum; species Viscum album. The sequence goes on from OY728152.1 coordinate 281,780,182, forward strand.
CCTAAAAACATAAAGTATCTCATAATTTTACATACCAAACATGTGAATACCATGATCATATATTCTCTAAAAAAAACTAATAGCCTAAATCACTATAAAACCTCAATGAAATTACTGACCATTGAATATATTCCATAAATAAAAAAATTAAATAAACTTCATCAAATATTTTCTAAATCACCTATCCATCAAACCACTAACCAATTTCTAGGTTTCCGATATTATCCCATTTACTTCATCAATATCAACCATCTCTTTATCCAAACTAAAAATTATTTACTCAACATCAAAAACATATTAAGGGTTATATTTCCCTTAATCGTGTTTTCTTCAAAAATATCACCTTACCAATAAATCACTTTTCTTGTTTATTGGTACCATTCAATATATGTTTTCAAATATTTAAATAAAAACTACTCTAGAAAATTCATTATATGATTCAGGATTATTAGAACTATAATATCATAATTCTTTAATCCCAATACCTAAACACTTAAATCATTACACTTCAATGATTTGACATAGTATAGGTCCTTCCTTGTTTGAGGAGTTAACCCTTGGATTAGGGAATTACTTAGATAATTCCCATTTACCCCACCCATAATAAATTGAACTATAAATGTTACCTTGGGATAAAATTCATACCCCTCCATAAGACTCTTCATTTTTTCATAAAAAGATCTTTTTATACCCTTTTTTCACACCCAAAACATCTTCTCATTCCTCTGAGACATTTCCCTAAGTGCATCTTCCCACATACTTGACATGTAAGAAACTGAATCTTCTTCCCTCCGTGGAATTTATTAACTGAACTCCCATGATATTCCATGTTTCTCTTATTATGCATATTTAGAAACTCACCCAATCTAAGGTTGCTAACCATATAATTAGATAGATGATTAGGCATAATCACTAGCTTTCACAATCTATCTCTTGTTTCATTTGGTTTCTCATGAGGAAAATCAGTCCATTGTTCATCACATTTAGTGTTAACATGAATCCTCATGGTTCCATCCATTGACTAAAACCAAAAACTATAGCGTGACCAATAATATTAATATTGAGAAATCATGAAAAATAATTCATATGATTTCTAAATCATGACACCTTATTTTCCCTCTATGACACCTAAAGTTTAACCTAGGTCATCCAAGGTTATAATTTATTCAAATCCTTTATAATAGTTCATAAATAAAATGTGAATTAACCCAATCATACCCCTTGGTAGTTTCAAAACAGGTGTGCTGTAAGGGCACACTCACCATGAACCAGAATAATGGTTAAGATATACTCAGTTGGATATTTTCGAGGTTATTACCCCAAGTTCATATATTACAAAATGAAATCCACTTGTAGTATCCAGATAGGGATGTATTTCTAGGAAAACCATAGTCTTTACATTACAAAAACTTTAGGATGTTATACTATACTTAGACTTATACCTTGGGCTTTCACCAATTTTCACTAATATTTATCATTAAAGATTAACTAAACCCTACTCTGATACCAATTATAGTGATCCATTCCTTTTATACATAAATATTACATCTTATTAGATGAATATTTAATGCCTAACATTGTGATGCATTCTAGAATTGTATAGGTTTAGTGTCTTTGTAAAATTAGATACATAAACAACTTGTTCATAAGAAACATACATCATATCACACTAATTTATTCATAAATAGCACCCTTATTAGACATGTCATTCATAAAACCTTTCTTCATGACCTAGGTAAAGGAAACATATGAAAGGGTGAGCTCAGATGCTTATTAAGGGTAAAAAAGGGAGATATCAATGATCACTTAAATATAACATGATCATAAGGGTATGAGAACACGAGCTTAACATTTTAAAATCATACCCTGTATATCATAGATCATAACCTTGACTCATGGCATAAGTATTATAAATTCATAATATATGAATCATAAAGTAATCAAAGAAAATTAGCCATGAGAGCATAATATTATCATAAAACATAATTTTGTGGCATACACATAATCATGTAAAATCATTTCCTTAATCATGGATCACTTAAAATAATATATTATTGGACTAGGTTCACTCCCTATTCCATAATATTCTTATTCAAGGTTCACTCTCAAGACTATCATAGTGGAAAAAATCCCTTATTGAACTAGTTTCACTCCCCATTCAAGTCCTTATTATCTCATGAGATGTCTATATTTTCCCAATTCATTGGAGGGGTATATAATTATATTTTCACCCATAACATAATGAAAATCATAAATATGTGGGCCATAATATTATAAATCATTCATCGTTTTATAAACCATGGAAAGGAAATGGGTTTTATAAATATTTCATCATAGCATTATAGCATAACTCATGTAAAAGAAATGATATTCATAAAGGTTTCATCATAACTTAATTAACCCATGGGAAAGAAATAAGTTTCATATAATCATCCTTAAATAATCATCATAAGCCATCCAAATAGTGAAACTAGATGGTATCATTGGATCATATCCCAAGTAAATCATAAGTAAAATCAAATTATGTTATCATAGATAAAAAAATCCTTTAAAATATCACTGGAATATTTCTTGAGGAAAATAACCTTTTCACTTTGAAAAAACTTATTTAAAATCTAGAAATTTACCAAATATTAAGTAAAACGTTTTATTTATAAATAATATCCTAAAATTTTAAAGTAAAATTTAAATCATTTATTTTTTATGATGATGGTAAATTATGTTCATGTTGTGTATATTAAAACAAATATTTCTTTCACCTTGTCAATAAAAATTCAAAATTACCTCATTTAAAAAAATGAAAAAAATATTCCTTTTGAACCATTTTCTAAAAGGTAAAATATGGTTAAAATTTAATTTAAAAAATCATAAGATAATAGAAAAAACAATCTTTAAAACATTTTTATAAAGCATTGATAGGGAAGAAAAGGGATTTTCGATCAAAAAGAAAAATAAAGTCAATTTTCCTTTAAAAATTTATTTATATCTTTTGGGTTCATAAAGGGAGGAAAATTAAAATAAAATATTTAATATATATAAATAACCATAGGAGAATAAAATTCATGGGATTATTGGGATATAGTTTATAAAATTTCATCATCAGAAACATGATTATAAACAATCCTGATAAATAATGAGATTATAACATAAATCCCTTACCGATTTGGTAACTTTTGAATCATAAGACTATAAAAGAATAACTTCAAATAAAACATTAAATATAATGAAAAAAATAAATTCATGTTTTAAAATTCTAAAGGGTTTTTATATACACCTCATAAAATAAAATAGGTTTATAACATAACATATGCCTCAAAGAAGACAATTTGAGATGATAAAACCCTACCACTAAGGTAACATTCAATCAAAACCTCATGAAAGAGATCAACCTAGAATTAATTTTTAAATCCATATAAATTTCATGATAATCATAATTAAATACTTTCATGAGCATTATATACACCACACAATGTAAACAAGTGGTGAATATGACATATGCCTCATAGAAATAAAAGTGAGACGGGAAACTCTTACATCAAGTTCGAATTACTTCAAAATCACTATAAACTCATGTATAATAAATTTGAATTTATTATAATTATATAAAATAATAATTTTCATACTTATAATATCATATATGATCTAATTATAACATTTTAATACACATTTATTAATAATTCCTTATTAAAACTATTGTTTTGGGTGTTAACTATTTTGTTTTTCATGAGAATTTTGGTTTGGTAGTCTGGGCCCTTATACTTTTATCAGGGTTTCATCATCTCCCAAATTTTACTCATTCAAAAAATAGTATATATATTCATTATCTATATATATATATTCATCCATAAAATTAATAGATATAAAAATTAATTACACCGTTCATGGAGACTATAGACCGAACGTACACATGAAAGTTGTTTTCACTTTTCAGAAGATGGAATGAAAGAAAGTTAAATAATAATTCATATTTAAATAATAATTATTATATAATATATATTCATATATATTCATATATACTTATTACCATACATTTAAAGAAAAATTGAAAAATAAATCACCTCACTTCATGGGGGTGGAAGACCATATGTACGCACGAGCGACGTTATCATTTTCCGAAGGATTGAAAGGTAAGAAGGTATATATGATATTATAATTATAGAAGAATAGATATATCATAAATATAATTTATAAATATCAAACCCATCATAATTATCATCTATGAAATTGCTGATGGAAAATGAATTGTATCTCTACGTGGAGGCGGTAGCCCACATGTACACACAAGCGATACTTTCACTTCCCATTTGATGGAATAGAGGGTGGATATTGGTGGTTCCATAATCATAATAACATTTAATAATATAAATGATACTTAATTTATTATTTAAATGATTAATAAAATATATTTATAAGAGGTAAAAGAATAAATAAATTGAAAGAGTTCGGGTAAGATGATTAACTCTTCTTCAGTAGGCCTCCTTTAGATCCATTATTAAAGACCCTTGGAATGGTTTTTTAAGGATACAAGAATATATATTTCATTTATAGGTAAGTTAATAAGATAATTGGGTAGTTTTTTATCGAGATAGATGTCTCAAGGGATGTGAGAAAGAGTGGAAAAGATGTTCCCCTTTATAAGTGGGGAGAGGGGCACTCTTGGAATTACTTAAAATATTAAATTAATTTTTATGTTCAAGTATATCCAAATTGATATATTTTATAATATATGGTTAATATGAGTTTAAATACTCTTATAAAATAAAATTTGGACAATTTTAAGTAATATTTTCACCCTTATCTCTTTGTTTCAATCCCCCCATTACCCATTTTGACAATTACCACAATATTAAAAAAATTACTCTTTAAGAGTTAATAATTTAACCATAAAATGAAAAGTGATCCATAAATAGATCGTGGTTTATATTTTAAACCATATACCATTCAATTGGATGAATATATAATTTTTATGAATTTTAAATCATTTAATAAAATATTATTTATTATAAAACATCATTAATGTCATTTTTAAAACTATTCATTTACTTTGACTTTAAAGTCATCAAGATGGTTATGTAATTCAAAAATAAACCTTTCACACATCCCTGATATTTTATATTTATCTATAAAATTTATGGAATAAAATAATTCATCCAATTTATATTGATTTTAATAATTTTAAAATCATTTATTTTATTTTTCTAATTAATTAAATAAATATTGTTTTAGCATTGCATAAGAATTTAAAGAAACTATTCAATCATTAAAAATTAAAAAAAATTAATCTGATAAAAAAAATGATTAATATTTCAAATAAAAATTTATAACCAATATTTTCCCCTTTTTATCCTCATGTAAATATTTTAGAGATATTAAAGTCAAGAGGGTGACATTTTGTAATTATTTTTTCTTAAAATAATATAAAGGTCGTAATCAAATAAAAATGAAACCAAGTGGTCATATTTTTGAAACTTTGATGGGAATAACCAAACTATACTCATCCAATAGTATAAAGTCAAGTTTTAGAAAAAAAATAAATCCTTATCCCAAAGTTTTAACCTTATTTTTCCTGTTTTATCCTTACTATGGTTACAAATATTTATCAAGCTTGCCATTAATAATGACCAAAAATAAAATTAACCTATTTAACAAATTTTATCCTAATGATTATAAATATGAAATATATTTTTCAAGATTCAATTCACATAAGTAGAATAATTTAATTTAAAATTAAGCACACAAAAATGTGACAAAAAAGAGTTTTCCAGAAAAAATGTTTTCTGAAGTATAAAAAGTATTTATACCAAAATACAACATAAAATTAATTACAATGACCTTAATTATATTATTAATAATATAAATTAACTAATTTTAAGTTTAAAACAATTTTTAAATAAAATGGAACTTTTTAAATGCTTTAAATTAAAAGACACATTTTAATAAAAATCAGTATTTTCACTATTTATCAAAAAATCAATCTTTTCAGAAAATTATCAAAAAAAACACTCTAAGATAATTTTGACATGATTATTTCAAAAATGTAAGTTCATTTTTTAAAATAAATTTTCTAAAAATGGCAGTAATTAATTATAATTTTCATGCATATAATTTAATAAAATCATTTTTGAAGAAAATGCATTTTTGAAGCACAAAATGATTTCCCTAAAAATTGAGTATTTATTTCCTAAGAATAAATCAATATATTTTTATTTATTATGGATACTATAAATATATTTCATAATGAATTTACTCATATTAATATCTGTCAATTTAACAGTTATGTCACATTTAAATAATAATATTTTTATCATATATCTCAATTCGCTTAAATCTCGGTGTTGCATGTTAAGCAAGTTACCGAGCTTATTATTCTTTTAAACTAATTTTTTGGGGTGTTATAATATTATAAAAATCCCCTTATAGGGTTCCATAATTTTCTTCGATGGATAATCCTTCCAAAAAAAGATTGTCAATGAATTTATAGAGAGGAGGTACAGTTAGGGTGTCGACATATAGATATTTTTTAATAGTCTTGAAATGGGCCTGAACTCCCCCACCCCACCGCCCACCCCCAATGAATTTTACCCCACACCTAGTCAAAAACCTATGTCCTAGACACAACCGCATTGTCAAAATTTATATTTGTGGATCTTCTTAGGAGATATCAATATTCACATGCACTGGCTAAAATAGTAGTGTTTATATATTAAATATTTTTTAAAGACTCATGATGCTTCTAAAAAATTTGGGTCTCTACAGGAATTGTTATTAGTTCTTGGTGTGTGAGTTTTTAAATAATGAGGATAATGTCTCCCATAAAATATTTGTATACCTTTGGTACAAGTTGTCGTATCATGACCTATTAAGACAACCTTCAAGCTGAATTAGGAGTAGTTTTAGTGAGGCAACACTATAAGAAAAATTGGATTTAGAGGTAGTTTTTTAGCGGTGGTTCTCAAAACCACCACTAAATACTTCGATAAAATCAAATTTAGTTGTGGTTTGTAAAAAAACTCCTACTAAATATGTTTTTTTTAAATTAATTTTATTTGCGGTTATTAAAAATCGTCATGACTTGGCCACAGTTTCTTAAAAATCGCCACTAAATTAATAGAAAAAAGTACTAAATATTTAATAATTATTTATTATTTACAATAATTTATTATTTAATATTTAAAAATTTAATTTATTATTATGTGTCAATTATTAATTATTTATAATTATTTGTTAATAATTATTTGAAACATAAATTAATTCTAAATTAAGTTGAAAATTAGACTTTAGTATCAAATGTCTATAAATTTTGACCGAGATGTGTGTTTTAGTTCCACAACCAATCAAATCAAATCTTATAAAAAGAACTACAACAACATCATATTATAATTATAAATTAATATTTAGTATTTTTTATTTATTATCAATTTATTATTAAATTATTATATATTTATTTAATATTTATTTAATATTTATTATATATTATTACATATTATTTGTTATTTATTATTAATTTATTATATATTATTAATTTATTATAAATTTATTATTTATTATTTATTATCAATTTATTTTTTATAAATAATTTATTAATTATTAATTAATTCATTCATAAGTATTTATTAATTTATTTTTTATGATTTATTTTTTATTTATTTATGAATTATTTAATATTTATTTATCATTTATTTATCGATTTATTATTTATTTATTATTTATTTACTACTATTTATTATTTATTTTCTACTAGTTTATTTATTATTTAATTTTTTATTCTTTATTAATTTATTATTAACGTATTATTTATTATTAATTAATTTATTATTTATTATTTATTTATATGTTTTTTATTTTTTATTTATTTATATTTTTTTTATTTATTTATCCTTTATTTATGATTTATTTATGATTTATTATTAATTATTTATTATTTATTTATTTTTGATTTATTTATTATTTATTATTTATTATTTATTTTTATTTATTTTTTATTATTTTTTATTTTTTTATTTACTATTATTTTTTTATTATTTATATTTATTATTTACAATTAGTTTTTATTTTTTATTAATTCATTACTTATTTATTACTTATTTATTTCTTTATGGATGTGGGCTTTCCCTTGTTTGACCTTATCCATCTTTCATGTGCTTGGTCCTTTTTTTAATAATAAGGGGCTTAACCCCAAACTTTTTCGGTATTACTTATTTATTATTTGATCTTTTATCTCCTATGTTGTGGGCATTTCTTATTTTATAGGGCCTCGCCTTTTCTTATTTGTTGTTCTTTCCTTTTTAATAAATTTTGGGGATGTGGGTTTTTGTTGGAAGTAAGGGTTTTTACAACTGGAAATAGATTGTATTTTTGTTTGTTATCAATCTATACTAAGTTGATTGAGGAGTTTATAAGTCATGTGATCTTATGGTTCAGGTGGCTTCAGTGTTGAAGGTGGCATTGTTTCCCAGTGTTTGCCAAATTTTTGGGCCTAAAATTTGGAGGAAGGGCCATGTTTCACGATAGATGATTTTCTAGGGATATCTCATGAAAATATGGTAAATTCATGGAATTTAATAAAGTTTTGTGTTTTGAAAAGGTTTGGTGTCATAAAGGTTTGTAGATTTGTGAAAGAATGTTTCACAAAAGATGGTTGAGGCGTGATGGAATGAGGGTAAGTTATGTGATTTCAATAAGTTTCATGAACATGTATGTTTAAAAAAATATAGTTGAGTCATAAAGGAAATATGGTAAGTTATGTTATTATGAGAAGTTTTGTGAATGGAAAATTTCCCTAAATGTTTTGAAAAGAAAGGGAGTTTCATGAAGATGAATGAAGAGTTTCTCTAAAAGGAAGTGGTGAGCTTGAAAGTTTCACGAAGGGGAGGAAATGTCTAAAGAGGTGGTCACTCATCATATGAGGACCAAAAAAGTTTTGGAGAAGGGATGATCACTCAGATCTTGTGAATATTTTATGTGAACATAATTTTTATGCAAATTAGGATCTTTATGAAAACACAAGTTTCATGAAAAGAATGGTTGAGATATAACTGATGCAAAGTCATTACATTGAAGGAGTTTTGTGAAAGTTGATAGATTCGTGATTGTTCATAGTTTCATGAAAGTTTTGAGTTTCATGAAAGTTAGGAGTTTGATAAATGTTGGTAGTTTCGTGTAAGTGTGTATTTTGATGAAAACTGACAATTCTTTCAAACAAAAAGAGGGTTTCATGAAAAAGGGTGTTTCGCTAAAGATACTTACGTGAACATACTTGAACTTCAGAAAATTTTATAGAATGTATTAAAGCATCAAAATTGGGACTATATGATGTAAAACATCACTTTCATGTACTCTTATATGGAATCAACCTTCAAGTTGATAAAATGAAAAAGACTCCAATCAAAGCAGTGAGTAAGGGGGAGTTAGCAGAAGTGATCTGAGGGAGGTAGTGTGTTATCCCTTAAATTCTTGTAATGTAGGTGTGTCTAGAATGGAGTGACCATGTATGATCAATTGTAATCTATAGTATCCAGTGATGCATAGTGGATTCAGGTATGACTGATATGTTGTCGATGTATGCTCCTTATACTTTCCCTTAGTGTTAAACTAAGTAAAATTGGTGTGTTGTGTTTCTATTTTTGCATATGGGTGTTTGATAATTGCATGATTCCATTAGATAGGTTTAACAAATTCCTACCAATGTAGGAAAAATATTCATCTCATTAAAATAAAAATTTGACACATTGATTCACCCCTCCCCTCTTAGGGTGTTCTAGTGTATTACAAGTAGTATCAAAGGGTATAGGTTGTAGGTGTTAAATATGTCCTCTATTTTGTTTTTATGGAGAATTCAGTGAATGTTAGGGGAGTTCCCCTTTTTTATGGAAGAAACTTATAGATTTGGAATAAAATAATGAGATCTCATATGAAATATCTTGGGATGGAAGTTCTCTATGCCATAGTTCAAGGGATTCAGTTCAGTGATGTTATAGGTCTTTCTATGACTAAAACAAACAGGAAAATTTTTTATGCAGATTCCAAAGCTCAAAATGATCTTACTGTAGCACTATCTGATCAAATAAATTATAAGGTGATGAGTTGAACTATATACAAGTCCATGTGGGAGAAACTAGGAAATATTTATGAATGAAATAACAAAGTTAAGGAGACCAAACTTCAAGTTTTTTACAATCATTTTAATGATTTGAAAATTCATCTAGATGAAAATGCATGCAGTTTCTTTAATCACATTACTGAAGTTGTTAGAGTGATATTAGGACTTTGGGAAAAAATTAAGGATATTAACATTGTGAATAAAAAAAATTAGAATTATTTCACCTCTATAAAATAAAAAATTGTTATCCCTTGAGGAAAGGGATTTATCTAATATTTATCTTGATGGTCTACTAAATAGTTTGGTGACTTATGAAATGAGAGTCAAACCAAAAGATACAAAAATTAGAGTAATCAAGGAAATGGTATTCAAATCCATGTAAAAAACTTTACATTACTAAAGTTAGTGATGATAGAGATGATCAAGAGAGAAAGATTAGAACAATGTCTAGTTCGAAAGTGACTCAACCACCATCGTTCAAGTGGTTATAATGTGTTGATTCATCTTGCATGGAAGCTCACATTTAAATGGACTAACTCTCTATAAACTCTTGCTACAATGAATTACATCATCATGCATGTTTATCTAAAAGACAATCAACTTGCTGAATACCTTGCAAATAAAGGGGCCTCTGAGGATACTTGCACTCATTATTCCAGCATACCCTAAGAGTTGCTTCCCATTATTCAAAGTGATAAATGTAAATTACCTTACTTTCAACTCTTGTAACCCTACTTTTATTATATGAAGCCTTGTTGCTTGTTTTTTTTTTTTAAAAAAATAGAACCTACAAAGGATGAGGATAATTAGTTGGAGGGTGTTGTTGATATTAAGGTAGAACTTGAGGGTGGTCTTGATGAACATGACATTCAAAGAAAGAAAATAGAAATATTAGATATTTATTGAAAGAGTCATCAGAGTATGTGGATTATCTTGAATCAGAGATTGGTCAACTGAAAGGAGAGGTATAAGGACATTTGAAAACTCTTGACATATTATAATAGGTTGTTGAGTTTAAACTAAGGATTAAAGAGCAGGAAAAAATTTATCAATGACCTTACATCAAGATTGGAGGAAAAGGCTAATATAGTTGGGGGCTTGAAGAATAAGTAGTTTCTTTAAGGAGTAAACTAAAAACTAAATCAAAATAAAGGGAAAGAAGGAAGAAATTATAGTTTGGAAGGTTTTCATATGCATATCTTTTTGAAAGAGTTAAATGTGGTTCTGAATGAGTATAAAAACCCTTGAATGATCAAATATATAAATTTATAGGTAGAAGTGGAATTAGATATGATACAAAAACATCAAAATATGGAAAAAAGATAATCAAAAATAAAGAAAAATAAAAAGTCAGATATATCACAAAGGTGCTTGATGTTCTAATAGAGACAGCTTCGAACCAAACAGAAAATAATGATGAAAATAATCCTCAATTGTGTGGATTTCTGGTCTATACCTTGTCTTACTGTGAAGAGTAAATGAGTTATCTAAATAGGTAATAACCTAGCAGTCAACAAAGAATAATGAGACCATATTATTCATCATATAGAATAAATAATTTCTATGGATATTGTTTTCACTATTCTAACTTTGTCCATAAATCTATTCATTACTGGTGGGGGAAAGGTAGAAACCATAACTACAGAACTCCAAGACAAGTCAATACTATTCAGCTAAGTAGAATTACCCTAGAAAACAAGTATTATCCTCTGGAAGAAGAATATGAGTATGATTCAACCATGCATGATGAAAAGAGATTGGAGAGGCCATATTATCCCTCCACTCAATCAGGTATCTCATGGAAGTAAAATAAGAAGATTTAGAAATCCAACCTAACATAGATCACTATCAAAGATATAAAGAACAATAGCACCTAGGTTCTTGAAAGTGGATGCTAATCCCACATGATAGAAAATGAAAATTTGTTGGAAAATTTTAATTAAAGGGTTAATAGAATAGTGATATTTGTAAAATATGGTGCCTTAAATATCAAAGGCAGTGGAAATAAAAAATTAGAAAAGGATGAGCTAATGAAAACTTAATTACTCTACATAGAAGGCTTATGTCACAATATCCTGAGTATGATTAAACTTTGTGACTCAGTACTGGTAGTAACATTTAATCAAAAAGGGTGAACCATCAAAGGAAAGACAGGTTATCATATCATGAAAGGCTAGAGGAAAATAGTAATTTATACGAGGTAGATAGTAAATAAAACACATGTTTCTTAACAATTGAAGAGGAAAACAACTTGTGGCACCAGAGGTTGGGTTACATTAATCAACAAAGCATGGAAAACTTATCCAAGCTAAAGATTGTAGTAGACATTCCCAATATAAAGCATGATCGAGAAAAGACATGTGATGCTTTCATGTAAGGAAATATGGTCCATAATTCTTATCGACCAAGGAAAAAAAGGGCATCAAATCTATTTGATATAGTCTACACAGATGTGTGTGGATGAATGTGGTTGGAACATATGGAGAGTGGTACTTCATTCTTTTTATTTATGATTATAGTAGAATGACATGTGTTATGTTTATGTAGTTTAAATGAGAAGTGATTAACTGTATAAAGGGATATATCTAAAGAGTTGAGAATGAAACAGGCCACACAATCAAGATATTATGATATGATAATGGAACAGAATACACATCCATTGAATTTGAAAATTTCCTCAAAAAATATGGGATCAATCATGAGGTATCTTCAGTGACAACACCTCAAAAAAATAGTTCCATTGAATATAGAAATTGATAGGTGAATAATATGTCCAAAATTCTGTTGATTGGGATTTGTGTTTCTCGTCATTACCAGAAAGAAGTTTTTCAAGTTTCGGTGTACACTCAATAATTGAATAGGGTTGTGTCTGGGAGACAACAGGACACCATATGAGATATGGAATGGATGGAATCCCTCACTAAAGTATATTCATATTTTTGTAAGTAGGTGTTTCATCTAAAACAAAGGCAATCAAGGTAAGTATGATGATGCTTCCAATGAGGGAATATTATTTGGATACTTAATGAAGAGTAAAGCCTATAAATGCTACAATAATCATTATGGAAATATTATAGAGACACTACTACAAAAGATGTCTTAAGCAGCACTGCCATTTATCAACGCTAGCAAAAATCACTAATAAAAGGTACCATTTATCAACATTTTATTTTTAGCACTGATAAAGGGTATCCTTTATCAGTTCACTTTTAGCACTAATAAAGGTCCATAATAAAATTAAATAATTAAACAAATAAAAATATTAACAATTTTATTAATTAAATAATTATTGTTAAAAATGAATAAATTGAATACACATATATATAAATTATAAAAATTAATAAATAGTATATATTAAATATATAAATATGTAAAATGAATAAAATTAAACAATTAAACAAGTAAAAATTAAAAATGAGCAAATTAAGAAAAATATTGAACATTTTATTAATTAAATAATTATTAATAAAAATGAATAAATTTAATATACATATATATAGATTATAAATATTAATAAATAGTATAAATTAAATATAGATATATAAAATGAATAAATTATAATAATTAAACAAAACATTAAAAAGAATAAATTAAAAAATTATTTAAAAAATTATTAATGAACCAATTATTAATGAAAATTAATAAGTATAATATATACATGTTAATTATAAATAGTAATAAATAATATATATTAAATATAATTATATAAAATATGAATAAAATGTAATAATTATTATTCATTTTTAATGTTGTTTGATTTTTCAATTTAACATATTTCAAAAATCATGTGTTACATTGATTTCGCATACATATGTGTAATTAATTCATTTTTATATACAATGCACATATATAAATATTTATGCAATTAATCTTATATATAGAAACACATACACCTAATATTTATATAATTTATTCAAATTTTAGTATATTTTACAATTTCATTATAATAAGATACATTTAATATATTATATTTTTAATCAGTCAATTTTATTTAATTATTTTTAATATTACTACACTTAGGTATTATTTATTCATTTTTAATATTTTTTATTTTTTTATTTTTTATTTTATTTTTGAATTTGACCATTTTCTATTATTTATTTATATTTATTTATTTACTTTGTTTTAGTATTTTAAATATATATTCATCATTACATCAATATATATCCATATTTTTTCAATAATTTATATTTAATTAATAAAACTTATCCATTTTTCAATATTTTTGAAGTGTACTCATTTTGAATTATTCAATTTCACTCATTTTTAAAATGCATGTATTTAAGATTATATATCCATTAATAATGTTAAAAATATATTTTTAAATAAATATTTTTTAAAAAAATATTTATATAATTATAAATAAATAATTATATATATTTAAATAATTATAAAATTATAATAAATTTATTTAAATAATGTACTCGGTGATACTTGAACTCGAGACCTCGTCGAGACCCATAAGGGCAGCTACCACTAATCGGCACCCTAGGGGATATATATATATATTATTCATATATTTATAAATAAATAATTATATATTTAAATAATTATAAAATCATAATGAACGTTTTTATATTTATATATATTTATTATATATATATATAATTTTATAATATATATAATGATATAAATATATTTATAACTATAAAATTATAATAAATATATTTGAATAATGATATATTTACTATATTTATATTTATATTTATTTATTAAATATATATATAATTATATAAATATATATATATATATAATTATAAATAAATAATTATAAATGTATTTATAAATGTATATTTACTATATTTATAAAATTATATATTTATAATTATAAATCATATAAATTAAAAAAGTGTTAATATAGCTATAAATAAATAATTATATATTTAAATAATTATAAAATTACAATAAACTAATATATAATTATATAAATATTTTTAAAAAATATATATTTATAATTATAAATCATTTATCAGCGCTAAAGTTTTAGTGCTGATAAAAGGGATATTTATCAATACTTTTTTGAAAGTGCTGATAAAAGTGTCCATGATCTATTTAAAAGAACTCTAGCTGCAACTCATTCAGTCATGATTCTCAAGCTCTCACGGAACTCCCCTATTATCAGTGATACTCCTCTACGTTCTCTCGGGTGAATCATGGCTAGAATCTAATCTATGTTATTTTCTCATTTTCCTTTATCATTGTTTGATTTTTTGGGTTCTGTGGTTTGTGTTTTTGTGCTGCTCTTAACCATGAAAAAACCCTACATCTCATCTCACTCTCTCGCTCACTTACCTATACTTATACAATGCTAACCCTACTTTGTAAACTCATTCTAGCTTCATACCAGACCACTACGAACTACATATTCATCCAATGTTGCAGCTGGTGGTGATTTTTTTTTATTTTTTTGTTATATTATTTATTCTTACCTTTTAGATAGTGTGGCTTTTCATTGTTTGAATCTTTTTTCCATAGTATGACATGCACATGAAGATGAAAAAAAGTGTAATATTATATTGTACTAATTTTAGGGGGGTTGTTATTTGATATGAATAATATAAAGTGGGTTAATATACATATTGTTTTAATGTGAATGGGTTAATCTAATTCCGGGAACTAAAGTTTAAATTTTCTAGTTTATATTGGTTAATATTATCAATATGTTATATAGATGTAATTTAACAATTTAGGAAAAATATTCATAATTAATTTGTGACGTGTATGAATCAGTCTCATGTCAAACCCACACATGATGAAACCTATATGACTCAAAGTGCATGTTTCCAGTTTAAAATCACACTTTAGTAAAAAACATAAGTGGCGTACTCAAAACTGAGGAAACACATTTGGATTATTTTTATACTTTGGGAAAATGAACCATAAGGCATTCAGGATGTGTAGGAATTAGACACACCTCAATCCGATATATGATATGACCGGTATGACTCCATGTGTGTCTTTTTATTAAAAATTGACATTAATTTTAATAAAAAACAACAAAAATTCTCAAAACTGAGTAAACACATCCAGATTGTTTTGGTATTTTATTAAAACGTTCCATAATTCATTTGTGATATGTAGGAATTAGCTGCACCTCAATCTGACTCATAGTGTAACTGGTATGACTCTAAGTGAACCTTTTTATTCAAAATTGACATTAATTTTAGTAACAAAATAACTAACATAGTCTATAATAGTGTTTTTTTCTTGTTTTTGTGTTATAAATTTTATTTCATTTAAATTCTGCATTTGTGTCTGATTTTTCTAATTTTTATTATTGTTTTTGGTGATGTAGTGTGTTGTTATAACACACTATATGCCTTGTTTCTGGTGTTGTAGTGTGCTGTAGAATCACACTGTAGTATTACCCTTTATCAGTGCTAATAAATATGCTGATAAAGGATAGCTTTATCATCACTTCCAAAAGTAGTGATAAAGCATGCCTTTATTAACGCTTTTAAATGCACTGATAAAGGGGCCCTTTATTAGCGCATTTAGTAGCACTGATAAAGGTCTCATTTATTGGCGTATTTATTAGCACTGATTAAAGCTTTGGTCATTTATCCATGTTGCGGTAGTTATTGTTTTTTTAGCACTGATAAAGGTATATTCTAGCATTGTTAAAGGCCTCTTCTGTAGTAATGAGAGAAATGATGTCAAGATCATTGAGGATAAAATTATTAATAAATCGAGGAGCTCGTATATTGATATGATTTAAAATGAAAAATAAAGTGGAAAAGGTATAAACTAAAATATAGAAATTGTTGAAGGCTTACCTGACATTCAGGGTTCACCAAATGTTGATGATTCAGAAGTAGAATCATAAGAGGAAACCATTACTAAAGAAACTCTATTGGGACCTCACTAGAGAAATGAAAGAGCATAAATTGATCAATACAATGTCATTTATGATTATACCACACCTACACAGATGAGGAGAATTATGAATGAAGCACATTTTTATCTCTTATCAATTATGGAACCAACCTTGTTTGAAGAAGCAGTAAAGGATGAAGCATGGGTTAAGGCCAGGAATGAAGAAATGGGTCATATTAACAAAAACCAAACTTAGGATCTTGTTGAAAGTCCATAAAATCACAACATTATTAGAACAAAGTGGTTCTTTAAAAAAATTCGATGAGCTAGAAAATGTGATCAGTAATAATGAATTCTTGGTGTGTAAAAGCTATGAACAAATTGAAGGAATTGATGTTGAAGAAACATTTTCTCTAGTATCTTAACTAGATTCGATTAGTATCTTTCTATCCATGACAATTCAAAGAGGGTACAAATTTTATCATATGGAGGTCAAAACAACACTCTTAAATACTCTTCTTTAAGAATAAGTCTACGTTGAAAAAATAGTGGGATTTCTTCTTTGAAATTATTAAACAAAGGTTTTTAGATTAAATAAGACTCTTTATGGTCTAAATTAGGCACCACGAACATGGTATTCTTAAATGGATTCTTATCTAAAGAATATGAAATTTAAAATAGGAGGTTTCAACCATAATCTCTATATGAATAATTATCAGGGGGATCAATTTATGGTGCTTGTGTATGTGGATGATATTATATTTAGTGTAAGCATGCATGGATCAGTGGAAGAATTTTTTAATCACATGAAATTAGAATTTGAAATGTCTATGATTGGTGAACTCACATACTTTTTGGGGATGTAAGTGATTCAAAAGAAGGACTACATCTTCATTTCTTAGGAAAACTATACAAGAGAACTTATGAAAAAATTCAACATGCATGAATCCAAACCAATGTTGAATCTGATTTTGGTCGAGACAAAACTTGGAAATCACAAGGATGGGAAATATGTGTATCCCACATTATATAGGTGGATCATTTGAATCTTATTATATTTGAATGCAACATAGACACATATCATCTTTGCAATATGCTTAGCAGCTCACTTCCAAAGTAATCCAAAGGAATAACATTTTGTAGAAGTTAAAAGAATCATGAGGTATATTCAAATCACTCTCAACTTTGGATTATAATTTACTGTGGGAAGGTATAAGGAATTATCGGCATTATCTAATGCTTATTGGGATGGAGATATGGTGGCTCAAAAGTCCACAAGTTGGGGTTCATTCTTCATTAGCAAAAAAATTTGTGATCCGGTTAAGAAAGAAACAAGAGATCACTTATCTTAGTACTGATGAAGTAGAGTATATCTCTATGAAAAAAGAATTCACTAAGATATTGTGGATGAATCAGAAACTTACTAGTATTAGTGATGAGGTGAAACAATTGATGGTGATACACTATAACAATAAGAGTGTGATCATGCTCATAAAAAATTTGGTTTTGTGCTCTCATGCCAAACATATTGAGATCATATATCACTTCATCAAAGAAAAATTTGAACAAGGTGAGATTTTAATGGATCATGTTGGAACTAATGATCAATTGGATTTCATCCTGACTAAGCCTTTGGCAGCACTGATGTTTGAGAAACATCGGTTAAACCTCAATGCTCATCCACCTCCCATTGTATGAGGAGGTTGTGGTTTAACCCCTCCTCCCATTTTTGTTAACTATTTTTATCTATTTGTAGATGTGATGTAGGTCCTTGGGAGAGATACAATATAAGGGGTGTTTGTTTTGAGCACTAAGGTACAAATATAGTTTCTTTGGGTTTATTTCCAAATGGGGGAATGGGTGAAATTTAATGGATTGTAGGATTTCAAGATAGGTTTGTAGGATAGGTCAGTGATCTCTCAAGGCATTAAATAACTCATTCATCACTCTTATTCTATGTGATCAAAGCTTAGTGTATAAAAAAGTTAGGTGAAATTCAAAGTGTTGTAGGATTATAAGACAGGTTTGAAAGATAGTTCATTGGTCTCTCAGTGCATGAAATTCTCTCTTAAAACTCTTGTTTTCTACACTGATATTTACTCATATAGTCTTAGAGTGATGGATGAGTTATTTCACATCAATTAGGTTTTTATTTGAGGTTGGTGCTTTTTTTTGCAGATTTCCAACAAACTCAAAAAGAGAGATTGTTAGAACCAAGGGTTTTCATTGTTAGAAATAGATTTTATTTTGTGTTTTTTGTCAATCCATATTGTTTTTATCAAGGATTTTTTAATCCATGTGATATTATAGAGTGGATGGATTTAGTGTTGAAGTTGGAATCATTTCCCAATTCTTTCCAAATTTTTGGGCCTAAAATTTGTAGGGATGGTCAAGTTTCATGAAATATAGATTTACGGGGATGTCTCATGAAAATGTAGAAAAGGCATGGAATTCGAGAAAGTTTGGTGTTTCATGAAGGCTTGGTGTCATGAAGGTTTAGATATTCTAAAAAGATGTTTGAGTCCCAGAGGAAAGATAGTAAGTTATGTGATTACAAGAATTTTTAGGAACAAGAATATTTTGTGATAAATATATGAGTAGAGAAGGAAAGATGATAAGTTTTGTGAATGTAAAATTTCCTTGAATGTTTCATAGAGAAAGGGAGTTTAATGAACATTAATAAAGAGTTTCATGAACATGAATGAAGAGTTTAATGAAAAGGTAGTGGTGAGCTTGAAAGTTTCACTAAGGGGAGGAAATGTCTATAAATAGGTACCTGCTCATCATATGAGGATTGGAAAAATTTTGTAGATGGGTTGATCACTCTGATTTTGCAAATATTTTATGAGAACGTAATTCTTACATGAATCATGAACTTTATGTGAACACAAGTTTTGAGAAAAGAATGCTTGAGAACTAATTAATGCGAAGGCATTTCATTAAAGGGTCTTTATAAAAGTTTAGAGTTTCATGATTTTTTAGAGTTTCAAAAAATTGGGAGTTTCATGAAAGTTGGTAGTTTTGTGAGATTTGAGAGTTTCACAAAATCGTTTAGTTTCACAAAAACTAGCAGTTCTTTGAAACAAAAAGTGGGTTTCCTGAAAAAGGGTGTTTCGTGAAAGAAACTTACGCAGACATACTTGAACTTGGGAAAAGTTTTTGGAATGTATTGAATCATAATAAGTGGACCTACATGATGCAAAACATCCCCTTCTTGTGCTTTGATATGGAAGCGACCTTCAAGTCGATAAAATAAGAAAGACTTCACCCAAAGTAGTGAGTAAGGGGGAGTTGATAGAAGTAATCTGAGGGAGGTGGTGTGTTATCCCTAAAATTATTATAATGGCGGTGTTTCTGGCTTGAAGTGACCATGTTTGATCAATTGTAATCCACAATATCTAGTAAATCTTATTGGATTCGGGTATGAATGACACATTTTTGGCGCATGATCCTTCGACTAGCCCTTAATGGTGAAACAAGTTAAATTGTTGTGTTGTGTTTTTATTTCTGCATATGGGTGTTTGATAATTGCACGATTTCATCAGACAGGTTTAAAAACTTCCTACCAATATGGTGACAATATCTGTCTCATTCTAAGAAAAAATTGACACCTTAATTCACTCGTCCCCTCTCAGGGTGTTTCATGGTATTGTATTACAGTTTCCAACTCACACTCGAACCTCTTCGAATCACTTATTTATTATATATTGATTTATTATATATTATTAATTTATTGTTAATTTATTATTTAATTATTTGATATTTATTACATATTATTTATTATTTATTGTTAATTTATTGTTAATTGTTATTTTATTATTAATTATTAATTTTTTTATTAGCATATTGTTTAAAATATATTTATTATTTATTTAATATTTATTTATTTATTATTTATTTATTATTTATTATAAACTATTTATTTATTATTTATTATTTATTACTTATTACTTATTATTCATTTATTATTTATTTATTACTTATTTATTATATATTGATTTATTATTTATCTACTATTTATATATTAATCTATTATGAATTTTTTATTTATTTTTTATTATTAATTTAATATTAACGTATTATTTATTATTAATTATTTTTTAATTATTTATTTATTATTATTTATTATTTATTATTTATTATTAATTCATTATTTCTTCATTATTTCTTCATTATTTCTTTATGATTTTATTTTTATTTATTTATTATTTATTTATTATTTATTTATTATTTATTTATTTATTATTTATTTATTTATTTATTTATTTACTATTTATTTATTAATTATTAATAATTAATTATTATAGTATTATTTATTTATTTATTTTTTATTTTTTATTATTTATTACTTATTTTTTATTTTTTATTTTTTATGAATCATTTGTTTGTTTTTTATTGTTTATTAATTAGTAATTATTTTTTTGTATTTATTTGTTATGTATTATTATTTTTTATTATTATTTATTATTATTATTATTCTTTAATATTATTATTTACATGTATGTATTTATATGTATTTATTTATTTATATATATATATATATGTATCTTAAACCCTATTAACTCGCCACATGAAGAGCTTATTGGAGTGGTAAAGTCTTTATAGAATAACTAATAGGTAAGGGGTTCAAATCTTACCTAACTCGTATATATGTTGAATTTATGCATTAAAACTATCGCTTAATGATCTGTGATGGTTCTAAAAATCGTTTTTTAACGAATATTTTACATTTCCATCAAGAGGTAGGTTAATATTTCGGTTTTGTGTCACCTCCCCATTTAATAACCATTTAAATGTTTTTAAAATGATAATTTTCCAATTGAGGTCTGCTTTAAGGGGAATTATGGGTTGGATTAGGGAGAATAGTGGTTTTAGATGTTTTGTAGTGGGGTTTTCATTCAAAAAACCTGATTGTTTAGCCTGCAGTTTAAGAACACAAGTCGCGTGTAATTTACTGCTCTTTTTTTAAATGATATCATGAAGTTAATAATTAAATAGAAAATACTCTTAATCATGAGTACACTGCATAATGATTATTATAATCTATGTTGCTTCATATTACATGAAGCTTTTTGTATGTGTTACTCACTTCAAGTTGAGTGTTGTTTTTCAAATTAATTCTGAAAATGTTGTAAAACCATAATTGCATGCAATGTTATGACGCATATGGAAACACATGCACCAGATATCGTAGTGCCAAGTTCTTATTTTGAGATGAAAAAAATATTTATTTTCATAATTATCAAAGAAAAAACTAGCTATGAGATAATCATGTTTCTGTAATATAAAATAAAAATTGATAATATGAAAAGCAAAAAAGTTAGAGATATTTTAATAGAAGAATTATGTTCATGTATTATTATGGACTGATAATAGTACACTCAACATAACAGTAACCTCTCTCCTTGGATCAATGAACTTTTTCCATGACATATGACTATGTTATTGTGAAGGGTAATATTTATTCATTTATGTTGTTTATGTTTTTAATTTTTGGATTGAATCATTTTTATGTTGAATTTGTGTTATGTCGAATCAAGACCCTACCCTGGTCAATGAAAAAGTTGGGTGATGTTTAATTTTGATTGTACTTGTTTGATTAAATATTTATATCTTTATATCTGAATGTACAGAGAGAAGAGTGGAAATCCAATACTTATGGATAAAATTTGGATTAATTTACCTCAAAACACACCTTAATATGCCAAGGGTTTGGAAGATTTTTTAGATTATGCAACTGAAAAATGATCAGTGGGTGGTAGAATAAAATGTTTGTGTCCTGATTGTAAATTCAAGTGATGGTTGAATAGAAACAAAATATATGAGAATTTTATATTGAAATAGTTTCTTGCTTGATATGTATGTTGGATTTGGCATGGTGAATCGAATATTATGGAAAGTCAAAATAATGAAGATCCTATCAACGAAACACAAAGTGACCCGCCAGAGGATAATTTAGTTCAAAATTTAATAAATAATGCATTTGGGTTTATAGGACACGATGTTTAAGATTTTAATATATCAAAAGAATCATCAGTTGATCCTAAGAATGTTAACATTACTCATAACTTTAGTGTAAATAAATTAGTTTTATGAATTAGTTGAAGACGGACAAAAATAATTATATGAAGGGTGTGCCAAGTATTTGAAGTTGTCTTTTATACCTAAGTTGTATCATGTCAAGTGTCTTTGTGGAATTACTAAAAAAGAAATGTCCATGATTTTGGATTTTCTTCATGATGCATTAGTGAATCTAAGATCCTTTCATTAGTCTATGAGATGAAAAAAGTCATGAAAAAACTTGGAATTGATTATACAAAGATACGTGCATTCCCTAATGATTGCATTCTTTACTGGGGAGAAGAGTTCGATAAATAAGAATGCATAATATGTCATACAATCATATGGAAGTAAATGAAAAAAAAATGAGAGTATAAATCAATGCATCCCCAGGAAAAAATATAAGAATAAAATTCCTACAAAGTTATTGCATTATTTTCCTCTGAAACCATTCTTGCAAAGATTATTCATGTCATCTATGACTACATACAACATGAAGCGGCATGCTTAGGATAGTAGCGATGGCTTTATGAGACATCCAAAAGATTCAACATCATGGAAGATGTTTGATTAATTATATCTAGATTTTTCTTCAGATCCTAGGAATGTATGTTTGGGATTTGATTTTTATGGTTTTAACCCTTTCGATACTTTAAGTACTAATTATAGAATTTGGACACTTGTTTTGATCTCCAATAATCTACCTCCATGGATGTGTATTAAGAAGACTTCTTTAATTATTCCAATGATTATTCTTAGAAATAAACTTCATGGAAATGACATTGATATATACCTTCAACCTCTAATCAAATAATTATGAGAATTATAGGATGATGGAATGGAAACATATGATACTTCAATGAGAAAACTATTAAAAATTATTGTTACTTTAATGTGTAAAATTAGTCACTTTCCTAGACTATGAAACATATCTAGTTTGAATACTCATAGTGGTTTGGATTGTCAAGTTTGTAATTTTTTTTGAACCTCAATGATTACATTATAGTATAAAATGGTGTTTTATGTGTCATCATCGATTTCTTGATGCTTCTCGTAAATTCAGGTTTAAAAAGACATAATTAAATGAAGATATCGAATTGATAATTCCATCAAAGGTTTTATCTAGTTCAGAAATCTTGGGACAATTAATGAATGTCACTAAAGAATCTAGAAAATTTAATCAATTTAAAGAAGGGGGAAGGTTATGAGGTACAATATCTAAAGTAGTTGGAACACAATGGAAGAAAAAGAGTATGTTTTTCAAAATTTCTTATTAAAAGTTTAAATTTATATGTCATAATTTTGACATGATGCATATTGAGAATAAAATCTATGAAAATGTAATTTTTACATTTCTTAATGAGTAGGGTAAATCAAAGGATCAACTTAATGCTCGTAAGGATTTGGATTCAATGAATATAAAGCATGGTTTGTGGGAAATGAGAATGGAAAGTATCCTTCAGCTATTTTTACAATGAAAAATTATGAGAAATACATATTACTTCAAACTTTAAATAATTTAAAAGTTCTAGATGGATATTCAAGTAACATATCAAGGTGTGTTGACTTAAAACATAGAAAGTTACATAGATTGAAAAGTCATGACTCACATATTTTGATGGATCATTTTTTGTCATTGGCATTGCATAATACATTACCCAAAAAAGTAATTACAATTCTAATTGATTTGTATACCTTTTTCAGAGAGATTTCTGGAAAACTCTAAATCCAACTGAGCTTGATAAACTTCAAGAAATAATTTTTTTGACCCTTTTTCATTTGGATATCTTATTTCCCCCTTCATTCTCCACAGTCATGATTCATTTCATTATTCATTTGGTTGAAGAATCTAAACTTGGTGGACCGGTACACTATTGATGGATGTATCCAATTGAGAGGTATACTGATATTATTTTTATTTTCATTGGTGAATTCAATTTTATCAAATTATTGAATAAAGTTTTGTAATATGTTTCTTATTTTTTCCATAAGCTACTTAGGTCATTTTAAATCATATATGGGGAATAAATCTCAACTAGAAGGCTCTATTACTAAAGGCTACATAGCCAAAGAGTGATTAACCTTCTGTATAATGTATTTGGATGTGATTGAGTCTAGATTCAATCATGTTTCATGTGTTGATGACATATCCACTAATTCTCATTCTGAAAACCATTCATCAGTATTTCCAACTATTGGACGACTAATTGGAAAGGGGACAAATTTTACACTGATTGAATTGGAGTTACTACAAGCACATAGATATGTGTTATTCAATAGTCTTATTACATATCCATTTATTAAAGAATTGTGATTGCAAATAAATAGGCGGTTAAGGGGTCAATCTTTAAATGAGATGAAATTCACAAAATCTATTAATAAAGAGATTTTTGAATGGTTCATCCATTGTGTAAGTATATACTCTTATTCATATTATTAATGTGTGGTTATTTATTCTATATTAAAAGTAACATTTTATATCTTCTTCTCTAGATAGTGAATGATGATAATCGAGTTGAAATATTAAATGATTTGAAGTTTTTGGCTTGAGGTCCTCTAAGGTAGGCTAAGAGATTTGATGCCTATAATATTCATGGCTTCAGGTTTCTTAAAACTTATCTTGAAAAAGACTTGAAAACTCAAAATTGTGATGTATTTACACTTGCATAGGTGGGATACTATGGAAATCCAAATGATATAATTGAATTAAACTATCATAGTAAATTTTTAGTTGTCTTATTCAAATGAAAGTGGGTCAACATTGATAGGGGTATAATGAAAGATTCATTACATTTTACTTATGTCAACTTCTCTCACTTGATCCATACTGGTGAACGTGCAAAGCATGCTCCATTTATCTTGGATTCACAAGAAAAGATGGTTAATTATGTGAATAATGAAATACATGAAGGTTGGAGTGTTTTTGTACACTTCAAACATAGAGACTTATATGATATGGGTGATGAAGATCAGTTGGTACTTTGTGATAGTGAACCTCATTAACCAAAAAACATTGAATAGTTTTTTCTTAATAATATTGAAACAATAGAACTTGCAAGAGAGGTTGAAAATGAATCACCTGTCGAATAGAGGTTAATAAAATTTAAGACAATGAAGATAAAGATAATTGAATGTATAAATTGGTAATGAAACTATATTACAATTCCTCATTTATAAGTGTTTCAAACATATATACATTGTTCCATTTTTTCTTTTTTCTTTTGTAAAAAAATAGTTTTGAATTTTTTATACATTTAATATATCTAAACCATTTTAATTGCAGGAATGTTGAGAACAAAAAAAATTCAAGATCCTAGTCGATCAGCATCTTAGAGCGCACCACCACTACCATCAGCTTTAGTGGATCTGAGTGATTCCATTATACCTGATACTTCTAGCGAGCTAGTTATTTCCCTAGATGTTGTTGGTATCCCACAATCTGATTCACCTCCTATGATAGAGAATTTAGTCACCCCTCCATCTAGGGGATATTGGAAAGTTATTGTAATGTCCCAGAATTTCCGTATAATTGTTTTTAATTATATAGAATTATTTTGAGACCGTGAAATCTGACAGCGCATTATTCTGAGGCCCAAAGTGCCTGGAATGATCCGTTTAAGTTTTCTTAAACTTTAAATAGCGTGCGTAAGAAGTTTTCCTAAAAAGTGAAATAACTCTTAAATGGTTTCCTAGATCAGAAATATGAGGGCACCGTTACGCTCAGGATGGCGGGTTTACCCTAAGCGCAACTTAAATTTTTTCGGCGCGGGCCTCCTGTGAGAAAACCCAAAAATGGAATAACCGTAAATAAAATAATTAATTAAAATTATTTTATTTCTCAAATGTTTATAGCTCACGAATGGTAACTCAGATTAAAAATATGAGACCACCGCTGAACTCGTGAGGGTATGCTCTCTTTAGGCAGATACTAACATTGGTTAGTGCAGACCAACAGTGAAAGTTAGTTTTTATCCTTAAATAAAATAATTAAGTGACAATTATTTTATTGTAAAAATCCATAACTTTTAAATGATAACTTGGATTGGAAATCTGAGAGTATCGTTGGGTTTGTTGGGGCGTTTTTCACTTAGGTAGAGCCTAACCTCGACCGGTGCTGGTCGAGGGTGACTGTTAATAATTTACTGAACTTTTTTTCGGGTAAGTTCATTAAATGCGCGAGCAGCGTTTTCTAACTTTTGAATCGTTACTCGAATTAAAAATCTGAGGACACCGTTGAATTCGCAACACCGGGATTTTCTTAAGGGAGGCTTCACTACGACCATAGCAGGTCTAGAAAAAAAGTTAGTTTTTGGAACTTTTAATAGAATAAATAAAATAACTTTATTATTTTATTTTTGTTTTATTCCTCCAACGGACAAGCGGTAAGGTGGGATCGACGATGTGTCAAGACAATAAATGGCTTTACCCTAAAATCTAAGTAACATAAACTTTGGGGGAAATTAAGAAGCTTCCTATTAATGATCCTCATTAACTCCCTGCATCGTTACTTACTCTCCCCCTCTCTTATAAATATAGAGCTTGAGGGAGGGGTATCAAACAAGCTTCATCAAGAAATGAAGTTCTGTTGGAGTTTCATAATTCCAGACCCTTAGAAGATGGATCCAACCCAGCAGGAGGTGACAGGCGACACCGAACCACGAACTCGAAGGCGATGTACGACTGGCATCATTGGGAACTGGTTACGGGGACGAAGAACGCTAACCCACCTTCAAGCGCGGACGCTCTCCAATGGGTTTTCGAGGTAGGGGTTATTTTCATTTGTGAATTTTTTTTATTCCCTCTTCCCCAATCTTGAAATTATACGAATAACGCGGGTCAATCGACTAATGGGTTGACCCGCGATTCATTCATCTTTACGGGAGGTTGTTGCAGGGAGTCTTGTGGGGTTTAACTTGTTGTTTAATTCAACTGCTTATTCAACCCCTTTAAATTTATCCCCCTTGTTTACGAGCTAACGTGGAGGGCGCGGGCCTAACGAACACGGCCCGAACCCTCTGCCACTTTGCTACATGCTTGTGCCTCCACAGAAGACCGAAAGCACGACGAAACCAACCGGCTACTTATTGGGTAGCAGGTCGACGCACGCTACAAGAGGAGGTCGCGGCAGAAAGCCACGACGGTCTTCAGAGCGACCGGCACCGGCCAACCACGGAGGAGGTGTGTCACGCCGTCTTGTTCCCCCAGTGTGCAAAGAGATCATGGCTCGATAGCCGCGGCAGTCGGAGAAGGCAACCGGATCGTCAACCGGTCATGGAAGGGAAGGGCGGCGCGCCGTCGCGCACCACTAGAGAGCAGGAGAGCGCGGATGAAGCCGCGACGGAGGTGGTGAAACCCGGGCCTCCAGCGGGTTCTATAGTGACAGGGCGGCACCCACGTGGCGTCGCCTCTTCAAAGACCGAACAACCTTTGGCCATTCGGGATCTCAGGGGAGCGGCTCCCCTGAGCCGCCTGGCGAAAGCACCGTGGGTCGCGCCCTTCGCGGCCGGACCACCCTCCAGTGGGCCGCCACCAGTGGGATGGGCCGCCTGCCCAATGGGACAGCCCCCCCCCCCACGGATCAGGCCACATATTTGCGGGCCCCACCCTATACGACCTGGTCTGCCCTTGCGGGCCGGACCGGACCTCAGCCCGGCATGGCCGAGTCGGACCACACCCGGGCCCATAAACACTTAAAGGACCTTATCTCGAGAACTGAATGTCTGTTTGACGAACCATCTATGACATTGGGATCCTTTGAGTGAGACGGTTCTTTTGACCTACTCCATGAGAGTTTTGGATAATCTTGGAGTGCGTTCAGGTTGGATCGCACCCGAATCCAACCAGGCCCTCGGCACTGAAATGACAATAACGCACAGACCGAGCATCTGATTGACACATCGTCTATTGCGTTGGAACCTTTATGAAATGGAGGATCATTGGGTTACTTCCTTGTAATAATTTTTACTAGTTATAATACAATTGATGTCTTGAGGATCGGTTCTCCCAAGCGTGCTACGTATGGAACCCTACAGCTGGCTGAGACCTGAAGATTGCTTGACGATGGACAAGGTGGGAAGCAGCTCTGTGTGACCCAGAAATCCCATAGTGGTAAGTGGCTCTGTGTGACCTAGCATGCCCATGTTACCGATCAGGGATGAGTACCATAGTAGTTCAAGGTTAGTGGGAAGCAGCTTTGTGTGACCTGGCATGCCCATTGTACGCGATAGAGGAGGAGTTCTCCAACAGCTAAAGAGTTTGAGTTTTGTGACTAACGATTCTAGGGTTACTACCCTAGAATATACATTGTGGTGAATTCCATGGATATCAAGATGCGGTGAGTGGTTTGAGGAGATGTTCTCCCAAGCATACTACATATGGAACCCTGCGATTGGTTGAGACCTGAAGACTTCTTGACGATTGGCCTAGTGGGAAGCGGCTCTGTGTGACCCAGAAGGCCCACGGTGGGGAGCAGCTCTGTGTGACCCAGCAGACCCATGGTACTCAACAGGAGGAGTACCTCAGTTCGGCCAAGGTGGGAAGAAGCTCTGTGTAACCCGGCATGCCCATGGTGGGAAGCGGCTCTGTGTAACCCAGCATGCCCACGGTACCCATCAGGGATGGGTACCACAACAATTCAAGGTTAGTGCGAAGCGGCTCTGTGTGACCTGTCAGACCCACTGTACTCGATAGAGGAGGATTTCTCCAGTAGCTGAGGTGTTCGATGATGTGATAACCCTTCTACCCTTGACCTAAAGTGATACCTGGTGTGAGTTAACTTGTGTTGTGTACTTTTTATTCATGCTTTGTGGTTTTTCTTTTGTGGAACTCTAGGAGACCTACGGGGGTCTCGGGGTCCCTACTGAGTATCTTTATACTCACCCCTGCACGATCTTTTCCCGCATATTGTTGTGTCTGGTGTAGACGACGTACAACATTGATTGAGGCTAAGGGAGCTAGGACTGGGCAGTGCTTGGAGCTGGACCTTGTTGGTGTGACGTGACGCAGGGACTTCAGATCTTGAGTTGTACCTACCCTTCAGGTAGGATCTATGGTGGACGATCCAGAGTTGCCTTTTAATTTTCAGTTGTTTTGTATTTTTTTAGTTGTACTTTTACTTTTTCTAGTTGGGATTGTATTCCGGCCCCCTTTACTTTCAGCACTCATTACTATAGCAGTTTACTTCATAGTTGATTTTGTTGCGTTCTAGTCTGTGTGGTTTCCCCTTGTTGCTTTCTACTCTATGAGTTTTTACAGGTTTAAAGGCAATGCCTTCCCATTTTAGGGATATGCCTTACTAGTGCTAGTCGTCATCCCCTGGCCTATGGAAGGCGGGCTTGGGGTAGTCATGGCACGAGCCCTGGGGGACGGGTCATGACATTTACCATTACTAGTATGCATGTCTTTGTATTAAAAAACTATATATTTTATTAATTATTTAATTAATTTTTCAAATAGATAAATATATCAATAAAAGGGATATAAATATGAGTATAGAAGATTTCTGAGACCTGAAGCACTTAAATATTAGTTTTCCATTTGATTAATTTGGGGTGCTTATCGGTGACACTATCGAAAACTATGGGCAGATTCTTGGGCATCTTGCTTGTGAGATGATGAACTTTATCATTAATTATAAAGATTGGAGGCATATTCCCATGGCTTCAAAAAATGTGGCCTTTGATAATCAAGTAAAGATAATGTTAATTTAATATTCATTAATAACTAATTTAAAAAACTTGGGTAAATTTTTTTAATATATTTATAAAGTGTTATGTTTTTTATTTCTAGATGTTTTTTCATTTTGATGTCCCTGAATTCATTTCACACTCATGAACTCTAAAAATTTTGGGCAATAAATTGAATGATTTTAAATGGAGAGTATGTCATGAGTTTAATGACATGTCTCTGAGCTCACAATAGATGTATGAGAATGTGTTTGAAGGCATTTCTCCTGAAAAATGATAGCTTTTTTCAATATTAACAGAGATGCATCTCATGAGGTAATTGCATATTTTATAGTATCTTAATAACATAAACACAATAAAATTATAATTTTTATTAATGTTGATATTTTTTATTGAATTGTTTATTAAATACCATGAATCGTGAGAAACAAGTCATTACTCATATTGCTGGGTCTCATAGTTTTTCGAGAAAAAGAAAAATTTTGGTTTGTATTTTATCCATTATTATTTATATCATTTTATTATAAGTTGAGGTTTTTTCTAACTTTTTTATATTTTTTATAAAGGTTAATGAATCAGGTCACTCTATTGGCCAAACATAGATGTGGTTTAAAGTGCATAGGAAACTTGATGGTAGTTTTGTAAATGACCCTACCAAAGTTTTTGGAGTAATTACTTTTCATTGTTATTTCATGTTATTTCATTAATATAAAAACATAATAATGAAAAATATATTATAAAAACAAACAAGTCTTAAACCCAATTAAATGGGGTTGGTTATATGGATTAAATGGTGCCAATTTAGTGTCGTTTAATCCATCTAGCCAGCCCCAATTATTTGAATTTAAGATTTCTTTGTTATAAATTATTTTTCATTATTATTTTTTTATAGTAATGAAATAAAAATAAATAGTAATGAAAATATTATGTCACGACCTGACCCACCGGGGCTCGAGCCGCGACTCCCTAAGCCCGCCTTCAAAAGGCCAGGAGTTGGCGACTAGCACCGAGTAGGTTATCACACACATGGGAGGCATTAGCCTAAGGTACCTATACACACGCACCCACAAACACCTCCATGAAACAGTGCAGAGATATATAGAACTGAAAAGAAAATAATGCATACATCTATCCCAAACCAGAGTACAACAGAAGTAAAAAAGGGCAAAACAGGGCCCACCAAAAGAAAACTGCAAAGTGTCCAACCTGCTTAGAAGGAGGGTAACCACTGCCAAACACCCACCGGTCAGCTCCTCGGTCAAACCCGCTCACTAAGCTCCGCCTGCTCCGGGTCCTCCTGGGACTCCGTCGAAAGGCCTGTGGTCTGCACAAGACACAAACATGTGTGGGCAAAGCCCGTGCAGGGGTGAGTATAAACATACTCAGTAGGCACCCCAAAAACCCAAAACAAAATAGAACAAATGAAAGGAAACAGTCCTCTCATCTCAGCTAGAGGGAACCCAGATGAGAGAGAAACTCCATCTCGTGACCATCCTAGGCTAAACACAACTAGTCATCTCAGCTCAGGTGTATTCCCATACATACACCTTGAACAATCTAGATATACCCAGCTCACGCACCAAGCCACAAGAGGTACCGACCTCATAATCAGCAACTGACCACAACCAGGAGAGTACACCACACAATCACTGTCATCCCAGATGACACTCATCCGAGAGATACACTCCATCGGGTTTCTCACAAACCTCTCAGACGCTCACCTGAGAGGTCACGCTCGTCGGATAGCATCATTGAGGGAACCTCGCTGAAACAACATAACCACCAAACTCCTCGGATAGAGGATCTCTCCTAGGGTCCACTATGGGATACCAGAACCCACTCTGGTATACGAAGCTCACATATAGGGGATCACTCCCAGGGTCCACTGGGGGATACCACGACCCGATATGGCATACGTAGTTCTCACAGATAGGGGATCACACCCAGGATCTGTTGGGGGATACCACAACCCGATCTGGCACTCGACAGAAGCACGTCACCCAGATAGAGGATCATCGCCCATAAAAAGGTGGTCACGACGATACCGGAACCCTATCTGGTATAACTCGCGATGTAGGGGATCGAACTGACGATACCGCAACCCTACAGAAACCACGCGCTGAGTAGGGGATCGCATAACCAACGATACCTCAACCCTACTATAAACCTAATGCTGAGAAGGGGATCATATACCCTTCGATGCCACAACCCTACTGAGCACGGCCCACTACGTAGGGGATCATATTCCCAATAATTCCACAAACCCTACAGAGTTAACCTGCTAGATAGGGGATCGCCGCTCGTGGATAAGCAGTCACAGCAATACCAAGAACCCGATCTAGGGTAACAATGCTAGAGGATCCCGCTCCGGGCCCACCGGAGGGATGTCGCAACTCTAACAGATTAAACATCCCATCAAGAGGATCACAAACCTATACGAAGGTTGTGATGTCGCGCGAACCCTCGTAGGAACGAACCAAGAGAGTACCCTCAACCACTGCTGGTCCAAACATCGCTAACCCGAGCAACCCACCACAACGCCACACTGCACACCTCCTAGGTTGATACCGAGGCCACCATCGCGATCTATGCAGAAAAACACACAGGATAGGCTGTTTACTCGCCCAAAACAGACAACCGGTGAAAAAGAAATTATTCACCATAGCTAGCCCATGCGGGGGCCACACAA
The DNA here is from genome assembly GCA_963277665.1 of Viscum album. Classification (NCBI taxonomy): domain Eukaryota; kingdom Viridiplantae; phylum Streptophyta; class Magnoliopsida; order Santalales; family Viscaceae; genus Viscum; species Viscum album. Next base: position 281,813,531 of record OY728152.1, read on the forward strand.
CGATCCCGAAACTTTTCAAGTGGATCATACCATGGTGATACCCTCGGAAAAACACACGGAATCAACTACTCGCTCGTCCGAAACGGACACCCGGTGAAGAAGGTACTATTCACTAAATTCAGCTCGGGCGGGGCCCACACCTCGATCCCGAAACTCATCGAATGGATCGCACCATTGTGATCCTCTCGAAAAAACACACAGGATCTACTATTCATCCGCCAAAATCGGACTCCTGATGCGAAAGCTGCGTTTCTCCGAAAACGCCAAAACCCGGCCTCATGGGGCCTGCACCCCGTTCACAATCCCAACACCCGGAAACCATCTCAAAAAGTCCGTCATACCATCAGGGTCCCAACGCCACTGATGGCACATCATTCGGACGCTCTGGGTAGAAATTACAACGGCTCGAAGTCGTAAAATAATAAAATATTATTATTTTAAACGACGTTTCAAGCTCTCGGGCCACGATCCTGAACCTTAAAAATTCCTGAACCCACGCTGAAAGGTTCGCCTCATCGCCAGGGTCGCGTCGCCGCAGATGGCACGTGAACCCGACTCCCGGATTGCAAGAAACAGGGGTTTTAAGAACCCTCGTATAAGAAAAAGGGCTGGACCGGCCTGAACCGGCCGGTCCGGCATGCCGGATCGGCCCGCCCTGGCCGGCGGCCCTCCGCCGCGCCGCGTTCGGCGCCGTCGCGCCGGAGCCGCGCCGGCGGACTTTCCGCGGACAGTCGGGGGCACCCCGGTGGTCCGTTTTATGATCTGAAAGCACCAGTGCGACCCTCGGGACGTGATCTTCCCTGCAACGACCTCAAAAGGAAGCAATTCGCAGCAAAAATGGGATCGGGGTTTTAAAATGCAAATCGCCTACCTCGCGGGCGAAACGCTGAAGCTTTGGGTGCAGATTGACGCCGGCGACGCCCTGAAGCCCGATCCGCTGACGATCGGCACAGAAAACGGACGATTCGGCTCGATCCGACAAAGAAACGGAGGAGGTGGGGGAGGTCGTCGCCGCCTACGCGTAGGAGGAATTGGGGGAGGGGGAGAGGAATTCATTTTTCCTTTTTTTTATTTAAAAACCTCCAGTTAACGCAATGCCCCCGACTTCGCACCCGATGCGGACAAAGATAAGGCCGCCCCTAGGGTAAACACGATGTTCTGAACACAAAGGCGGGCTCAGATTTTCGATCTGAAACTCCGTTCATAAGTTATTCGAGCCGACGCTTGTAAACAACTTTTCCACTTATTTATGAAAACGCCCCTGGTGGTGCTTTCCACCGCAGGCCCACGCCCGCAAAGTTTGCACCTCGCCTAGGGTAAACGGCATGTTCTGGAAGCAACTGTGCCTTCAGATTCCCATTCTGAGCTACTGTTTAGGAGATATCACACCCATTCCATGTGTATAGTATAAAAAAACTTAATATTTTTATAAAAATTAATTTCGGGCACACCGGGCCTCGGAATCGCACTCCATCATCGCACCTAGATCTATAATTATTCGTAGAAATATTTCAAAGTCTGACAGGGCCAAAAACCCAAGTTGCTACATCCCCCCCCCCTTAGAACTTTTCATGCCCGAAAAGCCATAAGCACAAGGAAAGCGATTGGACTCTCAAGTGGGTCTCACACACCAGCGAGTTCACCAACAAACACCCATGGTCGAACACATAAGTTAGAGGGACTCATCCACCGCACCTCAACACTATCCGTTTTGGGCGGCACTGACTCGCCCACATGGTTTTAATCACGTCACAAAAACGTGTCTCGGTGGGGGAAGGATCCCTCTTCCTTACGTATTCGAAGCATGCCAAACAACACCCACACAGGGTCTTACCAACGCCCTGCACAAAACTCAAGCAAGCAACAGAAAGGAAGGGTACCGCTAAATAGTGTCTATCAAACTATTGTAGAAAGTAGAAAAGACACAAGGCGTACCTTTATCCATTCGCGGAGCCTCTGGGTCAACAGCCTCCAGGGCATGCAGCTGTCCTCGCCCTCGGCCACCAGCTTCCTGAGCTCGGCGTGGACCTTCTGGGGGTGGGGTGGTGGTAACTGATACCGCCTACCACCTCCTGTCGATGCACCAGCTCCTTCGCCACGTCTGCCTCTCTGCGTACCTCCTTGCTCGAGACATTGTCTCTGCCAAGGTGGTCCATCGACCGGCTCCCTCTCAGCAGAACATCGGGTCGGACAATCCCTAGCAAGATGTCCCCGACCATCGCAAGCGTAACACCGCCTCTCCTGCGGCTGACCAAAACTGGACTGCGAGCCCTGTGAGCCCTGAGCCTCAGATCCTCCATCCTGGGGTCACCTCCTGAAACGACGCCCACGCCCAGTCCCCTGTGTCTGCCGTCGGCTACCAGATATTGACGTCTCCACTCTCGCGTGCCCAGCACTAACAAGGGGAATCTTCTCAGCCAGAAAAATCTCCACCACCAATGCTCGCTCCAGCACCCCAGCATAGGTGGGCAGGCATAAGGAGACTACACCTGCTCGGATGTCCCTGCGTAAGCCCTGCTCGAAGGTTCGAGCCCTAATGAACGGGTCCCGAACAATATTCAGGGAGTAGCGCGACAGGTCTGTAAACCTTGCTGATTACTCCGACACAGTCAGGCCCTCCTACCGAAGTTGCAGAAGCTCCTGAATCTGCACTGACCTCAGCGTGACCGGATAGAACTCTTCCCTGAAGAGCCGCTCAAACTCTGGCCATGTGAGTGTCTCCTCGTCATGGGACTGTGTAACCAAACTCCACCATTGCCCAGCAGAACCCTGAAGAAGGCTCGCCGCTAGGACCACCATCTGATCTGGAGGTGTCCTCACTAGGCAGAAAACTCGGGTGAATGCCTCAAGCCAGTCATCAGCTGCTTGGGGGTCTGGATCACCCCGAAACCTCAGAGGTCGCTGCCTCTGGAACTCGTGCAGTGCACTCAGCCCGCGTGCAACCTTTTCCTACACTACCGGCACAACCAGCTACTCGACAGGTGGTGGCTCAACTGGCAGACCACCTGGAGGTATGGCCTCAGAACCTGCGCCCTGGTCCACAACCTCTGCATGGGGCGGATCATCACCACAATCCCGCTGCGGAACCCTTGCTGGCTGTCGTCGTGGAAGCATCCTGAAATACATTCATGAAGCACCACGGTCAAAGAGTATATCTGGAGAGCTGACTCAAGAAGGATAAGGAAAAAAACCAAAAATCCAGTCCTATATGATGCATGTATCGTTATGTCCCTGCGACCAGTGTACGAATGTCCCGAGTCAAAAGGCAGGTTATAAGAGTCCTGGTGTATGGATACGTCGGCCGCCGCACCAACACTAGAGTCTCTGTCCTGAAAGTCGAGCTCAAAACACCCTAACACTATTGCTATGCAACCCAAATCAAACTCACAGCTAGACCATCTATGCTCTGAGATCCCAAAGGTGAAACCTCCTTTGATACCACTCTGTCACGACCCAACCCAATGGGGCTCGAGCCGCGACTCCCCAAGCCTGCCTCCAATAGGCCAGGGGCTGGCGACTAGCGCCGAGTAGGCTATCACACACATGGGAGGCATTAGCCTAAGGTACCTGTACACATGCACCCACAAACACCTCCATGCAACAGTGCAGAGATATATAGAACTGAAAAGAAAAGCATGCATACATCTATCCCAAACCAGAGTACAGCAGAAGTACAAAAGGGAAAAATAGGGCCCACCAAAAGAAAACTGAAAAGTGTCCAACCTGCTCAGAAGGAGGGTAAACACTGCCAAACACCCGCCGGTCAGCTCCTCGATCAAACCCACTCACTAAGCTCCGCCTGCTCTGGGTCCTCCTGGGACTCCATCGAAAGGCTTGTGGTCTGCACAAGACACAAACATGTGCGGGCAAAGCCCGTGCAGGGATGAGTATAAACATACTCAGTAGGCACCCCAAAAAACCAAAACAAAAGAGAGCAACTGAAAGGCAACAGTCCGCTCATCCTAGCCAGAGGGAACCCAGATGAGAGAGAAACTCCATCTCGTGACCATCCTCGGCTAAACACAACTAGTCAGCTCAGCTCAGGTGTATGCCCATATATAAACCTTGAACAATCTAGATATACCCAGCTCACGCACCAAGCCACAAGAGGTACCGACCTCATCACCAGCAATTGACCACAACCAGGAGAGTACACCACATGATCACTGTCATCCCAGATGACACTCATCCGAGAGATACACTCCATCGGGTTTCTCACAAACCTCTCAGACGCTCACCCGAGAGGTCACGCTCGTCGGATAACATCATTGAGGGAACCTCGCTGAAACAACATAACCACCAAACTCCTCGGATAGGGGATCGCTCCTAGGGTACGCTAGGGGATACCAGAACCCACTTTGGTATATGAAGCTCACAGATAGGGGATCACTCCCAGGGTCCACTGGGGGATACCACAACCCGATCTGGCATACGTAGTTCTCACAAATAGGGGATCACACCCAGGATCCGCTGGGGGATACCACAACCCGATCTGGTACTCGACAGAAGCACGTCACCTAGATAGAGGATCATCACCCATAAAAAGGTGGTCACGACGATACCGGAACCCTGTCTGGTATAACTCGCGGTGTAGGGGATCGAACAAACGATACTGAAACTCTATAGAAACCACGCGCTGAGTAGGGGATCGCATAACCAACGATACTGCAACCCTACTATAAACCTGATGATAAGCAGGGGATCGTATACCCATCGATGCCACAACCCTAATGACCACAGCCCACTGCGTAGGGGATCATATTCCTAATGATACCACAAACCCTACGAGGTTAACCTGCTAGATAGGGGATCGTCACCCGTGGATAAGCAGGCACAGCGATACCAAGAACCCGATCCAGGGTAACAATGCTAGAGGATCCCGCTCTGAGCCCACCGGAGGGATGCCATAACTCTAACAGATTAAACATCTCATCAAGAGGATCACAAACCTATACGAAGGTTGTGATGTCGCCCGAACCCTCGTAGGAACGAACCAAGGGAGTACCCTCAACCACTGCTGGTCCAAACGTCACTAACCCAAGCGACCCGCCACAACGCCACACCGCGCACCTCCTAGGCCGATACCGAGGCCACCATCGCAATCTACGCGGAAAAACACGCAGGATGGGCTGTTTACTTGCCCAAAACAGACAACTAGTAAAAAAGACACTATTCACCGTAGCTAGCCCGTGCGGGGCCCACACAACAATCCCAAAACTCCTCAAGTGGATCATACCACGGCGATCCCCTCGGAAAAACACACGGAATCAACTACTCGCTCGTCCAAAACGGACACCCGGTGAAGAAGGTACTATTCACCGAAGTCAGCTCGGGCGAGACCCACACCTCGATCCCGAAAATCATCGAACAAATTGCACCATTGTGATCCTCTCGGAAAAACACGCAGAATCGACTATTCATTCGCCAAAATCGGACTCCTGATGTGAAAGCTGCGTTTCTCCGAAAACGCCAAAACCCGGGCTCGTGGGGCCCGCACCCCGTTCACAGTCCCAACACCCGGAAACCATCTCAAAAAGTCCACCATACCATCAGGGTCCCAACGCCACTGACGGCACGTCATTCAGACGCTCCGGGTAGAAGTTACAACGGCCCGAAGTCATAAAATAATAAAATATTATTATTTTAAACAACGTTTCAAGCTCTTGGGCCACGATCCCAAACCTTAAAAATTTCCAAACCCACGCCGAAAGGTTCGCCTTGTTGCCAGGGTCGCGTCGCCGCAGACGGCACGCGAACCCGACTCCCGGATTGCAAGAAACGGGGGTTTTAAGAACCCACGTATAAGAAAAAGGGTCGGACTGGCCCGCCGCCGCCGGCCCTCCGCCGCGCCGCCGCCGGCCCTCCGCCGCGCCGCCGCCGGCACCGCCGCTGCGCCGGCGGACTTTCCGCGGACCGCCGGGGGCACCCCGGTGGTTCGTTTTGCGATCTGAAAGCACCGGTGCGACCCTCGGGACACGATCTTCCCTGGAACGACCTCAAGACGAAGCAATTCGCAGCAAAAACGGGATCGGAGGATTAAAACGCAAACCGCCTACCTCGTGGGCGAAACGCCGAAGCTTCGGGTGCAGATCGACGCCGGCGACGCCCTGAAGCCCGATCCGCTGACGATCGGCGCAGAAAACGGACGATTCGGCTCGATCCGACGAAGAAACGGAGGAGGTGGGGGAGGTCGTTGCCGCCTACGCGTAGGAGGAATTGGGGGAGGGGGAGAGGAATTCGTTTTTCCTTTTTTTTTATTTAAAAACCTCCAGTTAACGCAACGCCCCCGACTTCGCGCCTGATGCGGACAAAGAAAAGGTCACCCCTAGGGTAAAAACGATGTTCTGAACGCAATGGAGGGCTCAGATTTTCGATCCGAAACTCCGTTCAGAAGTTATTCGAGCCGACGCTCGTAAACAACTTTTCCACTTATTTATGAAAACGCCCTGGTGGCGCTTTCCACCGCAGGTCCGCGCCCGCAAAGTTTACACCTCGCCTAGGGTAAACGGCACGTTCCGGACGCAACCGTACCCTCATATTCCCGTTCTGAGCTACCGTTTAGGAGATATAACACCCCCGCCACGTGCATAGTATAAAAAACTTAATATTTTTATAAAATTAATTTCGGGAACACAGGGCCTCGGAATCACACGCCATCTCCGCGCCTAGCTCTGGAATTATTCGTAGAAATATTCCAAAGTCTGACATGGCCAAAAACCCGAGTCGCTACAGATTATTAATTAGATAATATTATGAAATTCAGATAATTTAAAAAATCATTGTTAATATTTTTTTAACAAGTTAAAATTCAAGAAGTCTGGGATGCGAAGTCTACACAATCATCAGTTTCCCAGAACGTTGCAGCTACAATTGTTTTAGGGAAGGAGCATCCCGGATATGTATGGGGGTTGGGTTTTGGGCCTATTGCTTCGGTTATTTTTGGTAGGGCATCTTCATTAGTTACTTTTACACCTACTGGGGTTTTGAGTAGTGTCGTTGATCTAAAATCAAAGAGAAATTGTAATGTTGAAAAAAAAGTGTAAGAAAAAGACTCTTATAGGAAAGCATAGGATCAGTGGTGGTCAAAAAATGGAAAATTCTTTTGTTTATGTATTTTAGTGGATAACCATCATGATCCTTGGGAAAATTGTCAGCCTTATAGCTCATTCTGTTGAGGTAAATTCTAAATTTCATAGATCATTCACACATTTGAAAGGAACACATGCAACTTCCATAAATAAAACTAAAATGACACTTTTATATTGAAAACACATGCTTCGAGCCATACTGAACACAGCATATTCCGGATTGATGTGTGGTTGATACATACACATCAAAAATGAATTATGGATCGATATCCTAAAGTTTGAAAATAATTTGAGCTCATTTGCTTAGTTTTAACTCAGTAAACAGTTATAAAGGTGTGAAATCCTTTAAAATGTGTGTCTGATGGGTCAAAACCAAGAAAATGACGTCGTATTGCCATAAAATCATATAACAATGATCGTAGATTGATTTTTGAAATGCAGGAACTGACAACATGACATTCCAAGTTACGGTTTTTTCGGGATGCCCGTAAACGCGTTTTTAATGTTTTAAAACACTAAAACATGCGTGTAAAAGTGAAAACCATCACAAACAACTTCAGATTGACATAAAATTGTGAAACCACCACCATTGAGTTGTTTTTGACATGTATTCATAAACAACACATCAATCTGACGTGCGGTGTCGTTGGAATGACTCAGTAAACAGTTTTTAAAGGTATCAAAGCCTTTAAAAATATGTGTCGTGGGGTCAAAACCAGACAAACAACGTCGAATTGACATGAAATCATGGGAAAATGATCATGGATTTATTTTTGAAATGTAGAAACTGATAGAACGTCATTACGAGTTACGATTTGTCCGGGATGCCCGTAAACGCGTTTTTAGTGTTTTAAAACACTAAAACGTGTATGTAGCGGTTAAAATCATAGAAAAAGATCTTAGATTGACATGAAATCATGGAAAACCCACCGTTGAGTTATTTTTGACTTGTACGCGAAGACAACATGCCAATCTGATGTATGGTGTGGGCGGAATGACTCAGTAAACAGTTTTTAAATGTAACAAAGTCTTTAAAAACATGTGTTGGGGGTCTAAAGTAGGTAAACGACGTCGCATTGTCATGAAATCAGAGGAAAATAACCATAGATTGATTTGTAAAATGTAGTAACTGATGGAACGTCATTCCGAGTTACGGTTTTCTCAGGATGCTCGTAAACACGTTTTTAGTGTTTTAAAACACTAAAACGTGCACATAACGATCAAAACAATACCAAACGACCTCAGATTGACGTGAACTGATGGGACAACCACTGTTGAGTTATTTTGACATTAACATGCAGACAAAATGTCAATCCAACATATGGTGTGATCGGAATGACTTGATAAACAGTTTTTAAAGGTACCAAAACTTTTAAAAACGTGTGGCGGGGGTCAAAGTCAGGAAAATGACATCAAATTGTCATGAAATCATAGGACGATGACCATATATTGATTTTTGAAATATAGGAACCAACGTCACTTCATTCCAAATTATGGTTTTCTTGGGATGTCCATAAAGATTTTTTTAGTGTTTTAAAACACTAAAACATGTGTGTGTCAGTTAAAACCATAACAAACAACCTCAAATTGACGTGAAATCATGGAACCACTATTGAGTTGTTTTTTACGTGTACGTGCAGACAAAACATCAATCTGACGTGTGGTGTGATCGGAATGACTCAGTAAATAATTTTTAGAGGTACTAAAGCCTTTAAAAACGTATGTCGGGGGGATCAAAACCAGACAAACGATGTCAGATTTCCATGAAATCATAAGAAAATGATCGTAGAATGATTTTTGAAATGTATGAACTGAAGGAACGTCATTCTGAGTTACTGTTTTCCCGGGATGCCCGTAAACACATTTTTCGTGTTTTAAAACACTAAAACGTGCATGTAACAGTCAAAACCATAGCAAATGACCTAAGATTCTCGTGAAATCATAAGACATCCATCGTTGAGTTATTTTTGAAATATAACACATGCTATCATATCAAAGTCTTTAAATTTTGTTTATTAAGTAAATTTCAAGCACATTGTGCATCAATTTAAAGATTGATTAGATTGTTATATAATTATCTCTTTTCAATTTCAAGAGTTAAATCACATCTTAAATAGGTAAGTTTATGTTTTTGAAGTGTTTTTCATGATGTATTATTTGTTCTATGTTAAAATGTCTTATGTTTGATTAACAAAATAATAAATTTTATGTGCAACATTCTGAATATATTTTGTGTCTTTTCTATTTCACATTTTTTTTCTTAAATGTTCTGGGTTTTATTATAGGTGGCAGATGCCAATAGTAGGAAGGAGGTTGGTCGTTCTGATTAACGACATTCTTCATAAGACAGTCGTGATGATTCTTGGTTTCTATGGTATGTTTAAATTTTATCAATGATTCTACTATAATTTTGATTTATTATGTTCAGTTTTAATTTATGTCTTCTTTTTATTATAGTTGATGAGATGATGTGGTCGGTCCATGATGATAAGATGGTGTGGAGATGGATGGATGCAGCAGAGGTCGTAGGATGGGCGTATATTGGTCATGGGTGTTGTTGTTATTAGACATATTTTATATGTATATATTGATGATTGATGTATGGGTTGACTGAGGTTATGAGTTGACTGGGCTATGGTGACTAGGGTTGTATATATATATGACTATGGATGTATGATGTGTGTATGATGAGTTTACTATGCATTTATGTTCTAGTTTATTGCATGTTTGGGTTTATATTTATATTTTTATTAAATATTTTAAAAAAATAAGGAAAATATTTAGTAGTGGTTTATAATAACCGTCGCTAAATAAATTTCTTAAAATTTTAATTAGAGGAAGTTTATATAAACCACCACTAATATATTAGTGGTAGTTAGGTTCATTTTATTTATTTTATTTTCGGGTTATTTTAAAAAAAACACTGCTAAATAAAATTGAAATCGTCGCTAAATGCTCAAAAAACAACGTATACAAAAACCGCCGCTAAATGATTTCAACCGTGAAATACGTGGTGGTTTTCACAACCGCCACTAGTAGCAAAAAAATCCCGCTGCTAATACCTTTTTTTTTTTTTGTAGTGATTGGCGTGCAATTGTTTGACATTTTGGAAGATATAAAGGTGATGGTCTTGATGGTGTCGATCTATAGAGGAGTTCATATGGATATTGGTGGGGTGCCAGTGTTGAGAGTTCATGCACACTAGTTTTTGTATTCATTTAGGATTTGTATTTATGACATCATTTATGTTTGGTTCAATACTGTTTTTTTGTTGATTGTCCCTGTATGTATGACATTACATGTATACTTGCATTATCTTTTATGTCGTTTCGTTCATTTGTGGTGTGGGTTTATATGTGCGTCTCATTAATAGTTTTACGAACAAATATCTCTCATTTTGTGTTTATTGCCTCATTGCTAGTTATCCCACTCTTGCCTCTTAGAGGCGATCTTCACATGGAACACTTGGATTGAGGGTTAATAGAAATGTGAGAGGAATTTCAAGACACCAGTTTATTTTCAATGACAAGAATATAGCTTATCCAAACATTATAATTGGATTGATTAATATATAATATTTTGATATTTGAGGGAAGCTAAACCAAGTATTCTACTGGATCACAAGTCTGGATTTTTTTTTTATATAACGTTTTTTTATTTTAATTTTGAAAACAATAAAATGTGATTGATTATGTGTGATGCACGGGTGGCGTAATAAGTGGAACGAAAAGTTGGAAGGTTAAATAAATCCGTGAGCGTATTAATTGAAGGGCCTTATGCAGTATCATGTGACTATGATGGAGCGCTGACGAAGCAAACGGCGCCGCATCGAAGACCGCATTCGGCGCTTCTATTTATTTTTTTTAAAAACATTTCCACTTAAACTACCATACAAGTCAATCGACCCACGCGTAATTAATTATAATAATATAAATAATATTTAAGGGTTAATTGAGGTACTAACACATAAATCCAAAAAAAATCAAACTATTTAAATCTAATTGATAGAGAAAAACACACGCATGCACAAAATTTTTTCTTCCAGAATTGCCCTTATATATCTGCTCATCGTTTTTTTTATTAAAAAGCAACATTTAAATGTATAGACCATAGAGAAAAATATATTAATTCAAAAATATTTAAAATTTGAAAATATACGCTTTTTTTATAATATTAGATTTATTTTCAAAAATAATTTATTATTAATTTTCATATAGATTTACAAGTTCAAATTTAATAGATTTTAATATATAAATACTTAAAAAATGTATCATGACATTAAAAAAAATCAATAGTTACAGTAAGCAGACTAGATTAAAAAAAATGAACATGACACATAATATATATCATGTGACGAATGTCCAATTCACAAATATATATATATATATATATCAAAATAATGGTTGTAGATTAAATACATAAAATACATATAACATAACCAAACAATAAAATGGAAAAAAACACACAACATTAAATAATCAATATACAAAATTGTAAAACAACGCATGACATGTTTTGTGATGGACATATAAATACATGTATACACGTGTGGTAGCCACGTCTTATGTGTGTATACAAAGCACCCCATCCCCTCTCCCGCAAGCTTTTATATCTTGTATAAACATTAATATATAAATGTTTTGTGAATGTATGTCTATATCGTGCATGTGTGTGGTGTTCTTTGAATGTGCAATATAAATGTAATGTATTAAAGTCCACAGAAAATACTTTTGAGTCATTTGAGACTTGTAATAACAAACCACGTGTCAATTTGATACATGATGTAGGTGGATGCAAGCAGCTCTATTGCCACGATTTAGTAGCTATGGCATTAGGCAACTTACAACTGCATTTTTTATAAAATATTGAAAATTGACTTATGCTAGCAATAACTACTATCATGGTTGTCTAAACTGTGCAATTAGGTTACCACCATGGTTATTTGGCCTACTGCCGCAATTTTTTATCATGACTATAGGGTGTTCATGTAACACCCCGAGATTTTATGACATATTTCTCTTCAAATAAATTTAATTTATTAGATAGCTTGTGATATACACAATTCTGAGCCCTTTTCAAAAAAAAAAATCTGACTCTAAATGAACTGCAATATCACTACCATAGATTACACTTTTAAAAGCGCTAGAAATGAGGTTTAACAGTGCTAAAAAAACGTTAATATGTTAAGCACCATTAAAAATCTCAGTCTTTATCAGCGCTAAAACAAAAACGGTGATAAAAGGGGTCTTTATCAACGCTTTTGTTTTAGCGCTAATAAATGTACCTTTTATCAGCGTTTTTTTAGCGTAAATAAAGACCTCATTTAGCAGCACTGATAAACACATCATTTATCAACGCTTTTGTTTTAGCGCAGATAAAGATCTCATTTATCAGCATTTTTTTAATGTTGATAAAATTTGGAAAAAAATATATTTTCTTTTGGAGCGCACCCCCCATCCGAAACCCGCACTTCCACTCTCTCACACATCCCCCTTTGTCAGCGCTCGCAACACCCCTTTGCCAACGCTTTTCACTTATCAGCTTCATGTTCACCTGCGCGCGCGCCTGGACTCAATCCATTGACCTCCCTTGTGCATTTCAAACCCCTTTCCTACTGCCTCAAGCTTGTTTTGTTATATATTTTATGATATTTCTATTTATTTTTATATATTTACATACATGTTTTTATTCATATATTTATATAATTATTTTTTAATGCATTTATAAAATATATGTTTGTGTGTGTGTGATTGATATATATACACTTATATTTATTTAAATATATTATATAATAATATTCATTTATATATATTATAATAATATATATATATATATATATATATATATATCACTTTATCAATACACACACATATGTATATATAAACATGATATATACATTTGTATAAGTATATATACATATATATTCATATATTTTTATAATGTAAAACAATGGTTATATATCGTTTTAAATAAAATGGAGAATAATTATTTCCATATGATTTATATAATTATTTTTAAATACATTTTTAAAATGTCTATATAATGTATATTTAGATATAAATTTTATACATTACATATATATTAACATGACAATATATTTACACACATATATTTATACATGTTTACAAATTATTTTATATTTAGATATAATTTTTTTATAATGTATTTATAAATATTTACTGTAAATACATTTATATACTATATTTAATGATAATTATAAGCTTATAAAAATACATTTATATATGATGTATCTAAACAACACATACACACATATTTACACATATACATACACATTTATATTTCACACATACATGCACAAATATGTGTGTGTGTGTGTTTATTTACATATATTAGAATGTACACATAAATATATATTTGTTTATTGACACACATATTTATATATAAACATTACTTGTATAGGTATATATCAATGCATTTTTATAAGACAAATAAATGAATACTTTTTAATTTTAATGGTAAGGAGTTTTGGCTTCTGACTGAACTTTTTTCGTAAAAATATATTCCTATGCAAATATGTTTAAATATTTATTTGTATAATTGATTTATTATATGTAAATATAATCAAATATGTATATATTAAATTATAAATAAAACTACAATATGAAAAACGATAAAATTTCAAAACCATAATATATATGTGAATGTAATCTTTGGAAAGAAATTTAGTCTCCAATGAAAAAACACAAGAAGACCCTCTTAAACGAAGGTGAAATCCCATCAAATATTAAAAAATCAGAATATCCCAACTAAAAACTCAATTTTGAGGCCTTTTGAGTCTTTTTTGACCTTAAAAAATAGTGATCAACGTTCTCCCAATTTAATATGGTGTGAATTTCTTTGCATGATTAGATTTGATATGTGGTAGAGTCTAAACAGACACTCAAATCAAAAATTACACATGTTTGAAGTTCAAGTTATGTTTTCAATTTATCTTAGATCGGTCATTAATTTATTAAAAATTTATGTAATCCAATTGTTATTAAATGACTATTACTTATTAATAATTAGAAAATTATTAATTAATATTATTTTTCAATTATTTTATAAGCAATTTTTCACTAAACATCTTATATATTAAGTATAAATGCATATTTAGAGATTTTTATATGTTTTTTTAAAAATATTTATTTAAATAATCCCAGGATTAAAATATTTTTAAAAGTAAGCTAGAAAGGTGGGAAGGTCGATGCCGCCTTTCAGTTTAATTGAAAGGTGGCAAGGCTGATGCTGCTTTTGACAATCATCGATCTGGATCGATGACATGGTAAATGCGACATCCCCGATGACGCATTTTCCCCAACCACTATAAATAGGCACCCGCCCCTCCCCCTTCTCACTCAATTCCAAGCCCTCTCTCTAATTCCACACTCTCTCTCTCTCTAAAGTTGCCTCGTATTTGATCCCTTGTGCGTAACGTTTTTGTTGGCATAAAAGGAGTGTCAAATTTTGTGAAACATCATTTAGAGGTATTTTATTTATTTATTTTGAAGTTATTTATTTACTGAATTGTTTTGTTTTTAGTTAGTTTTAAATATATTATTTACTTAGTTGTTTAGTTAGTTAGATATGGTTTAGAAATAATAGTTAATATTAGTAAATGAAATATTATTATTTATTTAATACTTCTGAATAAAGAATTTATAATTAGTCTTAGAAATGGATTTATTATTATAATAAGATTATTATTTAGTATAACTTAGTAATTTTTAAATATTAGTGACATAATTGGGAATTAATATTAACTAGATGATGAATAAATATTAGTGAAATAATGATTTACCAATAATTAACTATTAAATAACTAATGATTAATTAATGCTAAAGTAATGGTTAAGTATTGATTAACTAATGAACAACTTAGGATTAAAGAATGATTATATAATGAATAACCTATGACTAACTTAGGACTAACTTAAGATCAAGTAATGACTAATTAATGATTAAATAATGATTAACAAATAATTAAATAATGACGATGAGTAATTAACAAATAACTAACTATAAAGTACTTAACTATTAATTAAGTAATGATTAACGAGAGATTAACGAATAAGTAAGGCATAATTAAGTTAGGACTAACTAATGTTTAATTAATGATTAGTTAATAATTAACAAATGAATAACAAATGATTAAAGAATGATCAATTAATAATTACTTAATGATTAACTATTAATTAACTAATAATTAACTATAAAGTAACTACTTAATTGTCACGACCCGTCCTCGGGGCCCGTGCCGTGACTACCCCAAGCCCGCCTTCCATAGGCCAGGGGCTGGCGACTAGCACCAAGGCGTAAATCCCTGTAAAAGGGAAGACATTGCCTTTGTAAAGTAAACAAGCACCACAGAGTAAGCAAGCGGAAAAAGTAAACACTAAGTAAAAGCTGGTACAACAGTAAGTGCGGAAAAGTAAAGGGGGCGGGAAATACAAGCCCAACTGTAAAGTACAACTGAAAGGGGAAAAACAGCAACTGAAAGAAAAAGCCGCAGCGTCGAGCCGTCCTCTGGAAGCCCCACCTGAAGGGTGGGTACAGATAGCCTCCACAACTCCTCGGTCCAGCCGTCCGCTCCGAGTACACCCCGCCCAGTGGTCCACCTCCAGGTACCGTCCTGCTCCGCAAGCTTCCACCACGATCAGCGCTGTCCGTCGTCTGCAACCAACACAATGTAGTGCGGGCATAGCCCGTGCAGGGGTGAGTATAAGCTACTCAGTAGGGACCCCGAGACCCCCGAAGGTCTCCCAGAATCCACAAAGGATAATCCACAAAGGAAAGATACAATCACGAAGTAACATCCGACACAGCTTAGGTATATGCCCATACATATACCTAAGTCATCAATTCTCATTCGGCTCCAACATCCGAGCCCAAGTACAACCCAATCCACACAGGAAAGCGAACGCATTCCACACAGGAAGCAAAACGTAATCCACACAGGATAGAACAACACAATCCACATAGGAAAGCAAAACGTAAATCCACACAGGATAGCACAACACAGTCCACACAAGAAAGTAAAACAGGATTCAGCTCACACAGGTATACTTCTTTGAAAGACGATAGAGATGATCATTGATCCATCTAAGTCGTCAGACCCACAAAGGATCGAAAGGTACTAACCCCCGCAGTGACCCACACAGGATCGGACCCACACAGGATCTGAAGGCGCTGGCTCACACAGAACCGCTGAGCGCTGACCCACACAGGATCAGACCCACACAGGATCGGTAGCACTGATCCACACAGGATCGCTGAGTGCTGAAGTCGTCGTCGTCGAATCTACTGAGGATCTCTGCACAGTCGTCGTCGCAGTCACAGTAGCAGTCGCACCCAGCTCTAGGGTTCCCGCACACAACAAGCTCGTTCGGGAGGGTCCGCTCCACGAGCCGAGAGACTGATACATCAACTGACACATAGTTCAGAGTTGATGTATCCAAAAGTTCCGTATCGTCAACAGGAACTCAACGTCGCAGACGGCGCGTCAATCGGACGCCCGGTCTGAGAGTTATTGGCTTTTTCGTCCCAGGGGCCCGGTTGGTTTTTAAGGCAAAACCAACCCGACCGTACTCCACCTGCATCCAAACCTCAGGCGGAGTAAGCCAAAAGATCCGTCTCACTAAGAGGAAACCAACAAAGTCGACGACACGTCAATCGGACGTCCGAAGCTCAAGATACGAGCGTTTCCGCTCCGAGGGCCCGGTTGGTTTCGTGTACGAACCAACCCGGCCGAACTCAAAGTAATCCGAAACCTTGAGTGTGATATACCGAAACGACCATCTCGATTCAAGGATCGCATCGCAACTGACGGTGCATCGATCGGAGGTCCGGAACCCAAGTTATGGGCAAAAGACCGTAGAAGGTCCAAAAACGGGGGTTTCGGGCCCGGACCGATCCGGCCTGAGACCCCCCGGTCGGCCCGAACCGGGTCGACCTGCCCCGGGTCCGGGTTGGCCCGGCCTGGGCGCAGCCTGGGCACAGCGCGCCTAGCGCGCTGGCCATCTCGGCCTTTGGCCGAGCCGTTTTGGCAAGGGGGGGCGCCTGCCCCCCTGGTGTAACCGCGCCCCCCCCATTGATGGGGGCCGTTTGATCTGGCTGGCCGGGGGAATTAATTCCCCCGGCTCTCCTTTGTCCGGCCGGCCCGCACTGGCCGGCCGGTTCTGCCGACAAGGACCGGCGACGACCGGTCCTTCCTCCATCACCGACACCGGCGGCCCGAAACCTGCCGCCGGTCACCCTGCTCCGCCGCGGCCCGGAACCGGCCTCGGCTTGATTCGTCCGACGCGGTGCGACGACACCGCGCCCCACCGCCGCGGCCCCGCTCCGGCCGCGGCGTCTTCAGTTTTCTTCGACGCGGCGCGACGGCGTCGCGTCCTTGTTCAACTTCACGACGCGGCGCGACGGCGCCGCGAATTACTTGTCGTGCGATTCCCGCGTGGTGCGACGACACCACGCCATTCCATCCAAACCACAAAGTATCAAACAAGGATAAATAGGAGGGTCGGCCGTGTTTGTACGGTCCGGCCCCCTCTTGTTAACGATAACATTTAGTCGTATATCCACGAAGAACGACAAACTAGAATCATGAACGAAAAATAATTAAATAAAATAAATCCCCTACCTTGATTAAAGAGATGACGAACGTCGGCGTCGCGAAGCGAGGATTTGAAGACATTGACGGAGATTTCGTCACGGAAAACCGTCGCGGAAGAGACATCACGGAAGAAGAACGTCGTGGAAGAAGACGTTGCGTCGCGGGTCGGTGTCGCGGAAGACGGTCTCTGAGGGCTCGATGCTCCACGTCAGAGATCGTTTGTTCTTCGCGTTCTTTGTCAAAGGGAAAGAAGAACTCAAGACTTCCTTAGCTTTTTCTCCAAAAGATCTCAAACAACTAAACACCAACCCAAATAAAATAAGTTCTCAACTTATTTTATTAACACAACAAGGCTTTTGAAATTCAAGAGTTTGAATTTCAAAAACTTACTTTTAACTCCCCACATTAATTCCATAAGTTAATAATCTTAAGTTATCAAAAATTAAATGGGAGTTGAGGGGGGTTTAGAGGATATGAAGGGGTGGGGTTCGTGTGGGCCCCACCGCCCTCATAACCTCCCAAGGGAGGTTGGGTAGTTACCCAACTTCTATTCCAAGGATTATACACTTAGAGTAAAAATAAAAATTGTTGTTAAATTTTTATTTTTAACTTCCACAATTTTTATTAACTTCTCTTGTGTAAACACAACTTCGGATTAAGCGTTCCTAAGCAATTACCGGCGCTACGGTTCCATCGGTGCCCTCGGAATTCGATTCCAAGAACCGGTTCATAAGATAGGAATTCCCGCTCGTTCGTTCACTGAACTTACTCGAGCTAAACTTTGGATAGAAATTTCGGGCACACCGGGCCTCGGAATCAAGTGCCGTCTGAAACTGCGTTCTTGTAAAATTCCAAAGAAAATTAAGAAAAAAATTTCCCTTGAATTTTACGGGTCTTTACATTACTTCCACCTCAGGGATTTACATCCTCGTAAAGATACATCGAAAACTAGGGAAACAAATGAGGGTACTGAGCACGCATCTGAGCCTCCCGCTCCCAAGTGCTCTCCTGGAGGTTCCCGTGCTGCCATCTGATGCGAACTAGAGGAATCGACCATCCATGTAGGACCCACTCCTATCGATCCTCGATCTCCACTGGGACCTCCGAAAAAGTCACCCCATCATCAACGTCAAGCTCCGCATGGTCAATGATATGCATCAGGTCATGCACGTATCTCCTCAGCTGAGATACGTGGAAGACGTCGTGCACCCGGTGCAACTGAGGTGGTAGAGCCAGACGATAAGCCACCTCGCCAATCCTGCTGAGGACCTGGAATGGTCCGATGAAGCGTGGAGACAACTTGCCGCCTCGGCCAAATCTCCGTAATCCACGTCGAGGTGAGACACGCAAGAAGACGTGGTCGCCGTCCTCGAACTCTAGTGGCCTCCGCCTCCTGTCAGAATATGACTTCTGCCGGCTCTGAGCTTTCCTCATCCGCTCCTGGATGACCTGGACCTTCTCTGTCGTGGCCTGGACCATCTCCGGTCCCACAAGTGCTGACTCCCCAGGGTCTGTCCAGCACAAAGAAGATCTACAAGGTCGGTCGTACAACGCCTCGTATGGTGCCATCCCGATGGTGGAGTGGTAGCTATTGTTGTACGCGAACTCCACCAAGGGTAGGTGGTCCTCCCAGCTGCGACCAAAGTCGAGGACACATGCGCGGAGCATGTCCTCAAGAGTCTGAATGGTCCTCTCCGTCTGACCATCCGTCTGAGGGTGAAAGGCTGTGCTCAGACGTAGCTGTGTCCCGAACGCCTCCTGCAACCCCTTCCAAAGCCGGGAAGTAAAGCGAGCATCTCGATCGGAGATGATAGTTGTTGGTACACCATGAAGCCACACAATCTCCTGAACGTAAAGTCGTCTCAAGCTCTCCACTGAGCCCTGCTCTCTGATGGGTAGAAAGTGCGCCGACTTGGTGAGTCGGTCGACAATCACCCAGATGGAGTCGTGAACTCTGAAAGTGCATGGAAGTCTAGTCATGAAGTCCATAGATATCCCGTCCCACTTCCACTCCGGGACCTCCAAGGGCTGTACCAAGACTGCTGGTACCTGGTGCTCAGCCTTCACCTGCTGGCAGGTGAGGCATCGAGAAACGAACTCCGCCACAACCTTCTTCATGCCCGACCACCAGTGCTATCGTCTGAGATCCTGGTACATCTTCACCACTCCAAGATTTACCTCCAAAGGAGAAGTGTGAAACTCTCTCAGCACCTCCTTCCGTAAAGCAACTGGTACCAAGGTACGTCCTCTGAAAAGGATTTCGTGATCTGCTCCATAGGAGAAACCATCAGGTGCCTGTCCTGAGGATATCTGTGCACGTCACGTCTCACAGTCAGCGTCCCCACGCTGTGCCTCTCTGACCCACTGCAGTAGTGGAGGATTGACTGTGAGAGACTAGAGAAAGGCTGCTCCATCTCTATCCATGAAGGATATCTGCAAAGAGGCTAGCTGCTCTGTCGCCTCCTCAAGTAGCTGAATGCACGTCCTCCTACTGAGAGCATCGGCTACCACGTTCCCCTTCCCAGGAGTATAGACTATCTCAAAGTCATAGTCCTGGAGGAACTTGAGACATCGCCGCTGTCTCAGATTCAGATCCTTCTGAGAGAAGATGTATCTGAGACTCTGATGGTCAGAAAAGACTGTAAAGCGCTCGCCTATCAGATAGTGTTGCCATGTCTTCAGAGCGAAGACCACTGCTTCTAACTCCAGGTCATGGGTAGCGTAGTTCTGCTCATGCGGCCTCAACTGACGTGATCCATAGGCGATCACTGCACGCTCCTGCATCAGGACACATCCGAGTCTGGTCCCTGATGCATCGCAGTAGACTACGTACCCTACTCCCTCCTCAGGCAACCTCAAGATAGGTGCGCTGGTCAATCTCTGTCTCAGCTCCTGGAAGCTCTGCTGACATCTGTCTGACCACACGAAGGGTTTCCCCTTCTTCGTCAAAGCTGAGAGTGGTGTCGCAACTCTGGAGAAGTCTGGTACGAATCTCTGGTAGTATCCAGCTAGTCCCAAGAAACTCCGCACCTCCGTCACGCTCCTGGGTGGCTCCCAAGCTAGCACTGCCTCGATCTTCGCAGGATCAACTGCAACTCCCGCCTCAGAGATGACGTGTCCCAAGAAGTGGACCTCACGTATCCAGAACTGGCACTTCGAGAGCTTACCATAAAGATGGTGCTCTTGGAGTGTGTCTAGTACAACCCGTAAGTGGTAGGTGTGCTCCTCCTCAGTCGTTGAGTAAATCAAAATGTCGTCGATGAAGACCACGACAAATCGATCGAGGTATGGCTGAAAGATCCTGTTCATGAGGGACATGAACACTGCTGGAGCATTGGTTACGCCGAAAGGCATAACCAAGAACTCATAGTGGCCATACCGACATCTGAAGGCCGTCTTCTGCACGTCCTCGTCTCGAACTCTGAGCTGATGATAGCCTGACCTGAGGTCTATCTTTGAGAACCACCGTGCTCCCTTGAGCTGATCGAAGAGGTCATCAATCCTCGGTAGCGGATACTTGTTCCTCACTATCACTCGGTTCAGGCGACGATAGTCGACACAAAGTCGCAAGCTCCCGTCCGCCTTCTTGGCGAACAATATCAGGGAAGCCTAGGGTGAAACACTGGGTCAGATGAACCCCTTGCCCTGCAAGTCCTCCAACTCTACCCGTAGCTCTCGAAGCTCGGCGGGGGCTATCCGATATGCTGGAGTCGATATCGGGGCTGTCCCGGGGTACATGTCAATATAAAAGTCTACCTCTCTGCGAGGAGGTAGCCCTGGAACGTCTTCGGGGAAAACGTCCGCATACTGATCCACCGCTGTAGGAAAACCAGGACTCCGCACATCAACTGCTCCTAGGATGAGGCTAGCCAACTGATGAGTGATGGGCTGTCCTCTCCTCTGCGGAAGTCCATCCTGTGCTTCGAAGACTCCCTTCTTGCCGGTGAAGGTGAACCTGCCCCTGTCGGTGCGTACACATCGCACCTTGCGCCTAATACAGTCAATCTGTGCATGGAATGCAGACAACCAATCCATGCCCAAGATGACGTCGTAAGGCCTCGACGCCGCTACAAGAAGATCCCAGCCGAAGCTCTCGCCTCCTAGAGTAAGTTCACACTGCCGGCACCAATGCATAATCGTCGAGTCTGCTCCCGTAGGAGTCTCTAGCCGTAAGGATCGAGCCAACGACTCTGTCGGAATCTCCGAGCTCCGAACAAGGGCAGCGACTATGAAAGAGTGACTCGCTCCTGTGTCTATAAGAACTGCAGCAAGGGTGTAATAGACACAGATAGTACATCGAATCATCTCGGGCGCGCCGTGGTCGTAGGCCTCTGTTGCCTAGAGCTGTGCCTGTCTCTTCCTGCCAACTCCCTGTGGTCGGGGTGGACCTCCTGGTGGTGGTGGTGGTAAAGCCTCAAAGCGTCGCCCACCACCTGCTGCTCGGCCAGCTCCCCTGCCTCGTCCGCCTGCTCCCTGCGGACCGCCACGGTCGACCCTCTGCCTCTGCCTCAGTGGTCCCTCAACCGTCTGCTGCTCCTCGGCACGACGGGTCGGGCAGTCACGAGCCATGTGGCCCTGCCCGCCGCACGAGTAGCACTGCCTGCCTCTCGAAAGACTGGATCCGCGCTGTGTTCCCCGCACTGCTGAGCCAGTGTCCTGAGGTCGTCTGCCTGAGGTTCTAGTCTGCCTGGACCCATGTGTCATCCGTCGACTGCCTGCTGCAGAAGACTCTGCTACGTGCCTCCCTACGGTGGGTCTCGACGCTGGTGTAGACTCAGTAAGAAAGATCTCGATCAAAAGGGCTCGCTCTAGTACTCCTGTCTGAGTCGGAATGCCGAGGGAGATCAGCGATGCCCTAATCTCGTGTCTCAATCCCTACTCAAAGGTCCGGGCCCAGAAGAATGGTTCTCGTACCATGTCTGTCGAGTAGCGCGAGAGATCGGTAAATCTCGCCGAGTACTGGGCGACCGTCATGCTGCCTTGCCGCAACTGAAGAAACTCCTGGATGCGCACCGCACAGAGGGTGGCTGGGACGAACTCCGAGCAGAAGAGGCTCTCAAAGTCCGTCCAGAGAAGAGATGACTTATCGTGCACCTGGAGCATCAAGCTCCACCATCTTCCTGCTACTGCGTGCAGTAGGCTCGCTGCGAGGATCACTATGAGGTCTGCTGGTGTCCTCACTAACCCGAAAACTCTCACCACTGCCTCCAGCCAGTCCTCGGCTTCCTGGGGGTCCGTCTCCCCATGGAACCTGGGCGGTCACTGGCGCTGTAACTCATGCAGTGCACTGAGGTGACGTGCATCGTCAGCGGCTGGTGTTGGAAGCATCGGTGGCTCAGCGGGTAGAGCTACCGCCGGTGCCACTGCTGACAAAGGGCCCTGCACCGAGGCCTCGTCGCTCGGTGGGCTGTCATCACGCTCGACTCTCGGAACCCTAGCTGGCTACCGTCGTGGGGCCATCCTGAAAAGGAAACAGGTGCGCCATGGTCAGAACAGTATACCTGGTGAGCTGATACAATGTAATCACAAAGAAAACTTGAAACACGCATGCAATCAATGTTTTCGTGCATTAAGTCGGAAATCAGAAGTCAGGGTCCTGGTGTACGGATACGTCGGCCTCCGTACCAACACTGGACTCCCTGGACTGATAACCGCACTCAATACGCTAAACACTATTGCTTCACATAGAAAAAGATCAGAGTTCAAAGTTCTGCGGTAGAACCGAACTCTTTTGATACCAATTTGTCACGACCCGTCCTCGGGGCCCATGCCGTGACTACCCCAAGCCCGCCTTCCATAGGCCAGGGGCTGGCGACTAGCACCAAGGCGTAAATCTCGGTAAAAGGGAAGGCATTTACTTTGTAAAGTAAACAAGCACCACAGAGTAAGCAAGTGGAAAAAGTAAACACTAAGTAAAAGCTGGTACAACAGTAAGTGCAGAAAAGTAAAGGGGGCCGGAAATACAAGCCCAACTGTAAAGTACAACTGAAAGGGAAACAATAACAACTGAAAGAAAAATCCGCAGTGTCGAGCCATCCTCTAGAATCCCCACCTGAAGGGTGGGTACAGATAGCCTCCACAGCTCCTCGGTCCAGCCATCCGCTCCGAGTACACCCCACCCAGTGGTCCACCTCCAGGTACCGTCCTGCTCCGCAAGCTTCCACCACGATCAGTGATTTCCGTCGTCTGAAACCAACACAACGTCGTGCGGGCATAGCCCGTGCAGGGGTGAGTATAAGCTACTCAGTAGGGACCCCGAGACCCCCAAAGGTCTCCCAAAATCCACAAAGGATAATCCATAAAGGAAAGATACAATCACGAAGTAACATCCGACACGGCTTAGGTATATGCCCATACATATACCTAAGTCATCAATTCTCATTCGGCTCCAACATCCGAGCCCAAGTACAACCCAGTCCACACAGGAAAGCAAACGTATTCCACACATGAAGCAAAACGTAATCCACACAGGATAGAACAACACAATCCACA
Organism: Viscum album; assembly: GCA_963277665.1. Lineage (NCBI taxonomy): Eukaryota > Viridiplantae > Streptophyta > Magnoliopsida > Santalales > Viscaceae > Viscum > Viscum album. The sequence goes on from OY728152.1 coordinate 281,837,723, forward strand.
TAGGAAAGCAAAACGTAAATCCACACAGGATAGCACAACACAATCCACACAGGAAAGTAAAACAGGATTGAGCTCACACAGGTATAATTCTTTGAAAGACGATAGAGATGATCACTGATCCATCTAAGTCATCGGACCCACAGAGGATCGAAAGGTACTAACCCCCGCAGTGACCCACACAGGATCAGACCCACACAGGATCTGAAGGCACTGGCTCACACAGAACCACTGAGTGCTGACCCACATAGGATCGGACCCACACAGGATCGGTAGCACTGATCCACACAGGATCGCTGAGTGCTGAAGTCGTCGTCGTCGAATCCACTGAGGATCTCTGCACAGTCATCGTCGGAGTCACAGTAGCAGTCGCAGCCAGCTCTAGGGTTCCCGCACACAGTAAGCTCGTTTGGGAGGGTCCGCTCCACGAGCCGAGAGGCTGATACATCAACTGACACATAGTCCAGAGTTGATGTATCCAAAAGTTTCGTATCGTCAACAGGAACTCAATGTCGCAGACGGCGCGTCAATCGGACGCCCGGTCTGAAAGTTATTGGCTTTTTCGTTCCAGGGGCCCGGTTGGTTTTTAAGGAAAAACCAACCCGACCGTACTCCACCTACGTCCAAACCTCGGGCGGAGTAAGCCAAAAGATCCGTCTCACTAAGAGGAAACCAACAAAGTCGACGACACGTCAATTGGACGTCCGAAGCTCAAGATATGAGCGTTTCCGCTTTGAGGGCCCGGTTGGTTTCGTGTACGAACCAACCCGGCTGAACTCAAAGTAATCCGAAACCTTGAGTACGATATACCAAAACGACCGTCTCAATTTAAGGATCGCATCGCAACTGATGGTGCATCGATCGGAGGTCCGTAACCCAAGTTATGGGCAAAAGACCATAGACGGTCCGAAAACGGGGGTTTTGGGCCCGGACCGATCCGGCCCGAGACCCCCCGGCCTGGGCGCGGCCCGGCCTGGCGGACTGGCTAGGGCACAGCGTGCCCAGCGCGCTGGCCAGCTCAGCCTTTGGCCGAGCCGTTTTGGCAAGGGGGGCGCCTGCCCCCCTGGTGTAACCGCGACCCCCCCATTGATGGGGGCCGTTTGATCTGGCCGGCCGGGGGAATTAATTCCCCCGACTCTCCTTTGTCCGGCCGGCCCGCACCGGCTGACCGGTTCTGCCAACAAGGACCGTCGACAGTCGGTCCTTCCTCCATCGCCGACACCGGCGGCCCGGAACCGGCCGCCGGTCACCCTGCTCCGCCGCGGCCCGGAACCGGCCTCGGCTTGATTCGTCCGACGTGGTGCGACGACACCGCGCCCCACCGCCGCGGCCCCGCTCCGGCCGCGGCGTCTTCGGTTTTCTTCGACGCGGCGCGACGGCGTCACGTCCTTGTTCAACTTCACGGCACGGCGCGACGGCGCCACGAATTACTTGCCGTGCGATTCCCGCGTGGTGCGACGACACCACGCCATTCCATCCAAACCACAAAGTATCAAACAAGGATAAATAGGAGGGTCGGCCGTGTTTGTACGGTCCGACCCCCTCTTGTTAACGATAACATTTAGTCGTATATCCACGAAGAACGACAAACTAGAATCATGAACGAAAAATAATTAAATAAAATAAATCCCCTACCTTGATTAAAGAGATGACGAACGTCGGCGTCGCGAAGCGAGGATTTGAAGACGTTGACGGAGATTTCATCACAGAAAACCGTCGCGGAAGAGACATCATGGAATAAGAACGTCGTGGAAGAAGACTTTGCGTCGCGGGTCGGTGTCGCGGAAGACGGTCTCTGAGGGCTCGATGCTCCACGTCAGAGATCGTTTGTTCTTCGCGTTCTTTGTCAAAGGGAAAGAAGAACTCAAGACTTCCTTAGCTTTTTCTCCAAAAGATCTCAAACAACTAAACACCAACCCAAATAAAATAAGTTCTCAACTTATTTTATTAACACAACAAGGATTTTGAAATTCAAGAGTTTGAATTTCAAAAACTTACTTTTAACTCACCACATTAATTCCATAAGTTAATAATCTTAAGTTATCAAAAATTAAATGGGAGTTGAGGGGGGTTTAGAGGATATGAAGGGGTGGGGTTCGTGTGGGCCCCACCACCCTCATAACCTCCAAAGGGAGGTTGGGTAGTTACCCAACTTCTATCCAAGGATTATAAACTTAGAGTAAAAATAAAAATTGTTGTTAAATTTTTATTTTTAACTTCCACAATTTTTATTAACTTCTCTCGTGTAAACGCAACTCCGGATTAAGCGTTCCTAAGAAATTACCGGTGCTACGGTTCCATCGGTGCCCTCGGAATTTGATTCTGAGCACCGGTTCATAAGATAGGAATTCTCGCTCATTCGTTCACTGAACGTACCCGAGCTAAACTTCGGATAGAAATTCCGGGCACACCGGGCCTCGGAATCAAGTGCCGTCTGAAATTGTGTTCTTGTAAAATTCCAAAGAAAATTAAGAAAAAAATTTCTTTTGAATTTTACGGGTCTTTACATTAATATCTATAATTAAGCAATAATTAACGAGTGATTAATGAATGATTAAGGAATAATTAATTTGGGATTAACTAATGCTTAATGAATGATTACGTAATGATTAACTAAGGATTAGTGAATGATTAATGAATGGTAAAATAATGATCAATGAGTGATTAAAGAAAGTTAATCAATGATTAAGGAATGATTAACATAAGATTAATTAATGATGAAGTAATGATTAACCAACAATTAAGTAATGATTAACTATTAATTAACTATAAGCTAACTACTTTAACAATGATTACATATTAATTAACTAATAATTAACTTTAAAGTAACTACTTAATAACTATTATTTAAGTAACGAGTAATGAGTGTTTAATGAATGATTTAGGTGTAGTTAACTTAGGATTAACTAATGCATAATGAATTATTAAGTAATGGTTAACTAATGATTAACCAATGGTTAACAAAAGATTAAATAATTATTAACTAATTATTAATCATTGATTACAGAATGATTATTCAATGATCAAGGAATGAATACCTTAGCAATAATTAACGATGAAGTAATTATTAAACAATAATTAGTTAATGATTAAATATTAATTAACTTTAAACTAACTACTTAAGAACTATTACTTATTGAATGCTTAATAAATTATTAACCAGTGATTAATGACTCATTAATGAATGATTAAGGAATGATTAACTTAGGAATAAGTAATGATTAACTTAGGAATAATTAATGCTTAACTTAGGATTACGTAACGCTTAACTCAAGATTAATTAATTATTAATTATTATTTAACATTAAACTAACTACTTAAGAACTATTAATTAATGAATGCTTAACTACTCGCTTAGTAATGATTAACTAAGGATTAATTTATTATTAAATAACAATTAACTATTGATTAACTTTAGATTAACATAGAATTAACATAAGATCAAAGAGGGTTATCAAAGATGGACAATTACATGACAAAGAGGCTGAACTGCACACCTGACTTGTTACTCCTGCGATTTAGATGATTCATACCTTACTACACACATGGTTTGATATTCTTGATGAATATGTTTTAGATGATTCACATTCTCTTTATAAATCACTAAACATACCTTGAGGAAGATTAAAAATTATATTACAAAATAATAGTGTCATCTTTTAGATATAAGAAGAAGTTCTAAAATTTCGGTAAAATAAAGATTATGTGGTTATCTAAGCAATGAAATCCATGTCTACATACTACAAGTGGATGTGGCTCTAGCACAGAGGTACCTAGGGGTAACAACCCCGAAAAGGGATATTGATCTAGACTTGATCATCACCTGGTGCACGACAAGGGGTCTTCCTGCATACCTGGTTTGACACTCCTAGAGGATATGCTTCAGACGATTCACATTCTCTTTTTAAACTACTGAATATACCTTTTGGAAGATTAAAAATTGTACTATGAAACAATAGTGTAATCTTTTAGGATATAAGAAAACATTCTAAAATTTTGGTAAAGTAAAGATTGTGTTGTTATATATGCAATGAAATCCCTATCTAGATACTACAAGTGGATGTGACTCTGGAACAAAGGTACCTAGGGGTAACAACCTCAAAAAGGGCGATTGAGCTGGACTCGATCATCACCTAGTGCACGACAAAGAGCATTGCTGCACACTTGATTTGACACCCCTAAGGGATATCATTTAGATGATTCAAATTATCTTTATAAACCACTGGAAATATATCTAGGAATATTAAATTTTTTTACTATGAAACATTAGTGTAATCTTTAAGTATATAAGAAGACTTTCTAAAATTTTTGAAAAGTAAAGATTGTGTGGTCAATGCTACATAATTATTCCTCTATCAATATTATTTAAACTATCAGAATATTGATCAAAAAACATTTTTCACATAGATAATCATGTTTTCCTGTGTCTACTGCTACGAGGAGGCTATTCAAACTGAGCAAGGAGATGGATTGGCCTCAAGAACAAGGGAAATGTTTGAGATGCAACATATTTCATTGGGAAGGTTATAGTAGGAAACCATGCTCTAACATTATTGGATAGAGTTTATACTCTTAGTCACAATGATGTATTGCCTTTAATGTGAGCTTTTCATATTATCAATTACATGGTGTTAATATAAAATCTTTCATTTTTTAGAATTCTATTACATTTCCAAATACTTTTACTATCAAATAATAAATAGTTGATCAATTATAAAACTATTTACATAAACCACACATAAGCTAAACTAGCTTGAAAACAATTTCAAAAAGGGTGTGAGGCACAAAGCCTAGTAGGATACCACCACGTATCTATTTAAGTCTTTTATCCATGCAAACCGATAAACTAGTTTGAAAACAATTTCAAAACTAAACCACTTGAAAACAAACCAACTTCAATTAAACCTTTAAAATCCATTTGGTTTTCTTTTATAAAACAGACATGGTTTTCCAAAACAATTACCAAACATGGATCAAGTAAAAAAATGAGGTTAGAAGTAACAACATGATAAAATATATCCAAATGGCATAATAAAGGTGAGTATAACATCAAAATCATGTAACCATATAAATGGAAAATGAAAAAGTGGTCATAATACCTATCACCATATCAAATGGTACTAATTAAATGCATAAAGCATATAAACTAATCTGGTATGGGCAATGTGCATCTAGTGGATCTAACCATTAGGAATATCGTGAGTAAACAAGTATGCTATATAGCTAAGACAGGGAAGAACACACGGTATTCCTACCCAAAGGCTCTCTAGATCCTTTGGAAAACAATAGAGGCTTGCACAGTCCTCCCTCCAAGGCTCACATGGTCACTCAGAAAAACCTCTCACTCACACCTCAGTTAACCCATGTGCTACTCCATGCCAACACATCACAAGAAAGTGCTCATATCAATCAATCCATAACAAAATCTATTTCTTAAATAAAACATGCCCAATTTAACAAAACACCCTTTCTAAGGTAAAACCAAATCTAAAACCACTTTAGAAATATGATTTGAGAAACATGAAGGCATTCCCTTTTGTTTTGGTAAGAAAAATTTCATAAAACAATGGGAATAGACATGTTATATCTTACATTCCACCAATCATAACATTATGACGACCACAAAATTATATTTATATTTTATACTTAAGATATATTTTAGTTTTATACATAGATATAAAGGATACTACTCTACCCACTGAGTAGTATAGGCATGTTTCATATGACGTGCTAGCAGACTATGAGGTTCGACGAATCATGGTGCGTAGATCCCACCATTATCGTCACATTCCACCTCCAGCCTCCATTATACCACACCTACGATGTGCTAGATTTTATGTCATTGTTGTACCTGATTATACATTATTTGATCATCACCTCCTTGCTTCCCTCATTGAGAGATGGAGACCTGAGACTCACACATTCCACTTGCCTGAGGGATAGATGACCATTACCCTTGAGGATGTGATAGTTCTTCTCAGTCTTCCTATCCAGGGGATGTAGTTATAAGATCCACTCATGGAGACTATAATGAGATTATACAATGATTTATAGGAATTGACATTGTGGAAAATGATAATGCTATAGATGGTGGTTTGGTATCTATGAGTTATCTTGAGATTCACTTTTCACAGTTACCTGTTGACACTGATGATTAGACTGTCACGTGTCACATTCGTGTATATATCTTGCAGATCATTGGAGGGACACCGTGTACTGATCAATCTGGTATGCATGTCCACATGATATATCTGGGGATACTAGAGGATTTTAATTAGGTTTGGGGATACAACTTAGGATATGTGTGCTTGACATAAACTTACAAATCATTATGCATGACATACCGATCATATTACACTGATCTCAAGGGACGTGTCATCCTTATTCAGATGTGGGCATGAGAGCGTATGCCTCCCCTATTGTTACTAGTTAAAAGCTTCATATAGATGTGCTTATTTAAGTTCCACATGGACTCTGGTGTGATCACTCATCTTTATTGTTTTATAATGCTACTATGATTTATTAAATTTAATTTCTTATTATTTATAAATCTGACCATTGGAATAGAAATTTGATTATTAGGAATATTAATATGTCCATTAGAATAATAAACTTACCTAAGAAAGTATAAAATAAAATTTAGGTATCTTATAAATAAAAAATGATATATTTATATCATGGTATACATAAATAAATGTTTTAAAAATGATAAATTAGGTGTTGGTATTTTTTATAAAATGTAAATGTTTATTTACAAATTTATAATTAATATAATGATTTAAAAGAAAATTTATTTTGATAAAATAGATTCATAAGTTAATATTATGTTGTATTATAATTATAAGATAATTTTATGAGTCCTTAATTAAAATTTTAAAGGGTTATAAAATCGATTATAATATTAAAATTGGTATTTTTCAAATAAATGATGATTTTATTTAAAAATTAAATTTATCATATTTAGAAGCTAATTTTTATAAAATGGATTCCATTTTTGAAATATACATATTGAAAAATGGTTATGGTTAATTTTTTGTATTTTTCTAAAATACTTTAATTTTTAGCGAATAGTGAAATATGACAATTTACAGTATTTAACATTATATGAAAAATACATGAATTTTTGAGTCATAGATGATATAATAACCCATTATCTCGAACCATACTTCAATATTTATTGTATTTAGTCATAGTAATCAATACTATTGTTAGTCTTGATCCAAAAATAATAAACTAATGAACATAATAATAAAAAACACCCCTATCCTTCTTCTATAAATACCACTCCTCACCACACCTTCTCACCACACCTTATAAGCCTTGTATCTTGTATATATTCTATCCAATTCCCTTACCAAGCCTCTTACACATGTCTAAGAGATTATATTCACAACAAAATACCAATTATAAGTTCCTTAAGGGGTCCTTCAAGGAGGTGATATTCAAGTGGTAACTTTCTCAAACCATCTCTTTTAATTTATTTTCTTCTTCTACATTCTCATAACCTACTTCATACATAAAATAATAGTATCTCCAATACTATGTATATAATGGAATACTATATTTTTAATGTAATATTTTCTTTCCATCGCTTTTCTCATCTTATCTTATTCAAATAAATGAAATCGTTGTCTAAATTATGGCGGTTTACCGTCACCATGGATAATGATTTTTCGATTTTCATTACCACCTTCAAGGATAGTAATAAAACAATTATTATGGTTAAAAAATATTTTAATTTATATATTATAACTTTTTACATGTTCTTGAACTAATATATAAACACAATATTCAATAAAACGAAACTAGTTCGCGATGGTCGGAAAAACCGCCAAAAATAATCTAAACAATTATCATTAACATTTCATCAAATGAATCATCCTCATGCCAGAAAAAAATGATACATGAGAAAATTTAAACTTGTGTAATTTCATTAATACTATATAATTTAACTTCTAAATAATTATTCCCATTTGACAATAACTTCCATAATTATACACAAGTAAACTGACCATGAAACCATGAAAATAACCGCTATCATAACGATGAAATTGAACTTTATAACACATAAAAATAACCATAAATTAACTTAATAAAATTATAATAAATTAAATGCATGTGTAATAGGTTCTAAATTAATATAATTTGATTATATAGGACATTAATTGTAAGTACAAAATGTATTCAGACATATGGTAGGGGATCTTTCCGAACCTCCATATTTCATTTAAGTTACGTTCTCTCTCTATCTTACTCAATTTATCACTTAATTATTCTTATATAATTATTCTATATTATTTATACACGTCTCAAAAATATATACCATGTTTATTTAATCTTTCTTTGATGGTGATATACATGTATTAAATGTTACTTTCTTAATTCCTTTCAAAAAGTTGATTGAAGGGAAATTCTCTATTTTCTCTATCTCTTTTAAAGTACCACTCAATGAAATTTTTTAAAACTCATATAATTTATAAAAACAATAATTATTATTTGTAAAACCATTTTATTTCACATTTGGTTTTATATAGATTATTATTCTCTCACCCCCTTTAAAGACTCTTTACTTATTCTCTGAAAATCCCGCTTAAGAGGCACATTTCCAAGGTTACTTAACCACTCTTTTTAAATGTTTTCAATTTAGTTGGACATAATTTATCATGATATATGATTATTTTTTCCTTTATGAATGTTCAAGTATGATTTAAATTCTTTATTTTATAGATACTAATATAACACACCCTTTGGTTATGGATTTTGACATGATTATGATGCCCATTTCATTCCATGTGTAACTCTTATGTTTATTCTTTATGTTTGATTTATTATTGTGTAAAAAATATTCATGAAAATATTATTATGGGTGAAACCAGATAGTTCTCAAATTCATTGGGTAATGTTTAGTCTCATGAGACATCAATCCATTATGGGACTTTGTCCACTATGTGATATAGTCTTAGCAATTAGCCCTAAATCATGTTTATATCATGATACATATTGACGCAACATTCCAATATTATCATGATAATAATATTCCATGTTCTATATGTTATGTTTCCATATGTTTATTCATGATCCATTCCTTTTATGTTATCATGTTATGCCTTTTGACTCATGTGTTATGTTTTATTCCCATGTTTATTCCCTTATTGGGTTTTTAGCTCATCCCTTTTGTCTATGTATTCCCCAGGTTATCCTATGAAGTTATAAGAGCTCAAAGGGTGTTAGGAGATCATTATAGAGATTAATAAAATGATTTTTTATTCTAGTTTAATGTTTTCTAATTATGTACATAGTCTTGGAAATATACTATAATTTTTGATCCTTGATTTTAATTTCATTGACAATTATGCTTAAAATCATTTAATAATATGTGTAAAAGTCTTGGGTTGCTATAGATTCTCCCATGTACATCTGATTTGAGATTGTATCCGGTGTCATTTCCCATGACCCCACCTTTCATGACCAATACTTCACAGGACTTATGGTTCCCCCAGCAGATGATGATAGTTCCTTCCACTTACGTAGTGGGGGAAGGATCTGGTTCACATGACGACATCCAGATGCCACCTCCTTCCAATGATTCACAGTCAAACACTACTGGAAAATGACCCTATACCCATTATAGTGACCCAAAATTTTCTTAAATTACTATTACATCATTTCAAAGATAAAAAACATAATAGTATTACACATGGAGGATCCAAAGGTTTAGTGTCTTGGGCAAACTAGGACTACACATAACAAGTACAACATCAAGCATAAAAATTCATTTAATCTCTTCTTCTATAGCTTCTTAGTAGCACTTGTCCTCTCCTTAGTACATGTAGCCACCTGAGGATATACATCAAAAGGGGTGAGCTAAATTCCCAGTAAGAGGATAGATAAGAACAATATAGAATGGGGTGAGCATAATCATGACATAGGAAGAAGATCTTGAACATGAGAGGAGCATAAACAATAAACTTGAAATGTGGCAAAGCATAAAAAAATGAAACATCATGTCTTAGTGGTTAACTACCACACATACTTGTGAAAAAAGATAGAATCATGTTCACGCATCATTTCACATTTACTCATGAGATTCATCACTTTACCCAATGCATTGGAGCGCTATATAATTCCAGGTGCACCCGTCACATTTAAACATTCATATTGCGCTATATAATTCCGGGCGCACCCGTCACATCATAACATTATCATTATCATGCTTTCCACATAAAACACATATAAAAAATGTACATAAATAACCCATGGAAAGGAATGGGTTTCATCTCATAATAACACATTCATAAGCTTTGGGTTCCCAAAAGAAATAGGGAACAACATACTTGATATAAGAACCATCAACCTTGAATGAGAGGTAAAAGGTGAGAGCTTGAAAGAAGAGTTCTTTTGGAAAACATTTTGATGGACATAAAACCAGTGACAAACATGTATATCACAGAAAAGTAAAGGAAATGATTAACAAATGATCTTTGAGGAGTAACCATATCAAAAATGGAGTGAAAGAGGGAGAACCCGAAGGAAGAAAATTGGGTTCGAGATTTCCCCTTACCTTGTACTCGAATGCCTCCTTCTCTTTAATGTCTTGTATAATGACATTATATTCATTAATTATAAATTCCAGAACCTTTTATACATTAATAGGGTTTATTCTGGTTTCATTATGTTACATTATGTTCCTTTGGATGACTTATAGAGTTTAAAAACATTGATCGGGGATGTTCGTTTTTATGGTTTTCTTGAGCGGTCCACTTGTATTATTAAATTGATGTTTGGGTAGATCATGGGTAAACATACAGAACTGATACTACATGTAATTAATGATATTACAGAATCTTTAATGATTTTATAATGAGTTATATTAGATCCATGTGTCCGAATCATTAGATAAGAATTAAATGAAGATTATTTGGGTTAATTTGAGCAGTTTTTGGATCACAACCAACTCATTTTAACTTTTCACTTAGTAGTATGGCCATAGGTTATTTCCAAAACATAAAATAGAACATAATACATATAAAATATTCTGGTTCAACCATAAAAATGGTTTCATGACCATATTTAAGGTATAAATGGAAGAAGAGAACATGTCGTTTTTGAAGGTGATAAATTATCACCACATGAACAACGTTCTCTTTAATAAAATAAAAGGAAGAGGGAAAGGGTGTGGGGTGATATAATATACCATTAGAATCATAATATTACAGTATATGTATAATAATGGAGTTACAAAACAATTTGGATTAAGATAGGTAGGGAGAGATCAAGAAAGGAACTTGAACTTGAAAGGAAATTAAAGGAGAAGAGGGAGAGAAATTACCTTTAGAATCCTCCTCTTAAGAACCTCCTTAAAGGCCTAAGCTTGGTCTTTTTATGAGACCAGAAGCTCTTGGACGTGGGGGATGAGCTAGGAAAGGTGTTTGGGTAGAGTTTAGAGAAGGCTTGGAGCTTGAGAGGTGTGAGGAAAAGAGGGAGTGAAGGGTGACTTTTATAGTGGAGGGGAGAGGGGTTTCCTTAATATAAAATTGATTAGTTTATTAATTTCACCTAAGACAAGGAATAGTGAGTCTTGGATGACTAAGAATAGTAAATAAGACTTGTGAATTCGGGATTTTGGTGCTTACATCACTTGTGATGTCAGGAATAGTGGGTTTTAATTAAAATGTATTTATATGATAAATTAATGTATTCTACTATTCATCAAAAATTCAAGTATCTCAGAAAAATACCAAAATTTTACCCCAACCATTTTTCGACGTGTAGAATCCAAAAATGAAGTCCATTTTTCAAAAATAATTTTCTAAATATTATTAATTTAATATTTAATTAAAATCATAATTTACTTAAAAAACAGTTTTTAAAATTAAAACTGATTTTGCAGTTCTTTCAAAAATTACTTAGGGTCTTATAAAATTATCTAAAAACTATTATAAATTGATTCAATGAATATATTTCAAGAAAATAAATATTCTTTTAAATTAATTAATTAATTATAATTAATTATTTATGACTTATAAAATACCAAAAATGTTTACTAAGGTCAAATTGTCAATTTCTAAGATGTCTAGATTTTATTTTATTATTCATATGTAATGTTACTCTTATTTACTATTCATAAGGGTCATATTACTATTCATAAGGGTAGGTTACTATTCATAAGGGTAGGTTACTATTCACCAAAAATTATTTTTGTTTCATTAGACTCCAAAAACTATCTTGAACACAACCGTGTATGTCGGATTTTTAAAATTCCAAACATAGGGGTGACAAAATTATGTTTAAAGGTCACTTATCACTTAGTAGTTCATTATTTTGTGTTTTTATGACATAGATATAAGAAGGGAATTTTTTTATTGAAAAACTTTGGGTTGTTACACCCATGATTTTGGAAAAAACTATTAGTATAGGGATTGGATGGGAACCTATACCCACGATTTTGGAAAACTATGGGTATAAGTTGGAAATACCCACCTATACCCATGGTTTTTGCAAAACTATGGGTATAAGGTTTTTTTCAAGATCTATACCCACAGCTTTTTCCAAAACTGTGGGTATAGATTTCCTACGTTAAGGTGTGATTTTTTTTTTGTAGGAAAAAAAATCTGTTGGAACACCTATTTCCATAGTTTTCCACCTATATCCATAGTTTAAATTAATATATATAAGTATATATTCATTTATATACCTATAAGACAATGTGGTGTAGTGGTTAGGTGCGTGAATTGTATACAGGCAGTCCAGGGATTGAAACCTGTGACAAACAATTTTTTAAATCCTATAGCCACGATTTCAAAACCATGGTTATAGGGTTAATGAAATGGTGGAATACACATATTCCCATGGTTTATAACCACGAGTATAGAATTTTTGAAACCATGAGTATAGATCAGAGCTATATCGACACCTTAACATGCCACAATTTTGAAAAACGTGGCTATAGCCTATACCCACAGTTTTAGGGGCTATACCCAAGGGTTTAAACCATGGGTATCAGTGGATTTTCTAGTACTGAGAGAATCATACATATGAGGTTACATCACTTGAGGATGATCCCTATCCAACTCATCATACTCTACCCTAGCACAGAGGTTGGTGATCTCAATACAAGCATCCCATTTTCACACCAAGATATGGTACAAGACCACATCATAGACAGTGATTGTACTCATTTATTTACATGTTTTCTATTGACTTAAATGATTTTAAACAATAATATATTCTATCCTTTATATGATTGTATATATATTAAATTGATTAAATTCTTTAGTATCAACCATTTTACATGTTTAACTACTATTTCAATTTTCATTTATATTTTTCTTATAATTTATATTTTATTACCTTTTAAATTAGACTACTTGAAACATATAAAAACCTATTAAATTTAAAGTAGGTAACTTTAAGAGCTTATAAAATATAAACTATAAAAATAATCTAATTAAAATTTAAAACATAGTCTAAACATCTAAAAATTTGTTGAAAATAAAAATAATTTCATAAATATAGTAAAAGAAATCTAATTTACATGACACAAACATTATTGATTAAAAACATAATATTTATGTTGGTTGGAGTGGATACTCAAGAGGGGGGTGAATTGAGTTCCAATTAAAATTTCTATTAAAAATATTTCTATTAAAATCCCTCAGTTTAAAAACTAAGTTAAACTGTAGTGAATTTATACAGATTGTAAATGTTCAATTAGTTTCTCAAAGATTGATTAGGTCTAATTTAATTTAATCAGAAGATCAAATTAGCTTTTGAAACTAACTTACTGGTTTACAATAAGTACAAACACTTGCTAGTTCAACTATTAGAGTTACTCTAAAACAGATTTATATTTAAAGTACTTAGTAGCGAAATATTCAAAATAGGTTTTAACAAAGATAAGAAGCACGGCAATTTGTAAAACCATAGGTTCAGTCTCAAGATGAGACTTAGTCCTCTCAAACAGTTTATATAAACTATGATCCACACCCTGGATCGAGGTTTTACAACAGTACTCAGACTATTCAGGTCCACAGACCTCTACCACAGTTCTACATGGGAAAAACAATAGCAACAACTCTCAGGCTGTCTAGGTCACACTTGACCTCTGCCACAACTCACAGTGGGATACAAGAAGGTGAATAAAGTTTGGTGTGAGGATTTAGTATCCTCCAGTTCAGCTCAGGAGTCAGTGTGTGTCTAAGAAATATACAGATACACACACACTGCTTAGAATGTTAAGAAAAGGGATAAAATAGAGGAAATAAAAGAGTTTAGAATACTCTGTGTAATTGCAGATGATCTCTGGACTCGTTTTGATGTTGCAGATGGAAGTTAAGTCCTTTCTGGTGAGGATGACTCAAAACAGAGTACGTTGTTCTTCTCAGCTACAACTATTTAGACTTGTGCATATGATTTTTAGTAAGTCACAACTACTCTTCTTTGTGTTTGTTCCAGGTGAAATATCTGCTTCAATCTCTCTGGTTTTCAAAAGAGTTCTTTGAGTTATCCTTGTGTTCCCTGGGGCTTCACACACGTGCACATTCTTTCGTGTGTTTTTTTCTTTTCGTTCAGCTCTGTCCTTTTTACTGTAGACCTTCCTTTTTATTCTTTAATATATGGCAAAAAGAATGATTACCTTTTTACAGGTATGAGGTACAGTTTCCTGACATCCAACAACCAACATTAATTAATAGCAGGTTCATTTAACTAAGAAAATATAACTGTTGGAATTAAAAGGGTTAGTAGAAAGTTCAAACAGTTTTCATTACTATCGGTGAGTCATGGGATCGATGGGTCACTTGAATCTACATCAGTATCGGTAGGTCATTTGATCAGCATCAGTATCGGTAGGTCATTTGATCAACATCGGTATCGATAGGTCATTTGATCGGCATCGGTATGACCGTTCTCATCGGTGCGACCGTTGTCATCGGTGCGACTGTTCTCATCTGTGCAACCGTTCTCATCGGTGCGACCGTTCTCATCAGTGTGACCGTTCTCATCGATGCGACCGTTCTCATCGGTGCGGCCGTTCTCATCGGTGCGACTGTTGTCATCGGTGCGACTGTTCTCATCGGTGCAACCGTTCTCATCGATGCGACCGTTGTCATCTATTTAACTAACGGTGACTCACGAGAATAACAAACGGTGAGTCAAAAAACATGAAATCCTCACAAAGTGTCTAGTCAATCCAGAACACTTTCATCTCAATAGTAAACCATAATGAATCATAGATAAACATCTGTAGACCTGATTAATCATAGTAAACACATTGAGAAAAGAATGAATAATTGACTAAATTGACTTTATAAACAAAGATAAAAATGATTTGTGATTATTAAAATAACCATCTCACAGAGGGTTCAACAATCTCCCCCTTTTTGATAATCACAAATATATGGCATAAATGAAGAGGGAGGAGAGGATTCAGTATGCTTCCCCTATGTAAACAGAATATATGAATAGTCATTTCTTCCCTTTTGTCTACGTATTTATTTAAATAAGTAGGAGTCATTTCTCCCCCTATATATATATTCTTTTCACCCCTTTATAGAAATGAATATACTCTTCTCCTCCTTACTGAGTATATATAGTTCTCCCCCTTTGGGATTATTAAAAAGAACAATAGAGTAGATAGAATAAAAAGAAGAAAGTTCCATAAAAACAACCACTCAAAAAGGTACAAAAAAAAGATAACCTATAAAAAATGACAGGCACAACTACTTCTTGGGGTGAAGAGGAGCTTTTCCTTTAGCATATGGAGGAATGTATGGGCCAAAGGGTGGCTTGGTGGAAGGTTGATCTGACCACATGGAGAGAGGAGGTAGCATAGCTCAGGCTGGAAGTAGAGTGGGTGATAGGGTCACTTGTGGTTGAGTAGAAGATCTTCTAGAAGGCGGCTGCTGAATGAACGACCTAATATTAGAGAGAGACTGAGAAACTGATAACTGACCAGGAGCAACATTGGATGGATTGAGTGGCTCAACAGTAGGGAAAACAATTGCCTTAGATTTCACATGAAGATACAGTTTGAGTAGATTGATAAAATCCTGAATGACTTCACCACCATATTTCATAGCCTTCTCAAAATCATCTTTGTTCTGTATAAAACTTTCAAGAGTGGGAGTAAAATCTTTCAACTGCTGGACCTGAGCTTTAAAGGCTTGAGTGACTGGAGGAAGCCGCAAATTCTCATCCAGGACTTTAAAATAATGGTTCAACTCATGCTTGGTATAGATTTTAGAAAAATAATGATCCACTTTTTCTTTGATCTCTTTCTAAGACTTTGTAGCATCAACTGAATAAAGTTTTACCATCTTGTGAATATGATCATCATTTTCTTTCATATTTTTCAATGAGTCTAAATCTGTAATCTGTCAAAGAGCTGCTAACTCTTCTTTTATAACATCTTTTAAAGCATTGATCTCATGGCCAATAATCTTGGTTACTTTTGAGGAGCCAGCTTGAGCAACAATATGAGTAATCTCATCCTTCAACTTTCTCAAATCAGATTTATTCAGGTGTTCTATCAAATTTCTCAAAACTTCCATCATTCCAGTGATGGTTGATCTAAATTCACCTAACAGAGAAACTAAGTCATTTCCTAAATCCTTGAGTGCTTGATTTAGAGAGGTAATGTGCCTTCCAATCATCTCACCAGTATTTCACAGGTCTAGCTTAATAATACTTACCACTCTTTGCATTAAAGTATCAATTGCAACCTCAGATAAAGTCACAGGAGCATGCGCATTAGATAATTCCTCTTTTACTGTCTCTCTAACTGCGTGAAGCAACTCATCTTTAAATCTATCCAAATCAGATCGAGAAACTGAAGAACCAGGTCTTTCTGCTGTCACTTGCACATTATCAGCAACTGGTCTAGCCTTAACTGAATGGATTGCCTTTGAAATATGCACTTCTTCTTCTTCTTCCTCTGAATAATCCAAACCAAGAACAGAAAAACCTGAGTGTTCCTCCCATGCATCTTTACAAGAGGTATACCGAGGCTTTACAAAATCATCTTTTCCAGAATTTTCATGTGAGATTTACTCACCTACATCAATCTCTGTCTGCATTGTTCTTTCAGCCTCAGGAACAGCTTCTTCAACTCGTTGTGGTTGTGGATCATCTTGGATCACATTTTGACCATATACTAGTTGAGTAGCATCATCACCACCACCACCACCATCATCATTATTGCCACCACCATCATCTCCATCATCATCATCATCACCATTTTCATTTCCATTATTATTTACTGAAGTTTCATCAGTACTATCTTTGCTACTGGATTCATACTGAACATAATCTGATTCTTCAGTATCAGCTTCTTCTTCATCACTTAGAAGGGGTTTTGAGCCAGGTAACTAAAGAGGTGGACTAGTTGGTCCAAATTCCATTCTTCTTTTCTTAGGACTTATAGTATCACGATCACTTCTATCGTCAGGAGGTGACTCCAGTTCCTTTTCAATATCCACATCATCATCAGCCGCAGATTCCCCTATTCCCTTCTTACTAAACTCTACAGTTTCCTTAGGAACTTCTATTTCTTCTTCCTCATCAAAGTAGACAACTTCCTCATCAGGTTTTAAACCGACATCTCTCATCCCCTTTGGTCTCTTAGAATGATCAGAAGGATTAAAGGTGTCATACAACTTGTCTTCATCAGCAACCCATGACTTCTTCCATGGATTCCAATTAATTTTCATTCTTTTTCAGATATCCTTGTTAATACAGAAGCTACTAATTGATGAGATACACTCATCTCCATCTTCAAAATAGCCCAAAAACTTTAACATAGTAGATATTTTCTTAGAGTAGAACAAGGTTGTAGCTTTCTTGGAAGGATTCACTATCTTAGTAATATGAACAATAATATATCTACATAAGTTTATCTTCTCACCATTTAGCAATAAAAATAACAAGAAAATGTCTTGATACTTTACAGCAACAAAATCACCTTTTCTGGGACAGATTTGGTGCTGAATAAACTTAAACAAAATTCTACTTTCACCATCTAGCTCAGCAGCTGTTATTCTTCTGGACTCAGACTTGCCGGTTAGCATCTCCAGAGTAAGCTCATAAGAAAAATATTTAGTGGTAGGAGGAATATTACCAGAATAGTCTTCATATCTACCTTTATGAGGTACTCCCAAACACTCAGCCCATTGCTTTGAAGAAAAAGATATCTTTTTCCCTTTGACCACTGAAGATAGTCTCGCAGCTTCTGCTCCATCCAATACAATAGTTAAGTTCAGATAAAACTCATGCACAAGCTTTGGGTAGTAGACTCGGTTATTATCACAAAACTAGTTTTTCCATCCTTGCATCTCCAATACTTTTAAAAGAGAAGACTTACTGGTTAACACCCATTCAGAACTCACTTCCTTTTCCACTGTGACCACATGAGCTTCCAACTTTGGGTTCACTGACCTTTGAGTCGTTATGCTAGATTCTCCTCATTGACATTTCAGAGGAGAGGAATCTTCATACTCCTTGATTTGTCGCTTTTGCTTTTCCATTTGGAGATTCGAGAAGTTTGAGAGGTTGAAAAGGTTCAAAAAGGTTTGGGATTTAAGAAAAAAGTAGAGTTCGGCGGGAGATGGAAGGTCAACAGTTTTTAGAGAAAGAAATATCCACGCATCATAAATTTTATCATTTAGGGTTACAGTAATAAACAATAAGAACGATTAAGTAAAACAACATCATTTTGAAAAATACTAACAATTTAATAAACTGTAAAACTTAAATGATAGCTAAGATTGGTTTCAATGATCGGTTTTACGGATCGTTTTCACTGATCGGTTTCACTGATCGGTTTCACTGATCGGTTTCACTGATCGGTTTCACTGATCGGTTTCACTGATTGGTTTCACTGATCGATCATACCTAACTCTTTCTTAATAAAATTCAACCTTTCTGAGCTCAAGGGTTTGGTGAAGATATCGGATAATTGATGTTCAGAGTCAATAAATTCCAGAGAAATATCACCTTTTTGATAATGATCTCTCAAGAAGTGATGTCTGACATCAATGTGTTTGGTCTTAGAGTGAGACACAGGATTCTTGGAGATATTAATTGCACTAGTGTTATCACAGTTTATTGACACATGTCTAAATTGATATCCATAGTCCAATAAAGTGTGTTTCATCCACATAATCTATGCACAATAGCTATCGGCAAAAATATATTCTGCTTCACCAGTAGAAAATGAAGCAGAGTTCTGTTTCTTACTGCACCAAGATACCAGAGACTTTCCCAAAAGATGACATGTTCCAGATATGCTCTATCAAGATTACCAACAACAACATCTAAGGGATGATTCTTTATAATCCTAGTTGATCTAGTAAAGGTAGGAATAGAAATTTCAGGTTTATCTGTAGGTTTGGGTTCAATAGAAGGAGGTTTTGGAAAGTTTCTAGAACTGGATGTCTTTACAACAGGTTCATTGATTTTATCATTAAGGTCCAGAACAGACAAATCTTCTTAAAGATTTTCAATGGAAGATTTGGGTTCATGTGGATCAGTTTCATAAAACTTTATGTGAACATATTATTCCACACATTTGGTTCTTTTGTTAAAAACTCTATAGGATTTTCTAGTTAAAGAATATCCTAGAAAAAATTCCTTCATCACTTTTAGAATAAAACTTGTCAAGATTATCCTTAGTATTGAGAATAAAGAATTTGAAACCAAAAACTCTGAAGTAATTAACCTTAGGTTTCCTATGGTTCCACAACTAATAAGGGGTCTTCTTGAGAACAGGTCTAATCAGAACTCTATTTATAATATAACAAGCTGTGTTTACAGCTTCAGCCCAAAAGTAAATAGGCAGGTCATACTCATTAAGCATAGTTCTTGCAATTTCTTGAAGGGTTCTGTTTCTTCTTTCTACTACACCATTCTGCTGAGGTGTTCTAGGGGTAGAGAAATTGTGACTATAGCCATTGTGTGAGCAGTAAGATTCAAACTCATGATTTTCAAACTCACAAACATGATCACTTCTTAGGGTATTAATCTTAAATCCACTAAGGTTTTCTACATACTTGGAGTATTTAATAAAGTAAGAACAAGATTCACTTTTGTGCGCTAAAAAGTATACCCAAGTATATCTAGAAAAGTCATATACTAAGACATAGACACAGTACTTACCATTTAAAATAGAAAATCTAGAAGGTCCAAACAAATCCATGTAAACCAACTCGAGAGGTTAACAAGTAAAAACTTCTTTCTTTGATTTAAAAGAAACTTTATGTTGCTTTCCCTTTTGACAGGGATTACAAACTTTATCAGTTGGGAATTCAAGTTTAGGTAGGTCTCTAACTAAGTTTTTCCTAGTTAGTTTTCTAAGTGAGTGAATGTTGCAGTGTCCAAATCTTATGTTCCATAGCCAAGACTCTTTATGAAAATCATTTAAACAAGTAATATTTTTTTAGCCAAATAATTTAAATCAACAACATAAACATTTTCATTTCTCAAAGTAGAAAATACTATAATATTTTTAGAATTAAAAATATTACATGAATCATTTTCAAATTTAAAATTGAAACCATCATCACACAATTGAGAAATACTTAATAGGTTATACTTAAGTCCATCAACAAATAAAACTTTGTAAATTAAAACTGAATCAGTGTTACCAATCTGGACTAAGCCGATGATTTTTCCTTTTGAATTATCACCAAAGGTGACATGGCCTCCATCAAATTTGATTAAACTCTTGAAGGATGAGTAATCTCCAGTCATATGCCTTGAACATCCATTGTCCAAGTACCATACCTTCTTATGGGAACTTTTCAAGAAAGTTTCCTACAAAACAGGTTTAAATAGAAAATGATTTTGGTACCCAAATTTTCTTGGGTCCAGATAGGTTAGAAAGCAAAACTTTTGGTACCCAAATTTGTCTAATGGGTCTCATACAATCAATAGATTCAAAGGATTTTGAAAGATAAACTTTATTTGATCTATAGCCATGTGAATAACTAGTTGAAGCATATGAATTTCCAAAACTATAACTAGCAGCATTCTGTCCAGATTTAGGAATAAATCTATTTTTAGTAATCTGTCTCTTTCCAGGATGATAGCCTATACCAGTGGTATATTTTGGTGCCACTTGTTTTCCTATAATTTGAGTTAGAGTATGCTTTCCATTCATGAATTTCTCTAAGTCCTTCCTTAATTGCTCATTAGACAGTTTCAGATCAGTATTTTCCTTAAGTAATTGAGAATTCTTTTCCTTTTCTATATCAAGAGTAGATTTAACAGAGTTGGTCAAAGAATGCTGTTTCTTCAAGGTCTTATACTTGTTCTTCAATTCATTATAGGTTTCTTCTATCATATTACAATATTCAAACAACTCTTTACTTTTAATGTTTTCAGATTCAGAATCAGAATCAACTCCAGAATAATATGAATTTAAACCAGGAGTATCCAATGTTACCTTAGATGTGTTTGCCATAAAAAACATGTTAGCTTTTTGAGATTTATCATCCCGAGTAGAATCAGAATCACTTGAACTATCTTCTGAAGCACTCCAAGTTTCTTTCATATCTTTCTTGTACTTATTGTCCTTGTAGTCATGTTTCTTCTTGAACATCAATTTTGGACAGTCTGCTTTCACATGTCCTTTCCTTTTGCATTCAAAACAGAAAATTTCATCACTATTATCAGACTTTTTCCAATCCTTATTCCAATGACCTTTGTTATCATATTTTCCTTTATAATTTGGTTTTCTGAAGAATTTCTTCTTCCTGTAGAACTTCTTAAATCTCCTGGCTATTTGATCCATTTCGGCATCACTGTCAAAATCCTAACTTTCACTTATTGAGATTTTAGTAGGTATGTGAAATTTCTCCTTATCTTTTCTCTTTGAAACAGATGTCTTGAAGGCTACTGACTTCTTCCTTGGTTCATCATCTTCTTCCTTATTTAATTTAAGTTCTTCTTCATACATCATAAGCTTACCAATTAATTCCTTAATAGGTAAAGCACCAATATCACAAGATTCTCTAATTGAAATAGATGTACCTCTCCATTTGTCTGGTAAACATATTAATATCCTCATGATCTGTTCTTTTGCAGGAACAACTTTTCCAAGTGATCTCATAGTGTTGACAATCTCATTGAACTTGAGATACATGTCAGAAATAGGTTCATCAGGCTTCATTTTAAAATTTTCATACTTAATAGTATAGGAATTCAATATCATTTACTTAACATTGGTTGTTCCATCATGAGAAACACCCAAAGTATCCCAAATTTCATAAGTTGTTTTAGAAGTAGATATGCGATTAAACTCTTCATCTCCTAAAGCACAATAAAGGGCATTCATTTCTTTAAAGTTATTATTGTATGTAGTTTTAGTAGGTTTATCCCAAGTAGTTATTTCAGTTTCTGGAATCTTATATTGAGTCTCTATAGTAGTACAGATGTCAAATCCCATACTCTCTAAATGAATTTTCATTTTAAGTTTCCATTGGGCATAATTTGTACCATTAAATAAAGGTGGTCTGTTGGTAGAAACACCTTCTATTCTATTATCCATAATTAGATTTTAGCAAGTATATTTAAAGAGATAAAATTTAGAACTAACAGAAATTTAAGATCTTTGAGATACAACTAAAATCACAGTTGAAAAAAAGAGTATTCGAAAACCCTTTATAAATAATAATCCTCTGATACCAAATGTTGGTCGGAGTGGATACTCAAGAGGGGGGTGAATTGAGTTCCAATTAAAATTTCTGTTAAAAATATTTCTATTAAAATCCCTCAGTTTAAAAACTAAGTTAAACTGTAGTGAATTTATACAGATTGTAAATGTTCAATTAGTTTCTCAAAGATTGATTAGGTCTCAGTTAATTTAATCAAAAGATCAAATTAGCTTTTGAAACTAACTTACTGGTTTAAAATAAGTAAAAACCCTTTCTAGTTCAACTATCAGAGTTACTCTAATACAAATTTATATTTAAAGTACTTATCAGCAGAATATTAAAAATAGGTTTTAACAAAGATAAGAAGCACAACAATTTGTAAAAAAAGAGGTTCAGTCTCAAGCTAAGACTTAGTCTTCTCAAATAGTTTATATAAACTATGATCCACACCCTGGATTGAGGTTTTACAATAGTACTCAGACTGTTCAGGTCCACAGACCTCTACCACAGTTCTACGTGGGAAAAACAATAGCAACAGCTCTCAGGCTATCCAGGTCACACTTGACCTCTTCCACAACTCATAGTGGGATACAAGAAGGTGAAGAAAGTTTGGTGTGAGGATTTGGTATCCTACAGTTCAGCTCAGGATTCAGTGTGTGTATAAGAAATAGAATGATACACACACAAATCTCAGAATGTTAAGCAAAGGGATACAATAGAGGAAATAAAAGAGTTTAGAATGCTCTGTGTAATTGCATATGAGATCTGGACTCGTTTTGATGTTGCAGATGGAAGTCAAGTCCTTTCTAGTGAGGATGACTCAAAACAGAGTATCATTGTTCTTCTCAGCTACAACTATTTAGACTTGTACATATGATTTTCAGTTAAGCACAACTACTCCTCTTTGTGTTTGTTCCAGGTGAAAGATCTGCTTCAAGCTCTCTAGTTTTTACAGGAGTTCTTTGAGTTCTCCTTGTGTTCCCTGGGACTTCACACACGTGCACCTTCTTTCGTGTGTTTTTTTATTTTTCTTCATCTCTATTCTTTTTACTGAAGATCTTCCTTTTTATTCCTTAAGATCTGGAAAAAAGAATAATTACCTTTTTACAGGTATGAGGTACAATTTCCTAACATCCAACAACCAACATTAATTAATAGCAGGTGCATTTAACTAAGCAAATATGACCGTTGGAATTAAAAGGGTTAGTAGAAAGTTCAAACAGTTTTCATGACTATCGGTGAGTCATGGGATCGGTGAGTCACTTGAATCTGCATCAGTATCGGTAGGTCATTTGATTATCATCGGTATCGTTAGGTCATTTGATCAGCATCAGTATCGGTAGGTAATTTGATCAGCATCGGTATGACTGTTCTCATTGATGCGACCATTCTCATTGGTGCGACCATTGTCATCGGTACGACTGTTCTCATCGGTGCGACCGTTCTCATCGGTGCAACTGTTCTCATCGGTGTGACCATTCTCATCGGTGTGACTGTTGTCATCGGTGCGACTGTTCTCATCGGTGCGACCATTCTCATCGGTGTGACCATTGTAATCAGTTTAACTAATGGCGACTCATGAGAATAAAAAACGGTGAGTCAAAAAACATGAAATCCTCACAAAGTGTCTGGTCAATCCAGAACAATTTCAGGTCAATACTAAACCATAAAGAATCATAGATAAACATCTGTAGACATGATTAATCATAGTAAACACATTGAGAATAGAATGAATAATTGACTAAATTGACTTATAAACAAAGATAACAATGATTTATGATTATTAAAATAACCATCTCACAGAGAGTTCAAAAATTTACACATTAAAAAATAAATTCACATAAAATATAATATAATTAAAATCTAAAAGAAATTTATAACATTGACCAAACATATAAAAATAATTGAAAAATAAATGAATGTAATTTTTTTGTAAATACAGATGTAATGTTTTAATACAACGATATATTGTGTCACTAAAATTTAATTTTCATTAATTGTTTTTATGAAATGATTTTTATTTTTCATTATTTTTTATATATTCAGTAAGGGTGTCAAATTTCATTTAGATTTTATTTCTACTTTATTATTTAAGGAATTTAAAAACCACCAACTTGAAATATTATTATGTTTCATGTAGGTGACTTTGAAATCATATAAATTATAAAATTTAAATACAATCTAAGTGAAATTTGACAAATTGAATCAACATATAAAATATAATTGTGAATAAAAAAAATCATAAATATACTAAACAAAAGCTAATTTACATGACACAAAATTTATTGCTTAAAAAAACACAACAATTCCGCTTTAAAATATTAATTGACATAATTATTATTAAGTGTTATATTGTTAATTACATTACTATGAAGTATTATTAATTATGTTATTATAATTAAATGTTAATAATTACATTATTAAATTTTAATAATTACATTATTAATATATATTAACTATAGCTTGCCCCTTAGGGGCGTAACCTAGTGGTTACACCTTTGAGGGGCCTCGCGGGAGGTCTTAGGATCGAGTCTCCCCAAGTACTGTAGGCACAATAGTTTCTTTGTTTCTTTGTATCTCCCTTTACCGAAAAGTTGTAAATATATATTAACTATAAAATTAAATATTTATAATAATTAAAATAATAAATCTTAATAATGATGTAAATAATATAATCATTAACATAACTAATAAAGTACTTAACAATATATTTTTAAAATGAATCTTAATAATGATGTAAGTAATATAATTATCAACATAATTAATAAAGTATTTAAAAATATATTTTTAAAATAAATCTTAATTATATTAGTAATATAAAAAAATTAATTACTAATAATAATGATATTATCAACAAATTATTTGTATATATATGTATCTAAACAAAAAAATAAAAACAATATATATATTAAATATACAAACAAATATATTTTTAAATTTTTAATTGTTTTTTTAAAATTTTGGCAAAGGTGACATTGACCTAGCCACATTTGGACTAAAACCCAAATGTGGCAAGGACGATGGCACCTTTCTGTCCTAGTTTTAAAAATATTTTAAACCAAGTATTATTTTAATATTTTTTAAAAAAATGTATAAAAAACCCGTATTTAGTCTTATATAAATCATATTTAATAAAATATATTATATTTATAACAATAAAAATATATTTATATATTATTTTTAATGATATTTTTTTAAAATATACCTTTTATCAATGTTGATAAATGAGTCCCTTATCAGTACTAAAAAAAAAAATTATAAAGACACCCTTTATCAGTTCTAAAAAAGCATTGATAAATACCACCTTTATCCGTACTAAAATAAAAGTGGTGAAAAAAACCAAATTTATTGGATCTTTTGTCTTAGCACTGATAAAGGTATATTTTATTAGAGCTTTTTATTAGTGTTGATAAATGTATCCCCTTTATCAGCACTTTTAGTTAGCGCTGATAAAGGCTAGCGTTGGATAAACTCAAATATGTAGTAATGTATAATATACTGTTATAAACTAATTGTTAAATTAATTATATGAATAAGAATTAACACATTTTAAAAATATGTAGAATTTTTTTAGATAAATAAAATATATTGATAAAAAAATAACCAATTTTTAGTAAATTCATTATATGCTTTAAAAATATATTTTTCCCTCAAAAATGGGTTTTATTTATTTTATGAGAAAATAATATAACTAATTTATGACAATTGAAAATATATTTGAAAAAATAAAAATTCTTTTTGAAAACATAATATCAAAATTAGTTTAGAGTTTCTTTTTTATATTTTTTTGAAAATATTTATTTTTCGTTGAATAGAAAAGAATATTGATTTTTAGCGAAAGCTATTTTTTTGTTTAAATCATTTACAAAGTTAAATTTTGTTTTAAAATGGTTTAAAATTAAAAATTAGTTAATTAATATTATTAATAATCCAATTAATGTCATTATAATTAATTTTATGTTTTATTTTGGTTTAAAAACTTATTATTCTTAAGAAAATATTATTTCTGGAAAATCACTTTTCATCACGTATTGAGAGTTTAATTTTAAATTAAATTTATCCACTTATGTAAATTGAATTTGATAAAATGGATTAAATATTTTGAATAATCATGTTAAAATTTTACAAAGAGGTAACTTTCATTTTTGGTTACAATGAATAGTAAAAATAGTAAAAAATTTGTCACCTCGGTAAGGGTAAAACGAGTAAAACAAGGTTAAAACTTTGGGGCAAGACTTCAAAATTTCTGAAACACTTGACTTTATCCTATTGGATGAATCGAGTTTCATCATAATCATTAAATTTTATAAAATATTGAAACTTGGTTCCATTTTTCTTTGATTATGACATTTATATTATTTTAACAAAAGAATAAATACAAAATATAACTCTCTTGACTTTAATATCTCTAATTTTTTTATATAAGAATAAAAATAGTATAAGTTATGTTTTAAATGATTATTTTAAATATTAATTAAATTTTTATCATGTTAATTCATTTTTAACTTATAGTAATGAAATAATTGACTTAAATGCTTACGCAATGTCGATACATTATTTATTCAATTAATAGAAAAATAAAAGAAATGATTTTAAAAATATTAAAAGTAATACAATTTGGGTGAATTATTTTTTTCTAAGAATTTTGTAGATTATTATAAAATATATTTTATGTTTTAAAGGTTTATATTCAAATTAAATAACTATCTTGATGACTTTAAAGTCAAAGTAAATGAATAGTTCCAAAAATGGCATTAATGATATTTTTATAATAAATACTATTTTATTAAATGATTTAAAATTCATAAAAATATCATCATCATCCAAGTTAATGGGATATGGCTAAATATATCAACAAAATTTCCTTTATGGTTCACTTTTCCTTTTATGGTAATATTCTCGACCCTTAAAGAGTAAAAAACTTTGATATTGCGGTAATTATCGAAAGAGTTAACAAAGGGTTAAAAATAAAAGATAAGGGTTAAAAAATCACCTAAAATTGTCCAAATTTTATTTTATTAGATTATTTGGACTATAATCATCATATATTTGAAATATATAAATTTTTATCCACTTGATTATAAAAATTAATTTATATTTATTTAATATTGTAAGTAATTCCAAGAGCGCCCATCCCCTCACTTATAAAAGAGAACCTCTTCTATTTTATTCCTAAAAACTTTTTATCCTTATATATAATACAATACATACCATAATACCTTCCTACCTTCCTTACCCAAATACTAGAGCTTATTTTCTTTCCAAAATAACATCCTTCCAAGGCATAAGGTGTAAAAAAAGAGGTTTCTCAACGAAGTGGTATAACTATTAACCTAATTATTTCAATTTTATTTATTCTCTCTTCTCCTATAAATCTATGATAGTAATCATAAAATAATAACTTCAGTATAATAAATATAATAAAATGTTATTATGATTATGTATCTATCACTATCCACCCTCTATTCCATCAAATGGGATGCAAAAGTATTGCTCGTGCATACGTGTGGACTACCACCTCTACGTATAGATACAATTAATTTTCCATCACAGTATATAATTGATGGTTATAATGATAGATTTAATGTTTATATATGATATATATAATATAATAATTATTTTTCAATGGAGAATTATTATTTACCATTTTTTCCTTTCACCTTGAAAAAATGGAAACAACGTTCATGCGTACATACGACCTTCCATCTTCATGAACGGTGTAATTAATTTTTATATCTATACCTTTTATAGATGAATATAAATATATATAATGAATAAATATTATATTTATAACATGACTAAAATTATAAATATTATGAAACCATGATCAAAGTACAAGTACCAGAGCTTCCAAACCAAAACTTTACACCCAGAAACAATGATTTTAATAAGGAATTATTAATAAATGGGTGTTGAAATGTTACAAGTGGATAATAAATGATATTATAAGTATATAAATTATTATGGTATATGTAATAACCTATACCTTATTTTCAGGTATGTTTTCCCTTTCTGGTCATTTTTGGAGAAAAGAGGAATTTCTGGAAAATTTCTAAGTACACGCAGTGTACTTTATGAGTATACGCTGTGTACTTCCTTGCCTCAGCAGGACATGTGCTAGCCGTGTAGTAGCCACAAAAATGGCCGTGTGGGAGTGACTTGGAGGCCGCCTAATGTGGAGTACAAAAACAGCAAGTACACACCATGTACTCCAAAAGTACATGCCGTGAATTTTGTTTTTTTCATTAAACACACTGAGGTCACGTTTGACGGAAAAAACAACCTCCTTCTAGGTCGTCTTCGTCCGAGAGAACCCATACGACCAAGACTTCTCTCTGATCCCTTTAGCCTCCATCCAACCTCCGATTCGAACACCGTTGATTGATTTGGAATCACATCAGTGAGTTCTCTCTTCTGGTTGAGCCTTGTTTTCCAATTCCTCTTCTTTTCCAAGATATCGTGGGTTGAATGTTTTGGAAGTTTTCTTAGATCTAAGACATTCCAAGGAGATTCAAGATTCAAGGTTCAAGAATATTGATCCCCTAACCTCGAGGTAGGTGGGTTGTGCCTTTCTGTTTGTTGTTTTTGAGTATCATGTGCAAATTCCACCAATACCCTCAAACAGGGTATTGCGTGTTTACCATTTTACCTCTGTTGATTTCCTACAATGATTGTAGGACTGTGTAGAGGTAATTTTGGATATGAATTTGGTTTATTGATGTGCTTTGGATGTGTTTTTCCCATGCATTATTCTGTTTATGACCGTTTGGTCCTGTTTATCCTTTGGCTGCCTTGCCTGTTTTCCATGCCTGTTGCTGTAGGATGGAGAGTTGTAATCTGACATGGTTGATATGTTGTAGACTATTTATCTAAGTAGTTATATAGTTTTACTTTGGCTATATTGAACTTCTATTCTCTTTGAATTACATAGGCCTGTGAGAACCTAGTGTAGTAGACTATAGGGGGAATTGACCGGGTGAGATTCCTCAGAGAGTCTTTGAGCACTTTTGGATATAAGGGGATTGAATGCGTGACCTTCCTCATGGAGTCTTTGTTTGAATTGAACAACTTGGGATATAAAGGGAATTGACCAAGTGAGCTTCCTCAGAGAGTCCTAGACCTTGGGGCTGTAAGGGGAATTGACATGTGAGCTTCCTCAGAGAGTCCCTGACCACCTTAGACTATACGGGGAATGGACTATGTGAGCTTCCTCAGAGAGTCTTGATTTACCTAGTCTATACGGGGAATGGACTGTGTGAGCTTCCTCATAGAGTCTTTCTTTACCGTTGACTATAAGGGGATAGAATGTGAGCACTTCCTCAGAGTGTCTTATTAAATTACTATACAAAACCAGAGGGGTTAGACCGAGTGTGCTGCCCAGAGGGTTGCTTGTACATTTTAGGTAGAACCAGAGGGGATGGCTGTGAGTAATTCCCAAAGGGTTACCTATTGGTGGTTTAGCTGTTTGCTTCACTATTTCTTGGTATTGATCTGTGGATTGTTTACTACTGAGTACTGTCCTGTTTACTGTTTACTGGTTAATGTACTTTTACCTACCATATACTCACTGACTGTTAGGCACAGATCTTCGGGTGGTTTCCTACTGGGATTTAGTCTCACACCCTGTTTGGGTCATGATTTTGAGCCCAAACAGATTATATTGTTGTAGGTATAGATAAGGACAAGCTCCCTTCTACTTCAGGTACTTTACTTGCTGTGGAGCTAGAGAGCATGGGACCAAGCATGTTCTTGCGATGTGAAGGAGTTGTTTATCTTTTATTTTTTACTTTGGTTTATTACTTTTTTTATTCCAGCATTGTGACTTGTTTGGATGTTTTCCTAGACATATGCATCATGCATCATTTATATATATGTGCTCTAGTTGTTTTATTATTCCAATCTTCCGCTGTTTACTATTGTTGGATATTTAATGCTTCCGCTATTGTACTTGTTGTTTACTTCTGCTGTGTACTCTTCCAATGAGGGCATAGTTTCCCTACTATCACACCCAAGTCCCTCGCTACTAGTCGGCAGCCTCTGGTATTTGTGGAAATGTTCTTGAGGCCATGTGACCAACCGGGTACGAGGCGCCTCTGGGTGGCTTCCGGAACTGGGATGTTACAAAGTGGTATCATAGGGGTTTCTTTTCTCTTGACTTACTATTTTGAGCCTTAGCTGGGGATAGGATGGAATAGGTACTTGGTAATAAGCTGTTCCCGGGAGTATCTAACCCGTGTACAGGGAAAATCCAATCTACCTCGTTAATTGCAATTTTTCTGGTTTTGCAATTATTACTGTTGATCTGATTTCACCTTGAGTGATTCACATGATTTGTGCTATTGTTGTTGATGTCTTTGAGGTTCTATTTCTATTTCAACCCGACGAGATGATGGTATGCCATCTCATGCATCATATATACACTTTCTAGAAATCACATGCCATGCATTTTTTCCATGCCATCTATGATGCATTAGTAATTTCATGTTGTTGTGATAGATGATGTGTAAAATATGCATGCTGTTGTGATAGTTTCCTTGATAGAAATACCCGCTGTTTGATAGGGTATTGTTTGTGTAGAGATTTGCTTAAATGAATGCCAAAATTTGGTTCTTGAGGTGTTATGGCACCTCATGGACTAGAATTTGGTGGATCATTTCCTTGTTTACCTTGCTATAACTTTTATAAGATTCCAAACTTTGTTTTGCGGGGAGTATGGGCCCTCACAGATCAGAATTTGGCACTTTTAATACTTATTTCAGCGTTTTCTGGGTTTCGAAGTAGTTTCTGAGGCTTACTGTCTGGAAAAACCTAGAATACACGCCGTGTAAGGTTAAGTACACGTCGTGTGTTCTTCTGTTTGGGAAGAAACAACTTTTCTTAATTACACATCGTGTACTTTATATACATTCCATGTAATCTCTAAATCGTGTCATAGGCCACGTAGGCAGAGACACGGGATGGGAAAAACCTGGAGTGAACATGCCGTGTATTTTCCATACACGCCGTGTAGTGTCGACCCCGTGCCCACCCGTGGCACTAACAATACAGGTTGGCCGAGTCATGTCTAATACACACCATGTTCCGTCTAAACACGTTGTGTAGTCTGACCTAGGTACCCGACCATATCACGAACAATACGGGTTGATGTTACCCTTTCATGTACACGCCGTGTCTGCCTTGAACACGTCGTGTAGTCAGACCCAGGTACCCAGCCGTGTCACGAACAACACGAGCGGGTGTTATCCTTTCTCATACACACCATGTCCATCTGGAACACGTCGTGTAGTGTGAGCCGTGTGTCAGGTCATGT